>OX155974.1:18369584-19597788 GCA_944548615.1 Micropterix aruncella | reverse complement strand
CACGGAAATATATACAATCATACTACGCTCGCATGGCAAATACATTTAAATGGTGATATTTTTTCCGAAGGTATTGCCCAATTCCTTTTTCTTTTCGGACGGAAATGTTTTTCTTTTTCTGATACGCTTCTTCTCCCGTGAGTTCTAAAGTGACTTATCTAAAGTGCGTTAACTTTGAAGACGATAGACCAAGTACTTAGGATGCATAGTTTTGGACTAAACTAACTTCTTCTTGCTATGTTCTTCTTCTTCCGTGACTTCCTCTCGCGCCTTATAAGTGATTTAAAAGATACGTACTTTGTACCGACTAATCCTTACAGATAATGCAGCAGATATAATAATATTATAATATGGTAAAAAATGGCCACTAAAGTTGAACTGAAAGTCAACCTATTATAATCTCCAGCAGATAAGCCCTAAGCTAGGCTGGATTTTATACAAAGCTGTATTTAAAAAAATGGTTATTATATTAAAATAAAAAAAAACTTAGAATGTGTAATATTCCGGACGAAAATGTTTCTCTTCTTCCGATATTCATCTCCTTCCGTGGGTTCCTATCACGCCTTATCTAAAATGCTTTAAGAGATACCCAAATAGAATGTAAAAGGGGTTAGGGGGGAAGGGGTGCTGTTAGGGGGGCATATATTGAGATGTCAACCACAACGGGCGAACCCGTCACCGCAGGACGTTTTAACGATTCATCGTTCTATCGACCGTGCAGTGAGCGTAGAAGACTTTGGACATAACAAATCCGACGTCTAGCTACGCCACAACCCGTTAGAGTCCAACGCCTTACCGCGAGTAGCCAGGTATGTTACCTGGCGGGCGGCACTCGCGCCCTAACTACCAATTGTGACCAGATTTCTCCGGTCTCTCGATTGGTTCCGAGTTCGAGGTCGCTTGCGCGGTCCTCTCCCTTACGAAGCGGTGAAACGGAGTATACCGAATCTATCGCGGACCAAGGCGTCCTTTGCCCGACTCTGAACCGGGATCGGATGGCCAATGGTCATTTCAAGAGCAGTCGCCGTAAGGTAGACAACTACCCCCGCTCTATAGGAAACAATACAGTTCCCAGACTCCCCCGATTGTTAGTCGGAGAGCACAATCGATTGGCTTGCGCCGCTCGGTGCGCAGACCGTCCAGGAGCGCCAGAGGATTGATTGAAGACTTTGGACAGTACAATCCTACGTCCAGCTACGTCACAACCCGTGAGAGTCCAACGCCTTACCGCGAGTGAGCCAGGAATAAACCCGGCGGGCTCGAGATACTCGCGCCCTCACTTCCAATTGTGACCAGATTTCTCCGGTCTCTCGATTGGTTCCGAGTTCGAGGTCGCTTACGCGGTCCTCTCCCTTACGAAGCGGTGAAACGGAGTGCACCGAATCTATCGCGGACCAAGGCGTCTTTTGCCCGACTCTGAACCGGGATCGGATGGCCAATGGTCATTTCAAGAGCAGTCGCCGTAAGGTAGACAACTACCCCCGCTCTATAGGAAACAATACAGTTCCCAGACTCCCCCGATTGTTAGTCGGAGAGCACAATCGATTGGCTTGCGCCGCTCGGTGCGCAGACCGTCCAGGAGCGCCAGAGGATTGATTGAAGACTTTGGACAGTACAATCCTACGTCCAGCTACGTCACAACCCGTGAGAGTCCAACGCCTTACCGCGAGTGAGCCAGGAATAAACCCGGCGGGCTCGAGATACTCGCGCCCTCACTTCCAATTGTGACCAGATTTCTCCGGTCTCTCGATTGGTTCCGAGTTCGTGGTCGCTTACGCGGTCCTCTCCCTTACGAAGCGGTGAAACGGAGTGCACCGAATCTATCGCGGACCAAGGCGTCCTTTGCCCGACTCTGAACCGGGATCGGATGGCCAATGGTCATTTCAAGAGCAGTCGCCGTAAGGTAGACAACTACCCCCGCTCTATAGGAAACAATACAGTTCCCAGACTCCCCCGATTGTTAGTCGGAGAGCACAATCGATTGGCTTGCGCCGCTCGGTGCGCAGACCGTCCAGGAGCGCCAGAGGATTGATTCCCAGGGGAGACTGGTTGACCCAGTGTCCTACCCAGGCTCCGCACCCCATGCGTGGAGGCCATCGGATGGGTGTTGACCCGTGAGTGTGACCGACCCTGAAACAGAATGGGTCTTCGTGGCCAACTCAGCAAGGGACCATTAGCTCCCCTGTTAGGGGGGCAGGAAGGGGAGGGCGAGTTAAATGGGAGGAGAGGGAGATAGAGTTGGAGGGGAGGGGAGTTAAAGGGTGTTTGGCAGGGATAGTGGCTGAGGGGGTGAAGGGCGGGCGGGAGGTGAGGCATTAGGACCTTGCATTGAAAGCTTCGATTTCCTAAGAAATACCGTAACTTATATTTCTAGTCATTTACCAAATTGCAAAATACTTCAGGTCAAAGCGTCATCATTAGGCTCCAATTATCAGTCTGTGTCATTTCGTTGGTGTCAACAACGGTAATTTTGTTAGCTTCGAAGATGTCGAAATTTGAGCCGACAAAACGTCATTTTCGGGAAGCAATGGTTTTCTGCTTTCATCTTAAGAAAACTACCGCAGAATATCATAGATTGCGGCTGGAGGCTTACCGGGAATTTATTCCGACAGAAAGGACTGTTGAGACTTGGTTTCTCCGATTCAAAAGTGGTTATTTCGACGTGCAAGACAAAGGGCGCCCATTCAAGGAGCAAAAAGTTGAAGAAGCCGAATAGGAGTCCAGACTCCATGAAGATTCGAGTCTGACGCTGGAAAAGATAAGTGGAGTGTTCATCTCTTAACCGTTTCGAGACGTTTTAAATCTATGGGAGTCATTCAAAAGGAAGGTCATTGGCTTCCTCACGAGTTGAAGCCAAGAGACATTGAAAGACATTTCATGACTTGTGAAATGCTCCTTCGCCGTCAAAAAAGAAAAGGTTTTCTCCACCGAATAATCACCGGCGACAAAAAGAGGATCTTTTACGAGAACCCCAAACGCAAAAAATATCGCTCATACCCCGGTGAATCAATTCCATCGACCTCAACAGCCACGCCAATGAGAGACATCGACGGATCCAAGGCAATGCTTTGCATTTGGTGGGACCAAAAGGGTGTTATCTATTACGAGCTGCTGAAACCGGGAGAAACCATCACGGGCGATCGCTATCGAGCTCAGCTCAAGAATTTGAGCGATGCTGTGAAGATAAAACGGCCAGAATACGCTAAAAGGCACCACAAGGTAATTTTCCAGCATGACCATGCTCGACCACACGTCGCGATGCAGGTCGAGAACTTACTGGAAACGCTTCGCTGGGACATCCGACCTCACCTGCCGTACTCCCCAGATATTGCGCCATCCGACTACTATTTGTTTCGGTCAATGGCCTATGCCTATGGCCTTTCCGAGTAGCGCTTCCAGTCTTTCGAGGATGTTGAAAAATGGCTGGATTCGTAAATAGCCTCCAAGGAATCTGTCTTTTACCAGAAAGATGGGAGAACGTCATAGTTAGCGATGGACAATACATTGAAAGAAATGCACTTTCCAATTTGCTTCGAAATAAATGTTCAATATCACAAAAAAAAATTGAAGTTTTTAATTCAAAGAACTAATAGTTAGGGGAATAGTAAGGCGATGTAGAAAGAGAGGGATGGGCGAGAGGAAGGGGGGGCAGCTAAGTGGGGTGAGGGGATCGGAGGGAAGGGGGGGTAGGGGCTTAAGAGGGGTTTTGGTAGGGGCCGTTTAGGGTTTGTCGCGCAAGGGAGGGGGGGTTTCTGCTTGCCAGGAAAGTCTTGGGGTGACACAACCAAATTTTAGCATTTTTAGTCGGAAATGCGTAAGGGCGATCGATGATTGAACAATGCTTGAAAATGTCAAAGGCGCTTTGTCTTGTTCGTCGCGTTTAGGAAGATGATGGATCAGAATTATGGCTGACAGGCCACGAGCGCCAACTTCCACCGCGTGAAGGTGAACAGCAAAGCCGTTCCGGTTGAAAGCGGTTGTGAGATCATGGTATTTATTTAATTTGTACTCTAGGTCTTATGGAGTGTTTGATTCATGAAACGAATAAGTCTACAATAAGAGCAATCTTTTGAAATAAGAAGCAAAGAGTCATATCTGGATGGAGGACTGTGCATCCGACAACTTAGGGAATGAATACTGCTTAGAGACCGAGTCGACCTCTATAATTCAATCTAAAACTTTCTCGATTATAGAGAAGGCTTTTGTAGTGAAATGTTTTTTGCATTTAGAGCCATCCCGCATAAACTCTATTGGGAGTTCGGAGGGTAGTGTCAGACCCTTGTTGGCACGAGCCACTGAGATGACCTAACTACCTCGCGAATAACAGCAAGGACATTATCATGGCGGTAAGTGTACTGTCCTTGATCTAAGGCCGCCTTGCAGGTAGCTAGAATTTAACTACAATATGGATAGTTTGTGGACATTTACCACAAATTAAATGAAAAGAAAATATGTGAATATTGAGTATAACAATGATAATTTTATTTTTTTTAATTAGGAATGACGGAAGTAATTTTACACGAAATCCGTTACAACTGCTTACCTCTTCTTTGCAGTTGGCTTTGTCGAGCGGATCGGACCTTTCAGACGAGGAAGTAAGCTGGATGGACCTTCCAGATGATGCTAAATCCCTATCAACACCCTGGCAAGCCAAGTTCACGCCGACGGGAGCGTTGGAGGATCTGCATCTCAAGAACGACGAGCCCGATTGGTCTGCTAACATCAAACGGGCGATCTCTGTCAGTTTTCAACTTCAGGCCGTTGGCAAAACACTACCAGGGGCATATTCCATAAGAGAGGTGAGTAGATATTTCAATTCTCTAATGACATTGCCTAATGTTTTATGGAATGGCAGCAAATTCTATGACAATTCTTATCTATACTAATATTATAAAGAGGTAAAGTTTGTGAGGTTGTAGGAAGTAATCTCTGGATCACTGAACCGACTTTGAAAACTCTTTTACCAATAGATAGCCACGTTATTTGTGAGTGTCATAGGCTATATATTAATATGAAAAATAAAAAGACTTTTTCGTGGTAGTTGGATTTGCAAAGTAAGTCGGAGAAAAAACGGTCGAATGAAAACGTTTCTTACGAACGCTGCTTTAACGATGAGAGATAAATATGATTGAGTTCTAGGGAAAAGTTGTCGAGCTTGGTAATGCCTACAAAAATCAGCGACAGCATGTCTAAATTTACTTTTTATTTAAGTCACAAAAAGTAGTTTTTTATATTAAAAAAATAATTTAAATCGTTAGGTCATGTTTATTGGTCATATTATCAACAATTATGAAATCATATCAAAATAAGTAAATTTTTCGTCTTAACTGTTTAAAACAAAAGACTTATCCCCTTTACTGCATAAATGGTTAAAGAGATAAGACACTCACAAATAAGAGACTCACAAGAAGACACTCACAAATAACGATAATATTGTCAAATTGGCATTCAAATACATACATACATATGCAGTAAATATATAACCATTCTTTTGGCAGTCAGGAAATAAATCATAGCACTCAGTGCTAACCGACCACACTCATAATTTCATCACAAGTAAAAAGTTTTACCGCCCAACGAAGTGGGCACGGGTCAGCTAGTCCTTCATAAAGGAGCAGTGCGCAGACTATTCTGGGCTTCTCCAATAACTTCGTGTAAGCCGTTTTTCAAAGAGTCGGGAATCATGACGATGTACTCGTGCTATATCCACCGAAATATTATGTTCGCTCGTAAACGTATATCGGAGGTCTCGGCGAATAGTGAATTCCATCAACACAATACCAGAAATAAATCTGACCTACGCCTTAATCGACACCGGCTTATCAAGGTCTACAATGGTTTCCTTCACCAAAACGTGTGTTTTTAAATGACTGCCCAACAAAATAGGAGTATAATGTATTCAGCGTACGTCTAATCATAATCATAATCATAAGTTTTTTATTCAAAATAGTACGAAATCGTAACTTTTTGACGTCAATAATGGATACAAATATACATAAATGATATAAAAATTAAATTATTGTGATATTATAACAAATTATTGTGACATATAACGTGATATAAATCATCGAGGTAACCATTTTATTTCCAAGGGTCTTTGTCGTCTAGATAATCATTTATTTTATAGTAGCCCTTTGAGTACAGCTTCTTCTTAATAAATGACTTAAATTGTATCTCAGATAAATTATGCATCTTTTCTAGGACTTTATTGTAGAAGCGTATACATTGCCCTTTGAATGATTTTGTGGTTTTGGAGTCGACTTTTATGGTCAGCAAGTTTATTTTTATTTCTAGTATTGACACCATGCCTATCAGAGTTTTTTAAAAACAGTTCTTTATTTTTATGCACATAAATTAAGTTTTCATAGATGTAATGAGATGCAAGTGTCAAAATATTGATTTCTTTAAATTTTCCGCTTAACGACTGTCTAGCACCTAATTTATAAATAGCGCGGATGGCTCGTTTCTGTAGTATAAATATTTTATCAGCGTCAGCAGCATGACCCCACAGCAAGATGCCATACGACATCAAGATGGGCACATAGCTGAAGTAAACCAACCTATCGGTGTCTATATCTGTTAAATTACGATTTTTTTTACAGCATGTGTAATTTGTGTAATTTTTGACCTTTACAGCACCAACATTTACAGCATGTGTAATTTTTTTTACAGCATGTCTATGTATGTGTTTCTTTTTTTATTCCACCATAACTTCAAAACGCTTCAACCGATTTAGAAGTATGTTGTATTGTTAGAAACGTTATGTCATCCCGAGTGCCAAGGCTTCCTTAACAGTCCAAATATAAAGTAATGAGTTGTCTAAATATTCGAATCCCCAAATGTCAATAAATTAAGATAAATATACCGTGTTTAATATCAAATGAAAGGTGTGATTAAGTAAATTTCGAAAATACATGTATCTATATGGATACATACATACACGACAAATACTTCATGAAAAACCGTAGTAAAAATAATCTATACTAATCTATACTAATATTATAAAGAGGTAAAATTTGTGACGTTGTAGGAAGTAATATCTGGATCTACTGAATCGATTTTGAAAATTCTTTTACCAATAGAAAGCCACGTTATTTGTGAGTGTCATAGGCTATACATTAATCCGAAAAATAAAAATACTTTTTCGTGGTAGTCGGATTTGCAAAGTAAGTCGGAGAATAAGCGGTCGAACGAAAAGGTTTTTAACTAATGCTGCCTTAACGATTAGAGATATATGAATATGTTATAAAGAAAAGTTGTAGAGCTTGATAATGCCTACAAAAAAGTCAGCGACAGCATATCTCTATCTTTTATATTTAAGTCACAAAAAGTAGTTTTTCAAATTAAAAAAATAATTTAAATCGTTATTGGTCAGGTTTATTGGTCATATTATCAACATATGAATTATTATCAAAATAAGTAAATTTATCGTCTCAAGTGTTTAAAACAAAAGACTTTTTTCTTTTACTGCATATAATTTCACTTTTACTGCATAAATGGTTAAAGAGATAAGACACTCACAAATAAGACACTCACAAGGAGACACTCACAAATAACGGTAATATAGTCAAATTGGCATGCAAAAACATACATACATATGCAGCAAAAATATAACCCTTCTTTTGGCAGTCAGGAAATAAATCATAGTACTCAGTACTAACCAAACCACACTCATAATTTGATCACAAGTAAAAAGTTTTACCGCCCAACGAAGTGGGCACGGGTCAGCTGATTATAAATACAATAATTCACTTTTTTAACGACGGTCGTGTTTCTTATTATTTCTATAGCTTAGACAAAAACCAATATATGGCATAAGAGTATTGGATAATTTTGATACCATATTACAAGAGTATAATACTGTAATATGAAGAAAAATATCCTAATAGTTGACATATGCCTGAAAGTGTAATTTTTATTATCGACAAAGTTTGTATTGTTGGACTTAACCAATAATTTAAATTTTAACATTTTTAGTATAGTTTTATCTATTTTCATATTGTTTATATTTTAGTAAGTATAGTGTTATAGTGTTGTCTACTGGCCGCCTACAAAGCGATTGTCCTACGCATATTGCTATATGCCTCCGAAACGTGGTGCCTCCACAGAAAAGATATAAAGAAATTGGACGTCTTCCACATGAGGTGCCTCTGAAATAAGCTGAGAATAACATGGGAATAACGTGTGTCAAACACGGAAGTGTTACGACGGACAAAAATGCAGGGCATGGAGGCTATGCTCATTATTTATTTATTATTTATTTATTTATTAGTATCAAATATTATTCAAGAGCATTACAGACGAATCCAATTCGCCCTTGAATATTAAAGCTAGAGTGTAAGTCTAAAAATAAATGAATTACATAACTAAATTAATGCTAACATTGAACAAGAAAACATAAAAATATAAAACTAAATAAAAGACAGATTATGATAAACGTGAGATAGCAGGGAGTTGCCTTTTTAGCTGCCAAAGGGATATACAAAAGATGTATATTTCTGTGGGTAAGGAATTAAGAAATCGGTGCGCACTAGTTATAAATCGTCCTTTAAATATTGGACTTAGATTCTTGAAGTTCAGTAGGTAGGTACATATACGCCTTGTTGTGCTGATTTTTTTTTGTGAAATATTGGTTGGAACATCTCATCTATACTAATATTATAAAGAGGTAAAGTTTGTGATGTTGTAGGAAGTAATCTCTGGATCTACTGAACCGATTTTGATAATTCTTTTACCAATAGAAAGCCACGTTATTTGTGAGTGTCATAGGCCATCTATTAATCCAAAAAATAAAAAGACTTTTTCGTGGTAGTCGGATTTGCAAAGTAAGTCGGAGAATAAGGGGTCGAACGTAAACGTTCCTAACTAACGCTGCCTTAACGATAAGAGATATCAGGTAGTTATAAGTCGTCCTTTAAATATTGGACTTAGATACTTGAAGTTCAGTAGGTAGGTACATATACGCCTTGTTGTGCTGATTTTTTTTTTGTGAAATATTGGTTGGAACATCTCATCTATACTAATATTATAAAGAGGTAAAGTTTGTGACGTTGTAGGAAGTAATCTATGGATCTACTGAACCGATTTTCATAATTCTTTTACCAATAGAAAGCCACGTTATTTGTGAGTATTATAGGCCATCTATTAATCCAAAAAATAAAAAGACTTTTTCGTGGTAGTCGGATTTGCAAAGTAAGTCCCAGAATAAGCGGTCGAACGAAAACGTTTCTAACTAACGCTGCCTTAACGATAAGAGACATATGATCAGGTTCTAGAGAAAAGTTGTAGAGCTTGATAATGCCTACTAAAAAGTCAGCGACAGCATATGTATAACTTTTATATTTAAGTCACAAAAAGTAGTATTTTATATAAAAAAAATAATTTAAATCGTTAGGTCATATTTATTGGTCATATTATCAACAATTATGAATTCTTATCAAAATAAGTAAATTTATCGTCTCAATTGTTTAAAACAAAATACTTTTCCCTTTTACTGCATAAATAGTTAAAGAGATAATACGCTCACAAATAAGACACTCACAAGAAGACACTCATAAATAACGGTAATATACTAGTAAAAATGGCATGCTAATACATACATAGGTACATATGCAGTAAAAATGTAACCTTTCTTTTGGCAGTCTGGAAATAAATCTTAGCACTCAGTACCTACTAACCGAACCACACTCATAATTTATTCACAGGTAAAAAGTTTTACCGCCCAACGTAGTGGACACGGGTCAGCTAGTATACAATATGCACAATAACTTTATTTACGCCATTTATTTATTTTACTTTATGTATTTTACTTTACGCCAGAAATTATATTTTACTCCTCCGGCCTGACTACAAAGGTATAACCTAACATACTGACAACTAACATACTGACAAACATTGCAAGGTGCATAAAAGTTTGTAAAAACAAAACTTCATAAAATTATGGCCGCTAGTGTATATGCAGCTACAGCCGTTGCTTCAGTGTAAAGGTACTATCACATACTATATTAATGAGCAATAGGTTGTCCTTTTGCTTATTAATCACGATCACAATTACAATTCCACAAGACGAATTCTACAGGTCGACATGGTGCATTCAGTATTTCAGTATTCAGTATTCAATTTATTTATTCAGAATATACAATAAAAGCATGAATTATGCATTAAAGCTAATTATCGCATATTAGAATTCGTCAGTTTAAATGTAGATATAAAACCATTAAAGCATAAATATTAATTCGACAATAGCGTTGACTAAAGTCGGCTTTACACGGTAGACAAATAAAATTTAAAAAAAATAGAGCTGAATCCATGTACATGAGTATACATATAAAATAGATAATTATTATAAGAATATTAATAGCCATCAAGCACTTTATACAAAAAATAATCACACAATAGGTAGTATCAAAACAAAATTGGAAAAAACAACGTATGTATATGATCAGGTATATTACATTACACATTGTAGTCTACATATTAAATATTAAATTCATAATATTATTATTAAACATTAAGAACTAAAATGAGGTACCTGAAAGTTACATATTAATGTTATTCCCATTTGAAGGAATTGGCATGCTCAAAAAAATCACCCAGCTTATAGAAAGCATGTGTGGATTGTAGCTTTTGTTTAATAAATCTTTTAAACGCCTTTGTTTCCATCTTTCTTGTGGAGAGTGGTAGCTGGTTAAAGAGCTTATAGCTCAAATATCCAAAGGACTTTTGTGTCTGCGTAAGGCGTACTTTAGGCAAGATAACGTCATCACGTCTGCGTGTATTGTGGGAGTGCATATTCCCGTTTACCTCTTGTTCGTTAATATTTGATTTAGCATATAGTAGACATTGTAAAATATATTGAGACGTAAAAGTCAGTATTTTGTACTTAAGAAAATATGGTTCGCAGTGCGTGTCACGGGATACTCCTGCAATTGCTCTTAGTGCACTTTTTTGTAAAATGAAAACCCTAGAACTGTCTGTGGCATTCCCCCATATCAGTATACCATAAGTCATTTCAGAATGGAAACAGGCATGATACGCAGTTAATGCAGCGATTTCACCAGCTAAGAATTTAATCTTTTTTATCGCATATATTGCCGAAGAAAGCGCACTACACAGTTCATTAATATGGATGTTCCAGCTAAGATGATGATCGATCATGATACCTAGGAACTTTGTCGATTTGCTTAATTCTAGAGTACTGTTGTCTATAGTTATATTAAATGGTATAGCAGACGATTTATATTTTGAGGAGAAGTGCATAGTTACGGTTTTTTTTGCATTAAGCAAGAGATTATTCTCTGTGAACCATGAACCTGCTAGGTTTAACGCATGATTGGCATTGGTCATTAGGTCCTTAAGATTGTTATCGTGAAACAGGAAACTTGTATCATCCGCATAGAGTAAGGTTTTGGTGTAGGCTGGCAAGCAATTGCCTATATCATTAATAAAAAATAAAAATAATAATGGACCAAGAATCGATCCCTAGGGAACTCCGCAGGATATCGGTTGAGGTGTAGATCTAAATCCATCTATTTCTACTACCTGTGACCTGCCTGTTAAGTAGGATTTCATCATATTATTGGCTTTGCCCCGAATCCCATAACTGTTTAATTTATTGAGCAGTATTTCGTGGTCAACCGAATCAAACGCTTTGGATAGATCACAAAAAACTGCCACGGGTTGGGAAGAATTTTCAAAAGTGTCGGTAATGAAATTTACCATCTCCGAAATCGCCGAGGTGGTGGACATATTCTTCCTAAAACCATATTGATATTTATTTAGTACCTATATCGAATTTATTTGCGAATAGATATAGCCTGTTATATAAAAATTTTTTGAAAATTTTGGAGAAAGCTGGAAGCAGTGAAATTGGCCTGTAATTTTCAGGATCAGTTTTGTTCCCTTTTTTAAAAACTGGTACTATCTTTGCTATTTTCATTAGATTTGGGAACACACCTAGTTTCATACAATTATTAAAAATAGACCTCAAGGTGTTGGAAATCGTTGGTGCTATATTCCTTATTAATTTAATCGAGTGTGCCCAGATATCCATTGATGTTTTTGTTTTGATGCCATTCAAGGCCTTATCAAATTCAATGGAAGTTATAGGATGCAACAGTATTGATGCTGCTATCTCACCTACAATTGTTGGAGAGGGTAAACTAGGAGAATTTGTCATGCGTTTAACAGCGTTTATAAAATATTCATTGAATATATTTGCCGTTTCTGTAGGATCAGAGACTTTAGAACCATTGTGAAGTAATTGAATAGGTTCATTTGCCTTACTTGAAATATTTCTCCCCTCTCTATTGATGATACTCCACATAGTTTTGGTTTTGTTATTCGACTGCTTAATCTCTTCTTCTATAGTATTTTTCTTAGCCGCTACTACTGCTTTGTCATATTTTTGTTTGCAGTTCGTATAATAGTCCTTAAGTAATGAATTTGTGTTTTGATTTAAATTATCCTGCAAAATTTGAAGTTTTCCTAGATCGTTTCTAAGCTCATTATCAATCCAAGAAGGCGTACCGCCTTTTGTTGACACTAGTCTGTATTTCGAGGGAAAGCAAGCTTCAAAATGACGATTAAAAACTTTTATAAAATTGTTATAGTCAGAATTTGGGTCTAATGAATCAGTAGTAAAGCATTCTTTAGTTAATAGTCTAGTAAATGAGTTAATAGCGTTAAAGCCGAATTGTCTTTTCCACACATGCTTACTATTTGGGTTCGTCAAATTTGATTCTTAGTGGATCATCTGAGCATTATGGTCAGAAAAGGGTATAATTACATTATCAATAGAGCAAAAATTTGCCGTTCTATAAAATATGTTATCGATGCAGGTCGCACTGAGTCCATTTTTTATTTTATTTATTTATAAGTACTTATTGCAATGGTTACGACTAATTATACCAAACAAGTTCAAGAATCAAACATAAACAGTTCAGAGAAACCGTCACATCGTGTTTGGCACCTGCCTAAACCTCATCTAACTAGGTCAACTAAGGCCTGTATCTAGATGAGCTAATTACAATACGTATAATGACAATGATAAGCACGTCATATCAGGTAACTACATATAACTAAACAAAATATTTACTAGCTATAATATCTATAAATATATATATATATATTAGGTAAATATATACAAACATACATAAATATATAAACATACATATGACACACACACACAGATATATATACACACACAGATACATATACACATACATATATATATACAAACATACATAAAAATACATACATATCCTTTCAAACAGCAATGTTCAGTAATTCGTCGTTTAATTTTGATGGGCCCAACTCTAATATCCAGGAATTGATTTTCTGTTTAAACGTACTTATTATCTTTATGTTTTTAATATTTTCATCAATACAATTATAAATTTTAGGTCCCAGAAAATAAATTTGTCGTTGAGCAAACGTCGTTTTAACATGTGGAATTAGATAGTTTTGTTTTTCTGCATTTCTTGTATTACGCGTTTGCTGGCTTCTAGGTTTTAGGTGTTTGTTTCTATGGAAATTAAGCAGTATATTCTTCACAAAAAGTTGTTGGATATTTAGGACTTTAGCTTCAGTAAACAGTAGCTCCGATTTGTATCGCCTGGGCTTCTTGTGAATAATGCGAAGCAGAAGCTTTTGAACCTTCTGTACTGTGTCAAGTAGTTTTTTGGTGCATGTTCCCCAGGCAGTTATGCCGTAAATCCACAAACTTTGGCATAGGGCCATATATACCATTCTAATAATTTTTTTTGGTAAAATATTTCGGAGATCACAAAAAACATAAACTAGTTTTCTGCTTCTGTCAGTAATAGACATTACTTGATTTGACCAATTTAGATTTGAATCAATAATGATTCCTAAATACTTCATGTCGTTCACTTTCTCAAGTTTAGGGCACAGGCAAGGCACACCCCCTCCTACACATGTGGGTTTATGAATTGTTAGTAAGTGTAAACTTGTGTCGACGTGTCGTAGACTGAAGTTGATATATTTCGTTTTAGAGGAATTAAGAGTAAGGAGGTTATTGTCAAGCCAATTTTTAACCAAATTTATGTTGTTTTGTGATTTATTGATTACTTGATGCCATGTATCTGCCTCGGCTAATAAAACTGTGTCATCGGCGAATGTTATTATTCTGCCGTCTAATCGAATATTGCACAGGTCATTGATATATATGAGGAATAGAAGTGGTCCCAGTACGCTGCCTTGGGGTACACCATAAACAGTGCTGCGTTCAGTACTTAGATGACCATTTATGGAAATGACTTGCGGTCTCATCTCCAAGTAACTTTGGAACCACAACAGTGAAGGTCCTTCAATTCCAATCATTTCTAGTTTTTTTACTAGTATGGCGTGAGAAACAGTGTCAAAGGCTTTAGCTAAGTCCAGAAATACCGCCGTCACCTTTTTTGATTTGTCTAGATTTTCCGATATATATTGATTTAGGGTATTTATGGCGTCGTTTGTACTCTGACCTTGTCTAAAGCCAAATTGGTTTGGTGAAAAAAATCCTACTTCTTCAAGGTATTCAGTTAGCCTATTTTTAACAATTTTTTCGATGACCTTTGAAGCTATATTCAGCAGCGTTGGAGCATTAATCTGGTTGGAGTATTAAATGCCATTGTAAAGCCACATGATGTAAAAGAGTCTCTTAGCTTATTGCTATTGCCTGAGTTTTCTAGAATATTAACGTTAAAATCACCACACACCACAATCTGCTTGGAGGAGTTTGAGAGTTTGTCCATAATTGATTCGAGGCAAGACATGAACACGTTAAAGTCACTGTTCGGTACCCTATAAATACAAACAATGACACATTTCAGTTGTGTAATTTCTACACAGGATACATATTTCCGTGTTTCATTCTACGGTGCATTTCAATATGTGGCTTAAGATGTTCTTTTTGTGCGAAGGAACAGCCACATTCCGCGCAAGAGAATTTCTTCAATTTTAAATGTATGGCGTCTACATGCTTCTTCAAATTGGTTTTCAGTGAAAATGCATGACTGCATTCTTGACAAATATATTTCCTAAATTTTAGATGTATCGCCTCTATATGCGTCTTTAGATTTGCTTTTTCTGAAAATGCTTGATTGCATTCTTGACAAATATATTTCTTCAATTTTAGATGTACGGCGTCTACATGATTCTTTAGATTTCCTTTTGCTGAAAATGATTGATCGCATTCTTGACAAATATATTTCTTCAATTTTAGATGTACGGCGTCTACGTGCTTCTTTAGATTGGTTTGTAGTGAAAAGGCATGACTGCATTCTTGGCAAATGTATTTTTTCAAATTTAGATGTATCGCCTCTACATGCTTCTTTAGACTTGTTCGTAGTGAAAAGTGAAGATTGCATTCTTGGCAAATATATTTCTTCAATTTTAAGTGTACGGAGTTTACATGCTGCTTAAGATTCCCTTGTCGTGAAAAAGCAAGACTACATTCCTGGCAAACGTATTTATTTAATTCCGCGTGAATTCTTCCAATATGTCTAGTTAACTGATATTCGTTAAGAAACGCTTTGTCACACTCCCGACGCGAAAATCGTTTTTCTCTCTCAGGACATTCCCTCCGTAAATTTCGCTCCCCACTGTCACTTTGGCCACTACTTGGTTCCGGTTTAATGATGGACGTCTCTCCTTCGTAAAACTCTACTATATTCCCGCTGCCATCTGCTTTAAAGTCTGCTTCATTAAAAATGGTTGCCACAATTTTAGTTGCGACATTTTCATTTTCACTGAGTAAAAATTGCTCGCCGCTGCCACTCGGACCACCCTTCGGCTCTAGTTTAATAAAGCGCTTTTCTGTGTCTAAAAATTCAACAATATTTCTTTTGTCATCGGTAAATGCATTTAAATCTGCCAGCGGAATATTTTCATCCGAGCTATCGTAATCCATTTCCATTTTGATGATTACATTTTCCTCTGTTTTTACTCTGACGGGACTGGAATTGCCGACAATATTTTGATTCATTGTGATATTTTCAGTTTATTACGATCAAAACACGCTCGACTTTTTATCGACCTAACAAAATTTGGGGGGCGCCAGTTTTGCATGCGGCAGTCTTGCACAAATGTCACTTTTGACAGTTCCAAATCTGTTGAGGGCAGATTTGCAGGAGGCAACCTTGCAGGCGGCAACCTTGCAGGCGGCAACCTTGCAGGCGGCATTTTTGCAGACGGCATTCTTGCAGAAAGCAAACTTGCATACAAACCCGAAGTTAGCAACGTTTGAGAATGGCGCATTAGGACATGATTACATGAATAAAATAATTTTATATTATTTTACAAACCAAAAATAAAGCAGTAAAGCGGTCATATGTTATTAATTTTAAATTTAGAAAAAGAGTAGCAAATTATCATGTCAGGGTAAATTAAAGTGGTGAATATTTTTACCTCTCCACATTTAATTACCGGCATCCTTGTAGTGGATGATTCAGTACATCAAACTAAACAAAAAAAATGTTTTAAGTTTTTCTGTTAGGTTAGGTTAGGTTAGGTTTTTCTTTCCCTAAAATCGAAGTGACATTAATTACCGGCATCCTTGTAGTGGATGATTCAGTACATCAAACTAAACATTAAAAAAAAGTTTTAAGTTTTTCTGTTAGGTTAGGTTAGGTTAGGTTTTTCTTTCCCTAAAATCGAAAGTTGATTGCTGAGATCCGCGATGGAGAGGACACTCAAAGAAGTGGACTGGTTTCCTTACCCTGACATATGAAATCGCGGCTTTTGTCGATTTCTACTCTGGTAACACTAAATTTTAAATACGATGTTTTGCTTCTAACTTCATTTTCTGCAAAAATGCCGTCTGCAAAAATGCCGACCCTCGAAACGTCAGTTTGACATTTGCAAAACTGCCTTCTGCAAGATTGCCTTCTGCAAAACTGCCGCCTGCAAGAATGCCGTCTGCAAGATTGCCGTCTGCAAATCTGCCTTCTGCAAGTTTGATGGGACCCCAAAATTTTACAGCTGATAGTGTTACCAGGAACGAAATTATGATCTCCGTTTCTGATAAAACTCCAAGAATGTTATTAAATAGATTTCCTTAATCCGCAGAGTATCATCGGAATATTAGGTCCGCGTATTATCTTTTAATTCGGGTATTAATGCAGCGATATTAATAAACCAGCTTTAAACCTACACTAGTTAGTCGGCGGATTATCGTGAATACATTTTTTACATATAGTAACACTGACATAATATTCGGTTCGTTATGTGTCAAATTGGCGGGGGGCGCCAGTTTTGCATGCGGCAGTCTTGCACAAATGTCACTTTTGACAGTTCCAAATCTGTTGAGGGCAGATTTGCAGGAGGCAACCTTGCAGGCGGCAACCTTGCAGGCGGCAACCTTGCAGGCGGCATTTTTGCAGACGGCATTCTTGCAGAAAGCAAACTTGCATACAAACCCGAAGTTAGCAACGTTTGAGAATGGCGCATTAGGACATGATTACATGAATAAAATAATTTTATATTATTTTACAAACCAAAAATAAAGCAGTAAAGCGGTCATATGTTATTAATTTTAAATTTAGAAAAAGAAGTAGCAAATTATCATGTCAGGGTAAATTAAAGTGGTGAATATTTTTACCTCTCCACATTTAATTACCGGCATCCTTGTAGTGGATGATTCAGTACATCAAACTAAACATTAAAAAAAATGTTTTAAGTTTTTCTGTTAGGTTAGGTTAGGTTAGGTTTTTCTTTCCCTAAAATCGAAGTGACATTAATTACCGGCATCCTTGTAGTGGATGATTCAGTACATCAAACTAAACATTTAAAAAAATGTTTTAAGTTTTTCTGTTAGGTTAGGTTAGGTTAGGTTTTCCTTTCCCTAAAATCGAAAGTTGATTGCTGAGATCCGCGATGGAGAGGACACTCAAAGAAGTGGACTGGTTTCCGTACCCTGACATATAAAAACGCGGCTTTTGTCGATTTCTACTCTGGTAACACTAAATTTTAAATACGATGTTTTGCTTCTAACTTCATTTTCTGCAAAAATGCCGTCTGCAAAAATGCCGACCCTCGAAACGTCAGTTTGACATTTGCAAAACTGCCTTCTGCAAGATTGCCTTCTGCAAAACTGCCGCCTGCAAGAATGCCGTCTGCAAGATTGCCGTCTGCAAATCTGCCTTCTGCAAGTTTGATGGGACCCAAATTGGCTAGACTTAGGTCTCAGCTGTCATCCAAATTGCGACATAACCTATATTCGTAATACCTCTGTTGCGTCGGCTGCTTGGTTTTTAATAAGTAAAATAAAAGAATATGTATGCACTTATTCTAATTTTATTCATTATTAAGGGCAACCATAATCTTGTTGATCGAAAAATAGTTTTTTCGATTGACATATTTATTGTCCAGCTTCTCCGCCGACCCTTGGGATGCGAATATGGTTACAGTCGATAGAGTCCCTCTCAATCGACTGAATTTCGTCTAAGCCTCTTCTTGAGAGTCGATAGTCAGTGGCATTTGTATGAAGCGTTGATGCTTTAATTAAAGCCTTGGTGAAGCCTAACCTTACTACGACCCCAGCTGATTGCCGCGGCGACTTGCAGCTCGGGCTTCAGGTATTTACGTCTTTTGTCACATTGAAGCTCAAGACATACCATATTGACCATTTTTAGTATATTCACCTTCGAGAAACGATACTTTTTGCGAAATTCCGAATCCGGCAATTTAATATATGGGTCGAAGTGCCTTTTGTAAAATTTCGGAGCGTAAAAACACGCAAACGTCGATGCCGCTCCTTGAAGGTACGAACACAATTCACGTCATCCATTTTCTCACGGAATATCTCGAATAATGAACGCAAAATTGGAACAAATCGCTGATATGTCGCTAAACACGTAACTGTTCACCGCTATTCCTGCACTATTCCACCTCAAACCACGGACTAAACTGACAGGAGATAGTCTAGTAGTAATAGAGACGGAATAGTGCTATTCCAGGTTTATAATTGGCACTTTTGTTTATTCCGAGGGTTACGCGCGGAATAGGAATTAGACCTGTTTACAACTGAAACACTTGATACACACTTCTTATTTTTTGATTTACTTTTAAGACTCTAAGTATGGCAATGATTTATTAATAAATGTGTACACCTAGTACTAAAATGAAACTTATAAAATATAAAACAGATATGATAATTCAAATTTAACTTATAATTATATTTAAAAATATCGATATAGCATGCTCATGAAAGTAAAAATTAATATACAATGTCGTAATATCAAGCTTATAGAAAAAATAGTATAAAATATTATAAATAAAACAAATAGTAGTATAAAATAGTATTAAAATATAAAATGTATTTCAATGTATGCCAACAATAATATAGCAAAAGCCTTTAATATAAAATATAACTTATTACCTTTTCGACCTCATTTCAAGTTTAAGTAAGTGTTGTGTAAATTTAAATTTCGAATTAAATGAAAGGTCCCCCTTCCCACAAGAACATAGAATGTCCCGTTTTTTGTATTACGTATGCCGTTGGCGCCTAAAAAGAGAGGGAGAGAGAGAGAGACGGAGAGGGAGACAAAAGACCAAACTAAGGTGATGAGAAGTAGGCGGCCTTCCTTTCAAAATAATAGAAAAATAAATAAAAACATTCATGTAGGTGTAAGAAGAATAAATAACTTAATATTTGAGGGCAACTTTGTACGTTTTTAAGCTATTGCATAGCTTTTATCGCGGGCCTAGGCCAGCGCGGCGATGGATTGAAGAAATTTCTTAACGAAAATTAATGATTTTAAACTGATAATAACGTCTAAACGAGTACTGCTTACGATTCCAAAAAAATATATGTTAAACAAGAACATTTTCCTAATATTCTTAGCTTTGAATATTTTAGATTTTCTTTATATTACATAGTGTAATTAATTTGTGAAATTAGGTCTAACCGAACACAAAAACGACTACTACGCAAATACTATCTGGCGTATTATTATGAAACCTACACCATTTTAAAGATAATTTAATTATCTATCTTTTTATCTACATTTTTTTTCGAATAGTAGTTTTTTCGTATAATATCCGTTTTTTTGTTTTATCGCATAAAAACTTCATTCGCGGCGCTCTATCGGAAGACGTTTAAATTATTCCGAATTATTTGATTCCGCAGCCGCAAATGATTAGGAATAATTTCAACGTTTTCCGATAGAGCGCAGTTATCTGATATCAGAAAAAATAAAATAAATAAAATAAATAAATGATTATAATTGCATAAGTTGTTAAAAAATGCTATGCAATAGCTTTACCGCGGCAGTCCCCGAGTGCCACACGTATTTTTTTACTTTCAGTCTGACGAGGGCTGGAAATGCCGTCGATATTCATCGTGATATTCATACGATCAAAACACGTTCGGCTTTCTATCGAACTAATAAGATTTTGACAGCTGATAGTGTTGCCAGGAACGTAATGATGATTTCCGTTTTTGGTAAAACTCATAGATACCTTTTATTTTTAGAACTGTGACAAGTCGTTATGTAATAGTAGAGATGAGATGAATTAGCTACAAATATATAAAATAAAGGATCTACCGCGAGGAGAATGACTGTTTCTTTTATACTTTCATGGCAAGGAAAGTATTGTGGACGCACTTCTGTTTGTCTGTCTGTCTGTCTGTATGTATTCCTCTACGATAGCGCCGAATACCTTCATCCGATTGGGCCGAGTGAGCATGCAGGCATCATTTGGTCATCAATTTTTATATTTTCAGGCAGTTTATTGTAACACACATTTTCAACGTAATTTCGATCCCTTTTGAATAATTCCAAAGATGGACAAGGTAGTATTAAGTTGTACCCGCCTCTGGTGAAATGAGAGTGAATTTCCTTTTGGGTTGTGAGGGACCACCCCTCACAAGACTCCAAATTGTTCGGTGTGAGGTGGCGGTATCAACTTACGAGTTATCTCCGTATTGAAAGGCGGTTTTGAATGAAGTATAAGGAATTTATTTATCGAAGGTTTTAATATCGCCAGTTATAACGCTTGCCGAAGTAACGAGTGCTCGGATTACTTTATCGAGACGCGAGGGTTGCGCGACGGAGGTTATGTGGGAATAGTGGATGAGGATTGTGCGTGTGCTCCTAGTATCCTGTACTGGGCACGGCTCGAGTCTGTGGGATTACAGACTGATGCTTCGAGACTCAATGAGAATGGGGAAATGAAACCAAAGAGCCGGATTCGTTGACCTAACTCGTGACAGAGAGAGTGCCGAATGCCGTCGCAACCTTGGGGGAAGGTGATCACTCGGGGAATGCTAATTTAGTTGCTTTTTCGCCAGTTTATATAGGCCGATCAATGATGCAATCCAAAATATTCCGAGCAAAAGTATTGTTTCATCGTGCTGATTCATAGCTGCACGAGTCAAAATAATAGCTGAATTGTGTCCGTGGTTTTCACTGGAAATCGATGCATTTGTTGATCGCATGTAATGGACTTAATGGTCCGTTACAGGGTCTTCGAGTTTACTATATTTTTTAATATCAACTTGTGCATTAAAATATTTTTATTTTTATTTTATTTTATTAATTTTAGGAATCTTACAGCTAGGTATACGGTTATTACAAATTAATATGTATATAAGGCCAATTACAAGGTTCCACAAGTAAAAATGTATGAATAGATATATAAGACGGGGAGAAAAAAAAAGAAAAACAAGTAGACTAAGAAGAAACTAAACAAAATAGAACAAAGGATTAGCCAAAGAAGGCGTCAGCCAGTAACTTCTTGAGCTGCTGGACTGACATATTAAATAAGTCAATGTCATATTGGGTAGCTACATCGTTGAAACTTTGGATTGCTCTCAATAGATACATAACTGTTTAGCCTGTAATTGGTGTTAGCTCTGGGGATAAACAGGGTGCATGATCTTCTGATCGGATCAGCAGAGACCCTCAACCCAACCTTCTCCAATAAATCCGGGCAGTCAACTGAGCCATTTGCTATCTTCAATAGGTAGGCGACATCTGCAATATGGCGTCTTGTGGCTAAAGGTAAGAGGTGAAATTTATGACAGCGTTTAGTGTAGTCTGGAAAGAATTTTTTTACTTTAAATTGTAGGTGTCGTACAAAACGTCTCTGAATTCGCTCAATGCGGGTAATGTAAGTGTTATAGCTGGGGTTCCAGATTTGTGATGCATATTCCAAGTGACTACGTACATATGCACAATAAAGAATTTTAATGGTTTTAATAGATTTAAACTCAGATGATAAACGCAGAACAAAACCTAATGTTCTTGATGCTTTGCTGATGACACTATTGATGTGCTCATCAAAGAGTAATTTAGTCAAAGATTATACCTAAATCACGGATTGAGTTTACTCTAGTAATATTGATATTCTTAAGTGTATAAGAAAAAAGAAGAGGTTGTGGCTTACGAGTGAAGGAACATAAATAACATTTGGATACATTTAAGTCCAATTTGTTCAACAAACAGAAACGGTCAAAACGATTGAGATCTTCTTGCAAACGGTGTGCACTTTCTTGTGAGTTAATCGGACAGAGTATCTTCATGTCGTCAGCGTATAGGATTACTTCGCAGAATTTGATAGTGATGGTAGTGTAAGAATACTAAGATTTTTGATCGATAGTTTAAGTTCTTCTACCCCTAAACTCAGTACACCAACGTGCATCTTTGTAGAATATGAAAAGAGCATCAACCCCTAATGTGTGTCGTAAATCTTGTAATACTAGGCCGCACAAACAAATGTTCAAGTCAATGGATTTAATTACCTCGCAAAAATCTTTCTGTCCATTTTCGCTAACAATCTTCGACAAGATGCGAACCAATAGCTTTTATTTTAAAAAAACGATCGTCACCCCAAGACTTTCCGACAAGCAGACAATCGTGGTATTAAAATGGCTATTTTCCAATATGATACAACTTGGGTTGTCGACTACAGCGGGCGAGCCCGTCACCTTAGGAAGTTTTAACGATTAGTCGTTCTATCTCCCTGGAGTGAGCGTAGAAGATTTGGGGACAAAACAGTCCACCATCTAGCTACGTCACAAGCCCGTAAGAAGCCAACGCCTTAACCGCGAGATAGCCAGGAATGTTACCTGGCGGGCCGACACTTACGCCCTTACTTCCAATTGTGACCAGATTACTCCGGTCTCTCGATTGGTTACGAGTTCGAGGTTGTTTGCGCGGTCCTCTCCCTTACGAAGCGGTGAAGCGGTGTATACCAAATCTATCGCGGACCACAGCGTCCTTTGCCCGGCTGTTCACCCAGGATCGGATGGCCGATGGTCGTTTCAAGAGCAATCGCCGTAAGGTCCGCAACCACCCCCGCTCTATAGGAAACAGTACTGCTTCCAGACTCCCCCGACTGTTTCGGGGGCTAACGGGCCCATGATGAGTTGGCCACGATGACCCATGTGTTCAGGGTCGGTCACACTCACGGGTCAACACCCATCCGACGGCCTCCCCGCATGGGGTGCGAATCCTGGGTAGGACACTGGGTCAACCAGTCTCCCCTGGGAATCAAACCTCTGGCGCCCCTGGACGGTCTGCACACCGTGCGGCGCAAGCCAATCGATTGTGCTCTCCGACTAACAGTCGGGGGAGTCTGGGAACTGTATTGTTTCCTATAGAGCGGGGGTGGTTGCGTACCTTATGGCGACTGCTCTTGAATTGACCATTGGCCATCCGATCCCGGGTAAGAGGCGGGCAAAGGACGCCTCGGTCCGCGATAGATTCGGTGCACTCCGTTTCACCGCTTCGTAAGGGAGAGGACCGCGCAAGCGACCTCGAACTCGGAACCAATCGAGAGACCGGAGAAATCTGGTCACAATTGGAAGTGAGGGCGCGAGTATCTCGAGCCCGCCGGGTTTATTCCTGGCTAACTCGCGGTAAGGCGTTGGACTCTCACGGGTTGTGACGTAGCTGGACGTAGGATTGTACTGTCCAAAGTCTTCTACGTTCACTGCAGGGCGACAGAACGACTAATCGTTAAAACGTCCTGTGGTGACGGGCTCGCCCGTTGTAGTCGACACCGCAAGATGTTAGTCAGAGTGCACAGTTGATTGGCTTACGCCGCACGGTGCCTAGCCCGTCCAGGAGCGCCAGAAGTTTGATTCCCAGGGAAAACTGACCATAAGGCCAGAGTCCTACCCAGGCTCGCACTTCATGCGTGGAGGCCATCGGATAGGTGTTGACCCGTGAGTGTGACCAACCCTGAACAGAATGGGTCTTCGTGGCCAACTCAGCAAGGGCCCATTAACCCCCGATATCATGCAGTGTTTTCTTATATAAGGCTGTAGGTATTTAATTTTTCTTTGCGACGCTCGCTTGGGTCGCAAGTGTATCTGAAAAAGCATTTCCTGTCCCTAAATTCTAAGTTATCCTACCTCTCATCCCATCCTCTCATATTCTTCGCTTCTCGCGAATATTCCAAATCTAATTATATTTTAAAACAATATTATGTGTGCAAGTAGAAAGTCGGCTCTGTAATTGATTGTATTAAAATAAAACTTCAACGCTCCCAAATCGCCCGCCATTTTGGATATGTATATAACCTTATGATTACTGTTTTTATGACATAAACTTGAGTCATTTACAAGCTGTCGTCCGTGTGCATCAATTTTAAGAGTTGAATGTCGATACGCAATATTTACGACCTTGCATTCTAATCTGTTTTCAAATGAAAATAAATGCAGCTCAAGGCTATAGAATTGATTTAATTCGACTTTGGGTCAACATTCTGTGAGTCGATCAGCAGTAAAGAAGTGGTTTGCAATATTCCGTGATGGCAATTTTAGTCTTGAGGACGATCCACGTCCAGGTGCAGTAGAAAAATGAAGACGAAGAACTTAATGTTTTACTGGATGAATATCCGTGTGGAGCTCAAAAAAATCGTTTGTCTGTAAAGTCGGTTTACTGACGATAGTTGAACGTGACAACGTCATAAGAAAATACTGATGGAATGGTTGCATTTTGATTCATGAAATGGTTGGCATTTTGATTCAATACTTGAATAAAATTTATTGTTTAAATTTCTACTCGACTGTTAAAATGTAATTTTTGATTTTATTATTTTATAATAATACATTTTGTATTGACATTATTTCTTTCAGCAAGTAAACTGAATAAAAGTTGTTGTTCAATTAGTTACTTAATTATGTTTGCAAATTTAATTGTAATTTGTTGTAAAAAAGTAATAATTTTGAATAATTTAATATAAGAATAAACTGTGATTAAATTATTGTTCATAAATCTTAAATTTAAAATTTGGAACCATCATTAAAATTTTTGTAACTCTAGCTTTTAAAAAGCCCGCCTCAATGTGTTTGATATAGGAGAAAATTGTTCCCTTTGACGGCTGGCTGGTCCAACCTGTCATTTCAGACACGTTGATATGATATGTGGAAGATTTAACATTTATGTTTTAATTTTTTGAAGTCATAGCTACGCTCGATAATTATTTCGATCGAATAGTAAAGCCATTGATTTTTTACTCACTCTTGAAATAGTTCTGTTAACTTATTGTTATAGTTTTGTCAATTATAGCATAACCTACAATCGCTGCACTAGCGGACCGATGCTATTTATTTTAATGATGAAAGCACGAATATTCGATAATATATCGCTGAACATATATTTAATATCGAAAGAATCATTACCTTTACCGCCGCAATTATCGTTGCTATAAACAATTGACACCACATTCACTTTTCACTGCACTTCATTCTTGACGAAAACATGTAAATGTATTATTGTATAGCAGCTGTCCACGCGGACGCATCGCTCACTCGAGTAGGAGAGAGACAGATGTCGAACGCTGCCGAACGCGGAGGCCGATTGTGCCTCTTTGTCGCTCGTTCCGCGCTCTCGCTTGCACTTCAAGCCTTAAATGGAACGCCTCAGAGCGAGGTAACGCCGCATGAGTCATGTATTTTCGTGCGTGCAGCCGGCTTCATCGAATTATAAGACGTTGTCACGTCAAAAGAGCTCGTACAACATTGCTTACGAGTTACTCACCAAGCAATATTACATTGATTGCTTGAAATGGAAAAAATACAGAAGGAAGGAAAATTGATTCCTCAAAAACTGACTGAAGAAAACAAAAACTTAGGAGAGACATCTGCATGAATTGACTTTCTCGGTAAAAAGAAAGATTTTCTTGCACGAAAACATTAGAAGTGATGAATCGTGGATTTTGTACGATAATCCTGCACGCAGAAAACATGGATTGATCCAGCCCAGCCATCAACATCAGTTTAAAAGTGAATATTCATGCCAAGAAAGTGTTACTGTGTGTCAGGTGGAATTGGAAAGTAGTCATTTGATACGCGCTGTTTGTAACCGGGTCAAATTGTTACAGCTAAACGGTACCAGGCTCAATTAATCACATTAAGTGATGCTCTGAAAGAAAAAAGACCAATCAGGTCCAAGGACGGTGGCAGGTGATATTGCTGCATGACAACGCTCGTCCACATACAGCAAAATCAACCCAGGAACTCATCTTATACGTAGGCTGGGAAGTTTTACAGCATGCGACGTATTCTCCAGACTTGGCTTCCTCTGATTGCAACTTATTCAGACCGATGTCATCATATTTGAAAGACCAGCGGTTCACGAAAATTGAAGATGTGCAAAAATGGCTCCATGAATATTTTTCTTCGAAACCACCAAGTTTCTATCGCGAAGGCATTCATCGTCTACCTGATGAATGGCAAAAGACAATAGATAGTAATGACGAATATTTCGATACTTATTTTGTACATCAAGTTGAATTTGACAAAAAAAGCCGAGTTTCAACCTGCACTCCTTATAGACAAAATTGGCTATCATAATTGAACGCGTATACAAAATTTAGTGTCTGTGCTGTTGGCGTTAAGGAGTCCCCTCGTAGGCAGCCAACCTGGGTGTAGAATGTGTGTCAACGGAACTAAACCAAAAAGTAAATTTTCAACTGCATACGATATTATTTGAGAAGTTTCCTGAAGTCCTAATAGATCCCATCATCAAAACAGGATTTTGATAAAATTGAGACCAACCTGGAAGAATATCCTTTCAAATAAAAAAAATATTTTCTAAATCGGTTTCGAGGTAACAAACACCCAGAAAAAATACAACCGAATTGATAACTTTCTTCTTTTTTAAAGTCGGTTTATAAAGGTATAAATGCATTACAATAGCGCATAATAATATGGTACAAAAATATATACAAAGAAAATCAAATGCTTAAAAGTATATGCATAATTAGACGTAAGTTTCTTGTATATGCTTCAATGTCAAGATACAATCATATAAAATTTTAAGAAAAATAAGGATTTCCAAGAATCGTGTCTGAATACCTATTCAAGTCCCGCCTTTGCTTATAAACACGATCACAATTCTTCAAGACGAATTCTACAAGTTGGCATTATGTCCTTTAGTGCGTGTCTTTAGATTTTCTTTCTGTGCGAAGAAACAGCCTCATTTCGCACAAAAGAATTTTTTGAATTTTTAATGTACGGCGTCTATATGATTCTTTCGATTTTGTTGTTTTAGAAAGACATGACTGCATTCCTGACAGACATATTTCTTCCATTTTGGATGTACGGTGTCTATATTGCTCTTTAGATTCAGCGAAAATATTCCGCTGTCCGTCTATGTGTGGAGGAACACACATAGACATACAGACTTACAAACAGACATACAGAAAAGCTTTCACAAAACTTTCATTGATAGGAAAGTAAAAACGATTTTATTTCTCGGTTTTTCAAAACTCTCTATTATTATATTTGTGCATTAAATTGCAAACCAGACTGACATCACATGAAGTAAGGATGTTTTTATTTTGTAAATAAAGTTTTATAACTTTATTTTCATAGCGCATATGGTTTAAAAGTTATACCTACATGAAAAACAAAAGTTTATGTAATTATGGCCGCTAGTGTATATAATTATGCATCTTCAGACGTTGATCCAGCGTAAAGGTAGTACTATCACATTTTATATTAACGAGCAATAGGCTATCCACGAATTGTATCTGAATAACTCTTCAACTCCCCCTTTTGCTAAAAAGCAAGATCACAATTCCACAAGATGAATTCTACAGGTTCACGTGGTGTATTTTATTATGTGTCTTTAGATTTCCTTTCTGTGCGAATGAACGGCCACATTCCGAGCAAAGGAATTTCTTTAAATTTAGACGTACGGCGTCTACGTGCTTCTTTAGTTTATTTTTTAGTGAAAATACTTGATTGCATTCTTGTCAAACATATTTCTTCAATTTTAGATGTATCGCCTTTAGATGCGTCTTTAGACTTCCTTTTTCTGAAAATGCTTGATTGCATTCTTGACAAATAAATTCCTTCAATTTTAGATGTACGGCGTTTACATGATGCTTTAGATTGCATTTTTGTGAAAAGGCATGACAGCATTCTTGACAAACATATTTTTTCAATTTTAGATGTTTCGCCTCTACATGCGTCTTTAGAGTTCCTTTTTCTGAAAATGTTTGATCACATTCTTGACAAATATATTTCTTCAATTTTAGATGTACGGCGTCTACATGCTTCTTTAGATTGGTTTTTAGTGAAAAGACATGACTGCATTCCTGGCAAACATATTTATTCAATTTTCGATGTACGCCATTTACATGCTTCTTTAGATTGGATTTCAGTGAAAAGGCATGACTGCATTCTTGACAAACATATTTTTTCAATTTTAGATGTTTCGCCTCTACATGAGTCTTTAGACTTCCTTTTTCTGAAAATGCTTGATCACATTCTTCACAAATATATTTCTTTAATTTTAGATGTACGGCGTCTACATGCTTCTTTAGATTATTTTTTAGTGAAAAGACATGACTGCATTCCTGGCAAACATATTTATTCAATTCCGTGTTAATTCTTCCAATATGTCCAGTTAAGCGATATCTGTTAGAAAACGCTTTATCACACTCCGGACCCGAAAAACTTTTTCCTCTCTCAAAACCTTCACTCCGTAAATTTCTCTCATCATTGCCAATTTGACCAATATTTGATTCCGTTTTAATGGTAGGTGTATCTCCTTTGTAAAGCTCTTCTATATTCCCGCTGCCGTCTGCATGAAACTTTGCTTCGTCGGAGTTCATTGCCACCATTTTAGTTGTGGCATTTTCACTTTCACTGAATAAAAATTGCTCGCCGATGCAACTCGGACCACCACTTGGCCCAGGTTTAACAAAGCGCGTTTCTTCCTTATAAACTTCAACACTATTTCCTTTCTTATCGAAAGATGCATTCAAATCAGCCAGCGGAATATTTTCATCAGAGCTATCGTTATCCATTTCCGTTTTGATGGTTACTTTTCCCTCTATTTCACTCACGGGGCTGGAATTGCCGACAATATTTTGACTCATTGCGATATTTTTAGTTTAATACGATCAAAACACGCTAGACTTTCTATTGAACTAACAATGTTTTGACAGCTGGTATTGTTGCCTAGCGACACGGATATGTTTTCGATACTTTTTTATATCGAGTTATTTTGTTTCGATACCGATACTTTAGTACCTACTCGATACTTATTAAATCCATACTGATATTAAGCATGTACTACAATACAATACAATATAGCCGTACATGGATAGATAACTTAGGATAGGATCTCAATTTCCATTCAAATTCATTAACACCTTTAGTAATCATTAAAAAAAATAAAAATAGATATATAACCACATTTTTTTATGAATTAATTTTATTTACTGAACGTAAGTATACATATATACATATCCTTCATAAAAGCCATTTCAGGCCCAAAATGGGATTGAAAGTTGATATTATGGTGCATAGTGTGCGTTTAAAAGGAAAAGAAATAAAGGAAATTCATAAAAAAATATTAATTAATTAACCCCTCAGCCCCCGATTGGCCGATATCGGCCACAACACGATTCAGGGTGACGGCCCCGTTTTAATTTTATTTTAATTTAATTTGTTTTATTTTATTATGTTGTTTTAATGTTAATATGTTTCATTTCAACTATGGGTACAGTGGTTTGACAGTAGGTAATTAATGTTTTGGTGAGACAGTGTCTTAATTCATTTTTTTTACTAATTTTTACTAAATTTTTTTGGGACAGCAACTTGTCAATCGGCTGAGGGGCCGAGGCCTGAAGGGTTAATGCCTTATTAATGAGTTTTTTTTGCAAGTATCTAATCGAATAACTTAGAATGATTTTTCAAAAATTAGATTTTATGACTCATGTTTATGCTTGCCATTTAAAAAATACCAAGATGTTTTGCTGGAATCGTTCACTATCGTACACAGGAATTTGAACTCTATTGGTTGAAAATAAGGTTCATTATGCTATCATCTTTGCGTTGAGGTTCAATCCCCCGACTCAACTCTCTCCGGACTCCAGAGTCCGGAGTCGCCAATTTAGCGACTTTTTCGTTAGATTGAGCCACATTTTGAAACTAACAGCGACTTTTTATTTTCATTTAGCTACAAAAAAAGATAGCGAATTTTCTAGCGCTTTCTTGATGTGGTATTTTGTTTATCTTTTTTTTTAAGTCCACATTTGTGTACATTATAGGATTTTTTTGTTTCTAACTCCAAAAACACAGTTTAAAAACGCCCAATAATCGATCAGCCGAACTATTAAAACAATGGTAAGACATGAAAGTGGTTTTTTTCCAAATCGTACAAGCTCGCCCGAGATTACATTCTTACACCAATACCAGCAACATCAGTCCTTTTCGAAAGTTTATTTTCAAAGGCAGGCAAAACAATAACAAATATACGAAACCGTTTAGCGCCAAAACGGCTAAATAAACTTCTATTTTTGCGATTGCCCTCCCGAAAAGGATATTTAATAACGTTTAAAGAAATAATTAATAAACGTTGATTTGTCAATTTATACGGGTTGTCATTACTGCACGGGCATTTTTTCTGTGGGTGAATCAGTACAACGTGGTAAGCAACTTCTGTTTATTTTTTTTTTGAAAAAAAACAAAAAAAAAGTTTATTTTGGAAAGGAATATTTTTTGTTTTTTTTTTAATTCGAAAATTTGAAGAAGAAAATTTAACTGTTAAATGAAGGTTTGAGAAGCGTTTGAGCACGCTGCGCTATCTAGCGGTAGGTAATAAGTCGTAGGTAATAAACGGTAATTAATAAACAATACCAGAGACATTTTACCAACTGCTAGATAGCGTATTGTGATCATTTATTTATTAATTAATTAATTAATTAATTTATTTCATAACAAATCAACATTACAGTTTCTACCAATCCGTTGATATGCAATATACACATAAATATAAAAAAAAATAATAGAATTCTTACAAGTACATACATAACATGTTTAAATAAGCGTTAAATACAAATACCGGCATTAAGAATAGAAAAACTTACAAACTTACAAACTTACAGTACATAAGAGTGAAAACAGTTTATATCATTCTGCCATAAACAAGTAGCGCAATGCCCACACCCTGAAAAGATGCGGGCTCATCTAGAGATCATAGCTTTTCATACTATTTAAAAATAAAATAAAAAAAAACATGTAATGATATTTTTTTTTTGATCTATAAAATATTATTAGGTATCTATTCTGATATGTTATGTACAATTCCCTGAAATAATTTATATTATTTATTAGTGTATTTAAAGGTTTATATACATCATTAATGGATAATTCTATTGTGAATTGATTATTAATAGTAAATTCATAATATGGAGAATTCTTTCAATCGGTATTCATATCATCAAAAACATTCAGGCTAGGATATCTAAAGTATCATGCTTATTGAAGTCAGGTCGAATCCACATTCTCGTCTTTTTTGTCGTTTTAAATTTTCATTTAAAATAATATAAGCCGCTGCGACACGTATGAATTCGTCGGCCATTGTTGCCCAATTGTATAGCCCGTTTACGAGTCAAAATTATGGGCCATACTTTTGCAGAAATATTGACGAGGATGGCAGGGCTATATTTTAGAGATTATCAGTGGTCGAGCAAAAAGAAACAATGAAACGTTGTTTATCACACAACACCTTTAATTGTAGCAGAAAAAAACACGGACTACCATACACATAGCTGTTTGACAGATCTTATTGGTGAATTCGGATTTAGAACAAAAAAACAACATGAAAAACGAAAAACTAATTCAAATCCAATACTCCCACTAATTATTTGAAGTCTTTCATTCCCAACAGCACGATGTTCCTTTTGAATTTTTGAATTGGCAATGGCTTGGTGAATATATCTGCCAGTTGCTCTTCAATACACAAGTAGTAGAATTTAATACAGTTCCCGGATGAAAAGTAGGCGGACATCGATGTGTTTGGTTCGCTGATGCAACTCAGAATTCTTGATAAGCCGAATTGCGCTTTGGTTGTCGATGTAGTGTCGGTGGATTCTCTTGAATGCAACCCACATCACACAGCAGCCGTTGCAGCCACACTGCTTCCTTTGCACCTTCGCACGCTGCCATGAATTCAGCTCCAGTAGTGGAAAGGGCCACTGTCTTCTGTCGATGGCTATTCCATGTGATGATGCCCTCGCCTACAACAAATACATAGCCGCTGGTTGACTTTCGAGTATCAACATCAAAATCCGCATCGGAATACCCTCTCAACGCTGTCGACAATCCGTAATATTCAATTCCTCGTTCGGCCGTTTTATTCAGATATCGAAGAATATGCTTGATAGCCGAAACATGCGGTGGTTTTGGATCATCCATATAACGGCTAACTTCTCCCACTGCATATGAAATGTCTGGTCTTGTCACGATTGCAGCAAACATCAGCGATCGGATCGCTTGACGATTTGGGAAGACGACGCTGTCCTCTTCACATGATTTGGTCAATATGACGTTGCTGTCTGCTGGAGTAGAAATACTCTTCGAGTCTTGCATGTTGAATTTCTCTACGACCTTCTTTATGTATGCGTCTTCGTATGATTTTGGCTCCAACACCACGGCCGAATATTCGCTCTCAATCGGACGATCTGGCGGATTCACCCTCTCCCACAAACCATAACGTTCATTTCTGCGCACGTTTTGTTACTGCCTTCATCGACATTGTCATCGTTTTCATTTCCTTCAGTCAGTGTGACATCATTTGTATCGAAAAACTCATCATTCGAGATGGTCGAATAGTTGTGTCTGCTGTTATTAATGACTACACGCTGCGGAGTCGAAGCCACGATTAACGGCTGCTTGACAATTTCTTCGCCTTCGATAATGTGATCCAAATGAACAGTCTTCTCGTTTATTTTTACATTGCAGCTAACGATGATCTTCTGTGTTTCCGGATCAAAAAAACGGAAATTCTTTGATGTGGACTCGTATCCAACGAGGAACACCTTCTTGGCCTTGGCGTCCCATTTCTTGCGTCCAGTCTGCTTCGGAATCTGCACGAAGCACTAGCTTCCAAAAATTCTCACGTGACCCAACTCTGGCTTCACACCAAACCATTTCTCGTATGGTGTTGTATCTGGGCACTTTTTGTTTGACGATCGGTTCAAGATATATACGGCTGTACGTACTGCTTCTGGCCACAGACGCTTGTGCAAACTACTGGAGAGCAACATTGTGCGAGCGCACTCCACCACGGTTCGATTCTCACGCTCCACGCGTCCGTTTTGCTCGGGTGTGTACGGTGCAATCCGCTCAACTGTTATTCCGGCTTTCGACAGCATCCGCATACATTCATTGTTGACAAATTCAGTGCCATTGTCGAAACGAATGTGCTTCGCCGAATTGCCCGTCGTACTGCGAACTAGCGACACTGTCGCATTGAGTTTATCACACACCTCAGATTGCTAGCCAAATTGAATACATACTTGAATCCCGTTGCTTCGTCTTTGATCAGGAGGAAAAATCGAACACCTCCAATGCCCAATTGTTCCATTGGTCCACACAGGTCAGCATGCAAATATTCGCCGCAAACTGCTACCCTCTCTTGTGCTGGTTTGTGCGAAGCACGTCGCATTTTTCCGATATGACAATCCTCACAGAAAAATTTTGCTTCACTCGCCAATTTGATTCCTTCAACCAAATTTTTCTTGCACATGCGTTTAATTGCTTCCACGTTCAGGTGCCCAAATCGATGATGCAGTTGCTCAAGCGTGACGGTCGCAGAATTCGCATGCTCATTCAGTCGCTGCCGAAATATCATTCTCAATTGTTTGCTGTCATCTTTTACACCAACAGCATACACAACACCATCAGCATCCATCAATTTGCAGTTATCGCGGGTGATGACCATTTGGAAACCCTTTGATGTAGCGGATGCAGTTGAAAATAAATTTTGCTTCAGCTCAGGAACGTACTGCACATTGTTCAAATGTCGTTGCAGCCACACACCGTTGACCTTGGCTTCGATTAAAATTGTGCCCGTGCCACGAATCGGTATACGATTGTTGTTTGCGATTTTGACAAAACGCTCTGCGTCGCACTTTCTATAATTGATAAACCACTCGATGCATGAAGACATATGTTCAGTGGCACCTGAATCTGCAATCCAAATATCGCTGTAATCTATCGCTGTTCTACCGTTGAGTTTCGCACAAAATGCAATATCGCTGCCGCCCTTCTTGCCATCGCACGATTTTTCAGCACGCTTCGGACATTCTTCCTTCCAATGCCCGAATTCATGACATTTGTTGCACTTCGTTTTTTTTAAACTCCTCATTGACGATGGCGTCTTCTTGCTGGCTTGCTGTTTCTTCGACTTGAACTTCGCACTGAATGCAGCATCCAATTGCATATCATCGGTTTTGCTTATTTGATCTTCTTCCAGCTGCAAGCGACTGTGCAAACTCTCCAGGGTTCGGCCCTCTTTGATATTGTACCAAACGGTCTTGAAATTACGAAACTTAGGCGTCAAGCCACTGATGATGTGCACCATTTTGATGTTATCGGACAATTTTTCGCCTTGGTCTTCAATTTCATGTGCCATTCTGTTCACTCTTGATACATAATATGCAGCGACCGGTTCATCCTCAACCATTTTTAATGAAAAATACTCATCATAGAGGTACATGATGCGCACTTCGCTCCGTTTTTCGTACAAACTGGCCAATTTATCTGCAATTTCTTTCGCTGTTTTGCACATCAGAATGTGATTTGCCTGCTCGGAATCCACTGATGAAATCAGGATGGCCATTGCTTTGCCATCGTTTCGCTCGTATTGCTCTTTCACTGTCATGGCCTCATTTGCATCAGGAACTTTTCCTTCCATGACGTCCGTCAGAGCTCGCGACTTCATCACAGCGTTAATTTGGAATTTCCACAATTTGTAGTTTGTGCTGTTCAATCTGTGATGGATGACAGAGCTACCGCTCGATTTATCATCCATCAAATCCATTTTGCTTGTGTAAAAAAATTCACTACTTATGTACGGCACGACGGCTCGGCTTTCGTAGAACTTACTTTTGTTTCTTTTTATTTACAATTTAACTGTTCAGTTCAATTTCAATTTCAATTTATTTCTGCTCCAGTAGGTAGGCTTTCCTACACTTGGATGCGTCTTTGTCTCTAAAATTTTAAATAATGTAATTAATTAAAGAATATTAACTATCATTATATAGTTGTGGCAATATAAATTAATTTTAGTAAATTATAATTGGTTTGAAAACCATTGATAAATAGAAAATAATCTAATAATCAGAATTGCTGATCAAAAAAAGAGCTCAATGTCTGTAGTCATAATTATCAAGGCAATAATATGATGGTCAAGAAAATAGATGAGGGTATATTAAAAATATCTAAATTTAAGTTAATTGTCAAATCTAGCAATACAGCCGTCGTCGATAAAAATAAAAATAAAAATTACGTTCTTTGGCAAAGTTGATTATCATGAATTATCCGTTATTTTACATTAGGATGCTCTGGAATAAGAAATCAGCATTATCCAAATCTCTTAAGTCATATACAGGATTCTTGACTAGGCCATTAAATAAAGACTTTTTTAAATTGGTTCTCTCCAAGACTTCTGATATGTGTTGGGACCTTGTTATAATAACACAGGCTTTGATGAAGGAAACTGTTGCGCACTTTACTAAGCCTGTGCCGATTTAGATGTAGATCAAATTTATTTCTTGTATTGTGTTGATGGAAATCGCTATTCGCCGGGACATCCGATATGTGCTTACGAGCGAACATAATATTTTGTTGGATATAGCACGAGTACATCGTCATGATTCCCGACTTGATGAAATACGGCTTACACGAAGTTCTTGGAGAAGCTCTGTAAAGACTGCGTAAAGCCCTTTTCTGAAGGATAAGAATCCTCTTCGAATTTGCTGCCATTCCCCAAAACATTAGACCATATGTCATCAAAGAATGAAAATAAGCAAAATATACAGATTTAGCAGCCTCAAAGCCGCATAAATTTCTAATCTTTTTTATTGCGTAAACAGCCCTGCACAGCTTTTTACTAAGCTCTTCTAAGTGATCGGACCATTGCAATTTTTGGTCGATCTGCAAACCTAGAAATTTAGTAGAAGAGACATTTTCCAATTCGTCTGTTCCAAAGAATAAGGCTATATTATTAGAGTCGGACGGCCGTAAAGAAAAACACACTGTTTTAGATTTTGAAACATTCAACGAGAGTTTATTAACTTGGAGCCAGACAGCAAGTCTATTTATCGTTTCATTAATCCTTATTTCAAGCTCGTCTCTATTTTTATCGCTAAAAAGAAGGGATGTGTCATCGGCGAATAGGATAATCTCATCATCCACTGACCTAATGCAATCAGGGATGTCGTTTATATAAACAAGAAAAAGAAAGGGGCCAAGTATAGAGCCTTGAGGGACACCTTTGGAGATACTTTGTGGGGTACTTTTGCTACTTCCCACTTGCGTAATCTGGGTACGACCTTGTAAGTAGGACTGTATGAGCGCTAGTTCCCTATTCCTAATCCCGTAGTGTTCTAGTTTCTCTAGTAGAACTGAATGTTCTACACAATCAAAAGCCTTAGAGAGATCACAGAAAATGCCAACTGTTTTTTTGCTATTGTCAAGGCTTAGTAGTGTTTTCTTTATGAGATTAGCAATGGCATCTTGGGTTGAAAGATTTTTTTGGAAACCAAATTGCTTAATGCTGAGAATATTATTTTCTGAAAAGAAATTGGTCAATCTCGTTTCAGAAAATAATATTCTCATCAGAGACTTTACTAGACATCAGCCACTGGGCCCATAACCTTTTAGAGATTATCAGTGGTCGAGCAAAAAGAAACAATGAAACGTTGTTTATCACACAACATCTTTAATTGTAGCAGAATAAAACACGGACTACCATACACATAGCTGTTTGACAGATCTTATTGGTGAATTCTAATTTAGAACAAAAAAACAACATGAAAAACGAAAAACTAATTCAAATCCAATACTATATATTTTCCAGCCATATGCTGCAACAAAATGTTGCAGTGATGGCCAGACTATAGTTGCTGATATTGCAGCCACAAATTGCCGTGTGAAGAACCACACATAGCCTGACAGACCTACAAACACACACACATAAGTGCGTCCACAATACTTTCTTGCTAGGAAATTAAAAACGATTTTATTTCTTGGTTTTTCAAAACTGCTATGATTATTTTATTAATGTGCATTAAATTGCAAACCAGACTGACATCACATTAAATAAGGATGTTTTTATTTTATGAATAAAGTTTTAAAAAATCATTTTCATAGCACATATGGTTTAAAAGTTATACCTACATAAAAAACAAAAGTTTATGTAATTATGGCCGCTAGTGTATATGCATCTTCAGACGATGATTCAGCGTAAAGGTAATGTCACATTTCATATTAACAAGCAATAGGCTGTCCACGAATTGTATCTGAATACCTCTTCAACTCCCCCTTTTGCTAATAAGCAAGATCACAATTCCACAAGACGAATTCTACAGGTTCACGTGGTGTATTTTAATATGTGTCTTTAGATTGCCTTTCTGTGCGAATGAACGGCCACATTCCGAGCAAGAGAATTTTAGATGTACGGCGTCTACGTGCTTCTCTAGATTTTTTTTTAGTGAAAATACTTGACTGCATTCTTGACAAACATATTTCTTCAATTTTAGATGTATCACTTCTAGATGCGTCTTTAGACTTCCTTTTTGTGAAAATGCTTGATTGCATTCTTGACAAATATATTTCTTCAATTTTAGATGTACGGCGTTTACATGCTGCTTTAGATTGGTTTGTAGTGAAAAAGCATGATTGCAATCCTGGCAAACATATTTATTCAATTTAAGATGTACGCCGTTTACATGCTTCTTTAGATTGGATTTCAGTGAAAAGGCATGACTGCATTCTTGACAAACATATTTTTTGAATTTTAGATGTTTCGCCTCTACATGAGTCTTAAGACTTCCTTTATCTGAAAACGCTAGATCACATTCTTCACAAATATATTTCTTTAATTTTAGATGTACAACGTCTACATGCTTCTTTAGATTATTTTTTAGTGAAAAGACATGACTGCATTCTTGACAAACATATTTTTTCAATTTTAGATGTTTCGCCTCTACATGAGTCTGTAGACTTCCTTTTTCTGAAAACGCTTGATAACATTCTTGACAAATATATTTTTTCAAATTTAGATGTTTCGCCTCTACATGCCTCTTTAGACTTCCTTTTTCTGAAAATGCTTGATCACATTCTTGACAAATATATTTTTTCAATTTTAGATGTACGGCGTCTACATGCTTCTTTAGATTGGTTTGTAGTAAAAAGGCAAGACTGCATTCTTGGCAAACATATTTTTTCAAATTTAGATGTTTCGCCTCTACATGCCTCTTTAGACTTCCTTTTTCTGAAAATGCTTGATCACATTCTTGACAAATATATTTTTTCAATTTTAGATGTACGGCGTCTACATGCTTCTTTAGATTGGTTTGTAGTGAAAAGGCATGACTGCATTCATGGCAAATGTATATTTTCAAATTTAGATGTATCGCCTCTGCATGCTTCTTTAGACTTGTTTGTCGTGAAAAGTGAAGATTGCATTCTTGGCAAACATATTTTTTCAAATTTAGATGTTTCGCCTGTACATGCCTCTTTAGATTTCCTTTTTCTGAAAATGCTTGATCACATTCTTGACAAATATATTTTTTCAATTTTATATGTACGGCGTCTACATGCTTCTTTAGATTGGTTTGTAGTAAAAAGGCATGACTGCATTCATGGCAAATGTATTTTTTCAAATTTAGATGTTTCGCCTCTACATGCTTCTTTAGACTTCCTTTTTCTGAAAATGCTTGATCACATTCTTGACAAATATATTTTTTCAATTTTAGATGTACGGCGTCTACATGCTTCTTTAGATTGGTTTTTAGTGAAAAGACATGACTGCATTCCTGGCAAACATATTTATTCAATTGCGTGTGAATTCTTCCAATATGTCCAGTTAAGTGATATCTGTTAGAAAACGCTTTATCACACTCCGGACCCGAAAAACTTTTTCCTCTCTCAAAACCTTCACTCCGTAAATTTCTCTCATCATTGCCAATTTGACCAATATTTGATACCGGTTTAATGATGGATGTCTCTCCTTCGTAAAACTCTACTATATTCCCGCTGTCGTCTGCATGAAACTTTGCTTCGTCGGAGTTGATTGCCACCATTTTAGTTGTGGCATTTTCACTTTCACTGAGTAAAAATTGCTCCCCGCTGCCACTCGGACCACCACTTGGCCCAGGTTTAATAAAGCGCGTTTCTTTCTTGTAAAATTTAACACTATTTCCTTTCTTATCGAAAGATGCATTCAAATCAGCCAGCGGAATATTTTCATCAGAGCTATCGTTATCCATTTCCGTATTGATGGTTACTTTTCCCTCTATTTCTCTTACGGGGCTGGAATTGCCGACAATATTCATTGCGATATTTTTGTGATCATTGTGATATTACGATCAAAAGACGCTAGACTTTCTATTGAACTAACAATGTTTTGACAGCTGGTAGTGTTGCCTAGCGACACGGAAATGTTTTCGATACTTTTTTATATCGAGTTACTTTGTTTCGATACCATACTAGTACTCAATACTTGTTAAATCGATAAACCCAATAAAATTTTTTTGCAAGTATCTAATCGAATAACTTATGAATGATTTTTTAAAATTAGATTTTATAACTCATGTTTATGCTTGCCATTTAAAAAATACCAAGATGTTTTGCTGTATTCGTTCACTATGGTACACAGGAATTTGAACTTTATTGGTTGAAAATAAGGTTCATTATGCTATCATCTTTGCGTTGAGGTTTAATCCCCCGACTCAACTCTCGCCGGAGTCGCCAATTTAGCGACATTTTGACAGTAACAGAGACTTTTTATTTTCATTTAGCTACAAAAAACTAGCGACTTTTCTAGCGCCTTCTTGATGTGGTATTTTGTTTATCTTTTTTTTTAAGTCCACATTTGTGTACATTATAGGATTTTTTTGTATCTCACTCCAAAAACACAGTTTAAAAACGCCCAATAATCGATCAGCCGAACCATTAAAACAATGGTAAGACATGAAAGTGGTTTTTTCCCAAATCGTATCGCCTGAGAGTACATTCTTACCAATACCAGCAACATCAGTCCTTTTCGAAAGTTTATTTTCAAAGGCAGGCAAAACAATAACAAATATACGAAACCGTTTAGCGCCAAAACGGCTAAATAAACTTCTATTTTTGCGATTGCCCAGAGGAAGAAAAGGATATTTAATAACGTTTTAACCCCTCCTCTCGCGAAGTAAAAATTCAGCTATCACTTTTGCGCGCGACATTTTCGCGCGTAAAATCGGCGCGAATCGACGACCTTGATACAAACGACCATAACTTGTAAACCACTATACGGACCATAAAAAAATACTGTAAAATGATCGCATTGAAATTTGACATATAAAAAATTATAACCTGGAAATTGGGGGAGTCGGCCGTTGGTCCCGCAAGGGATGTTACGGAGAAATAATTAATAAACGTTGATTTGTCAATTTATACGGGTTGTCATTACTGCACGGGCATTTTTTCTGTGGGTGAATCAGTACAACGTGGTAAGCAACTTTTGTTTTTTTTTGTTGAAAAAAACAAAAAAAAAGTTTGTTTTTGGAAAAGAATATTTTTTGTTTTTTTTTTTTAATTCGAAAATTTGAAGAAGTTAACTGGTAAATGAAGGTTTGAGAAGCGTTTAAGCACGCTGCGCCATCTAGCGGTAGGTAATAAGTCGTAGGTAATAAGCGGTAATTAATAAACAACACCAGAGACATTTTACCAACTGCTAGATAGCGTATTGTGATCGTAGCTTTTCATACTATTTAAAAAAAAAAAAATTTAAAAACATGTAATGATATATTTTTTGGTTCTATAAAATATTATTATCTATTCTGATATGTTATGTACAATTGCCTGAAATAATTTATATTATTTATTAGTGTATTTAAATGTTTATATACATCATTAATGGATAATTCTATTGTGAATTGATTATTAATAGTGAATTCATAATATGGAGAATTCTTTCAATCGGTATTCATATCATCAAAAACATTCAGGCTAAGATATCTAAAGTATCATGCTCATTGAAGTCAGGTCGAATCCACATTCTCGTCTTTTTTGTCGTTTTAAATTTTCATTTAAAATAATATAAGCCGCTGCGACACGTATGAATTCGTCGGCCATTCTTGCCTAATTGTGTAGCCCGTTTACGAGTCAAAATGATGGGCCATACTTTCGCAGAAATATTGCCGAGGATGGCAGGGCCATATATTTTCCAGCCATATGCTGCAACAAAATGTTGCAGTGATGGCCAGACTATAGTTGCTGATATTGCAGCCACAAATTGCCGTGTGAAGAACCACACATAGCCTGACAGACATACAAACACACACACATAAGTGCGTCCACAATACTTTCTTGCTAGGAAATTAAAAACGATTTTATTTCTTGGTTTTTCAAAACTGCTATGATTATTTTTTAATGTGCATTAAATTGCAAACCAGACTGACATCACATTAAATAAGGATGTTTTTATTTTATGAATAAAGTTTTAAAAAATCATTTTCATAGCACATATGGTTTAAAAGTTATACCTACATAAAAAACAAAAGTTTATGTAATTATGGCCGCTAGTGTATATGCATCTTCAGACGATGATTCAGCGTAAAGGTAATGTCACATTTCATATTAACGAGCAATAGGCTGTCCACGAATTGTATCTGAATACCTCTTCAACTCCCCCTTTTGCTAATAAGCAAGATCACAATTCCACAAGACGAATTCTACAGGTTCACGTGGTGTATTTTAATATGTGTCTTTAGATTGCCTTTCTGTGCGAATGAACGGCCACATTCCGAGCAAGAGAATTTTAGATGTACGGCGTCTACGTGCTTCTCTAGATTTTTTTTTAGTGAAAATACTTGACTGCATTCTTGACAAACATATTTCTTCAATTTTAGATGTATCACTTCTAGATGCGTCTTTAGACTTCCTTTTTGTGAAAATGCTTGATTGCATTCTTGACAAATATATTTCTTCAATTTTAGATGTACGTCGTTTACATGCTGCTTTAGATTGGTTTGTAGTGAAAAAGCATGATTGCAATCCTGGCAAACATATTTATTCAATTTAAGATGTACGCCGTTTACATGCTTCTTTAGATTGGATTTCAGTGAAAAGGCATGACTGCATTCTTGACAAACATATTTTTTCAATTTTAGATGTTTCGCCTCTACATGAGTCTTTAGACTTCCTTTTTCTGAAAACGCTAGATCACATTCTTCACAAATATATTTCTTTAATTTTAGATGTACAACGTCTACATGCTTCTTTAGAGTATTTTTTAGTGAAAAGACATGACTGCATTCTTGACAAACATATTTTTTCAATTTTAGATGTTTCGCCTCTACATGAGTCTGTAGACTTCCTTTTTCTGAAAACGCTTGATAACATTCTTGACAAATATATTTTTTCAATTTTAGATGTACGGCGTCTACATGCTTCTTTAGATTGATTTTTTGTGAAAAGACATGACTGCATTCCTGGCAAACATATTTATTCAATTTAAGATGTACGCCGTTTACATGCTTCTTTAAATTGGATTTTAGTGAAAAGGCATGACTGCATTCTTGACAAACATATTTTTTCAAATTTAGATGTTTCGCCTCTACATGATTCTTTAGACTTCCTTTTTCTGAAAATGCTTGATCACATTCTTGACAAATATATTTTTTCAATTTTAGATGTACGGCGTCTACATGCTTCTTTAGATTGGTTTGTAGTGAAAAGGCATGACTGCATTCATGGCAAATGTATTTTTTCAAATTTAGATGTATCGCCTCTGCATGCTTCTTTAGACTTGTTTGTCGTGAAAAGTGAAGATTGCATTCTTGGCAAACATATTTTTTCAAATTTAGATGTTTCGCCTCTACATGCCTCTTTAGACTTCCTTTTTCTGAAAATGATTGATCACATTCTTGACAAATATATTTTTTCAATTTTAGATGTACGGCGTCTACATGCTTCTTTAGATTGGTTTGTAGTAAAAAGGCATGACTGCATTCATGGCAAATGTATTTTTTCAAATTTAGATGTTTCGCCTCTACATGCTTCTTTAGACTTCCTTTTTCTGAAAATGCTTGATCACATTCTTGACAAATATATTTTTTCAATTTTAGATGTACGGCGTCTACATGCTTCTTTAGATTGGTTTTTAGTGAAAAGACATGACTGCATTCCTGGCAAACATATTTATTCAATTCCGTGTGAATTCTTCCAATATGTCCAGTTAAGTGATATCTGTTAGAAAACGCTTTATCACACTCCGGACCCGAAAAACTTTTTCCTCTCTCAGAACCTTCACTCCTTAAATTTAGCTCTTTATTGCCACTTTGACCAATAGTTGATTCCGGTTTAATGATGGATGTCTCTCCTTCGTAAAACTCTACTATATTCCCGCTGTCGTCTGCATGAAACTTTGCTTCGTCGGAGTCGATTGCCACCATTTTGGTTGTGGCATTTTCACGTTCACTGAGTAAAAATTTCTCGCCGCTGCCACTCGGACCACCACTTGGCTCAGGTTTAATAAAGCGCGTTTCTTCCTTGTAAAATTTAACAATATTTCCTTTCTCATCGAAAGATGCATTCAAATCAGCCAGCGGAATATTTTCATCGGAGCTATCGTTATCCATTTCCGTTTTGATGGTTACTTTTCCCTCTATTTCTCTTACGGGGCTGGAATTGCCGACAATATTCATTGCGATATTTTTGTGATCATTGTGATATTACGATCAAAAGACGCTAGAGTTTCTATTGAACTAACAATGTTTTGACAGCTGGTAGTGTTGCCTAGCGACACGGAAATGTTTTCGATACTTTTTTATATCGAGTTACTTTGTTTCGATGCCATACTAGTACTCAATACTTGTTAAATCGATAAACCCAACTAATTTTTTTTGCAAGTATCTAATCGAATAACTTATGAATGATTTTTTAAAATTAGATTTTATGACTCATGTTTATGCTTGCCATTTAAAAAATACCAAGATGTTTTGCTGGGGTCCCATCAAACTTGCAGAAGGCAGATTTGCAGACGGCAATCTTGCAGACGGCATTCTTGCAGGCGGCAGTTTTGCAGAAGGCAATCTTGCAGAAGGCAGTTTTGCAAATGTCAAACTGACGTTTCGAGGGTCGGCATTTTTGCAGACGGCATTTTTGCAGAAAATGAAGTTAGAAGCAAAACATCGTATTTAAAATTTAGTGTTACCATAGTAGAAATCGACAAAAGCCGCGTTTTATGTCAGGGTAGGGAAACCAGTCCACTTCTTTGAGTGTCCTCTCCATCGCGGATCTCAGCAATCAACTTTCGATTTTAGGGAAAGAAAAACCTAACCTAACCTAACCTAACAGAAAAACTTGAAACATTTTTTTTAATGTTTAGTTTGATGTACTGAATCATCCACTACAAGGATGCCGGTAATTAATGTCACTTCGATTTTAGGGAAAGAAAAACCTAACCTAACAGAAAAACTTAAAACATTTTTTTGTTTAGTTTGATGTACTCAATCATCCACTACAAGGATGCCGGTAATTAAATGTGGAGAGGTAAAAATATTCACCACTTTAATTTACCCTGACATGATAATTTGCTACTTCTTTTTCTAAATTTAAAATAAATAACATATGACCGCTTTACTGCTTTATTTTTGGTTTGTAAAATAATATAAAATTATTTTATTAGTGTAATCATGTCCTAATGCGCCATTCTCAAACGTTGCTAACTTCGGGTTTGTATGCAAGTTTGCTTTCTGCAAGAATGCCGTCTGCAAAAATGCCGCCTGCAAGGTTGCCGCCTGCAAGGTTGCCGCCTGCAAGGTTGCCTCCTGCAAATCTGCCCTCAACAAATTTGAGCTGTCAAAAGTGACATGTGCAAGATTGCCGCATGCAAAACTAGCGCCCCCCGTTTTGCTGTATTCGTTCACTATGGTACACAGGAATTTGAACTTTTTTGGTTGAAAATAAGGTTCATTATGCTATCATCTTTGCGTTGAGGTTCAATCCCCCGACTCAACTCTCGCCGGAGTCGCCAATCTAGCGACCTTGTCGTTAGATTGAGCGACATTTTGACAGTAACAGAGACTTTTTATTTTCATTTAGTTACAAAAAAACTAGCGACTTTTCTAGCGCCTTCTTGATGTGGTATTTTGTTTATCTTTTTTTTTAAGTCCACATTTGTGTACATTATAGGATTTTTTTGTATCTCACTCCAAAAACACAGTTTAAAAACGCCCATTAATCGATCAGCCGAACCATTAAAACAATGGTAAGACATAAAAGTGGTTTTTTTCCAAATCGTACATGCTCGCCTAAGAGTACATTCTTACCAATACCAGCAACATCAGTCCTTTTCGAAAGTTTATTTTCAAAGGCAGGCAAAACAATAACAAATATACGAAACCGTTTATAGCGCCAAAACGGCTAAATAAACTTCTATTTTTGCGATTGCCCAGAGGAAGAAAAGGATATTTAATAACGTTTAACCCCTCCTCTCGCGAAGTGAAAATTCAGCTATCACTTTTGCGCGCGACATTATCGGGCGTAAAATCGGCGCGAACCGACGACCTTGATACAAACGACCATAACTTGTAAACCACTATACGGACCATAAAAAAATACTGTAAAATGATCGCATTGAAATTTGACATATAAAAAATTATAACCTGGAAATTGGGGGAGTCGGCCGTTGGTCCCGCAAGGGATGTTACGGAGAAATAATTAATAAACGTTGATTTGTCAATTTATACGGGTTGTCATTACTGCACGGGCATTTTTTCTGTGGGTGAATCAGTACAACGTGGTAAGCAACTTTTGTTTTTTTTTGTTGAAAAAAACAAAAAAAAAGTTTGTTTTTGGAAAAGAATATTTTTTGTTTTTTTTTTTTAATTCGAAAATTTGAAGAAGTTAACTGGTAAATGAAGGTTTGAGAAGCGTTTAAGCACGCTGCGCCATCTAGCGGTAGGTAATAAGTCGTAGGTAATAAGCGGTAATTAATAAACAATACCAGAGACATTTTACCAACTGCTAGATGGCGTATTGTGATCATAGCTTTTCATACTATTTAAAAATAAAATTAAAAAAAAACATGTAATGATATTTTTTTTTTGATCTATAAAATATTATTATCTATTCTGATATGTTATGCCTGAAATAATTTATATTATTTATTAGTGTATTTAAATTTTTATATACATCATTAATGGATAATTCTATTGTGAATTGATTATTAACAGTGAATTCATAATATGGAGAATTCTTTCAATCGGTATTCATATCATCAAAAACATTCAGGCTAAGATATCTAAAGTATCATGCTTAGGTATTGAAGTCAGGTCGAATCCACATTCTCGTCTTTTTTGTCGTTTTAAATTTTCATTTAAAATAATATGCTTAGCCGCTGCGACACGTATGAATTCGTCGGCCATTGTTGCCCAATTGTGTAGCCCGTTTACGAGTCAAAATGATGGGCCATAATTTTGCAGAAATATTGCCGAGGATGGCAGGGCTATATATTTTCCAGCCATATGCTGCAACAAAATGTTGCAGTGATAGCCAGACTATAGTTGCTGATATTGCAGCCACAAATTGCCGTGTGAAGAAACACACATAGACAGACAGACATACAAACACACACACATAAGTGCATCCACAATACTTTCTTGCTAGGAAATTAAAAACGATTTTATTTCTTGGTTTTTCAAAACTGCTATGATTATTTTTTAATGTGCATTAAATTGCAAACCAGACTGACATCACATTAAATAAGGATGTTTTTATTTTATGAATAAAGTTTTAAAAAATCATTTTCATAGCACATATGGTTTAAAAGTTATACCTACATAAAAAAACAAAAGTTTATGTAATTATGGCCGCTAGTGTATATGCATCTTCAGACGATGATTCAGCGTAAAGGTAATGTCACATTTCATATTAACGAGCAATAGGCTGTCCACGAATTGTATCTGAATACCTCTTCAACTCCCCCTTTTGCTAATAAGCAAGATCACAATTCCACAAGACGAATTCTACAGGTTCACTTGGTGTATTTTAATATGTGTCTTTAGATTGCCTTTCTGTGCGAATGAACGGCCACATTCCGAGCAAGAGAATTTCTTTAATTTTAGATGTACGGCGTCTACGTGCTTCTTTAGATTTTTTTTTAGTGAAAATACTTGACTGCATTCTTGACAAACATATTTCTTCAATTTTAGATGTATCACTTCTAGGTGCGTCTTTAGACTTCCTTTTTCTGAAAATGCTTGATTGCATTCTTGACAAATATATTTCTTCAATTTTAGATGTACGGCGTTTACATGATGCTTTAGATTGGTTTGTAGTGAAAAGACATGATTGCAATCCTGGCAAACATATTTATTCAATTTAAGATGTACGCCGTTTACATGCTTCTTTAGATTGGATTTTAGTGAAAAGGCATGACTGCATTCTTGACAAACATATTTTTTCAATTTTAGATGTTTCGCCTCTACATGCTTCTTTAGACTTCCTTTTTCTGAAAATGCTTGATCACATTCTTGACAAATATATTTCTTCAATTTTAGATGTACGGCGTCTACATGCTTCTTTAGATTGGTTTTTAGTGAAAAGACATGACTGCATTCCTGGCAAACATATTTATTCAATACCGTGTGAATTCTTCCAATATGTCCAGTTAAGTGATATCTGTTAGAAAACGCTTTATCCCACTCCGGACCCGAAAAACTTTTTCCTCTCTCAGAACCTTCACTCCTTAAATTTAGCTCTTTATTGCCACTTTGACCAATAGTTGATTCCGGTTTACTGATGGATGTCTCTCCTTCGTAAAACTCTACTATATTCCCGCTGTCGTCTGCATGAAACTTTGCTTCGTCGGAGTCGATTGCCACCATTTTAGTTGTGGCATTTTCACTTTCACCGAGTAAAAATTGCTCGCCGCTGCCACTCGGACCACCACTTGGCTCAGGTTTAATAAAGCTCGTTTCTTCCTTGTAAACTTTAACAATATTTCCCTTCTCATCGAAAGATGCATTCAAATCAGCCAGCGGAATATTTTCATCGGAGCTATCGTTATTTATTTCCGTTTTGATGGTTGCTTTTTCCTTTATTTGTACTCTGGCCGGGCTGGAATTGCCGACAGTATTTTGACTCATTGCGATATTTCTAGTACGATCAAAAGACGCTAGACTTTCTATTGAACTAACAATGTTTTGACAGCTAGTGGTAGTGTTGCCTAGCGACACGGAAATGTTTTCGATATTTTTTATATCGAGTACTTTTGTTTCGATACCGATAATTCAGTACTCGATACTTTTAAAATCGATACTGATACTCGAATAAATCTTATAAATTATTTTTTAAATCTAGGAATATTTTTTAAAACTTGTTTTTTTTTTAAAATGTGTTTTTACCATTATTCTTTCAAGCTCATTCTTATTCTTTCAAGCTCACCCTCATTTACATGTCAATGTTACGTGATAGAATCAGTAAAGTAATAGAAACACTAGTCTGAATCCAATATCTCTAGTTAACTGATATCAGTTAGTAAACGCTTTATCACACTCCGGACCCGAAAAACATTTTCCTCTCTCAGATCTTTCACTCCTTAAATTTAGTTCTTTATTGGCACCTTGACCAATAGTTGATTCCAGCTTAATGATGGATGTCTCTCTTTCGTAAAACTCTACTATATTCTCGCTGTCGTCTGCATGAAACTTTGCTTCGTCGGAGTTGATTGCCTATATAATATATACCTATATGCCTATTGAGAGACTGTACAGAGACATGTATTTTTAAAATTTAAAATTTAAATTTATTTTTTTAAATTGTTCATAGTACCTATATTTAATTTTAGTCTCACTATTATCACATTACTGCATTGAAATTTTAATATTAAGCTATTGCATAGCTTTTATCGCGGGCCTACTAGGCCAGCGCGGCGACCGAATGAAGAAATGTCTTAACGAAAATGAATGATTTTAAACTGATAATTACGTTTAAACGAGTACTGCTTACGATTCGAAAAAAATATATGTTAAACAAGAACATTTTCCTAATATTCTTAGTTTTGAATATTTTAGATTTTGTTTATATTACATAGTGTAATTAATTTGTGAAATTAGGTCTAACCGAACACAAAAACGACTACTACGCAAATACTATCTGGCGTATTATTATGAAACCTGCACCATTTTGAAGATGATTTAATTATCTATCTTTTTATCTACGATTTTTTTCGAATAATCGAGTTTTTTTGCTTTATCGAATAAAAAATTCGTGCGCGGCGCTCTATCGGAATACGTCGCAGCCGCAAATGATTCGGAATAATTTCAACGTTTTCCGATAGAGCGCAATTATGTGATATCAGAAAAAAAAATTAATAAAAATAATTGCATAAGTTGTTAAAAATGCTATGCAATAGCTTTACCGCGGCAGTTCCCGAGTGGCACACGTATTTTTTTTTTCCCAAACCGTTAGGGTAGGTACCTACCTATATTTTTTTTTTGCCAGACAGTAATTTGATCCTTCGTTACAGGGGCGCGTAGTCGGTGCCTTAGGTCAAATCTATACTAATATTATAAAGAGGTAAAGTTTGTGAGGTTGTAGGATGTAATCTCTGGATCTACTAAACCGATTTCGAAAATTCTTTTACCCATAGAAAGCCACATTATTTGTGAGTGTCATAGGCTATATATGAATCCGAGTCGGATTTGCAAAGTCGGAGAAAAAACGGTCGAACGAAAACGTTTCTATCAAACGCTGCCTTAACGATGAGAGATATATGATTAAGTTCTAGAGAAAAGTTGTAGAGCTTGGTAATGCCTACAAAAAAGTCAGCGACAGCATATGTCTAAATTTTATATTTAAGTCATAAAAAGTAGTTTTTTATATTAAAAAAATAATTGTAATCGTTAGCACATGTTTATTGGTCATAATTATGAATTCATATCAAAATAAGTAAATTTATCGGGTTTAAAACAAAAGACTTTTTCGTTTTCCTGCATATAATTTCCCTTTTACTGCATAAATGGTTAAAGAGATAAGACACTCACAAATAAGACACTCACAAGAAGACACTCACAAATAACGGTAATATAGTGAAATTGGCATGCAAATACATACATATATATGCAGTAAAAATATAACCCTTCTTTTGGCAGTCAGGAAATAAATCATAGCACTCAGTACTAACCGAACCCACTCATAACTTCATCACAAGTAAAAAGTTTTACCGCCCAACGAAGTGGGCACGCGTCAGCTAGTACTTAATAAATACTCACATGGTCAAATATACATAAATTTGTGTAATTATTTTTGTTTCAGCCTTGTCTCCATGGGGAGTGCATCGTGGAGTACACTTCAGCCGATGGTCTGACCATCAGAAAGAGCCATGTTACGCCGACTACCACTCCCGGTGTGGGAAGAAGGGTATGGGCGTCGGTACTACCAGACAGCTGCTCCAAAGATGTTAAGGTATGCGGGGATCTTGCAAAATTTAATCCCAAAAATTTGTATGGGTACTATGTAATATAAATACATAACCACCCAAATTTCAGGTCAACGACTACACTGATAAATAAAATATATAATACAAACGGAGCTGCCATGGAATTCAGCGACCGAAATCGGCCCATCAATTATTACACTTCTGGGAGATGAACGCTTGATTCCGGACTAACGACCGGCTGTGGTAGGTTTAGGACAGCTGTCTTGCCACATGTGAGCGTTCACCTTACCACCCATTCACTCCCCCTTCGAAGCCATATAATTTGAGATGCGCAAATCGCGGTTTTAGATAATTTTTCTAGGAAAGAGTTGATTATTTTTCTGGAAAGGCCAAGATCTTTAAAGAGGCGACATAGAGATTTAGCTGGCAGGCCTCGAGCACCAATTTCCACCGCGTGAAGGTGAACAGTGAAGCCGTTCCGGGTTGCGGCATTTGCGAGATCATAATATTTATTTAATTTGTACATGGTCTTTTGGGATGTTTGATTCCCGTGGAACAGTTAATTCTACGATAAATATAACGATGTAATACACGGAAATACGCATGTTTCAACAAGGATTCGGTATATAATATATCGGACTGTGGTCCATACCTATGAATTAACATGACGCGTATCGGTGTCGGCGTGACGGTAGTCACCGTGCTGTAAGGTTAAAACATAATGTTATTTCATTACGTCGCGACCTTAGGATGTCGCTTCTAACATGACAGCATGTAGTAGGATACGTACGGATATAGACCGACAGTCTGTGGAGCCTGGAAACAGTACCGTCTCCTATATAGCGGGGGTAGTTGTTCACCTTACGGCAACTGCTTTGAAACAACCAATCGGCTACCCGATACCGGGTGAAAGCCGGATAAAGGACGCTGTGGTCCGCGCTAGATTCGGTAGACACTGTATCACCGCTACGTTAGGGAGAGGACCGCCCAAGCGACCTCGAACCTATAACCAGTCGGGAGACCGAAGTAATCAGGTTGCAACTGGTAGTAAGAGCCCGAGTGTCGGCCCGCTGTGTGATTAACCTGGTTATCTCGCGGTAAGGCGTTGGTCTCTTACGGGCATGTGGCGTAATTAGTCGGTGGATTGTTTCAGTATTCAGTATTCAATTTATTTATTCAGAATATACAATAAAAGCATGAATTATGAAATAAAGCTAATTATCGCATATTAAAATTCGTCAGTTTAAATGTAGATATAAAACGATTAAAGCATACATATTAATTCGACAATAGCGTTGACTAAAGTCGGTTTTACACGGCAGACAAATAAAAAATAAAAAAAATAGAGCTGAATCCATGTACATGAGTATACATATAAAATAGATAATTATTATAAGAATATTAATAGTCATCAAGCACTTTATACAAAAAATAATCACACAATAGGAAGTATCAAAACAAAATTGGAAAAAACAACGTATGTATATGATCAGGTATGTTACATTACACATTGTAATCTACATATTAAATATTAAATTCATAATATTATTATTAAACAATAAGAACTAAAATGAGGTACCTGAAAGTTACATATTAATGTTATTCCCATTTGAAGGAATTGGCATGCTCAAAAAAATCACCCAGCTTATAGAAAGCATGTGTGGATTGTAGCTTTTGTTTAATAAATCTTTTAAACGCCTTTGTTTCCATCTTTCTTGTGGAGAGTGGTAGCTGGTTAAAGAGCTTATAGCTCAAATATCCAAAGGACTTTTGTGTCTGCGTAAGGCGTACTTTAGGCAGGATAACGTTATCACGTCTGCGTGTATTGTGGGAGTGCATATTCCCGTTTACCTCTTGTTCGTTAATATTTGATTTAGCATATAGTAGACATTGTAAAATATATTGAGACGTAAAAGTCAGTATTTTGTACCTAAGAAAATATGGTTCGCAGTGCGTGTCACGGGATACTCTTGCAATTGCTCTTAGTGCACTTTTCTGTAAAATGAAAACCCTAGAACTGTCTGTGGCATTCCCCCATATCAGTATACCATAAGTCATTTTAGAATGGAAACAGGCATGATACGCAGTTAATGCAGCGATTTCACCAGCTAAGAATTTAATCTTTTTTATCGCATATATTGCCGAAGAAAGCGCACTACACAGTTCATTAATATGGATGTTCCAGCTAAGATGATGATTGATCATGATACCTAGGAACTTTGTCGATTTGCTTAATTCTAGAGTACTGTTGTCTAGAGTTATATTAAATGGTATAGCAGACGATTTATATTTTGAGGAGAAGAGCATAGTTACGGATTAAGCAAGAGATTATTCTCTGTGAACCATGAACTTGCTAGGTTTAACGCATAATTGGCATTGGTCATCAGGTCGTTAAGATTGTTATCGTGAAACAGGAAACTTGTATCATCCGCATAGAGTAAGGTTTTGGTGTAGGCTGGCAAGCAATTGCCTATATCATTAATAAAAAATAAAAATAATTATGGACCAAGAATCGATCCCTGGGGAACTCCGCAGGATATCGGTTGAGGTGTAGATCTAAATCCATCTATTTTTACTACCTGTGACCTGCCTGTTAAGTAGGATTTCATCATATTATTGGCTTTGCCCCGAATCCCATAACTGTTTAATTTATTGAGCAGTATTTCGTGGTCAACCGAATCAACCGTTTCGGCGGACTAAGTCTTCTGCTCTCACCTCACGGGAGACAGAACGATCTAATGTCGTTAAAACTTCCTGAGGTGACTGGTTCGCTCCTTATAGTCAACAGCTATAGTTGGTAGGCAGGGGGCGGTGTTGCCCACTGGATACCTTTTCTGGTGTCTCAATTTAAGGCGTTGGCCTCTAACGGGCATGTTGGCAGAGCTAGACAGTAGATTTGGGAGCTAAGGGGATCTTGCTGAGTGGGCTGCGAAGACCCATTCTGTTCATGGTTGGTCACACTCACGGGTCAACACCCATCCGGCGGCCTCCACGCATGAAGTTTGACCCTGGGTAGGACTCTGGCCTTATGGTTAGTTTCCCCTGGGAATCAACCTTCTGGCGCTCTTGGACGGTCTGCGCTACGTGCGGCATTGCCAATCGATTGCGCACTCTGACTAACAGTCGGGGGAGTCTAGAAGCAGTACTGTTTCCTATAGAGCGGGGGTGGTTGCGGACCTTATGGCGACTGCTCTTGAAACGACCATCGGCTACCCGATCTGTGATAGATTCAGTTTACACCGTTTCACCACTTCGTAAGGGAGAGGACCGCGCAAGCGACCTCGAACTCGTAACCAATTGAGACTGGAGTAATCTGGTCGCAATTGGAAGTAAGGGCGTAAGTGTAAGCCCGCTGGGTAGCATTCCTGGCTATCTCGCGGTTAAGGCGTTGGCCTCTTACGGGCTCGTGGCGGAGCTTGATGGTGGACTGTTTTTGTCCAACTATTCTGCGGTCACTTCAGGGAGACAAAACGACTAATCGTTAAAACTTCCTGAGGTGACGGGCTCGCCCGCTGTAGTTGGCAACTCTAGTAGTAGATTTGTCTTGCCTCTAAGGCTTCTACGCTCATTACACGGCTGAAAGAACGATCTGTTGAACGATATTGTTATACCAGCCTGGGGTGACGGGTTCGCCCGTTGTAGTCGACACCGCCCCACTGCAGGATTACAGCCGTAGCAGAAGGCCACAGCGGCTCTAACAGATTGACCCTCCCCACTTCTTCGAGATGACGACAAAGCCCAAACTGCACAGACTTTTAGGAACCACTGCTTGCCGGGACAACTAGAGTTGTCAACTACAACGGGCGAGCCCATCACCTTAGGAAGTTTTAACGATTATTCGTTCTATCTCCCTGGAGTGGGCGTAGAAGACTTGGACAAAACAGTCCACCACAAACCCGTAAGAGACCAACGCCTTAACCGCGAGATAGCGAGGAGTGTTACCCAGTAGGTTTACACTCACGCCCTTACTTACAATTGTGACCAGATTACTCCGGTCTCTTGATTGGTCGAGGTCGCTTGCGCGGTCCTCTCCCTTAAGAAGCGGTGAAACGGTGTAGGTATACCGAATCTATCGCGGACCACGGCATCCTTTACCCGGTTGTTCACCCAGGATCGGGTAGCCGATGGTCGTTTCAAGAGCAGTCGCCGTAAGGTCCGCAACCACCCCCACTCTATAGGAAACAGTACTGCTTCCAGACTCCCCCGACTGTTAGTCAGAGTGCGCAATCCATTGGCAATGCCGCACGGAGCGCAGACCGTCCAGGAGCGCCAGAAGGTTGATTCCTAGTGGAAACTAACCCTAAGGCCAGCGTCCTACCCAGGCTCGCACTTCATGCGTGTAGGCCGTCAGATGGGTGTTGACCCGTGAGTGTGACCAACCCTAAACAAAATGGGTCTTCGTGGCCAACTCAGCAAGGGCCCCTTAGCTACCTGCTTGCCGGGACAGTCTACTTGCCGGGAATGTATTGGGGTGACACAACCTTTTTTTTATATTTCACGACCATAATTAAAATTATTTGAATTTCTAGCAACCTGTAATCGCAAACACGGAGCGTTGGTACAGTCTCGACGAAATCGGACTACGAAGCTTGTATATGGTTTCATCCATACAACTGCACACCGATAGCAACATTTTGGAATCACTGACCAAGTGAGTAGAAACAATTACTAGATTATGTAAAATCGAACACTATTTCTGGCAAAAGTACCGAAAAGCTACTTGACCTTAGCATTAAATTCTATAATCTACTCCCTACAAAATTTAAACAGCTGGAGGACATACAATTCAAAAACAACATCAAGGAGATGCTGATAGGCCACCCTTTCTATAATCTGGCCGAATTTGAGGGCCATGATTTTTCAAATATTATGCCCATTTAAATTACTTAAAAAAGTAGAGCCTTATTGTCTGATTATTTTATATGGTCTTATATCTGTGCTTTTAGTTTAAAATGCGTAACGTAGATTTAATTTTATTATTTAACATTTTACTGACAATTTGAATATTACGATGAATAATTTTACTACGTATCTTTTCGAATTACTAACTACTTCAAATATTAGGCTTCTATTTTGATTATTTATATTTATAGTTTGACAATCTAGTAGTTAATTCTTGACTACCTATGTTCAGTAAAGAGTAGTAACGAAACTTACTACCTAACCCAATTATTTTGACACGTCCAAGAGCGGTCTTCAGTCGTCAATTGGACACGACGAAAATGTAATATAATGTAATGTATCGCGGTTGTTTGACATTATAAATAGGATAGAAAACGAATTTACCGCACCCGACGAAATTTATAGCACCCGACGAACAATTCTGATTTCCTCGCATGATCCGGGAAGCCATTGAAATGAGAAGAACCCCGAACTTCAATAGAGACGACGGTTACAAACTCTCTTCTACGCGGAACCCTCTTCTCAAAATGCTCCCACCGCCGAACGCCGAACGCAAGGACGTAAGACAGGATACAGTGAGTGTTGTGTGCAAGACGGATTTTTAAAATTCGACACTGACTGTAAAACACTCACTGTATCCTGTCTTATGTCTTTGCGTTCGGCGTTCGGCGGCTGGAACATTTTAAGAAGAGGGTTCCACGTAGAAGAGAGTTTGGCTTTCCGATCATGCGAGGAAAGTAGAATTGTTTCTTGGATAGCACAATGGGATTTTGAAACTGCATCCAGTGGTTACTTCCGCTATTCAATATATGTTCGCAGATCGCCGATTTTTCTCGCTGAACGTTTTCAACAGCTTTGATGTGTTCCGTCAGTCGCGTGGCTATGGGCCGTTTCGTTTGTCCAACGTAGGCTAGACCGCAACTGCATTCGACTTTATACACACCCGGGGTTTGCAGTGGTATTACATCCTTTACAGGCCTCAAACATCGAGCTATATTTTGGGTCGGCTTGAAGATCGTTTTTATATCGAATCTGTTTAGCATCTTACTATTAGATCTGTCACGCCCTTGACGTATGGTAAGAATGCTCTTGATCTGCTCGCTTTCTGAGTTTCGTCTGTATTAGATCGTGTGCGTAAATTAAAGGTAAATTCGTTTCTATCCTATTTATCAAACAACCGCGATAGTTTTCGATTTCATATAATGATATAATGTCGTAATAAATCCCTGGAGTGGCGATTTTAAACGTCGTAGTTGACAACAATCAATGTTACGGTCCCTTATGTAAAATTCCAGATATTGAGGACAGTTTACACAATAGATTTCTATAATTCCAGCTTCACTCTTCTAAGGCTCGATGTGCGACCTCTCGACAAAATTCTACCAGTGGTTGAGCTGTCGAAGGTTACCAGTGCAGGTTACAAATTCCACTCTTACGCCGATCCAAGTGCTGGTCGTCATCACATCAACCAGAACATCATCCTTCGCGCTGCTATACAGGTAGGTATTTTATTTTTTATTTGTTGAGTGGGGCTTTTTTAAGGTCTTTATGAGCCTTGTAACACTGCGACCATTGCTGATAGATTGTGTTCGCCACTTACTATAGTTCTGCGCTAAGCCTTGTGTCATTTAAGAACCGCAGCAGGCTTTTGGCGCCAGATTGTTTTACCTACTCAGGTTGGTGGTAGTGACCACCCAAGTGGGTGTATCTTTTACGCATCAGCGGGCCACACTCGCACATGAGGTGCTGGGGAGTTTCCTGTGCTCCTTGGCAGAACATGTTCTTTTTGTGTCTCTGAGCTTGAGGTTGAACATGTGTTTGTTCAGGCCACAATGCATCGTGAGCGCCCTCACCAGTATGCGTAGATTGTTCCTATTTAGCGACAAGGCCTCCTGGGCCGTCTTACCGTCGTAAGCCTTAATTAGCGCTTTGGAATGATTCAACCCTGGCGTGTTGTTTCAGTGGTTCAATACAGGTAGGTAACTGCAAAACAACCTGAAATAGCCGATATGGCCTTCTAGTCCGGTAGCCAGCCATACTAACACACCATACATCATTAGATACAAAGACGAATTGATTATGCATAAAATGTCGGATAAAAAATATCCTTAAAAAAACTACAAATCATTACATTTCTCTTGTTCTGTTAAAAGAAAAGTTACAGTGCAATTTTTGGGACCCAAACTACTGTATGAGGAGCGTATTTAAATTTTCAATACAATTTCGAAAAAAATCGGTAATAACACCCCTATAATTTCCTGGCAAACAGATAAGGTCTAAACTAGGCATTTAGCGTAAAGCCACCTAGCGTATGTGAAGAAAACCGAAGTGATGGCCAACACACTTAATGAAGAACCTCTATCTATTAAGCTCGGAGAGACTGCTCTGAAGCAAGTGGACAAATTCAGGTAGCAATATAACAGCAAAATGTGACCTTGACTCTGAACTGAACGGGAGGATAGGAGCTGCTTCTGCAGCTTTCGGTAAACTCCGTAGCGAAGTCTTCGGCTCACACGACATCAAGCTGGGAACAAAAGTGTCTGTCTACATGGCGATCGTCCTCCCAAACCTCCTCTACTCGTCAGAGACATGGTGCCCATACCGAAAGCACATTCGCGCACTTGACAAATTCCACCTTCGATGCCTACGCGACTTCGACGTGCTAAAGTCAGCGGAATAGAAGCATACATAATGCGACGACAGCTGAGATGGTGCGGACATGTCTCCCGTATGCCTGATGAGAGAGTGGCAAAGCCTATCTTTTACTCTGAACTAAAGAACGGCAAGCGGAAACAAGGCGGCCAGCTCCTCAGATACAAGGATGCTTAGAAGAGGCAAATGTTAACCTTGCAAATGTTAACCCTGTCAAATGCCTTGGACATGGCCAAGGCATTTGACAGGGTTAACAGAGACATCCTCTTACAGAAGCTTTTTGACTTCGGTTTCTCTAAACATCTTGTGAAGTTCTTCGCAAGCTATTTCAAAAACAGGAGACAATTAGTCAGCTTTGGTTCCTCCGAGTCAGCCCTCTTTAAGGTTCATTCGGGGGTGCCGCAAGGTGCGAATCTCTCTACGATTTTGTTCCTCATTTTCATTAATGATTTACCTAAATTTGTAAAATATAGTCACTGCTCACTATTCGCTGATGACGTGAAAATTTTTCATCAAATAACAGATGCTCGAGAAGCGGAAATATTACAGCAAGATATAGATGCACTTTCAAGAATGGGCTCTGTCAATGACATGGAATTCAACACTAACAAGTGCTCTGTTTTAACCATCACTAAGAAGAAAACACCTTGCTTTTTCCCATACACAATAAACGGGTCAATTTTAAAAAGGTTAACCAGGGTGAGGGACCTGGGAATTACATTTGATACACAGTTGAACTTCCGTGCACACATTACAAATATTTGCAATCGTGCTAGCAAAATGGTCGGTTTTGTTATTCGCATATGCAAACAGTTTAATAATATTCTTGTAATGTTTCTACTATATAATTGTTTAGTCCGTAGCATACTTGAATATAACTCGGTCATCTGGTGTACAAGTGAAAACAAATACATTCAGATGGTAGAGCGTATTCAAAGAAAATTTTTAAGATATATTTATTACAGAAAATACAATATTTATCCATACTTATTTCCGTCAGATTTTGTGCTAGGAATGGTAGGATACAACAGTCTTGAAACTCGTCGATATATTTCACTAATTATATTTGCATATAAACTTATTCAAGGAACAATTTATTTGCCAGAGATACTATGTAGTACATAAGTTTGAATTGTACGTAGGTACCGATAAATTACACAGCGAGGAGATCGCATCTATTGTTGAATGTGCCGTACCACCGTACAAATATTTTTGTAGACAGGCCAGTGGGAAGGGTTATAGCTCTTCTTAATTCCTTACCCACTGAAATAGATATCTTTTGTACATCCCTTTGGCAGCTAAAAAGGCATCTCCCTGCTATTTCATGTTTATCATAATCTGTCTTTTATTTAGTTTTATATTTTTATGTTTTTTTCTTGTTCAATGTTAGCATTAATTTAGTTATGTAGTCATTTATTTTTAGACTTACACTCCAGCTTAATATTCAAGGGCGAATTGGATTCATCTGTAATGCCCTTGAATACTATTTGAAACTAATAAATAAATAAATAAATAAATAAATGAAAAGGTGCAACATTGAGCCCTCTCAGTGGGAGAGTAAAGCGAAAGATCGCCCAGGATGGAGGCTGCTAGTGCAGGGCAATGTAGATGATTTTGAAAAGAAGAGGCTGCTCGACTTAGATACCAAGCGCAACGAGCTAAAGGCCCGACCACCGGCGGCCATAAAGTATAATTACATCGATGGTGTCTTGACTTGCTCCAAATGTGCACACACATTCAAAGCCAAGATAGGCTACATCAGTCATATGAGGGCACACCAGCAAAACCCCCAACGATAACTTATAAAAAATAAAAAAAAACACAATGAACTCACTAGAATCTACAATGCAGTCGCTATGGCCGAACACGGCTAGAAGGATATATATACCTAGCGGAAATCCAGTTAAAAAAGGTGTCTAAGCGAAGACACGAACCACAGCCGCGGCTAAACAGTGACATAAATTTGTGGGTAACAGATGGCGCTAGCTGCCCGCAACTTTAGGCGTGATGAATTATAATATAACAAATATAATATGGCAGAATTTAAATATTATTTACGTCACTTGTATACGAAATATTTCAACCAAAGGCATCTGTGTACCAAATATAAATTCTCGAACTGCAACATTTCGGGATTAACGAATGACTAGCGCGCCCTCTGGTGTACCGATTTCAACTACAATCTTTCCGACTCTTGCCATGACCGAATGATTCTTGTATGTTAACTTTCAGCTTAATTATGTAACTTATTTAGTACTTTGTTCATGTTACCAATTTTATAAAGTAACTCGGAAAAAATTAACACGCAAATGTACGAAATGGTCAGTGCCCACCTAACTAGGACTGTACTATAAAATCGAAGACTATCGCGGTTGTTTGACATTATAAATAGGATAGAAAACGAATTTACCGCGTGAAATTTGTAGGACCCGACGTTTCGGTGACGTTGCAGCCGCCGTTGTCTAGGGTAGACTAAAGAGCTGTCAGTCCGTTGTTTTGCGGGTAGGCCGCAAACCGCTGCCGCCACTGCGTAGGTTATAACGGTGGTGGGGGGCCGGGCTCGGAGCGCGGGAATTTTTAAAATCCGTCTTGCACACAACACTCACTGTATCCTGTTTTACGTCTTTGCGTTCGGCGTTCGGCGGCGGGAACATTTTAAGAAGAGGGTTCCACGTAGAAGAGAGTTTGTAGCCGTCATCTCTATTGAAGTTCGGAGTTCTTCTTATTTCAATGGCTTCCCGGATCATGCGAGGAAAGTAGAATTGTTCCTTGGATAGAACAATGGGATTTTGAAACTGCATCCAGTGGTTACTTCCGCTATCCAATATATGTTCGCAGATCGCCGATTTTTCTCGCTGAACGTTTTTAACAGCTTTGATGTGTTCTGTCAGTCGCGTGGCTATGGGCCGTTTCGTTTGTCCAACGTAGGCTAGACCGCAGCTGCATTCGACTTTATACACACCCGGGGTTTGCAGTGGTATTACATCCTTTACAGCTCTGACTGACAGCTCTTTAGTCTACCCTAGACAACGGCGGCTGCAACGTCACCGAAACGTCGGGTCCTACAAATTTCACGCGGTAAATTCGTTTTCTATCCTATTTATAATAGGACTGTACTGTCCTGTATCTAGGCGGGTCAGAGTAAACAATTAAAATTAGCGTTTTATTTTAGTAAGACCTAAATTGACTAACGTTTTATTTTTAGAAATAGTAAATGTACATAATTAAAGTGTAATATATAATATAATATCTGTATAAATATTACAATGTATATACCTAATCATATTTATTTATTAATATGGTAAGTACATAGATACCTAAATTCGATTATAATAAATAATAAATATATTATGATATAGACATACAATACAAATGTAGAATACAATAAATATAACAACGATTATAAATATATTGCAAAAAATAAGAAGTACCATACGATATATGTATTATGATTATATGCATAATACTTTATGTATATGTATACAATATTAGCTTTAAAATCAACCATTATATATACGCTTTACAAGACAAATTGGATGAGGATTTTAGGCGCTATCGTGGAGGAATACACACACACAGGCACACACAAACACACTTACACAGACACACAAATAAATACTCAGACTGACAGACAGTCTGGAAATAGCAATGGAAATGGGGGTTGGGGTCCAAATAGATATTTTCGTCTTCATCTCGATTTTTAGTGCGTTCACAATACTTTCCTTTAAGCCGTGAAAAATAATTGCTATTTTACGCAGCGTGTGACAACTTCTTCAAAATTGGGACGAAAATTTAAATATGTTCCTCATACAATAGGTTGGAATGCAAAAAGTGCACAGGAAGGAGCAACTTTTCTTAGGGACAAGAGAAAGTTAATCTCCTAGTAGAGGCTCGAGCCCAAGTAGGACTCTGTGCCCGGTGGGTCAGTTTCTTTGGAAATCGTTCGTTGTGCGCTTCTGGGTGGTTTGCGCACCTAGGGTTGTCGACTACAGCGGGCGAGCCCGCACCTTAGGAAATTTTAACGATTAGTCGTTCTATCTCCCTGGAGTGAGCGCAGAAGACCTGGACAAAACAGTCCACCGTCTAGCTCCGCCACAAACCCGTAAGAGGCCAACGCCTTAACCTCGAGATAGCCAGGAGTGTTACCCAGCGGGCTTACACTCATGCCCTTACTTCCAATTGTGACCAGATTACTCCAGTCTCTCGAATGGTTACGAGTTCGAGGTCGCTTGCGCGGTCCTCTCCCTTACGAAGCGGTGAAACGGTATATACCGCAATCGATTGGCTTATGCAGCACGGTGCGCAGACCGTCCAGGAGCGCCAGAAGGTTGATTCCCAGGGGAAACTAACCCTATGGCCAGAGTCCTACACTCAGAGAAATTTTTACTAGACAACGCTGCATTTTTACATTGCGAGCGAAAAATTGCGAAATTAACCATAGAATATTGTGGCAATGACAAATTACCCTTTGCGGGATCAGCAACGCTTACACTCAGAGAAATTTTTACTAGACAACGCTGCATTTTTACATTGCGAGCGAAAAATTGCGAAATTAACCATAGAATATTGTGGCAATGACAAATTACCCTTTGCGGGGTCAGCAACGCTTACTTTGTCGAATGCAAAAATTGCGGAATCAACAATATAAAATTGTGGCGCTAACAATTTTTTTCGACATTGTTATTACCTCAATGCTCTAAACTGCGGGGTTAACAATTTTACAGCTTGTGAGTTTAACAATGTAAACGTAACATTGATTTTATACGTTGCGGCGATAGCAATGTTCCGCTACTTTGATAAATTGACAACGTGCTAATCTGCGGAATTCACATAGTTAAAGATTGTGATTTTCACAATGTAAGCAGAATATTGATTTTATACATTGCGACGATGGCAACTTTACGGTACTTTGATAAATTAGCAATGTGCTAATCTGTGGAATTCACATAGGTGAGTATTGTGAGTTTCACAATGTAAGCGGAACATTGCTTTTTTAATGTTGTGGATAAATTAGCAATGTCCATGATTAACATAGTTGGTTTGTCAGTTCCACAATGTAAGCGAGACATTGATTTTATACGTTGCCGCGCTAGCAACTTTTACTAGCAACGCTAGCTAGTAACTACGTAAGTTGTGAATAAGGCAATGTTTTCATAATTCCTCAATGTTTTTAAATTGATATTAACACAACTTTGACGTAGATTTTTTCTCAATGGCAGATAGGTTTGAGAAAAACTCAAACTATAATTGTCAAAACCGCAACGTTTATTTTCTACAAAGTTGGGGGCTTTCCTAAACGTTGTCAAAATCCCGCCGCGCGCGCAAGTCGCGACACGCTCGCCGCTCGGCTGTTTGTTTGCGACGCTATTCCAGTTGATTCCAGTCTGTAACAAGGGCGCGGGCGGAGCGCTCGCTCTGATCAAGTGCATTTTACGGCGTCGTATTTTCAAGAAAGAATTAAAAGCACAACTCCGAACTGTTCAAAAGTGCAATCAGTGATTAAGTGGCGACATCTCAGAAAAATGGAGAAAGAACAGCAGCTACTGTTTGACTTCTTAATATCGAACAACCTCGTACACCTGTTTTCCACACTACAAGGTAAGTTTTTTGAAAAAAATATTTATCGAGTCAGCGTGGTGAATATAGTCGAATGATATTGAAAGATCAATAATCTAGAATAATAATAAAATCAGGTCTTCTTAATATGATCAGTAGTTTCGGAATAAAGGGTGAACACATCGAACGCGTCGGCTGCCGCGGCCATGTGTCGGGCGCGATCTGTGTAATGAATTTCTATTGAGCCGTCCTATATTATCGCGTCCTATTATCGTCCTATATAGAAATCGTCCTATTATCGCGACCTTGAGGCTTCGGACGACTGTACATACTGTCCTAAGCCACGGCAGCAAACGCGTCCGATAGTGCAATGTGTTCGCCCCTTAATCGTCGTTTTTCTGAAACGCTATCTTTTTATTGTGATTTATTCTTCTTCTCGTTCTCTAAGAGACACTACAATTCAAACGTTAGCGCTCGAGGAGTTAACGGACTCAATAAATGAGATATAGGTATTTAAAAAGTGTCAACTCTATACATTTCGGTAGGTTAAGTTAGTTTTTTAAAACAATTTATTAACACCTATGTGACAGTAGGTTAGGTTAGTTTTTTTTAAGAACCATGATAAAACTAATTTACAAAATAAAAATAAATTAAATTAAAAAAAACCGACCTTATTTTTTAACAGATTTAGCACTGCAATGATTGAATTTAGTAGTGTGTATTTTTTTTTTGAAAACTAGACGAGGTACCAAAAGTAGAATAATTCCGACTTAACGGAGTGGCTATAATAGATTGTTTTTTTTCTAGATCAGGGTGCAGATTTAGACTTTCTGCTGCACGCTAACGATCACGAGCTTTACAGCTTGGTTCCACAGGTCGTAGATAAAGGAAAGCTTCGCATAGCACTGGACCGCGTGAGTAGTTCTGATGGTTGCTCCTTGCATGCCTGTTGCAATAAAATTCAGATAAAAGTCAGTTCGCATCAAACTTGTCTTTTCGACGGTTTGTAAAGTTTTAAATCATAAAACACTTTGCGACACTCCGATGTACACTTGTGCCATAATGTTCGTGACATTATCGGTTTTCGTTCCGATTGCACTCCCACGCACATTGCGGTCGGCAAGACGTCCGGTTGGCTATCCGAAGTCTACGTAATTATGTTATTTACAGATATTATAGTAATTTCCTTTATTTACAGAAGAAGGAAAGTGACCTATGCAAGGTTAGCGTTCTTAATGAAAGAACCGTTCGCACTTCTGTCGCTGCTCCATTTAGGCAAAAGTCGTTCGTGTCGACATCGCGCACTTCCTCACCGTCATCTTGCACTCCCTCACCGTCATCATGGTGTATGACTCCACATGAGGTTTGTGTAGATTTCATGCACCATTTTAAATAAATAAATTAAAATTTTCACAGTAATTTAAAAATAACAAATTTTGCTTGTATCGAATATAATTGAATGTCTCTTGGTAAAATAAACTGAATTAATTGCAATTTAGTTTTAACTGTAGTATATTTCCTGTCATAGCATAATATGATATTGAACCTTCAATAAGGCTGGATATTTTTTTGTTACAGGAGGGTCCTCAACACACTGTCTCTTCGTTTAATACTCAGATTGATGCTACAGAGAAGTTTTTGTCACCTGCTGTAGCCGGTTCATCATCTGCCAGGGCGGCGGTGAGTTAGAAAAATTATAAAACTGGCTTTAAATAAAAACTGTTATTGGATGGAACAGAATGTGATCTCGTGCAGTCTCGTGGACTACGGCCGCTTTTGAATACTATAAAATGACGAGAAATAAAATAAGTAGAGAATTATATAATTTTTTTTAATTTCAGGAAAGGGAACTCACACATTTTGATGAAGAAGTGTCAATTATCGACTTTACTACAATCCTGGTAGGAACAACACTCCGATCAATGTTGGAGTCCACCACAGCAGGAAAGCCGCTTCTTAAAAAACAAGTTTTAACGACACGGGACCGAAAAATCATCACTGCTGTCATCGTGGAGTCAGAAGTACGCAAACTAAAAAAAGTTACGGACCCGATACGAAAAGAAGTATGGGAAAACTGGACCAAAGAGATTGTATCTCTATTTCCGGAAGAAACAAACTCCGTATATTACAGCCCCTTTCGAATAGTTGAAGGTCGGGCTATACAGGCCAGTGGCCTCATTATCAACCGACTAATCACAGTTAGAAGAAACCTGTCAACTCCATCAGAACCCCGCCGCAGCGAGAGCCGCAGTAGTGAATACAGCAGCGACAGCGAAAATAAAAAGAAGAAAAGGCGTACAAGCGACACGCCTGGTAGAACACGACCTTTGCCTGAAAACTTCAACTTGCTTCAACAACTTCAGAATGAGGAGGCCTCGTCTCAAGATGACGTGCAGTGGCTCAAAGTCTCCTCATCACCCCGAGATCTCGCTAAATCTAAATGGCATAATACTCTGCGCGAGCGGGTAGCCATCCTAGAGGGAAGCGACTATATAGCTTACTGCAAAACATTCCCAGCGATACAATCTCCATGGGGCTATGAATTGGTGAGTAATTTTGTAAGCTTATCAACATGCGACATTTCTCACTTGTTGCAAATTTAATACAGTGGCTACATTTTGCGGATCTAACCGCTAAGACATCGATCACGCGGCATCGATGCAATTCTGCTGAACGCGCTTTTTCTATTTTGTCTTTTTTGAGATTATTTTCAAAGAGTATCATGTTATTATATTCGTAATTATTTTCGATTTCCATGTTGTGTTCAAAAACGTTGTAAACAATCCGAATGACAGCTACGTTTGACAGCTTGCTACTAACCGCTGCTAATCGAAATTCAATTAAGTTCAATTAAGTCATTGCGTTTTTGTGGGCTTTCAGCAGATAATGTGCAATCGATGACTCATCGATGTGTTCTGCAAAATGTAGCCAGTGTCACTATTATATAGAATAAAAAAAAGAAATAAAACGCACATTGGAATATGCTCCTGTAGCGTCATTGTAAGCATTTGAGTGTATTATGTATTATTTTTTTATTTACTTATTTAATGCTTGCACAATTAAAAAGTAATTACAATGTCACTCAGCAAATAATAGAACATTGAAAAACAACAGCTTAGGATCAACACAGCTCAGGCGCTATGCACATCTAACGGGGCCTCTAATGCCTGTATCTAGATGCAGAATTGTTGTGTAAAACATAACGCAATAGTAAATATATTAGTATGATGTAAGTTTATATAAGTAAATACAACATTTTTTTTTGTGCAGTTCGCCAGTGACTTCAATTCAATATATGGAGAAGCAAAAAGGAAATTCGAAGAAAGATTCCCAACAGTGAAGACTCGCCTACTAACATTATTGGACGAGAAGGCCCAAGAGTTCATACGCAGAGTTGATATTCAATCTGTCTTGGATCTTGCAACCTGTAAGTAATGTTTAGTTCTAAATAATACCTTAACTTAAGTCCTGGCCATTTAATTGTTCTATTAAAATCTGTCTTCTTCTTCTTCTTCTTTAACAGCCCTTATCTATACTAATATTATAAAGAGGTAAAGTTTGTGACGTTGTAGGAAGTAATCTCTGGATCTACTGAACTGATTTTGAAAGTTATTTTACCAATAGAAAGCCACGTTATTTGTGAGTGTCATAGGCTATATATTAATCCGAGAAATGAGAAGACTTTTTCGTGGTAGTCGGATTTTCAAAGTAAGTCGGAAAAAACGGTCGAACGAAAACGTTTCTAACGAACGCTGCCTTAACGATGAGAGATATATGATTAAGTTCTAGAGAAAAGTTGTAGATCTTAATAATGCTTACAAAAAAGTCTTACTTATTAAAAATATTTATCAAATTAAATCTCCTCAACTACTTCTAGAGTTACGGCAGTCATGGCCGAATAATCCGGTATATTTTGAGTGCGAGACGAACAGACGAGTGATGATATATTTTATTTATTTGTAAAATTTATATTTGCAGTGGGAGAAGAACCAGCGAACGTTGCGGCCTTCCTGTCAATTCCGCTGCTGCTCAAGCAGATGCATACGATACCGGTGAAAGGTGTCAAGAAACAGTGGAACCCCTCGCGTACAGAAGTAAGCAGCGCCTTCATAAGTTTAGTACCGTCTGTATCAGACCTCGAAACCCATTGTTCTGAGAGAGAAGCTAAACTTACAGAGAAAAACATACATGTGCTTCCGTATATTATTGCTGTTGGCCCCAGTTGGAAGGATGTTGCGCAGTACGATTTAATTATATCAAAAGACATTCGGTACACCTTCTCCAATGTGTGTGATGTTATTACGAATGCTTTTAAAATATTGTGGGCATTAGATTTACCTTACCCGAAAGAATGTGCACCTATTTGGATGTTCGTTCAAAGAAGTATATATCTCATGAAAAGCAAGTATGACACGGAAGGTACTCCGATGTTAGATTTACTCGCATCTGTTTTAAATAGACACGATGGTGCAATGCGTGTTATGTAAACGGTCTCTTCTTAATTTAAGACAATTTAAAAACCACTACACTATTTATCATCCTGGCCAGGTCTATTTCTGTCCAACTATTGGTTGCGGAAGAAGGTATCAACTTTACAACTCGTTTAGACGTCATTATTTGAAAGACCATTCAGAGGCCCAAGCCCCTGAAGCAATTTCATCCAATATGGACACTTCACATATGCGCACTACACCAGCTGGGTTACAAAATGATGATAAAATAGTTTCTAAACTAGAAAATGAAGCTATCAAAGCAAAATATGTAAACATTAATTTGAATACTGTTTCACTGAGCAAAACCATGGCTCAACTGTTTTCATCCCTTTATAGTAATCCTCAATTGCCGATAAATGTGTCAGATACAGTTTATAACGGTATTGAAAACATTTTCAACTTATCTATCAAGCCTTTATTACCGATGACGCCCGGCTCTGCTACGGAAAACATTATAAGTGATTTAAAAATGTTTAATTCAATGCACCATAGATTGAAGTACTTTGAAGGAAAAGGGTCCTTAATTAATCCTGAGCCTTATGTGGTGGGTCGCAGATTTGATTTTGTAAAAAAAAATGGAAGCAGTTTTTATCAAGCAGTAGATTGCGTGGCGCATAAAATACAAATGAAAGCGGTTTTGCACAAATTTTTTTCTTTGCCTCGGTTGCTATGTCAGACGATAGATAATATGAAAAAACTAATGAACCATGACGCATCAGTCAGTGTGGAACATTTTATGCATGGTTCATTTTGGAGACAGAGATTTCATGGAGAAAAATTAGTCATGCCAGTATTTTTGCAAATAGATGATTTTGAGACTTTGAACCCTTTGGGGAGTCATAGTGGCATACATAAATTGGGGGCAGCCTACATTTCTCTTCTTTGTCTGCCTTACTATTATGCCTCCCAATTGTCTAACATTTTTTTGACTTTATTATATCATTCTAATGACAGAGTCGAATTTGGAAATAAAATAATATTCCAGCCTCTAATTGATCAGTTCAATGACTTAATTCGAAACGGAATATCATTCGATCTACCAAATTTTAAAGGAACCGTTTACTTTGAATTGGCACTCATTTTGGGAGATAATTTAGGTTTGCACAGTGTTTTAGGCTTTGTTGAAAGCTTCTCGGGCAACTTCCCTTGTCGTACTTGTAAAGTAGAAAAGAAACTAATGCAAAAGCAATTCTATGAAAATACATCTCTTCTAAGAACGGACTCTAACTATCAGGAAGATTTAAATACGAACAATCCATCTCTGACAGGCGTGAAAGAGAATTGTACATGGCTTCAGATAGAAAATTTTAGTTTATTTTCACAAATGGGTTTTGATGTAATGCACGACTTACACGAAGGTTGTTCAAAGTATATCATGTGTTCACTGCTTGTAGTTTTTGTAGATAAACTGAAATATTTTTCAATCGATATTGTTAATAGCAAAATTTCTTCATTTTCCTATGGCCCTGATAAAAAAGATAAACCGGTCACGCTAGCAATGCCTAATATACGAAAGGGCAATATACGTTTAAACGCTGCCGAAATGTACACATTTTGCAAGTATTTTGGGGTGATGTTCGGCAATTTCGTTCCGAGGTACGATAAGTATTGGGAACTATATATTCAATTGATGAAAGTTATAGATTTTGTCTTATCTCCCGCCTTTGCACCTGATCAAATTGACTTTTTTAAGTTTTTAGTAGCTGACCTTTGCGAAATGTTTACCACATTGTTCGAACAATCTCTTAAACCCAAGTTTCACAATTTATTGCATTACCACTCCGCAATGTTACGATTTGGTCCCTTACGGCATCTGTCTTCTATGCGCTTTGAAGCTAAACATCGACCGAACAAGTTAGCCGCAAAAACCTCAAATAATCGAATGAACATGACATTCACAATAGCTCGAAGACATCAGTTGATCTTAAATGATATTTTTCTAAAGGGAAGTATAGGTTCGTCTTTTTCATTCGGAGGCCAAAAAGAAATTGCCGATAGTAAAGTTAAAAAAATTCTAAATAAAATTAAGCTGTCTAATATAAGCAAATTGTATAAAGTCAAATGGGCAGAAAAGTGTTCTGAGCGGTATAAAGCAAATGACATAATTATTTCTGCAATTGAGGAGGAAAATGTTACCTTTGCTAAAATAAAAGATGTATATGTTGATGGTGTATGTAAAATAATAATTAAGGCAAAGCTTTTTGAAACAATAGGTTTAGATGATCATTATCATGCTTATTATCTACGAAACTCGTGTCAGACGTCAGTATTCATTGATCAGGAATTGATGCAACATCCGTTCATATGCAATGGTGTAGTTATCGGATATGACATCAATCTACCTGAGCTCCATGTTGTACTTAGCAAGCCTATTTAATTGAAATGAATGAAAATCTTAAAAGTTGAAAAGTTAAATATTATAATGATCAAAATAGTTTATACATGTATGAATAAAACTGTAATCTGTAAATTTATGGCTTCTTATGTTTGTTAATCTTAGTTAAGAGGAGACAGAGTTTCTAGAGCATACGTTTCTATACAAAATATTACAGAAACGTCTTTCAAGTTCTTAGAGACTATTTTGTATGGAAATTTTCTATTTCCGACCTAAACTCTGTCTCCACATAAAATTATTCGAGTAAAATTAAAATTAATAAAGCAAATGACATAATTATTTCTGCAATTGAGGAGGAAAATGTTACCTTTGCTAAAATAAAAGATGTATATGTTGATGGTGTATGTAAAATAATAATTAAGGCAAAGCTTTTTGAAACAATAGGTTTAGATGATCATTATCATGCTTATTATCTACGAAACTCGTGTCAGACGTCATGTATTCATTGATCAGGAATTGATGCAACATCCGTTCATATGCAATGGTGTAGTTATCGGATGTGACATCAATCTACCTGAGCTCCATGTTGTACTTAGCAAGCCTATTTAATTGAAATGAATGAAAATCTTAAAAGTTGAAAAGTTAAATATTATAATGATCAAAATAGTTTATACATGTATGAATAAAACTGTAATCTGTAAATTTATGGCTTCTTATGTTTGTTAATCTTAGTTAAGAGGAGACAGAGTTTCTAGAGCATACGTTTCTATACAAAATATTACAGAAACGTCTTTCAAGTTCTTAATGACTATTTTGTATGGAAATTTTCTATTTCCGACCTAAACTCTGTCTCCACATAAAATTATTCGAGTAAAATTAAAATTAAACACTCCTTTTGTTATAACATGTATGTCAGTTGTAAATAAATAAATGTTTTATTTTGTGTAACTGTTGTTTATGTTTTAGGTTATTGGATACACAAACACGCACAAGTAATGCAACATAGGCTTCAGATCTTCTTCAGGTTTTATTTGCAATGCTGTTCCTGGTCAACCGCAGTGTAAATATTGCAGGAATAGCAATAATGGATTTCTTTTTCCCTGCAATTAATATTTACACAGCGGTTGTACAGTATACAGCAGTACAAATAAAATATGCTGAAGATCTGAAGCAATGCGTACGTTGCTTTATTAGCAACTTTCAAGTTGTTAGAAACACAACTTGAAAGTTGCTAATAAAGCAAAGTGCGCATTGCTAAACCCACAAGGTTGAACCACAACTCTGTTAGAAACACAACTTGAAAGTTGCTAATAAAGCAAAGTGCGCATTGCTAAACCCACAAGGTTGAACCACAACTCTGTTAGAAACACAACTTGAAAGTTGCTAATAAAGCAAAGTGCGCATTGCTAAACCCACAAGGTCGAACCACAACTCTGTTAGAAACACAACTTGAAAGTTGCTAATGAAGCAAAGTGCGCATTGCTAAACCCACAAGGTTGAAAGGCGGAATTGATTGCGAATCAACAGAGTAAAGTTGTGAAATTCGCAATGTGTTAACATTGCGAATTTCACAAAGTAAAATTGTGAAATATGAGCCATCAAAGTAAAGTTGTGAAAGCACGCCTTTGTGAAATTAACAATGCTATGCTCTGTCATATAAGCAATGTTTTTCGACAATTTTGGCGTTGTGGCTCCCACTATTTTACCTTGATGGCTCATATTTAACAACTTTTTGTTGTCAAATTCACCATGTTTTTTTCTGAGTGTACTTTGTCGAATGCAAAAATTGCGGAATCAACAATATAAAATTGTGGCGCTAACAATTTTTTTCGACATTGTTATTACCTCAATGCTCTAAACTGCGGGGTTAACAATTTTACAGCTTGTGAGTTTAACAATGTAAACGTAACATTGATTTTATACGTTGCGGCGATAGCAATGTTCCGCTACTTTGATAAATTGACAACGTGCTAATCTGCGGAATTCACATAGTTAAAGATTGTGATTTTCACAATGTAAGCAGAATATTGATTTTATACATTGCGACGATGGCAACTTTACGGTACTTTGATAAATTAGCAATGTGCTAATCTGTGGAATTCACATAGGTGAGTATTGTGAGTTTCACAATGTAAGCGGAACATTGCTTTTTTAATGTTGTGGATAAATTAGCAATGTCCATGATTAACATAGTTGGTTTGTCAGTTCCACAATGTAAGCGAGACATTGATTTTATAAGTTGCCGCGCTAGCAACTTTTACTAGCAACGCTAGCTAGTAACTACGTAAGTTGTGAATAAGGCAATGTTTTCATAATTCCTCAATGTTTTTAAATTGATATTAACACAACTTTGACGTAGATTTTTTCTCAATGGCAGATAGGTTTGAGAAAAACCCAAACTATAATTGTCAAAACCGCAACGTTTATTTTCTACAAAGTTGGGGGCTTTCCTATACGTTGTCAAAATCCCGCCGCGCGCGCAAGTCGCGACACGCTCGCCGCTCGGCTGTTTGTTTGCGACGCTATTCCAGTTGATTCCAGTCTGTAACAAGGGCGCGGGCGGAGCGCTCGCTCTGATCAAGTGCATTTTACGGCGTCGTATTTTCAAGAAAGAATTAAAAGCACAACTCCGAACTGTTCAAAAGTGCAATCAGTGATTAAGTGGCGACATCTCAGAAAAATGGAGAAAGAACTGCAGCTACTGCTGGATTTCTTAATATCGAACAACCTCGTACACCTGTCGCAACGTTCCAGGGTAAGTTTTTTGAAAAAAATATTTATCGAGTCTGTATTGGCGTCTCATCGCACGATAACATAAGAACACGCGGCCGTTCCGCCACCTTTGAGTTGTATGGCTGTGACTACATTGTACCGAAACTATTCTACTTTAGATACCTCGTTTCGGAATCAGCGTGGTGAATATAGTCGAATGATATTGAAAGATCAATAATCTAGAATAATACCTAAACTATAGAATTTTTTTCTAGACAACGCTGCATTTTTACATTGCGAGCGAAAAATTGCGAAATTAACCATAGAATATTGTAACGAAGACAAATTACCCTTTGCGGGGTCAGCAACGTTTTCTTTGTCGAATGCAAAAATTGCGGTATCAACAATATAAAATTTTGGCGCTAACAATTTTTTTTGACATTGTTATTACCTCAATGCTCTAAACTGCGGGGTTAACAGTTTAACAGCTTGTGAGTTTAACAATTTTACAGCATGCCTTCACATGGCGGTTTGTGTAGATTTCATAGTGCACCATTTTAAATAAATTAATTAAAATTTCCACAGTAATTTAAAAATAACACATTTTGCTTGTATCGAATATAATTGAATGCCTATTGGTAAAAAAAACTGAATTAATTGCAATTTAGTTTTAACTGCAGTATATTTCCTATCATAGCATAATATGATATTGAACCTGTAATAAGGCTGGATATTTTTTTTGTTACAGAAGGGTCCTGAACACATACTGTCTCTTGGCGTAATACTCAGATTGATGCTACAGAGAAGTTTTTGTCATCTGCTGTGGCTGGTTCATCATCTGCCAGGGCGGCGGTGAGTTAGAAAAATCATAAAAGAGTTTATAAGGGAAACCTCTTGGAAACCTGCAACATCTTGTCAACATCTTGTAACATCTTGTAACTTTAAAAAGTGACAATCCATTTGCATTTTTATTAATTCTGATTATTCTAATGTTGATTTTGTTTTATTTATTATTTGGATTAGATTTAGTTTTATCGTATTTTATTTTTATTTTAAAAAGATTTGAATTTTCTATTTTTAATTTAATTTTTTGTAGACTATTTTAATAATTAGTTTTATTTGATTGTGTCTAGAAATATATGCATTGTTAATAAATAGTAATCATAATGCACAAAGAAAATTGCTCAAGTCTGCCTTAGAACAGGCTCAGGCCTAGTTAGGCGACTTTCGGTCATAACCATGTCTCAGTCACAATAAGAATCAGTTTTCTGCTATTGCCTCATTTACATACAGTGTGACATGGTAAAATGTACTAGTTAAATTTTGTAATACCTACTCTAAATAAATAAATCTTGGAAACCTGCAAATTTATAAGGGACCACGATCAGTATTTCAAAACAAACAATGTTGAACACGGCTATAACACACGAAATAAACATGAGCTACAAGCACCCAAGCCAAATTTAACTCTATTTAAAAAAGGAATGTTATACAATGCAATAAACATCTATAACCACCTACCTGCAAATATCAAAGAAATAAAAAGAAAAGAGTTTACCGCAGCGTTGAAAAAATGGCTTATTGATAAAAGCTTTTACACATTAAACGAATATTTCTCATAATATTATATTGTAGGCATGCATTTTCATTTTGTTTTTACAATAATTCAATTAGGAAGATTACAAATTTTCAATTATATACATTTCGTATTTATAGGCGGATTTTTGATTATTCCTTGATTTTGATTTTTTTTCATTATTTTTTATATTATTGGTGAATTATTTTTTATTAATTGTTTTCTACTGTTACATTTTAAATTATATACATTTCGTATTTATAGGCGGAATTTCGATTATTCCTTGATTTTGATTTTTTCTTTATTTTTTATATTATTGGTGAATTATTTTTTCTAATTGTCTTCTACTGTTAGTTCTACTTATCCGGTCTGTTTAGATTTTTTAGATGTTAAACCAGTGAAATAATTACATTTTTAATAAGATATTATAATTAGCAGATAAGTCAATTTAGCACATAAGTAAATTTGTCAATCTGTTTTAATAACAGGTAATTGTGAGATACATAGTTTTACGCATTATCACCATAAATGTACCACCACAATTTCGGACAATAAAAATATTTCTATTTCTATTTCTATACATGTATGAATAAAACTGTAATCTGTAAATTTATGGCTTCTTATGTTTGTTAATCTTGGTTTTAAGAGAAGACAGAGATTAACACGGAAATCATAGGTTTCTATACAAAATATTACAGAAACGTCTTTCAAGTTTTGGAAGACTATTTTGTATGGAAATTTTCTATTTCCGACCTAAACTCTGTCTCCACATAAAATTATTCGAGTAAAATTAAAATTAAACACTCCTTTTGTTATAACATGTATGTCAGTTGTAAATAAATAAATGTTTTATTTTGTGTAACTGTTGTTTATGTTTTAGGTTATTGGATACACAAACATGCACAAGTAATGCAACATAGGCTTCAGATCTTCTTCAGGTTTTATTTGCAATGCTGTTCCTGGTCAACCGCAGTGTAAATATTGCAGGAATAGCAATAATGGATTTCGTTTTCCCTGCAATTAATATTTACACAGCGGTTGTACAGTATACAGCAGTACAAATAAAATATGCTGAAGATCTGAAGCAATGCGTACGTTGCTTTATTAGCAACTTTCAAGTTGTTAGAAACACAACTTGAAAGTTGCTAATAAAGCAAAGTGCGCATTGCTAAACCCACAAGGTTGAACCACAACTCTGTTAGAAACACAACTTTAAAGTTGCTAATAAAGCAAAGTGCGCATTGCTAAACCCACAAGGTTGAACCACAACTCTGTTAGAAACACAACTTGAAAGTTGCTAATAAAGCCAAGTGCGCATTGCTAAACCCACAAGGTTGAACCACAACTCTGTTAGAAACACAACTTGAAAGTTGCTAATAAAGCAAAGTGCGCATTGCTAAACCCACAAGGTTGAAAGGCGGAATTGATTGCGAATCAACAGAGTAAAGTTGTGAAATTCGCAATGTGTTAACATTGCGAATTTCACAAAGTAAAATTGTGAAATATGAGCCATCAAAGTAAAGTTGTGAAAGCGCGCCTTTGTGAAATTAACAATGCTATGCTCTGTCATATAAGCAATGTTTTTCGACAATTTTGGCGTTGTGGCTCCCACTATTTTACCTTGATGGCTCATATTTAACAACTTTTTGTTGTCAAATTCACCATGTTTTTTTCTGAGTGTACCCAGGCTCGCACTTCATGCGTGGAGGCCGTCGGATAGGTGTTGAGCCGTGAGTGTGACCAACCCTGAACAGAATGGGTCTTCGTGGCCAACTCAGCAAGGGCCCATTAACTTCCTAAATTTGCACACCGTGCGGCGTCAGTTAATCGATTGTGTACCCCGACAGATAACTGAAAGAATCTGGAAATTACTTTGTTTCCAGATGAGTGGGGGTGGCTGTTGACCTAATGACCCGATCCCGCGTGAACTGTCGGGCTAAGGATGCCTTGGTCCCCGATGATTCGAACGAATCGTCGCTTACATTAGGGAAAGGACCGCACAAGTGTCCTGGGACCCGTAACCAGTCGGGAGGTCGGAAATATCCGGCCAAAACTAGGCGCGAGGTTGGTCCTCTGTGGGCATATTCCCTTTGTCTCGCGGTAAGGCCTTGGATTCATACCGGCGAGTTAGCGGATATATTTAATGGAATGTCATCGTCTAAGTCTCTACGCTTGTCCCATGGCAGAAAGAACAATCACATATCGTTATAACCTCTGTCCTTGTACTGGAATGCAACAATGTGCTTCAATCCATTGCAGGGTCAAATAAAGTGACCATGCAATGGATTAAAGGGCACAGCGACTCACTGGGCAACGACGCGGCAGACGAACTGGCCAGAAAGGGATCAAAGAAAATAGTATATGAACCGGAACCCTTGATGCCCAAATACAAACATGGCTACGCAGGAACACCTATTAAACCCACCTTACAGAATGGAAAAAAACGCAGGATGCAGGCAAACAAAGAACGCGGTTCCGGAAGCGCCTAACAAACTGCCCGCAACCTCACCAGATTAAAAAGGGACAAAATCCGTAAAGTCATAGGTACTATGACAGGCCACTGTCCCCTAAACAAACACCTGTTTACCATAGGTGTGACAGACAGCCCTATGTAGAGGATGCATGGAGGAAGAAGAAACGCCACAGCATGTGCTCATGGAATGCAGGAGCGTGGCAGAGCAACGGGCAAGAATACTACAATCTCCAGCATCTGTCCCGGAGGCCTGTAGCAACCCAAACAGGCTGCTAACCTTCTGGGACAGCCTGGGTTGGCTGGAGTAACAAAAACACAAATAGAAACATGAGCCACGCACAACGACCCAATCAAGAGGCCAAGTGCGAGAAAAAAGCCGAGACAAACTAACTAACTATATCGTTATACCAGCCTGGGGTGACGAGTTAGCCCTTTGTAGTTGACACTGCCCCACCCGCTGAACGACAGCTGAGGACGACTGACATCACGTCAGTCCGCCCTGAACAACGTTGTTTGCAACAGTAGGGCGGTGTCGACTGCAACGGGCGAACCCTTCACCCAAGGCTGGTATAACGATGTGTAATCGTACTTTCATCCGTAAGATAAGTGTAAAAGACTTAGAGACAATACAAATCAACTGTCTAGCTATGCCAATATGCCCGTCAGATATCAACTATTGTTTGTTTGTTTCTTTGTTTATACTCTTTATTGTGAACATGTCACAATGGGCGGGTTTATTGTCATATGACAATCTCTTACAACCAACCCTACTATGGTGTGTTATATGTATGTGTGCGTGTAACGTTTCTGTAAGTGTGTGTCTTGTTATTGCATTCCATCGACAGAACTGAAGATGCAATTCCGTGTATTAGATCCCAACGGAAAATGGTGACCCAGCCGGGAATCGAACCCGGGACCTCACACGTACACTTTACGGCAAGGAACCGGGAAGTGTACCCGGCGGGCAGCCTTGCCCCTGACTACCAGTTTCGGAAGGATATCTCCCGAAGTCACTTGCGCCGCCTCTATCTGTCGTTGTTCAGCGGTGATTCGGTTTGAATCTATCGCGGACCAAAGGCATCTTTTTCCCGGCTCTGAATTCAAGCACAGGTACCCTAATAGCTCTTTCAAGAGTGGTTGACGACAGATCAACATCCAACCCCCTGCTTAGGAGACAGTATATTTCTATAGTCTCCAGACTCCTTCAGCAATTCGCCCGAGTGCACAACCGATAGGCGTCGCCGAACGGTGCTCAAACCGTCTTGCACACAACACTCACTGTATCCTGTTTTACGTCTTTGCGTTCGGCGTTCGGCGGCGGGAACATTTTTTTTTTTTTTTTATTTTTATTTTATAAAAATTATCCAAAAACAATACAATTGATTTTTGCGAAGCAGATAAGATTGCATTTGTGTGGATTTTATCCCCCCACTAGATTGTATATCTGTTCTGGGGTGATAGTATTTAAGACTTTAATCATAGTGACTTCACTTTCTTTCTTTTTTTCTGTTTTTTTTTTTTTTTTCTCATTCATTCCGATCGCTCATTCATTCTTATAAACTTTAAGGTTATTATAATTATATAAATGTGTATATAGATAAAGAACTAATATTAAATAATTTTAAGAAGAGGGTTCCACGTAGAAGAGAGTTTGTAGCCGTCATCTCTATTGAAGTTCGGAGTTCTTCTTATTTCAATGGCTTCCCGGATCATGCGAGGAAAGTAGAATTGTTCCTTGGATAGAACAATGGGATTTTGAAACTGCATCCAGTGGTTACTTCCGCTATCCAATATATGTTCGCAGATCGCCGATTTTTCTCGCTGAACGTTTTTAACAGCTTTGATGTGTTCTGTCAGTCGCGTGGCTATGGGCCGTTTCGTTTGTCCAACGTAGGCTAGACCGTAGTTGCATTCGACTTTATACACACCCGGGGTTTGCAGTGGTATTACATCCTTTACAGGCCTCAAAAATCGAGCTATATTTTGGGTCGGTTTGAAGATCGTTTTTATATCGAATCTGTTTAGCATCTTACTTATTCGATCAGTCACGCCCTTGACGCATGGTAAGAATGCTCTTAATCTGCTCGGTTTTTGAGTTTCGTCCGTATTAGATCGTGTGCGTGTCTCGTGATATTTTCCGTATCCATTTTTCCTAAGGACATCATTGACATGTTCCATCTCCTTCGGAAAATGCTCAGTGTCGCATAGATCGCGTGCTCGATTCACGAGCGACGTTTGCACTGAACGTAGATGGTAGGGATGATGGTGTGAGCTTGCATGCAAATATCTGTCCGTATGTGTGGGCTTCCGATATACCGTATGTCCGAGAGTTTAAAAATTTCCGCGCTCCGAGCCCGGCCCCCCACCACCGTTATAACCTACGCAGTGGCGGCAGCGGTTTGCGGCCTACCCGCAAAACAACGGACTGACAGCTCTTCAGTCTACCCTAGACAACGGCGGCTGCAACGTCACCGAAACGTCGGGTCCTACAAATTTCACGCGGTAAATTCGTTTTCTATCCTATTTATAATGTCAAACAACCGCGATAGTCTTCGATTTTATATGGTGCTCAAACCGTCCAGTAGCGCCGGGAGGCAATCCCACCAGGAGAAACTGATCTACCAAACGCGGGAGTCTTACCGGGATAGCCTTCCCCACTAGAATGCTTCTGAATAGGAGCTAAATCTTGAGTTAAGCCGATCCGAGAACAAATTAGATCTTATGGCCCAAGCTGCACGAAACAATTCATATTTGCAACAGCGACAAAAGACAGTACCCTCCAAACCCCTAATACAGTTTGTGCGGGATGGCTCTAAAGGCAAAAAACATTTCACTACAAAACCTTTCTCAATAATCGAGAAAGCTTCAGATTGGATTCTCGAGGTCGATTCGGTCTCTAAGCAGTATAAATTCCCTGAAAGTCTCGGATGCACAGCCCTCGGAAGATCTCGGAAGATGGCCCTTATCGTAGAATTAACTGTTCCATGGGAATCAAATATCCCAAAAGACCACGAGTACAAATTAAATAAATATCATGATCTCGCAAATGCCATCATCTGGAACGGCTTCACTGTTCACATTCACGCGGTGGAAGTTGGCGCTCCTGGCCTGCCAGCTAAATCTCTGTTCAACCTTTTTAAAGATCTTGGTCTCTCCAGGAAAATAATCGACTTCTTAAAAAAAATATCTAAAACGGCGATTTCCGCATCTCAAATTCTGTGGCTTCGAATTCTCCCACAGCCGGTCGTTAGTCCGGAATCCTTTGCTCACTCCCCAGAAGTGTAATAACACTATATATTGAGATGTCAACCACAACGGGCGAACCCGTCACCGCAGGACGTTTTAACGATTCATCGTTCTATCGACCGTGCAGTGAGCGTAGAAGACTTTGGACATACCAAATCTGACGTCTAGCTACGCCACAACCCGTTAGAGACCAACGCCTTACCGCGAGTAGCCAGGTATGTTACCTGGCGGGCGGCACTCGCGCCCTAACTACCAATTGTGACCAGATTTCTCCGGTCTCTCGAATGGTTCCGAGTTCGAAGGTCGCTTGCGCGGTCCTCTCCCTTACGAAGCGGTGAAACGGAGTATACCGAATCTGTCGCGGACCAAGGCGTCCTTTGCCCGACTCTGAACCGGGATCGGATGGCCAATGGTAATTTCAAGAGCAGTCGCCGTAAGGTAGACAACTACCCCCGCTCTATAGGAAACAATACAGTTCCCAGACTCCCCCGATTGTTAGTCGGAGAGCACAATGGATTGGCTTGCGCCGCTCGGTGCGCAGACCGTCCAGGAGCGCCAGAGGATTGATTCCCAGGGGAGACTGGTTGACCCAGTGTCCTACCCAGGCTCGCACCCCATGCGTGGAGGCCATCGGATGGGTGTTGACCCGTGAGTGTGACCGACCCTGAAACAGACCGGGTCTTCGTGGCTAACTCAGCAAGGGCCCATTGGTTGCCACCAATTTGACGTGGTAAAAATCCGTTTTCATTTATTTCATAATATTTTTCAGGTTTTGACTCACATGGCAGAACAACTCGAAGGCCCCGGCGTTACTGTGGACCCTGAAAAGCTCCACGATAAGTCATCGTTGATACTGCAAGAGTAAGTGACTAACATGTGTTATCGTATTGTGTCTCTCCACCGGGAGCTAACACGCCTTTGCTGAGTTGGCCACGAAGACCCATTCTGTTCAGGGTTGGTCACACTCACGGGTCAACACCCATCCGGCGGCGGGTTAGTTTCCCCTAGGAATCAACCTTCTGGCGCCCCTGCACGGTCTGCGCACCGTGCGGCATAAGCCAATCGACTGTGCAATCTAACAGTCGATGGAGTCTGGAAGCAGTACTGTTTCCTATAGAGCGGTGGTGGTTGCGGACCTTACGGCGACTGCTCTTGAAACGACCATCGGCTACCCGATCCTGGGTGAACAGCCGGGCAAAGGATGCCGTGATCCGCGATAGATTCGGTTTACACCGTCTCACCGCTTCGTAAGGGAGAGGACCTCGCAAGCGACCTCAAACTTGTAATCTGGTCGCAATTGGAAGTAAGGGCTTGAGTGTAAGCCCGCTGGGTAACACTCCTGGCTATCTTGCGGTTAAGGCGTTGGCCTCTTACGGGTTTTTGGCGGAGCTAGACGGTGGACTGTTTTTGTCCTAAGTCTTCTGCGCTCTCTCCAGTGAGATAGAACGACTAATCGTTAATCCTTCTGAGGTGACAGGCTCGCCCGCTGTAGTCCACAACTCTAGTTGCTGAATATAGGCCTCTTTTAAGGCTCGCCGCGCTTACCTATCCTCCGTATTTCTCATGCAGTCGCTTTCCTCTTTCTTTCTTAAGTCATCCTCGCCTTGCTCGAAGTGACACCTAACTTCTTTTATGATTTAAATTAATTATGACAGTAGATTTAGAATGTTTTCCCAGCAGACACAGAAACAGACACAGACACACGTTTTTTAAAGAAAAGTTATCGAGAACACAGTATAGAGACAGTAACTTCCCTTAGAACAAAATTGAAATCAAAACGAAGCGAGCGACGTCACGAGTCTTAAGGGCTACCACAAATCGTAATACGATTACTAGACATAGGGCTCGATTGCGTTTCTATGTGAACTAAAATCGGCAACTTGAGTTGTCGACTATAACGGGCGAGCCCGTCACCACAGGAAGTTTTAACGATTAGTCGTTCTATCGAGCTGCAGTGAGCGTAGAAGACTTTGGACAAAACAATCCAGCGTCTAGCTACGCCACAACCCATAAGAGTCCAACGCCTTACCGCGATATAGCCAGGAATGCTACCTACCTGGCGGGCGACACTCGCGCCCTTACTACCAATTGTGACCAGATTTCTCCGGTCTCTCGATTGGTTCCGAGTTCGAGGTCGCTTGCGCGGGCCTCTCCCTTACGAAGCGGTGAAACAGTGTATACCGAATCTATCGCGGACGAAGGCGTCCTTTGCCCGGCTCTGAACCGGGATCGGATGGCCAATGGTCATTTCAAGAGCAGTCGCCGTAAGGTACGCAACCACCCCCGCTCTATAGGAAACAATACAGTTCCCAACAAATAAATCGGCATATTGAGTTGTCAACTACAACGGGCGAGCCCGTCACCACAGGACGTTTTAACGATTAGTTGTTCTATCGACCTGCAGTGAGCGTAGAAGACTTTGGACATAACAAATCCGACGTCTAGCTACGCCACAACCCGTAAGAGACCAACTCCTTACCGCGAGAAAGCCAGGAATTACTTCCCGGCGGCTTGAGAAACTCGCGCCCTTACTTCCAATTGTGACCAGATTTCTCCGGTCTCTCGATTGGTTCCGAGTTCGAGATCGCTTGCGCGGGCCTCGCCCTTGCGAAGCGGTGAAACGGTGTATACCGAATCTATCGCGGACCAAGGCGTCCTTTGCCCGGCTCTGAACAGGGATCGAATGGCCAATGGTCATTTCAAGAGCAGTCGCCGTAAGGTACGCAACCACCCCCGCTCTATAGGAAACAATACAGTTCCCAACAAATAAATCGGCATATTGAGTTGTCAACTACAACGGGCGAGCCCGTCACCACAGGACGTTTTAACGATTAGTTGTTCTATCGACCTGCAGTGAGCGTAGAAGACTTTGGACATAACAAATCCGACGTCTAGCTACGCCACAACCCGTAAGAGACCAACTCCTTACCGCGAGAAAGCCAGGAATTACTTCCCGGCGGCTCGAGAAACTCGCGCCCTTACTTCCAATTGTGACCAGATTTCTCCGGTCTCTCGATTGGTTCCGAGTTCGAGGTCGCTTGCGCGGGCCTCTCCCTTGCGAAGCGGTGAAACGGTGTATACCGAATCTATCGCGGACCAAGGCGTCCTTTGCCCGGCTCTGAACCGGGATCGAATGGCCAATGGTCATTTCAAGAGCAGTCGCCGTAAGGTATAATACGCAACCACCCCCGCTCTATAGGAAACAATACAGTTCCCAGACTCCCCCGACTGTTTGGGGAGCTAACGGGCCCATGATGAGGTGGCCACGATGACCCATGTGTTCAGGGTCGGTCACACTCACGGGTCAACACCCATCCGATGGCCTCCACGCATGGGGTGCGAACCTGGGTAGGACACTGGGTCAACCAGTCTCCCCTGGGAATCAAACCACTGGCGCCCCTGGACGGTCTGCACACCGTGCGGCGCAAGCCTATCGATTTTGCTCTCCGACTAACAGTCGGGGGAGTCTGGGAACTGTATTGTTTCCTACAGAGCAGGGGTGGTTGTCTACCTTACGGCGACTGCTCCAGAAATGACCATTGGCCATCCGATCTCGGTTCAGAGTCGGGCAAAGGACGCCTTGGTCCGCGACAGATTCGGTGCACTCCGTTTCACCGCTTCGTAAGGGAGAGGACTGCGCAAGCGACCTCGAACTCGGAACCAATCGAGAGACCGGAGAAATCTGGTCACAATTGGAAGTGAGGGCGCGAGTATCTCGAGCCCGCCGGGTTTATTCCTGGCTAACTCGCGGTAAGGCGTTGGACTCTCACGGGTTGTGACGTAGCTGGACGTAGAATTGTACTGTCCAAAGTCTTCTACGTTCACTGCAGGGCGACAGAACGACTAATCGTTAAAACGTCCTGTGGTAACGGGCTCGCCCGTTGTAGTTGACACCGCAAGATGTTAGTCGGAGAGCACAATCGATTGGCTTGCGCCGCACGGTGCGCAGACCGTCCAGGAGCGCCATAGGTTTGATTCCCAGGGGAAACTGGTTGACCCAGAGTCCTACCCAGGTTCGCACCCCGTGCGTGGAGGCCGTCGGATGGGTGTTGACCCGTGAGTGTGACCGACCCTGAACACATGGGTCATCGTGGCCAACTCATCATGGGCCCGTCGGCAGTTTAGAGTTTCAAGGCGATAGGTGAGGGCAGCAAACCCCGCCCACCGCCCGGGCAGTTATAACGACGAGGGTCGTCTTGTCTGCCCGGGATGGCGTGCTACGACAACCCTGCGCGTACCAGAAGGGTAGAACGCGCAGGGGGTGGGGCCCCGTCGGCAATTAGTCTTTGTGAACGAGACAGGGCAATACGCTAGAGCGGAATGGGAGATGACCGGTTGTCACTTTTTCGAATTAAAACTGCCCGCCAAGGTCAAATCTTACACCGCACGAAATATGGTCGAATTTATTCGGACGAGTATAAGTTCGACGGGTAGTATTTATCGACGATCGTTCGTTTCAATATTCCGCTCTAACGTATTGCACTCTCTCGTTCGCTTGGACTAATTTTAGTTTTATTTCACAAAGAAACGCAATCGGGCCCATAGTAACACAAGCATAGTCCACGCCGTCTGTGGTGCTATAGAACGGAATTTGCATATGGCTGTCGCTCCGCCGAGGCAGATATTCAGACGTTCGTGAAATTTCACGAACGTTAAGTACAGGCGTGTGCCGTTACGCACTTCTGCTCACTTCTCTCACACACTATCTTCGCAATTTAATGGTGACCGGAACACAGTTTGGTGGTGAACGGTTTCGTGCAGCTTTGGCCACAAGATCCGTTTTGTTCTCGGATCGGCCTCAACTCACGATTCAGCTCCTATTCAGAAGCCTCCTCGAGTGGAAGGCTACCACCGGTAAGACTCCCGTGTCTCAGAGCTGGTGGACCCCGGATGGTGGATTGCATCCCGGCGCCACTGGACGGTTTGCGCAACGGCCGGCGAAGCCAATCGGCTGTGCATTCTGAATAATTTCTGAAGGGGTCTGGAGACTGGAAATATACTGTTTCATAAGCAGCGGTAGTGGATGTTGACCTGTTGTCATGCCACTCTTGAAATGACCTTGGGCCACTCGATCCCGTGTGGCACTACCGGCAAAGAACGCCCAGGTCCGCGATAAATTCAAACTGAATTACCGCTGTAATACAACAAGAAGAGGTTGCGTAAGCGACTTCGGACCCGTAACCAGCCGGGAGGACGGAGGTATCCTGTTCCGGATGGAGATATCCTGCCAAAACTGGTAGTTAGGGGAAGAGGCTGCCCGCTGGGGACGTTTCCCGGTGCCTCGCCGTAAGGCGTCGGTCGCTAACGGGTTGCTGGTGAACTAGACAGTAGATTGTCTTGTCCCAAAGTCTTCTACGCTCATCCCACGGCTGAAAGAACGATCTATATCGTTATTCCAGCCTGGGGTGACGGGTTCTCCCGTTGTAGTAGACACCGCCCTACTATCTCCACAATTCCTTGCCACTTAAGAAAGCGCTTACTGTTCCAACTCTGTATACTGTGTCCTTAGATTTAATTTCTAGCGCCACAGAGGATGCCACATTCTCCTCTCGCTAGTTGCCCCTACTTATAGGTACATTCTTCTATTTCCAGAAACCTCTCAATGTTGAACCTGAAGAGTTTGGATTCATTGCTCAAGGAGGTGGAAGTAGGTACCAGCTACAAGCAGGAGACGATGCTCAACATCCTCCTCGAGGCCCTACCTCAGGTCAAATCGAGGAACTCGGCAGTTTTCGTAAAGGACCTAGTGGTCAGTCAGAGGGTCAAAGACGAGAACGCGTTGCTCCAGATGATAAGAAAACTACCATTCAACGTTGCTGAGTATAGGTGAGCCTTTTTTCTATAGATTAGGTAACTATCATTGATTATATAGGGTATTAGATACATAGCTCAAAGCCATAGTACGTTTTGGCAACCCTGCGCCGGCGATATCCAAGTGGCGCTGAAAGCATTGTCTGACAAACTCATAGCAAATTATTTTGCCATCTATATATTGATAATAAATGTTTTTTTTATGAAGGACTGATAAAAACCCATTTTTTCCAGTGATAAGAAGTAGTAGTAAACGGAGTGAGGGGCTTGTTTCCAGCGCTTGATATCACCTGGACCTATAAGATCTTTTATAGCTACCCACTTTGTAGTTGTCAGTGGTCTGCTAGTGGCCCGGTACTGTTTACCAGTCCATACAGATCACTTACATACTTAACATTTTTTATAGCATAAGCTATTAGAAAATAGCATTGGCCGCCGCTCCTCCGAAAGAGATATTTAAACGTTCGTGAAATTCGACACCCCTTCCTCCCCCCGCGGGCGTGACGATAACTACATGCGTTTGCCCTAACGTATCCCTCTACTCACTTTCATCGCACCCCATCCCTGCAATGCCTTTCCACTCGAAATTGCGCCTACTGATAATTACGACACCGACTTTTAACAAAGGCTTTTTCGTAGTCGATGCATTTCACAAACTGTGTCTTCTTCAGTCAGGATCTTCTAAGAGAGTTGGAGCCACTAATGCAGCTGAGCCGCTCCTCGTACTCGCAGGACGTCCGCCACACGGGAATCCTGAGCTTCGCTACCCTGGTTTTTAAGTCTTTCATCAATGGGGCCTGCACTCCTGACGCCTTCGAAGAATACGTCCAGACCTACTTTTCGGGATACGCAGGTCAGCATTTCTAATATTTGTCTGCTATACTGGAAGATGAAAAATGAAACACGTATTTCCTCATTTATTTATTAGAGTATTCTTACAAACTTTCGAAATAAAAAGCCCATCCAAAATCGTTTATCCTTACAAATTTTAAACCCCCGTTTTACCCCTTTAGGGGCGGAATTTTGAAAAACCATTAAACCCCTATTTGTTTATTTGTTTATAAGAGTAATCTTAGAAAGTTTCGATATAAAAAGTAAATCTATATCGATTTTCCATACAAACTTTTAAACCCTTTTTCACCCCTTTAAGTACGGGTTGAATTTTAAAAAAATATGAAACACGTGTTTCCTTATTTATTTATTAGAGTAATCTTACAAACTTTCGTATTTTAGTCCATCTAAAATCGTTTATCCATACAAACTTTAAACCCCCGTTTTACCCCTTTAGGGGCGGAATTTTTAAAACCATAAAACACCTATTTGTTTATTTGTTTATAAGAGTAATTTAAAAAAAATTGAAATAAAAAGTACATCTATATCGATTTTCATACAAACTTTGGAACCCCTTTACCCCTTTAGTGCTTGAATTTCGAAAAATCCTCACTGAGCGCCTACGTCCTAAAAGGAACCTCTGTGCAAAATTTCAGTTTTCTAGGTCTAAGGGTTAGGGCTGGGCGTTGATGAGTCAGTCAGTGAATGAATGAATGAATGAATCGGAACTTCTCTTTTTATATATGAGATTTTAATCATATATTACCGCTGAGTTGTCCGAGGCTAGCCCAGAAACAAACCGCGTGGGCTGTAGTACCGCAATGGATCGCAACCAGGTTCGACCGCCAACCGAGGGAGGGCACTCATCGATTTTATTTACGAAAATAATACTCAGATGAAATCACTCTTTGGCTACTTGCCGTTGGTCTTGGCGTGACATAACTGTTTATTTTTTATTCTTTTTATTTCGCCGTATTATACGTCTTACATTTTTTGTATGACTTAAAATGACATTTGTTCAGAATTTTATATTTTTGCTTTTCCGGCAGAGAAAACTTATTGCGAACGCTCACATTTTTTTTAGAGATAAAGACGGATATATACATTTTGACGCCCTCCGAGACGATTAAGACCATTTCCAGACTGGAAACTGCCTGTGAGTCAGGGTGTGTAACCAAGAACTTATAGAAAAAATGAACTTATAGACCCGAATTTAAGGACTTAGTCTATTTTAGTCAGTGCAGTACCTAATTTAACCCTTCGACTACGTAACAACCAAATTTGTTTGCACATCAGAACACCGTCGACTACGTAACAACCAATTGCTCCCGGAGCGTCTATTTCGAACGCGTCCTAAAATCCATACCAAATATCTCATTATTACCATAGATACATAGACGGCCGCTAGAATAATCATCAAAATTTTATTGGTTTTTATGAGCTAATATCTAAATATTTTTATATGTAAATAAGCTAAACAAAATATTGCTTTTGAATCTAATAAATATAACGATAGTATTTACAATTTCTATATAGAGTTCCGTATTTTTCCATATGATAAGTACAAGCTATCATTGCACAGTTATTCTTTTTATGATTGCTATAGTAGTTCCATGGTTATAGTACTTTTTGTCGAGCGCGGCGATATTGCAAGAAATTCCATTAAGTTGCCGCGGTCTGCCATGAAATTATGCCGCTACTCGAAGGGTTAAGAAGTTCAGTGTCAATATTAGTACATTGATGCCCTAATTAAGGGACATTAGGGTTAAAAAGTTTTTTTTGTGGCTGAATATGAGGACTAACCCGTAAGTGTATGATTAGTACATTCACACCCGCATTTGCTGACAGTCTCTTAATATGGGTCGTCCCCAGATATAGGATGTCTATACCAATCATAATTTCCTACATAAGTAGGTAAATAAAGAGAGTAAATAGGTGAGGACAAGATGGGAATTCTGAAGTCGACCGATAGATGACGCTTATCAAATCAAAGTTGGAATAAAACCATTAGAAAGAGATGGTCCTTGGATTCGGAGGACCTGCACTAGTACCTACTAATCCGACGGCCTCCACGCATGAAGGGCGAACCCGGGCAGGACTCTGACTTGAGGGCTAGTTTCCCCCAAGAGTCAATCTTCTGGGCTCCTGGACGGCTTGCGCACCGTGCAGTCAGCCAATCGATTGTGCATTCTGACTAACAGTCGGTGGAGTCTGGAAACAGTACTCTCTCCTATAGAGCGGGGGTAGTTGTTCACCTTACGGCGACTGCTCTTGAAACGACCATCGGCTACCCGAGTCACGGTGACAGCTGGGCAAAGGATGCCGTGGTCCGCGATAGACTCGGTAGACACCGTTTCACCGCTACGTAAGGACCGCGCAGGTGACCTCGAACTGGTAACCAGTCGGGAGACCGGAGTAATCTGGTTGCAACTGGTAGTAAGGGCGCGAGTATCAGCCCGCTGGTTAATATACCTGGCTATCTCGCGGTAAGGCGTTGGCTTCTTACGGGCAGAAAATTCTGTTCTGATGATGGGATCCATAAGGAATTGAGGGAACTCCTCAAACATTATCATATGTAGTTGGAAATTTACATGTTCGTTCAGATACAACTACAGTGCATTTTTTAAAGCATGAACTGATTCTACACCCAGGGTTGGCTCCCGACGAGGGGACTCCTCAACGGTCAACAACTAGAGTTGTCAACTACAACAGGCGAACACGTCACCTCAGGAAGTGTTATCGATTAGCCGTTCTATCTCCCGTGAAGTGAGCGCAGAAGACTTGGACAAAACAATCCACCGTCAAGCTCCGCCAGATGCCCGTAAGAGGCCAATGCCTTAACCGCGAGATAACCGGGTGTGTTACCCAGCGGGATTACACTCACGCCCTTACTTCCAATTGCGACCAGATTACTCGGGTCTCTCGATTGGATACGAGTTCGAGGACGCTTGCGCGGTCCTCTCCCTTACGAAGCGGTAAAACGGTGTATACCGAATCTATCGCGGACCACGGCATCCTTTACCTGGCTGTTCACCCAGGATCGGATAGCCGATGGACGTTTCAAGAGCAGTTGCCGTAAGTTCAGCAACCACCCCCGCTCTATAGGAAACAGTACTGCTTCCAGACTCCCCCGACCTTTAGTCAGAGTGCGCAATCGATTGACTTACGCCGCACGGTGCGCAGATCGTCCAGGAGCGCCAGAAGTTTGATTCCTAGGGGAAACTAGCCCTAAGGCCAGAGTCCTGCACGGGCTCGCACTTACCTAATGCGTGGAGGCCGCCGGATGGGTGTTGACCCGTGAGTGTGGCCAACCCTGAACAGAATGGGTCTTCGTGGCCAACTCAGCAAGGGCCCATTAGCTCCCTCAACGGTCAACAGTACAGACACGAAATTTTGTATTCACTTATGATTGCCTGTTCTAAGTTTCACCATGACATGGCTGATGGACCTGGGGTTGGCTCCCGACGAGGGGACTCCTCAACGGTCAACAGACACGAAATTTTGTATACGCATTTAATTATGATGCGTTCTAAGTTTCACCAATATATGGCTGCTGCAGTTTCCAAGAAAAATTGGAGTCGCTTTTTTTTTATTGTTAAATCGTAGTAATAAGTATTTATAAGTTTTGAAGACAATCAACCTGATTTGATTTGATTTGATTATCGGGTGGGAGGTTTGTCTACGAGGGAGAGGGGGGGCACCCCGGGTCGAGGAGGAGTGGGTGTGGGGAAAGGAGGGTTTCTGGCTTGCTGTGACAGTCTTTGGTTTTGCAACCGTTTTTTTCTGGTTTTCAGAGAGTAGCGACTATTCGGATCGGATGACCTACCTTCAGGGTCTGTCCAACCTTCAGATGGAGCGCGTCACCAGCTACCTGGCCCCGGTCATAGCCGGCACGTCATCAGCGGTGACTTCTTCGCCGACGATTCAGCACGAGCGTTTCTTGGCGGTGTGGGCAACCGTGGCACTGGCACCTACATCTCCAGTGGAAGTAAGTTTTTACATGACAGCTGTCCTAAACCTACCACCGCCAGTCGTTAGTCCGGAATCCACCCTACACCTCCCAGAAGTGTAATAATTATATGATGGGCCCGATTTTTGGTGGGTGAATTCCATGGCAGCTGCGTTTGTATTTTATTTTTATTTTATTATTGCAATATTTTTCTTTTATGTTGTATATTTTTTTGAAGGTTGCCATGAATTTGGTGTTTCTATTTTGAATACCTATTTTTAATTCTCATTGTCATTTTAATTTTTAATTTATATTTTAATATTTACACAATGTAATGTTTAACTGTTTCAGTTCCTTAGTATATTTCTCTAAAGTATATAAAGAATGGCGTAGCTTTAATTTGATTATTTAACATTTTACTGATATTATAAATAGGATAGAAAACGAATTTACCGCGTGAAATTTGTAGGACCCGACGTTTCGGTGACGTTGCAGCCGCCGTTGTCAAGGGTAAACTGAAGAGCTGTCAGTCCGTTGTTTTGCGGGTAGGCCGCAAACCGCTGCCGCCACTGCGTAGGTTATAACGGTGGTGGGGGGCCGGGCTCGGAGCGCGGAAATTTTTAAACTCTCGGACATACGGTATATCGGAAGCCCACACATACGGACAGATATTTGCATGCAAGCTCACACCATCATCCCTACCATCTACGTTCAGTGCAAACGTCGCTCGTGAATCGAGCACGCGATCTATGCGACACTGAGCATTTTCCGAAGGAGATGGAACATGTCAATGATGTCCTTAGGAAAAATGGATACGGAAAATATCACGAGACACGCACACGATCTAATACGGACGAAACTCAAAAACCGAGCAGATCAAGAGCATTCTTACCATACGTCAAGGGCGTGACAGATCGAATAAGTAAGATGCTAAACAGATTCGATATAAAAACGATCTTCAAACCGACCCAAAATATAGCTCGATTTTTGAGGCCTGTAAAGGATGTAATACCACTGCAAACTCCGGGTGTGTATAAAGTCGAATGCAGCTGCGGTCTAGCCTACGTTGGACAAACGAAACGGCCCATAGCCACGCGACTGACAGAACACATCAAAGCTGTTAAAAACGTTCAGCGAGAAAAATCGGCGATCTGCGAACATATATTGGATAGCGGAAGTAACCACTGGATGCAGTTTCAAAATCCCATTGTTCTATCGAAGGAACAATTCTACTTTCCTCGCATGATCCGGGAAGCCATTGAAATAAGAAGAACTCCGAACTTCAATAGAGATGACGGCTACAAACTCTCTTCTACGTGGAACCCTCTTCTTAAAATGTTCCCGCCGCCGAACGCCGAACGCAAAGACGTAAAACAGGATACAGTGAGTGTTGTGTGCAAGACGGATTTTAAAAATTCCCGCGCTCCGAGCCCGGCCCCCCACCACCGTTATAACCTACGCAGTGGCGGCAGCGGTTTGCGGCCTACCCGCAAAACAACGGACTGACAGCTCTTCAGTTTACCCTTGACAACGGCGGCTGCAACGTCACCGAAACGTCGGGTCCTACAAATTTCACGCGGTAAATTCGTTTTCTATCCTATTTATAATGTCAAACAACCGCGATAGTCTTCGATTTCATATTTTACTGATAATTTGAATATTACGATCAATAATTTTACTACGTATCTTTTCGAATTACTGACTACTTACAATACTAGGCTTCTATTTTGATTATTTATATTTATAGTTTGACAATCTAGTAGTTAAATTCTTGACTACCTACGTATGTTCAGTAAAGAGTAGTAACGAGACTTACTACCTAACTCAATTATTTTGACACGTCCAAGAGGGGTTTTATGCCGTCAATTGGACACGACGAAAATGTAATGTAATGTAATGATGATATGATATGATATCGCTACTTTTTAGGTGAACAAGTTGTACTGGCCAATCCTGACTGACCCCACGGAGAACTTGGAGATGAGGATAGCGGCGGTGACGATGCTGCTGCTCTCGGAGCCAACTCCTCGGAGGATGCTCGCCCTCCACTGGTACGTGGCTGCCACGCAGGATCCGTACCTTCAGAATTTCTGGCACACGACCATCAAGAGCGTCGAGAAGTCTACGTATCCATGTTACAAGCAATTGTGAGTCATAATACTATTATCGTTAAATAGCTGCACACTGCGGTTAATTTTAAAGGAATTAGATTATTTATGAATAATTTAGAATACTTCGGCATATACATATATAAATATTTTTGTATGTAAATAAGCAATACGAAATATTACCTTTGATAGAGAATCGAATAAAGATCCCGATAGTATTTACAATTTCTAAATAGGGTTCAGTATTCTTCCGTAAGACAAGTACGAGTTAGAGTTGGAGTTACTAGTAGCTCCAAAGCTTTACAATATACTGACATGGACGTTCAAACGACCGACGTACCTTACGCTACGTTTAGAAGAGTGGTGGCAACTTGGCTTTTAAATAAATCTAGGGAAGACTGTGAAAAATTATTAAGGTCTCAGGTGTGATCGTGATATATATTTACTTATATTTTATATATTATAACTCTATTTTATATACCTACTATCATATTATATGTATGAATTTATATATAATATTACTATATATATGTTATATGGTATATATAATATATATATATATTATATTAATATATATCTATATATGGTATACATATTTATATGTGTTTATATCAAATATATAAAAAAAATAATTATTATTCCATATAACTTAGTAGATTGTCATAAATTTTAATTTAGTTTATAATTTTATTGATGTTTTTAAATTTAACTTTAAATTTTAAATTATACTCAAGTATTAGATAAGACTTGCCCTCTCGTCTCAAAAGAATTCATCGATGTTAGTACCACCTCAACACAGGTTCATACCTAGTGAGGTGGTAAACCGTTATGTCAAAAGATGAATTTCCTTTCTAAGCTAGGTATAATATATACACTTATTATAAACTGTTTTTTTTGTTAGAATAAGGATTTTCTTTGTAATTTGTATCTTGAATTATGGAAATAAATAAATAAATAAATAAATGCTGAGTTTTTTCACTTTTTCGACTTTCTCATATTTATTCATAATTTTAGCAAAATGAGATTTCAATATTCTATTTACAACATTGGAATGCCATCACTGAACAGTTATTCTTTGTATGATTGTTGTAGTAGTTCCATAGTTATAATACTTTTTGTCGATTGCGGCGATATTGCAAGAAATTCCAATAAATTGCCGCGGTCTGCCATAAAATTATCCTGCTACTCGAAGGGTTAAACGACCTTGCGTTTTGGTGATTTTGGTGCTCCGGCCTGCGTATTTTTTCTAATTTCCAATCCGGCCACAGTCTGATGGAAGTTGGAATACCTGGTTTAAACTATGCGCTGATGACTTTTATGGCCCCTTCAAAATTCCACGTAAATGCACTTGTCCCAGGTGAGACGATTTCAGAACAGTAGTATAAATATGCTGTTATCTCAATATAGGCTCATAGACCATTGATAGTTGACCTTCAACCCTTGACCTGCTGGGTGTGTTATTCAAAACTCGTGATTCACAGGTCTCGTTTGGCAAACTACGTCGCTGCGATATCGAAGCCTCCTGCAGGGTTACGCTACTGGTCCTCAGGAAACTATTTGGTCGACGCCTGGGATACAAGAAGGGATTCTGGAGCAGCTATACAAACGTTGCTCTTCGCGCAGCCATCTACAGGATTACCGGCAGTCGTGTTTATGAACCTTGCTGGACATTCCAATGGACTCATGACCAATCAATATTCGGTAAGTTTATTATTATTATTATTATTATTTATTCCGTAGCCGGCGATTGGGGAGGTGGTCGCCCTCGCTGCCAATTCGCTGCTGTCGGTGCCGCTGGATCTCGTGCTCCATTCACGATTCGCTTCCATTCTTGACGTTTTTTTTGCCAGGTCTCGAGCATCCCTAGCCGATAATCGTTGATTTTTAAGGTCGTCTTTGATGTTATTTAGCCAGGTTTTCTTCTGTCGGACGGTCTCGCCAAAGAAGTTTACGTGGCAAGCAATTATCGTTCGTTCGGCAAACATGGCCGAACCATCGTAGTCGACGTTTTTGTACTTCTTCTTCGATTGTTGTTACCTACTAGATCGCATCTTTCTCTAATGGTCTCGTTTCGAATTCGGTCGCGGAGTGAGACACCGAGAATCTGCCTCAAGCATCGCATTTGGAAGACTTCGAACTTTTTGAGGTCCGATTGTAGTAACGTCCACGTTTCCGATCCATAAAGAAGAATGGGAAGAACCAACGTTCGGTATACCTAGTCGTACTTTGGTTTTGATGGTAATATTCGTTCGCTTCCATATGCACCACTTGAGCGAGGCGAATGTTGCTGTTGCCTGACCGATACGGCTATGGAAATCGGCCGACGATGCCACTTTATTTTCCGTAACCAACGATCATAAAAACTTGAATTGTGGGACCTGAACGATTTGGGTTCCAGCGAGGTAAACGCTGGCCTTCGAACCGTCCGTAGTGAGCACTTTGGTCTTATCCGCATTGATTTTCAATCCATATGATTGAGCATTCGGTAAGTTATTTTAATAAATAGGTATACACATATACTCAATCAGGTATAGTTACAGGTATGAGTTAATTTATTAAATGAAATGAAATGAAATGAAATGAAATGTAATGAAAAATACCTTTATTGTACTAAAAAGAAAATAATTACATTGGTAAAGAGAACTTAAATTCCATTTCAACTTAGTACAAACGGCGGGCTTATCGTTTCGCGATTTCTTACAGCCAACCGTTGTAATATTAAATAAAAGTAGCAATACAGCTCACATACATAAACATATTCACATAAATATACATATACATACATCCATGGAGATTGGAGATTTAAATAATTGAGAGAGAAATTGGAAGTTGGAGAAATTGGAGAAATTAACATTTGGAGATTTAAATAATTATTTATTTGAAATTTTGAAAGTTAAAGCACCCTGTGACACTCAGGGTGACAATATGATGATTCCTAACAATACTACACACTTCTAAATCGGATCGAGCGTTTAAAAGTTAAGGTGCAATAAAGAATCATAAAACATACATAGATGAACCCTGTTAGGCAGTCGTGTAAAATAACGAGAAACGCAAACAGATCACCCTTCGGCTACGTAACGACCAAATTTGGTTGCACATCAGAACACCGTTGACTACGTAACGACCAATATTGGCGACTTGCTCCCGGAGCGCACGGTAATATTATTTTATAATTCGAACGCACCCTAAAATCCATACCAAATATCTATATTTTTGTGAAAAGGCTTGACTGCATTCCAGACAAATATATTTCTTCAATTTTGTATGAATTCTTTCAATATGTCTAGTTAAGTAAGATTTGAATGAAAACGCTTTGTTACACTCCGGACCCAACCAACGCTTTACTATCTCAGGATGGTCACTTCGTGATTTTTGCTCCCCATTGCCACTTTGACAACTATTTGGTTCCGGTTTAATAAAGCAAGTCTCTCCTTCGTAAAACTCTACTATATTTCGGCTGTCATCTGCATAAAAAATTCCTTCGTCGGAATTGGTTGCCGCCATTTTAGTTGCGACATTTTCAGTTTCACTAAGTAAACATTGCTCGCCGCTCTGCCGTGTTCCAACAAAACCACGCAACCCGGGTTACGTGGTTTCGTCGGAATAAGGCTTATTCAACTCTATTCTTCGAATACTATATAACTGTATTATTACTTTTTCATTATGACGTTTCATTCCCGAGATATACGTGGTGGACAAACCACGTAACCCATTTTTTTTAAAAATTATTATGACTAAAATACGTAAACCACTATTATAGGGTTTTATCGCAATAAATATCGCAGCCCATAGTACTAGCGTATTACGACTAAACCACGTGCCGCGGCGCGGGCCTCAGCAGCCCGCCGAGGCAATTCAATTACTTTGAATATTCCCACTGTTAGTCAGGCTAATTGGAATATAACCTAACTAAGGTTATATTTTACATGGACAATTGTACCTCGCAAAATAAAAACAAAACGCTGTACTCAGCATTACTAAGAATAGTCAATGACTCGTTGACAGCATTACTAAGAATAGTCAATGAGCGTTGAGGTAGAAACCATCAAAATTACATACTTGGAACCAGGTCATACTTTTATGGCTGCCGACAGCGTTCATGCGTGTATTGCGCGAAAAATCAACACTGCTGGTGATCTGTATGACTACGAAGATTTTCAGATGAAAATAAAAGCTTCTAGGCGCAATTTGGAGGTGCAAAGTCTCCGATATATAGACTTCGTGAAATTTTAAGATGAGATGACAGTCAAGTTCCCTAAGTCATACAACATTTCAAACCTAAAAGTGGTTGAATTTAGAAGAGGTTCTACAAAACTATTCGCTAAGAACGCTTACGAGCAAGCAGAGTTTTTAGAGTTAAATGTATACAAAAAATCTCTGCAGATTAAACTTCAGAACGCAATCTCCAAAGGCAATGATATCAGTGTTCACACTTTAACAGATCTGGATCACCAGGACTCGTATTCAGGGATAAATAAGAAAAAAAAGAAGACCTCCTAAAGTTGGCTAAATGTATGCCCGCTTCACGTAGGGAGTTTTTTGAAAACCTCGAAGTTAATGAAAACCTTCCAGATGATTATAGTTTGGAAGGAGGTCGAGAAGTAAAAAAAAATAAACTAAATCTAATCTGTAACTTGTAACTGCATAGTAAGTAAGTAATAATATTATAAATGACTGTATAATTTATTATACTTAATAAAAACAATTTATGTATATTTCACATACCTTTCTAAGTGTTTTTATGCAATTTTACTTAATTTTATTGCCTGTCTGCTTATTTTTTTATATTTGGTAATATAAAAAACTCTTACAAAATTTTAATATGAAAATTATATATATATATATATATATATATATATATATATATATATATATATATATATATATATATATATATATATATATATATATATATATATATATATATATTAAGTAATCTAAAGACACCTAAGATTTTTTTCCATTGACTACACAGGCTTTAATATCCATAAATAATAAAATAAACTCTAATATTATAATTACAAAACCACGTAACCCAATAATACGTGGTATTGTCATCATAAAGTACCTACACTGTTTGCTATTGAATTTGTGGGAAAAAAGAGATATTTATCATTTAAAAATACTTATACTGAATATAGAGTATTTTTTTGTAGGTAGGATTTGAAGAACTTTAAATGATCTATGATATGAAAAATACCCCAAGAAAATTTATGGTGTAGTTTAGGAATAAAACGGATAGATCTGTTAAAAACTTTAAGAGCGATTATCTCAGTTCAGTGTTTCGCGGGTTACGTGGTATAGTCATAACACGGCAGCGCTGTGGCCGCCGCTGTAATAAAGCGCGGTTCTTCTTCGTAAAATTCAACAATATTTCCTTTCTCATCGAAAGATGCATTTAAATCAGCCACCGGAATATTTTCATTCGACCTATCGTAATCCATTTCCGATTTGATGGTTACTTTTCCTCTGTTTTCACTTTGACGGGGCTGGAATTGCCGACAATATTTTGATTCATCGTGATATTTCAAGTTTAATACAATCAAAACACGCTCGATTTTCTATCGTCCTAACAAGATTTTGACAGCTGATAGCGTTGCCAGAAATGAATCAATGATTTTCATTACTGGTAATACCCATAGATATCTTTAATATTTGGAAATGTGGCAAGTCGTAATAGTAATAATAAAACCAAGTATCAAATATATTATATATCATATAAAAATTATGGATTCTATGTCCAAAACAAATCTGGATAGTCTGATAAAGGCCCAAAAGGCCTTGATTAGGGTTATAGCCAGGAAGCCATACCGCTACTCCAGTGACCAGCTCTACATGGATTTTATGGTGTTGGATGCAAGACAGCTATACCGTACGTACGGCAGCTCTTGATATGCTACAGGAAAGAACTCCAACGGGACAACGGCAAGCCGACCAGTAACGCCCATAGACACGACACAAGACATCAGACATATACAACCAAAAATGAGAACGACCTTTGGACAAAGACACTATATTTACCTAGCGAAAAAACTCATTTACCATGCAATTAGGCCAAGCTACAACCATTCAAAATGACGCTCACTACAAAAGACTAGTAACATTATAGTTGTTACACTCGACGAGGGAGCACTGTGAGTCGTTAGTAACTAACGTTATTAAATAGGTGCACAGATGATTTATATTACTTATTATTGTTATTATTATGTCATTAGCCTCATAACTGTATTAATATATCTCCCATATATATTATATCTCATTTAATTTAATAAATATTTTTTTGTGTGTAATATATATACTGTAATAGGTATGCAATATACACTTGTAGGATTTCCCAAGATTACAGAAATTATCTATACACCTGACAGATGAACGCAGTACTAAATATCACCTCAATACAGGCTCTGCCTAGTGAGGTGATAAAATCCCGCCGAAGCCGCACCTTTAGTAAATTTCCAGGGTTTTACATTTTGTATGTACGAATAAATCATGTAAAATATACTACAGCAAATTGAATCATGTAATACTAAGGATAAATAAAATAAATAAATAAATAAAAGAATATATTATTATTTATTTTATTATTTTATTTAAGAAATAATTACTATAAAACATTGATTAGCTTACAAAAATAACAGGAACCGAATGGCAAAACCTTAACCTTTTGCTTATTTGTTTCTGTCACCCAACTGGGACTAGCCCGTTCTAGGGTGGACAGGACTCCAATATTACAATCAAGTGTGCTTGATTGCTTGGGTATTATATCTTACATATTATCTATTAATATTATATCAGATACAGATTAGCAAACATTCATACATATTAGCAAACAAATATTTTTTTTATCGTAAAGAAACGATAAAATAAACAAAACAAAACGAAGGAAAAAACACAAAAATAATGTAAAAAGAAGAAATACCTACAAGACAAAATGCAAAGAGATCATTAAATATTTTTGCCACCAAAGCATTTTAGACTTCACTCGAGGGATATTCCTCCAGGAAGTAAAACGCCTATCTGTATCTAATGTGCTCGCTGAGTTTGTTGTAAACCGCTGGGCCGGCGATATAGGCTAGCCTCTCCGACTTGGATAATGCATGACTTACCGAACGTAGTATGCTACGGGATCTTGTTGAATACTGATGATGCACACCATTCACTTCAAAATCGGCTAGATTTCTGCGAACGAACAGCGCTACTTCCATTATATAAATGGACGGCAGCGTCATGATGCAGAGATCTCTAAACAGAGGCCTAGCTGGCGTATCAAGCGCCCCACGCGCTATTGTGCGGACTGCACGCTTCTGCATAACGAAAGCCCTCTGCCGGTCGGCTGCTCGCCCCCATAACTCCGCGCCGTACGTTAGCAGTGAATGAACGTATGCAAAGTAACACATGCGCAACGCGGATAAATCGAGAAATGAAGCGATGCGATAGAGTGAATAGCACGCTCTTCCCAATTTATCACATAAAGCATCAATATGTAGGTGCCATCGTAACTCATTATCGATTACGAATCCCAAGAACTTTGTTGAGGATACCTGAGTTAATTCTTCGTTATTGACGGTCACATGTATATCGGTTTTGGTAGGTCTAAGGCAGAAATACATATCATATCCAAATTATATAATCTAGTATCAACTAGCTCGAGACGGTGTATCCTTCACCCTACACCTTTCTTGAACTAAGATACCGCTGGCATCATGGACAAAACGTTTTGCACAAACATCCTCTTTTTTGCGACTCAAATTTAACAATTTAAAAAGAAATCGTTTTTCTCCACAGATTTACATAAAAATGATGGGCGTGACGAGCAATTTCTTAGACAAACTGAACAAAATAAATGCGCAGTCGATCAAAATGGAAGAGCTGGCAACGCTGCTTAAAGATATGAAGGTGGAACCGAGGCCACCGGAAAAAGTAAGTATTTAGAACTTAGTATTTTTTTTATTGTGTTGTTTGGGGCTTTTATAAGGTCTTTATGAGCCTTGTATCACTGCGAACATTGCTGATCTATTGTGTTCGCCACCTACTGTAGTTCTACGCGAAGCCTCGTGTCATTTAAGAACAGTAACAGGCTTTTGGCGCCAGATTGTTTCACCTCCTCCGGTTCGAGGTAATGACCACCCAAATGGGTGTATCTTTTACGCATCAGCGGGCCACACTCGCACATGAGGTGCAGGGGAGTTTCCTCTGCCTCTTGGCAGAACCTGCATATTTTCGTGTCCCGCAGCTTGAGGTTGTACATGTATTCGTTCAGGCCACAATGCCCCGTGAGCGCCCTCACCAGTATGCGTATATTGTTCCTATTTAGCGATAAGGTCTCACGGGCAGTCTTACGGTCGTAAGCCCTAATTAGCGCTTTGGAATGATTCAAACCTGGCGTGTTATTCCAGCGGTTGACGGATTGATTTAGTAACGTTTTTATTCAAGAGAACCACGAACTAGGCGAAATATGTTGTTCTAGTTTATTTTCCCTTCTTCTATCCTTCGAAACTTTTATTTTGTTAGCATATGGACACAGTATAACCCAGACAGTAGCTTCTCTTAGAACAAAATTTAATTCAAAACGAATACGACACGAGTCGTAAGGGCTCGCATTTGCTCGCCAGATGTTCCGCTACTCGGCCTACAAAGATGTCTGAATGCTCGAAAAGGCACCATCCTAAATGTTCGCGTTCGTCGGGACGAACCCCTCTCCACATTCCTCGCATCCTCTTCCCGCATTGCCTTGTATCTCGAGTAAAGCTACTGGTTGGTATACTGTGATATAAAGGAGCTGCATTTTACTAATACATAATCTAACTGCGGTAAAATTCCGTGCATTTTATATTCGGTTAATCTGCGAATTATATAATCACATAGAAGTGCGCGTGCACTATGGAAATAAATCGGTTGTGTCAACCCAAGACTTTACGAGCAAGGACTGCTCCATCTGAATATTATTACGCACTCCTCCTCCTCCTTCCCCCTTCCCGATGGCGAATGTGTTTTCGTCCAAAACTTTACAGCTCCATAGTAGGTACTTGGGTAACTATTTAAACACTCTAGATCAGCGGTTCCCAGAGTGTGGGTCGCGAGCCGATTCCAGGTGGGTCCCGAACACAGCCAATGAACGTAGGGTATAAAATGGCAGATAGACAACAAGATATATTGAGGAGTCTAAGTGTATTTAGGATACCTACAGACAATAAAATACGTGTGGCACTCGGGGACTGCCGCGGTAAAGCTATTGCATAGCATTTTTAACAACTTAAGCAATTATAATTATTTATTTATTTTATTTTTTCTGATATCAGATAACTGCGCTCTATCGGAAAACGTTGAAATTATTCCGAATCATTTGCGGCTGCGGTAGCAAATGATTCGGAATAATGTAAACTTCTTCCGATAGAGCGCCGCGCACGAATTTTTTATTCGATAAAGCAAAAAAACGGATTATTCGGAAAAAATCGTAGATAAAAAGATAGATAATTAAATTATCTTTAAAATCGTGTAGGTTTCATAATAATACGCCAGATAGTATTTGCGTGGTAGTCGTTTTTGTGTTCGGTTAGACCTAATTTCACAAATTAATTACACTATGTAATATAAACAAAATCTAAAATATTCAAAGCTAAGAATATTAGGAAAATGTTCTTGTTTAACATATATTTTTTTTTAATCATAAGCAGTACTCGTTTAGACGTAATTATCAGTTTAAAATCATTAATTTTCGTTAAGAAATTTCTTCATTTGGTCGCCGCGCTGGCCTAGGCCCGCGATAAAAGCTATGCAATAGCTTAATAATAAAATAAAATAAATAAATAAAATTAAGATAGCAATTGAAAATAATGAATATAAAACTTGTAACCTTGAAACTGGACTGTCAACTAATGCCGATGAAGAGTTATTTGACTTGGCAGAAGATACCTACTTGAAGAGTACATTCAATCGCCAACGTTTGACACAAGTCTGGCTATCTCTACGTGCTACACATCTGCACATTTATGCTGAAGTAGTAAAAGTTCTACTCCAATTTACAATGTCGTATATGTGTGAAGTAGGTTTTTCTGCTATGATAAGTATAAAGACAAAGTACAGGAACAAGCTAGATTTGTCAAATTCTCTGCGCTTAAAAATATCTCGCATTAAAGTTGAAGAAGAAGCTGTAATTTTGAAAAATAGAAAGGAAGCTCATTCAGCGGCGTAGCGAGGCTGGGGCGGGGGGGCGGGCCGCCCCGGACGGCAGAGATTAAGGGGCGGCGAAGCCGCCCTTGTTATGGAATTATAAATGTATTTTTTTTAATTAAAAATTAATTCTGAATCTCTATTAGTAAGATTCAACATGACCAAGGTGAAAGGAATTCTGAAACGGAGGATCTCAGAATTTCAACTGAAGTCCAAGATTCCCAGCATGAAATAACATCCTCACTCAGAAGACTCCGGCGTGAAATGTTTGCGTCTGCAGACAGAATTATCCAGGAAATAAAAACGATATTTCAACAGCTTAATCTTGTTGCGAAATTCTCTTTTCTTATGCCATCAAACCTGTTGAACACTGAATACATTTGTTAACTGGATCAAGCCTCGGACGATATTAACAAAGAAGAATTTGAGCAAGAACGAGAGCGACTGCGAAATTTCATCCGCGCATCAAATGAAGAAGCAGAAATGTTGATTAAAGGGCCGCACGTGCTACTCCAATTCATCCAACAGTATAGTTTAGGCGTTTCAGTACCAAATATCGCTATAATGCTAAGGATATTTCTGACAGTGGCCATTAGTGTGGAGCTAACGGGCCCATGATGAGGTGGCCACGATGACCCATGTGTTCAGGGTCGGTCACACTCACGGGTCAACACCCATCCGATGGCCTCCACGCATGGGGTGCGAACCTGGGTAGGACACTGGGTCAACCAGTCTCCCCTGGGAATCAAACCTCTGGCGCTCCTGGACGGTCTGCGCACCGTGCGGCGCAAGCCAATCGATTGTGCTCTCCGACTAGCAGTCGGGGGAGTCTGGGAACTGTATTGTTTCCTATAGAGCGGGGGTGGTTGCCTACCTTACGGCGACTGCTCTTGAAATGACCATTGGCCATCCGATCCCGGTTCAGAGTCGGGCAAAGGACGCCTTGGTCCGCGATAGATTCGGTATACACCGTTTCACCGCTTCGTAAGGGAGAGGACCGCGCAAGCGACCTCGAACTCGGAACCAATCGAGAGACCGGAGAAATCTGGTCACAATTGGAAGCAAGGGCGCGAGTGTCGGCCCGCCAGGTAACATTACTGGCTATTTCGCGGTAAAGGCGTTGGTCTCTTGCGGGTTGTGGCGTAGCTAGACGTCAGATTTGTAATGTCCAAAGTCTTCTACGCTCACTGCACGGTCGATAGAACGATGAATCGTTAAAACGTCCTGCGGTGACGGGTTCGCCCGTTGTGGTTGACATCTCAATATAATAGTGGCCATTAGTGTGGCTAGCTGCGAGCGTAGCTTTTTCAAATTGAAATTACTTAATCAAGAACTACTTACGTACAACTATGAGCTCATTGAGGCTAACGAATCTGGCGATATTGTCAATCGAGCAAAATGTAGTAAAATAATTGGATTTTGACGATGCGATTTCAGAATTCGTTGCTCGCAAAGCCCGTAAAATTAAGCTATAAATTTAATGTACTTTTCGAAATACCAATAATAAACGTTCTCCCGAATTTCAAAATGTTATTATTATTATTATTATTGCTGGCTACAAAAACTTTTGATTATGTGGAGGGCGGCAAAATTCATCTCCGCCCCGGGCGCCACTGACCCACGCTACGCCGCTGAGCTCATTCGTCACGCTTGATTTATTTCGCCGTACCTACCCTATGATTTTGAAAGTGGTAGGTAGGTAGGTAGGTCTTAGTTTCTATTTTTTATGTTGTCGCACATTACAATTTATTACAAAATGAAGACTTACTTATGATACTTACAAATGAATTGTTTATTTTTTACATCAAACCACCCACTAACCCACTTTCTGAAAAAGTTCTCGCTGGGTCGCAAAATATTGTGATTTTAAAAAGTGCGTCGCGGGGTCAATAAGTTTGGGAACCCCTGCTCTAGATAAAGCGGGATAGGAATCCTGGTGTTATGATGGATAGGAAGTTATGGTGGAATAACGAAACGGAAAACATGCATAGAACCCTGACATATTACACTCTTTTGACGCACCCTGGATACTAGGCGCTTAGTGGAACAAGGTTTTTTCAAACACATCAATTTGACGCCCGGGGTAGGTACCCCGGATTGACCACCTAGTCCCTCTAGATCCGAGGTTGGACTTTTACGTAGGATGGAACCATGTTGGTGGTGGTGATGCGATAATAAATATACAATTTTAAATATTTTTGTAGGTTCACATTGAAGTATTATTAAAATACCAGATGTCCACCGTATACACAACTTATATCAACCAGACTACGTTTGATAAGTGGACCAGTGGAGACTGTAAGTATTACTATTATCTTAACCCTTCGAGTAGCGGCATAATTTCATGGCAGACCGCGGATTTTTTTTGGAATTTCTTGCAATATCGCCGCGCTTGACAAAAAGTACTATAAATACGGAACTACTATAGCAAATGATTGCTATAGTAGTTCCATATTTAATATTTAACAACAAAAAAACAGTGCAGTGATTGCATTGAAATTTCGTATATAGAATATTGAAATGTCATTTTGTAAAACAATTAGATAATTATGAATAAATATGAGAAAGTCGAAAAAAAGAAAAAAACTCGGCATTTATAACTTGTACTTGTCTTACGGAAAAATACGAAACCCTATTTAGAAATTGTAAATACTGTCGTGATCTCTATTCGATTCTCTATCAAATTTAATATTTTGTTTTGCTTATTAACATACAAAAATATTTAGATATTACCTCACAAACACCAATAAAATTTTTGATGATTTCTCAAAAAAAAAATGATGTTTGACAATGGAATTTTACCAGAAATATCCGTGAAATGACGCGCGAAATTATTTTAGCGGCCGTCTATGTATCTATAGTAATAATGAGATATTTGGTATGGATTTTAGGATGCGTTCGAATTAGAAAATAATATTACTGTGCGCTCCGGGAGCAAGCCGTCAATATTGGTCGTTACGTAGTCAACGGTGTTCTAATGTGCAACCAAATTTGGTCGTTACGTAGCCGAAGGGTTAAAGCAAATAAATATAAAATTGAAGGAACCTGCCTTATTTTTGCCATTAACACATTCCTTGCCTTTCATCGCTAACGAGTTCCTATGCGGGATAAATACAATTAGCGACCTCACGAAATTCTCATATTCTGTTTGGCAATGGACGTGTCAATTCAGCGATTTTTAGGAGACTTCAACAGTTTTAAAGACATTTTGCATATAAAATAGAAAATAACGCTGAAGTTCAGCCTGTCTGTCTGATCAATAAACCTCCACAAACCAAGTAGGTCAACCAGTGGTGTCAGTTACCATGGGCGAACCCATCACCCCAGGGAGTATAAAGGCAGCGATTTATTCTGACCCCCATGAATTGAACGGAATATAATTTGCAGACAATATAATCCATAGTCAAGCTACGCCAACGGCCCACGCAAGTTACTGGAAAAAAACTACCCAAAAGGGCTTACCTCGCGCCTCGGTATTTTGTGAGATCTCGCAGATTTGTGAATATTTTTTAAAAATTATTTATAAGTATTCCTATTGCAATATGGTAAAGTTATAACAAGGGCAAAAAATTAAAATACAATATTTATTTATAAATAAGAAATAAATAACAGTTATTTTGAAAGTAACTTCTTAAAAAACAAAGAGAGAGAGAGAGAGAGAGAGAGTCTGGGTCTATTATAACAACTGCATCTGTAGATGCTTCCAAATGATCATGGAATGTGCTGGTACCCGATGTTGCAAATCTTGCGAAATCGCGCGTGATTTTGCATGCAAGGTTAATCTTGCAAAATCAGTGCGAGATCTTGGTATTTCGAGATCTCGGTATACCGAGATTGCATTACCTACTCGCGCCCTTACTAACAGATTTGAACAAATCTCGCCATCCTCCAGTCTGGTTACAGATTCGAGGTCAGTTGCAGTAGCCTTTACCTGATTTTAGCGTTAGTTGAGTTCGAAATTATCGCGGATCTTGGGATATTCGAAGTTATCATGTGGCTAACGTATCATTTCAAGGATACATAGATGACATTAGGCCAGCAACTACCCCCCTAGCTTAGAAAACGTATATTTCTAGACTCCACCGGTTATTCGCCGAGCGTTTTTGGCTTAATTGGCTGAAGCCCAGTGGGCAAACGGCCCGTTAAAACCTGTCATTGACCGGCGGTAACAAATGTTTTCATGCCACTAGGGGCATAAGATTTTGGGAGCTAATGACGAGGACCCATTTGTTCAGGGTCGGTCACACTCACGGGTCAACTCCCATCCGGCGGCCTCCACGCATGAAGTGCGAGCCCGGGCAGGACTCTGGCCTGAGGGCTAGTTTCCCCCGGGATTCAATCTTCTGGCGCTCCTGGACGGTTTGCTCACGGGCAGAGAGCGGCTGCCCTGAGCTGCTGGGGAAGGGAGGCTGCGAGTCTGGGAGTCAGCTAGAGCGTGGGGAGAAGACCTCCCGCTCATGGCACGCCTCACAGCCTCCGACTTATGTGTAGCACGGCCCGAAGGCCGTGACTGGCCAAAAAACGAGTTTTACGTGCTTAGGATTTATATATCATCACATATCGTCTATGTACATATATCAGTGCCTTTTATACGCCAAAGAGAATCTTTTAAATTGCGAGCTTCACTCCACTCGACATAGCCGTAATACGCGACATAAAAACAATGTGTTATTGCCTAAAGTAAGCTTGACTAAATATCAAAAAATACGTGTGGCACTTAGGGACTGCCGCGGTAAAGCTATTGCATAGCATTTTTAACAACTTATGCAATTATAATTATTTATTTATTTTATTTTTTCTGATATCAGATAACTGCGCTCTATCGGAAAACGTTGAAATTATTCCGAATCATTTGCGGCTGCGGAAGCAAATGATTCGGAATAATTTCAAAGCCTTCCGATAGAGCGCCGCGCACGAATTTTTTATTCGATAAAGCAAAAAAACGGATTATTCGAAAAAAATCGTAGATAAAAAGATAGATAATTAAATTATCTTTAAAATGGTGCAGGTTTCATAATAATACGCCAGATAGTATTTGCGTAGTAGTCGTTTTTGTGTTCGGTTAGACCTAATTTCACAAATTAATTACACTATGTAATATAAATAAAATTTAAAATATTCAAAGCTAAGAATATTAGGAAAATGTTCTTGTTTAACATATATTTTTTTCGAATCGTAAGCAGTAATCGTTTAGACGTAATTATCAGTTTAAAATCATTAATTTTCGTTAAGAAATTTCTTCATTCGGTCGCCGCGCTGGCCTAGGCCCGCGATAAAAGCTATGCAATAGCTTAAAAACATTTTTATATATTAGTTTTAAATTGTTCAATGCTTTGCCGTCATCGACGAGAAGACTTGAGATGGCAGCATATAAAATCTGCTTGAAAAATCAGTTAGTCAAACATGCCCTTTACAAACTGGACGACTTTTATGATATTGCGTCCACAATTGCTTGATTATTAATAACCATATTAAGACTATACTTTCGCACTAAGTTTTAGATTTTATTAACATTGTTTTTAATTACGCATGTTTCAGAATTTTTCGGGTTGCATTGTATTGATTATTAGTTATTGTTTGATTATTGATTATTTTGTAAATTTGACTATTTTTAAGTAATCACCTCTGAATACAATAATTTTTAAGCTATTGCATAGCTTTTATCGCGGGCCTAGGGCCAGCGCGGCGACCGAATGAAGAAATTTCTTAACGAAAATTAATGATTTTAAACTGATAATTACGTCTAAACAAGTACTGCTTACGATTCGAAAAATATATATGTTAAACAAGAACATTTTCCTAATATTCTTAGCTTTGAATATTTTCGATTTTGTTTATATTACATAGTGTAATTAATTTGTGAAATTAGGTCTAACCGAACACAAAAACGACTACTACGCAAATACTATCTGGCCTATTATTATGAAACCTGCACCATTTTAAAGATAATTTAATTATCTATCTTTTTATCTACGATTTTTTAAATAATCCGGTTTTTTTGCTTTATCGAATAAAAAATTCGTGCGCGGCGCTCTATCGGAAGAAGTTTAAATTATTCCGAATCATTTGCTTCCGCAGATGATTCGGAATAATTTCAACGTTTTCCGATAGAGCGCAGTTATCTGATATCAGAAAAAATAAAATAAATAAATAATTATAATTGCATAAGTAGTTAAAAATGCTATGCAATAGCTTTACCGCGGCAGTCCCCGAGTGCCACACGTATTTTTTCTAATAGTTTTAAACACATCAGTTCACTTTTAGTAAGACCAGTCGTGTCTTTTAACATTTTTAAATTATTGTTCGTGTTTATTTTCATTTTCAGTAATGGAAACAATGAACAGTATTATTCAAGCGGAGAGTCATGTCAATCAGCAGATCGTTTCCTACCCACTTCAGGTCGAAGTCTCGCTGCCGACAGAACTCGGTAAGGATACAAACATTAACATTTACAGTCCAATCATATTAGATCCAAACTTTACGTGTCCAAGAAAAATCTGTTGTGTGACCCCAAGAATTTCCCGGCAAGCAGCAACGCACCCCCCCCCCCCCCCCCCGTGTAAAACCCTCAGCTGAAACCCTCCACCCAACGCTACCCCCTCCCTCCCTAATGTCACCCCATCCCTAAACCCCTTTCCCCCTACCTAATGCCGCCTATAATACCCTTTCTCACCCCCTCAACCCCAGCCCACTTAACGCCCACCCCCTACCCGCCTATTTTGTAGTATTAAAATGGCTATTGTCCAATATGGTTCATTTCTCTGCTAGTCTCGGGCGGCTCGACGTTATTATTTGTTTAAAATGTGTAAACTATAATATGCTAGATTTCATCTCAATCAGATGAATCGTTTGGGCGCTATCGTTAATAGGAATAGGAATATACACAGACAGACACACACAGACACAGTAGTGAAATTAAGAAAATTACAACAAATATGCTACATTTGCTATCATAATCAATTGACACAATCACTATCAAGAGGGGCGGGAGAGCTACTCTGTTTGCCGGGAAAGTGTTAGGGGTGACACGATCGATTTTTTTTAGTTTTTCGCGTATAACTAACGAATAAAGCATTTTTTGATAGTGATTATTCTACAAAAAATTAAAGTAGATATTGGGCTCGATTGCGTTTCTTCGTGAACTAAAATCGGAAATTAGTCCGTGTGAACGAGACAGGGCAATACGCTAGAGCAGAGTGTGAGATGAGCGGTTGTCACTTTTTCGCATTAAAACTGCGCGCCAAGGTCAAATCTTAGACCGCACGAAATATGCTCGAATTTATTCGGACGAGTATAAGTTCGGCAGGTAGTATTAATCGACGATCGTTCGTTTCATATTTCGCTCTAACATATTGCTCTGTCTCGTTCGCTTGGACTAATTTTAGGACAATTTCTTACACTTTACATGAACTAACCTAATTCGTACGATGTTCCAAACCACCGGTAGGGCGCACTCAAAAATGGCCACTCTTTACACGACTGACCAACAAAAAAAGAGTATAATATGTTCAGGACTCATTTATGTATGTTTTTCGTTTCTTTATTCCACCATAACGTCTAAAAGGGAGCTAATGGGCCCTTGCTGAGTTGGCCACGAAGACCCATTCTGTTTCAGGGTCGGTCACACTCACGGGTCAACACCCATCCGATGGCCTCCACGCATGGGGTGCGAGCCTGGGTAGGACACTGGGTCAACCAGTCTCCCCTGGGAACAATCCTCTGGCGCTCCTGGACGGTCTGCGCACCGAGCGGCGCAAGCCAATCGATTGTGCTCTCCGACTAACAATCGGGGGAGTCTGGGAACTGTATTGTTTCCTATAGAGCGGGGGTAGTTGTCTACCTTACGGCAACTGCTCTTGAAATGACCATTGGCCATCCGATCCCGGTTCAGAGTCGGGCAAAGGACGCCTTGGTCCGCGACAGATTCGGTGCACTCCGTTTCACCGCTTCGTAAGGGAGAGGACCGCGCAAGCGACCTCGAACTCGGAACCAATCGAGAGACCGGAGAAATCTGGTCACAATTGGAAGTGAGGGCGCGAGTATCTCGAGCCCGCCGGGTTTATTCCTGGCTCACTCGCGGTAAGGCGTTGGACTCTCACGGGTTTTGACGTAGCTGGACGTAGAATGTACTGTCCAAAGTCTTCTACGTTCACTGCAGGGCGACAGAACGACTAATCGTTAAAACGTCCTGTGGTGACGGGCTCGCCCGTTGTAGTTGACACCGCAAGATAACGTCTAAAAGCTTAAACGGATTTAGAAATGTGTGGTATTGTTCGAATAGTTAGGTCACCCCGAGTGTCGTAGTGTGCTTAACTGTCCAAATATTACGTAAGTAATTGCCTAAATGTCCAAATGTCAATAAATTAACATAAATTTTGCTTTTCTGTCTAAAAAAAATAAGAAAAATAATTAGGCATTGTTTGTTGAAGGCATTAGCAATAACATCAGAATCATTCAACAGTGTTTAACTTTTCGAGTATCGGCATAATTTCATGACAGACCGCGGCAATTTATTGGAATTTATTGCAATATCGCCTCGCTCGTCAAAAAGTATTATAACTATGGAACTGCTATAGGAATCATAAAAAGAATAACTGTGCAATGATCGCATTGAAATTTCGTATATAGAATATTGAAATCTCATTTAGTAAAACAATTAGATAATTATGAATAAATATGAGAAAAATGGAAAGTGAAAAAAATCGGCCTTTCTAACTTGTACTTGTCTTGCGGAAAATACGGAATCCTATTCAGAAATTGTAAACACTATCGTGATTTTAATTAGATTCTGTATCAAAGGAAATATTTCGTTTTGCTTATTTACTCGTACATACAAAAATATTTAGATATTTCATAAAAACCAATAAAATTTTTGATGATTTCTCGAAAAAAAATATGATGATGTTTGACAATGGAATTTTACCAGATATATCCGCGACATGACGCGCGAAATTATTCTAGCGGCCGTCTATGTATCTATGGTAATAATGAGTATTTGGTATGAATTTTAGGATGCGTTCGAATTAGAAAATAATATTACTGTGCGCTCCAGGAGCAAGCCGCCAATATTGGTCATTACGTAGTCAATGGTGTTTCGATGTGCAACCATATTTGGTCGTTACGTAGCCGAAGGGTAGAGATAAAATTACCCATGACTTAAGTTTTTAGGTGATATAATTATGGAGATATCTTGAAATAAGTGACGCTTGCAAGCACCTCGAAATACCTAGGTCAGCGTACATCGGAAGGGCGAAGTGGCGAGGAACAAGACCCGTACATCTATGAGATAGGTAGTATGCATCTGAGGAGGGACGTCTCGCACTAAATATTTTAAGTTAGCGTCTAAAAAGGCAAGTTTTTTAGTTTTCACTTAGTTAGTTAGTTTTCCTGGGCTTTTCCCGCACTTGGCCTCTTGATTGGGCCGTTGTACGTTACTCCAGCCAACCCAGGCTGTCCCAGAAGGTTATCAGCCTGTTTGAGTTGCTACAGGCCTCCGGGTCAGATGCTGGAGATTGTAGTATTTTTGCCCGTTGCTCTGCCACGCTCCTGCATTCCATGAGCACATGCTGTGGCGTTTCTTCTTCCTCCATGCATCCTCTGCATAGTCTTCAAATACATTCCAAAGGCGTGGAGAGAGGCGAAAGTAGTATTCCTACCGAAACCAGGAAAGGAGGACTACTCACACGCCAAATCCTTCAGACCCATCAGCCTAACGTCTAAAAAGACAAATAAACGCCATCATTCTTAAATTAACAAATCGATTCCAAACTTTAGGCAAAGCGAAGCCGCGGGCAATAGGTAGTATATAATAAAAATAATGATAATATATAATAATTACATTGCATTCTGACAGTCATATCCGATCGCTTTCTTACGTTTTGGAAAATATATATATTTATGATGTTTTTTCAGGTACTCCAGTATTTTTGTCCACCGTTGTGTCGACGGTGACTTCGTTGAGAGGTAATCTGACGCATTCTATGGCGAACGCAGAGGTCGCCAGAGAAAATGATGTTCATTTAAGGTACTAAGGTTCACAACATTTACGGTCCTATTAAGTGAGTTAACCATTTTTGGTTAGACGCTTACAAATGCTAAAATTGTATCTAACCAATATTGGTTAGGGCGCTCCGCGCTGCGTAAAATGCCAACTTTTTAAATATTTATTCATTATTATCTTAATTGTTTGACGAGATAAGGTTATAGTATTTTAAATTTCAAATTTCAATGCGATCATTTTACAGTTATTCTTTTTACGATCCGTATAGTAGTTTAAAAGTTATGGTCGTTTTTCTCAAGGCCATCGACTTCACGCGCAAAACTGTCCCGGGCAGAAGTGACGATTAAATTTTTACCCCGCGATAAGAAGGGTTAGGTTCATTTAACAATTAAAGTTCAGTTAACATATTAAAATAATATCAATAATAATAATAATCATCTGTTAACCCGTTGAGTATGAGTCAACCAAATCTGGTCGCGAAACAATTATCCGTTGAGTACGAGTCGACCAAATCTGGTCGCGCGTTTTTTTCACTTCTTTGACGTTCTCATATTTATTCATAATTATCTAATTGTTTTACAAAATGATATTTTAATATTCTATATTCGAAATTTCAATGCAATCATTGTGCAGTTGTTCTTTTTATGATTGGTGTAGTAGTTTCGTAGTTATAGTACTTTAAGTCGATGTCGCCGAAAATCCTGCAAAAGAGACAGATGCATCCATGAAAATACCCATTTACTCCAAGGGTTAAACGGATCGTAGGCAAATCATTAATTTAGCATGCATATTAATATTATACTCTGAAATTATCTGAAATTATTGGTAATAATTGTGTATTTTTTCATAGAATACTGTTTGTGTACATTACTATTGAATTTGTTTATTTTTATTATTGTATACATTGTCATATTATTATTATTGTATACATTGTCATATTATTGCGGAGATTATAATAGGATATTATTTGTTTACATATTGGGCCCGATTGCGTTTCTTCGTGAACTAAAATTGAAATTAGTTCAAGCGAACGAGACAGAGCTTTGGAGAGGAATATGAAATGAATGATCGTCGATTTTTCCTGCTTCAAAACTACCTGTCAAACTTACAGCCGTCGGAATAAGTTAGAACACATGTCGTGCAACAATCGAATTGATAACCTCCTCCTATTTTTGAAGTCGGTTGAAAATAGAGTTCATGATCGATAATATTAGGTATTATTTCAGGTATTCTTCATTGGGACTGACCTTTGTGACAACCTACAACCCGATTCTGAACACAAAACATTCGGTAGAGATATCCCAAGCATCGACAACGTATCTGCCGCTGAACCTGAGGGCGGCTGTCAACGTGAACGAGAAAGTATTAAAGTATGTAACAATATAAACATGTACCTATATTTCCTCTACTTTGGGAAGCCATGAAATGCTCCCTACAAAGTAACTCTTCGACCGCAAGTTACTCAGTTTCTTAGTCACTCGAATATATGCTAAGTTACTCAGGTTTTCACCACTTTGAATATATTGATCAACGATTTTAACTGAACTAAAGGATTATTCTTCTACTTTCTCTATAACTTTTCTGACAGGCAAACAATATCAGTAGGGCGGTGTCGACTACAATGAGCGAACCCGTCACCCCAGGCAGGTTTAACGATACATGATCGTTCTTTCAGCAGTGGGATGAGCGTAGAAGACTTGGGGACATGACCATCTACTGTCTAGTTCACCAGCAACCCGTTAGGGACTGACGCCTTACGGCGAGGCACCGGGAAAGGTTCAGTTTACCTCCGTCCTCCCGACTGGTTACGGGTCCGAAGTCGCTTATGCGACCTATACCTGTGGTATAACAGCGGTAATTCATTTAGAATTTATCGCGAACCTGGGCGTTCTTTGCCCGTAGTGCCACACGGGATCGAGTGGCCCAAGGTCATTTCAAGAGTGGCATGACAACAGGTCATCATCCACCCTTGCTGCTTAGGAAACAGTGTATTTCCATAGTCTCCAGACCCCTTCAGCAATTAGTCAGAATGCACAACCGATTGGCTTCGCCGACCGGTGCGCAAACTGTCCAGTGGCGCCGAGATACATTCCCGCCGGGAGAAACCGGTCCACCAGCTTTGAGGCCTGAGATACGAGAGTAGCCTTCCACTCGAGGAGGCTTAGGAATAGGAGCTAAATCGTGAGTGAGCCGATCCGAGAACAAAATGGATCTTGCGGCCCAAGCTGCACGAAACCGTTCGCCACCGCAAACAATATCATACTAACTTTTAACCAGCTTTATACTGTCTGCGTAATTCTATTCACTGTTACGATGTTATATAAATTACCACACCCTATGCCATGCGCTTTTTGCCTCAAAGTCATTGCAGCCAGTGCCATTCGTCCCGCGTGCGTCCCGTTTCGTCAGCAACCAGAGTCAGGGAGGGGTGTCAATCACAACGAGTGAACCCGTCACCCTAGGGAGTTCTAGCGGTATCAGTCGCTCTGTCTTCTATGGAGGACCGTGAAAGACTTAACTAACAAAACAATGCATTGTCTAAATACGCCATGAAGCCCATAAGAGGCCAAAGTTTTACACTTTGAAGTTGAAACAGCAGGCAGCCTCCCGACCTCACTGCTAGATTTTAATCTTCCGAATAACTGTGTCTTCTTCCCTTTAGAGGGGCTAATGGGGCCCATTAACCCCCTAAGGGCTAACAGGGCCTGTTGGAGTTGGCCACGAAGATCCATTCGTTCGGGGTCGGTCACACTCACGGGTCAACACCCATCCGGCGGCCTCCGCGCAGAAGGGAGAGCCCGAATAGGATGCTGGCCTGCGGGCCTGTCTTCCTTAGAAGTCAATCTTCGGGCGCTCCTAAACGGTTTGCGTATCGTCCGGCGTCAGCCAATCGATTGTGCCCTCCGACTAACAGCCGGGGGAATCTGGGAACCGTAATGTTTGGTATAGAGCGGGGATGGTTGTTAACCTTATGGAAATTGCTTTTGAAATGACTATTCGGTCACCCGATCCCGGGTGAATAAGCCGGGCAAAGGATGCCGTGGTCCGCGATATATTACGTTGACAGCGAATCACCGCTTCATAAGGGAGAGGTCTACGCAAGCGACCTCGATCCTGTAACAGTCAGGAGGTAGGAGGTATCCTCCAAACTGATAGTCAGGGGGCGAGGCTGCCCGCTGGTTACCTTTTCCAGTGCCTCGCCGTAAGGCGTTGGCTTCTGACAGGCAGGTGTAGCTAGACTGTGGATTGTTTTTCGTCCCAAGTCTTCTGTGCTCACCTCACGGGAGATAGAACGATTCAATATTATTAAAACTTCCTGAGATGACGGATTCGCCCGTTGTAGTTAACAGCTCTAATTGCTTAGGAAACGTACGTTTCCAAACTCTCCCAGTTATGCGCCGGTGTGCGTAAACGATTATCTGCAGCAGCGCTGTGCGCAAGCCGCCCAGCAGCGCAGTGGCGTTCTCCCAGAGGACCCCGTTCACGACATATCCGTGACAGGGTTCACAGAGTTCTTTCCAAGTTTGTCCCTCTTAGAGGAGGCTAGCAGATGGGAGCTGACCCTAAAGTTGTGGCGGCCTAAAGAGCACGAAATGAACCATCCGATATCAATAAATAAAATAAAATACAAACGGAGCTGACATGGAATTCACCGAAGTCGGGCCCACCATATAGTGTTATTACACTTCTGGGGGGTGAGCAGTGGATTCCGGACTAACGACCGACTGTGGTAGGTTTAGGACAGCTGTCTTGCCACATGTGAGCGTTCACCTTACCACCCATTCACTCCCCCTTCAAGCCATAGAATTTGAGATGCAGAAATCGCGGTTTTAGATATTTTTTCTAAGAAGGAGTTGATTCTTTTCCTGGAGAGACCAAGATCTTTAAAAAGCTGAAACAGAGATTTAGCTGGCAGGCCACGAGCGCCAACTTCAACCGCGTGAAGGTGAACAGTGAAGCCGTTCCTGGTGACGGCATTCGCGAGATCATGGTATTTATTTAATTTGTACTCGTGGTCTTTTGGGATATTTGATTTCCATGGAACAGTTAATTCTGCGATAAGGGCCATCTTCCAAGATAGAGAGTAAAGAGTTATATCTGAACGCAGGGCTGTGCATCCGAGACTTTCAGGGAATTTATACTGCTTAGAGACGAATCGACCTCCAGAATCCAACCTGAAGCCTTCTCGATTATTGAGAAAGGTTTTGTAGTGAAATGTTTTTTGCCTTTAGAGCCATCCCGCACTAACTGTATCGGGGGTTTGGAGGGTACTGTCATACCCTTCTTGGCACGAGCCACTGAGAGGCTAATTACCTCGCGAATAACAGTAAGGACTTTGTCGTGGCGGTAAGTGTACCGTCCTTGATCCAAGGCCACCTTGCAGCCAGCTAGAATATGCCTGGCTGTGCAAGGGGTATTGCTACAAAAGGGGCATGAACTATGAGCTGGTACATGAGCAGGCCATTAGGTATGAGCTTCCGTCGCGCCCATGTCTTAAAGGTACTATTTACATTTCAGATTGCTATGGCTAAGTCCAGCGAAGGAATCCGCCCCCGGAATAGCTGCCCATTCGAGGACCCTGGTAAAAATTGAGGCGTCACCAGAACTGCCATTAGACAGGACCTGTCCGCGTTGCAAGGCCGTCATACCAGTTCAAGGTCTGCACCATGGAGCGGTAAGGAATATAATATTTTAGTTTTATATTATAGAATAGAATACATTAGAACAGAATAATTATTGTAAAATTTTAACAAAAGAAATGACTCCAAAAATTGTTAAGTGCAACAGCTTTATCATGGTGAGATGCGCGTTGGCATCCGGTGGCCGCTCTGCGTTGTGTTGTTCTGTAATATAATGCTAATAATTCATAGAATCGCTGAACGGTTGAACTATGCCTTTTTATGAGGGCATGTATACCTAGGTACTTTAATCAGGTGGATTGTTGCAATACAAACCAACAAATATTCACGCATCTGTTTTTATACAGATACATATGACTTCAGATTATATGAAATACATTTTTTTCAGGACGTTAAAAATGACTACCTATTTGATTGTGAAGCTCCACCCACACTGCCTAATCTGATTGGGCAATTGCTGGACTCGCATCAGGCCAATTTTAAGTAAGTGTTTCTATTTTTGTAATTCCTCACCTATCCTAGATCAGGCATCATCATCATCATCATCATCAGTGCATGTTTCAACTTGGATGCAGCAGCTTGGAACAAAGAGGTTGTGCTGTTACGTCGTCTTGGACACTTTAGTGTCTGTTGTCAACTGCTACGGAAGAATCCGCCACCGCAGGAAGGCATTTTTGTTTTTGTTTTGGGCTTTTCTAAGGTATTTATGAGCCTTGTAACACTGCGACCATTGCTGATCATTCTTATTTAAAAGATCATTAGACGAAGGCATATTTCCGCATGAATGGAAGACGGCCCACATCACTCCGGTTTACAAATCCGGTCCTAAGCATGACATTGAAAACTATCGGCCTATCTCCAAACTGTGCATCTTCAGTAAAATTCTAGAGAAATTGGTATATGCTCAGTTACATGCAGCAGTGAAAACATATATCAGCGACTCCCAACACGGCTTCCAATCAGGACGATCAACCACATCCAACCTGATTCTGTTCACTGAGACCTTGCTGACAAATATGGATAAACGTTACCAGACAGACGCCATCTACACAGACTTTAGTAAGGCCTTCGATAAAGTAAACCATCCTACTCTAATATCGAAATTATTAAAGATAGGTATACATGGCGACTTACTGAGGTGGTTGAAATCATATATCAGTAAAAGAAGTCAAATTGTAGTAGCAGCAGGCTTCAAGTCAAATAGAGAATTAGTAACCTCTGGTGTGCCGCAAGGTAGTATTCTTGGGCCTTTATTATACACATTATATATAAATGATATCGACGAATGTTTTAAGCATTCTAAAATCCTTCTATTCGCGGACGATATGAAAGCCTTTATGCGTATTAGCTCGATACACGATTGTTTAAACTTCCAAGAAGACCTCAATCGATTTTCTACCTATTGCAAACTGAACCACCTACAGCTCAACGTACACAAATGCCACTTGGTTCGATTTACCAGGAAAAGAGATATGATTAAACACCAATACCAACTCTTTAATATTGACATCCATTCTAAATCCGTAACCAAAGACCTAGGTATTCTATTGGACGACAAACTGCAGTTTATTGATCATATCGACACAATAACGAATAAAGCATTTGGAATGTTGGGTTTCATTCTAAGGACTTCTAAATCACTCTTTAATATACACACTATTAAAACGCTTTACTATGCCTACGTCCGCCCGCATCTTGAATACTGCTCGCAAGTGTGGAACCCCTCATATGCCATCCATAATAACAGAATCGAGCGCATCCAGACTAAATTCTTGAAATACTTAAACTATAGATTTTACTTGACACTTGACAATTCTTACGGCATCAACGTTCACCACTCGTACAACTTTACTTCTTTGGCTAATCGAAGGATGTACCATGATCTAGTCTTCCTACATAAAATCTTGAACAACAAATTAAACTGCATGGACTTGGTCCAACTAATACATTTCCGGACCCCATCAAGAACGACAAGACAGTCCTCATTGTTTCACATTAGCCGTTGCAATAACAACTACCGTAAGAACTCTTTCTTAAACCGTGTGTGTAGGGTTTACGATGATCGATACGCATCAATAGATATCTTCGCTGAATCGAACATTGGATTCAGAAATTTGTTAAAGAGGGCGATATTTAACACTTAATATTTAAAATTTAATAATTATTATTATTTAAAATTTATTACTTATTATCTACTTTTTGCACTTGTACTTATTCATACCAACTTAACTGTCTCAACTTCAAATATCGTACGAGTAAATTTGTTAAATACGTGGACACCCATCAACATAATGTATTTTTTTTTCCTATGTTCCTCCTTCCCTTCCTGGTCCCTCCCTTCCTATCCTCTTTCTTTTCTCGTTTTTTTCTGTCTCTTATCATTTAGATAATCTTGATGTTAACATTTAGTGGAAAATTGTCTCTGGTGTAATTTTTATATCTATCTTGTTTGGCTACTTACTTTTATACACTGTTATTTTCCTGAATAAAAGAAAATAAAAAAAAAAAATAAATAAATAAAATTGTGTTCGCCACCTGCGATAGTTCTTCGTTAAAACTCGTGTCACTTAAGAACCGCAACAGGCTTTTGGGGCCAGATTGTTTTACCTCCTCAGGTTGGAGGTAATGACCACCCAAGTGGGTGTATCTCTTACGCATCAACAGGCCACACTCGCACATGAGGTGCAGGGGAGTTTCCTCTGCCTCTTGGCAGAACCTGTACATTTTCGTGTCCCGAAGCTTGAGGTTGTACATGTATTTGTTCAGGCCACAATGCCCCGTGAGCGCCCTCACCAGTATGCGTAGATTGTTCCTATTTAGCGATATGGCCTCACGGGCAGTCTTGCGGTCGTAAGCCTTAATTAGCGCTGTGGAATGATTCAATCCTAGCGTGTTGTTCCAGTGGCTGACGGATTGTTCTAAACATATTTTTTGAGCATTAGGGTTGCAGGGCTTTTTGGTACGCCACAGCAAGGTCCAGGGCCGTATAACGTCCCCTTTGACACCGGCAGGAAGGCATAACGATATTGGATCATTCTTTCTACCTGTTGGGTGACAGGGACTTTTTATTATTTTTATCACACTCTTTTTTATTTTCAGAGCCAGAACTTCAATAGCCATTTATTAATACACTTTTAAAACTACCAATGTTATTGTAGATGTAATATTTATGGGAATCAAATATCCCAAAAGACCACGAGTACAAATTAAATAAATACCATGATCTCGCAAATGCCGTAACCCGGAACGGCTTCACTGTTCACCTTCACGCGGTGGAAGTTGGTGCTTATGGCCTGCCAGCTAAATCTCTATTTCACCTCTTTAAAGATCTTGGTCTTTCCAGAAAAATAATCAACTCATTCCTAGAAAAATTCTATCAAATTCTATGGCTTCGAAGGGGGGAGTGAATGGGTGGTAAGGTGAACGTTCACATGTGGCAAGACCGCTGTCCTAAACCTATAACAGCCGGTCGTTAGTCCGCAATCCACTGCTCACCCCCCAGAAGGGTAAAATATAGTATTATGATGGTCCCGACTCCGGTCAGTGAATTCCATGGCAGCTCCGTTTGTATTTTATTTATTTATAATGTCTCGCCAAATATCAATTCAAACTTTCCCGCCAAAGTATATTGCCAATGTAAGTCCGGTTTCGGATATACATCGATGTAAACACTGAACGTGTGAGCGCCTTGTCCGCTCCACAGTCGTGATTAAATCTTCAACCAGATAACATACTGTCATACAAAATCGGTCGACAGGCCTTGTATGGAGGCCTGTGCTTTCTGCCACTAGACATGTTCGCCATTTCTTGGGGCTTCATGTAAGCCGGGTCCATTGGCCCGGCTTTCGAGAATATGGCGTCTCAGGGCTGTTGTCCCTGAAGCAGGCTTCCGTGGCGATCGCGTGTGCATTAAAGGATTATCCTAAGTGCAAACAGATTAGTAACGATGTATGAACCTGTAAGGGTCCACACAAATACTCTTATATCATCTAGTATTTTATTAGGTGTATTTTATTTATTATTTGTTGAGCTTTTCTAAGGTCGTTATGAGCCTTGTAACACTGCGACCATTGCTGATCTATTGTGTTCGCCACCTACTATAGTTCTGCGCTAAGCCTTGTGTCATTTAAGAACCGCAGCAGGCTTTTGGCGCCAGATTGTTTTACCTCCTCAGGTTGGAGGTAATGACCACCCAAGTGGGTGTATTTTTTAAGCATCAGCGCGCCACACTCGCACATAACGTGCAGGGGAATATCCTCTGCCCCTTGGCAGAACCTGTGTCTTGGAGCTTGAGTAATGTAAAGGTGTATCTGGTGTAGTGTAAAGTCGGGATTCAATGTACCAATCCTGCCTTTGTGTGAACGCCATTCTTACCCGAGGTATCTAAAAAATTTAAACCTGTTAAAATCGCAACATCTGTTTCCATTGCAGCATGTTTCCAGGTCTGCGACCCATCCTGATAGGGCTGCACGCGTTTGTTCTAGCAGTGGCACCACGGCTGGGTCGTTGTGGTGCAGCACTTCTTCCAGTACACGACACGCCCCTGAGGACAGATCTTCAATTGAGTCTGGCGGACTTCAGTTTGCAGGACATGACCGCGAAAGTGCTGCATGGATTCACATTGAGGTGGGCGATTGATATTTGACATTCAAATCGGTTTACTGGTCGGAAAATTACAGCGATGCAATAAAATATAATAAAAAAATATGACCTGCAGTAGTCTCCAGGGTTCAAGTTCAAGTTCAAGTTCAAGTTCAGTTTATTTTAAAAAATCTTTACAGATTGTAGAAACATAAATACTAAAATATCCGAATTAAATTAAAAACCAAGTTGTGCAATTACAAATTTAAAGAACTTACAGAAAATTTAAAACTAATTAAGACAATAACAAATCGATTAAGTCAAAATATTATTTATATGTAGTTATATTAAATCCCATTATGTGACTTCATAAAATTCAAGAAAAAGTTCTTATACAAAATAAATTTAAAAACCAAAAAAATTAAAAAGAAATAACAGGTAATAATTTGGTCAAAGACATTATTCTTTCATGGCGCCGAGATTTTACAATCTGATCAATATGGAAATAAAAATGAATTTGACATTTAGGGAATTCCAAAATAAATTAAAGAAATGGTTATCGAATCATGACAGACTAACCATACATCAAATGTTAGAAATAATAGTATAATAAAACTTAGGTGCACAAATTATTAACATATTTTTAAACTTATATATTAAGTATTTTTTAACATTGAACTAACTACCAAAAAATATTTGACTTTGACAATGAATTATACTTTTAGACTAGGTATTTTTATATTAAATCTTATATTACTTAAAACATAAAATTAAATATTAATGACTGTTTCTTTCTTTTCTCACATATAACTTTATTTATATTATTTAATCGAATTTTATATTATATTTATTGCCGATTTAATAATGGAATTGCATTTTATTTATTATATATTTTTAATATTTTATTATTATTATTATTTTTTATTTTATTCTGAAGACCACATTTTAGGGCAATTTAGTATCATTAGCTTTTTACTAAAACTTGTACATTTGTAGGCAACCAAGCAATCAAGCAAACTTGATTGTAATATTGGAGTCCTGTCCACCCTACAACGGGCTAGTCCCAGTTGGGTGACAGAAACAAATAAGCAAAAGGTTAAGGTTTTGCCATTCGATTCCTGTTATTTTTGTAAGCTAATCAATGTTTTATAGTAATTAATTCTTAAATAAAATAAATAAAATTTGTTTCTGGTGTTTATGTCATGAATATCGTTTTCTTTATGGTCTCTTTTCTTGTGGAAATCCGTTAGTACATATAAAAGGTACAATGAAATGAACGTTAGAATTTTCAGTCGTTTAAAATGACTTCTGCAGGATTCGTCCCATTTCAAATTTGCTATAATGCGTATTGCTCTTTTTTGCATTTTGAATTGATTTTTCTGCAGGTTATTGCGGGTTTATAATCACTACGACCCACGTAGTGGCTATTATAAGTCATTCGCCTGGTTTCGTACCGAGCAACCATTGTCCATTTTTACGCCACTACCCACAAAAAAGGAGTGTAATGTGTTTAGGGTTTATATATGCACAGTACACCATCTTGCGGTGTCGACTACAACGGGCGAGCCCGTCACCACAGGACGTTTTAACGATTAGTCGTTCTGTCGCCCTGCAGTGAACGTAGAAGACTTTGGACAGTACAATTCTACGTCCAGCTACGTCACAACCCGTGAGAGTCCAACGCCTTACCGCGAGTGAGCCAGGAATAAACCCGGCGGGCTCGAGATACTCGCGCCCTCACTTCCAATTGTGACCAGATTTCCCCGGTCTCTCGATTGGTTCCGAGTTCGAGGTCGCTTGCGCGGTCCTCTCCCTTACGAAGCGGTGAAACGGAGTGCACCGAATCTATCGCGGACCAAGGCGTCCTTTGCCCGACTCTGAACCGGGATCGGATGGCCAATGGTCATTTCAAGAGCAGTCGCCGTAAGGTAGACAACTACCCCCGCTCTATAGGAAACAATACAGTTCCCAGACTCCCCCGATTGTTAGTCGGAGAGCACAATCGATTGGCTTGCGCCGCTCGGTGCGCAGACCGTCCAGGAGCGCCAGAGGATTGATTCCCAGGGGAGACTGGTTGACCCAGTGTCCTACCCAGGCTCGCACCCCATGCGTGGAGGCCATCGGATCGGCGTTGACCCGTGAGTGTGACCGACCCTGAACACATGGGTCATTGTGGCCACCTCATCATGGGCCCATTAGCTCCCTGTAGCACAGTACACCAGACAGAAGCTTCTTTTCGAACAAACTTGATTTTGAAACGAATACATCACTAGTCGTTAGGGATTGGATATGGCCGCAATATGTCCGCTACTCAGCCCACGCATAGGAATGATAACCTTCTGGACACTGAAATCCCAGTACGCTTAGCCAGAGCTGCCTCCGCCTTCGGCAAACTAAACCAACGTGTCTGGAAATCGCATGATCTGAAACTGCAAACAAAGCTGGCCGCCTACAAAGCGATTGTCCTACCCATATTGTTATATGCCTCCGAAACGTGGTGCCTCTACAGGAAAGAGATTAAAAAATTAGACGTCTTCCACATGAGGTGCCTCCGAAACATCCTGAGGATAACATGGGAAGGCCGTGTGTCCAACACAGAAGTGTTACGACGGACGAAAATGCAGGGCATGGAAGCTATGCTCATGAAACCTCAGCTGAGGTGGTGTGGGCATGTAGTGCGTATGAAAGACGACCGCCTCCCGAAAGCCGTGTTCTATGCCCAACTCTTAAAAGGCGCACGCAAAGTCGGCGGACAGCACCTACGCTACAAAGATGTATTAAAAAGGCACCTAATCGCCAGTGGTATTCCACCTGAGAGCTGGGAGGGGGCTGCTCACAAACGCAGCGAGTGGCGCTCCACGGTGACCACAAAAATTAAAGAGTTTGAGGAAGCCCGGCTTGTAAACCTCGACTCAAACCGCCAACAGCGCAAAACTCGTCCGAAGCCCACTTACACATACACTTACAACGACTGCGGTGAACTCTACTGTAGTGTTGTAATCGGACCTTCAAAAACAAACTGGGATTCACGAGTCACTTCCGCGCGCATCTTCGAAGAAGTCCTGTCAACCAAGAGGTCGCCGTTGTCGGATCACGATGAGAAGGACACATCACATCACATCACACATCACTCAGCCCACGCGGATATGCAAACGTTCGAAAGGTCGCCAGCCTTTACCTGCTCGTAAAGCTAACCAAAGGCGTTCGTCGAGATGTACCCCTCTGCTCACATTTCTCGCACCCTCTTCCCGCAATGCCCTGTCGCTCGAGAGAGAGTCCACTGGTTGTCTCGGTATACTGTGTTATATGTATGTCTTTCGTTTCATTATTCCAACATACCTAATTCTAAACGCTTAAAACGGTTTAGAATTGTTTGGTGATGTTATGTTGTCATCCCGAATGTCATAGGGCGCATGCGATGACCCCTTACTCTCATATAAGGAGAAATCAGCGTCTTCAATATAAGTCGCTGTGTTACGTGTTGGTTGTGTTATGACCATTGACCCTATAACTATTAGACCCCGCGACCAGCCTGAGAATGCGTCAGCCGAATAGAAATGAGACAGCTGCCTATAGTACTCCATCCTTGTCTAGTCGTGCATTCACGGAGCCACGTACATAAATCACTATGGCAACACGTTTATATTACTATGGCAACGCTTCGACGCCATAAGTCTGCTATGCTATGGATAAACGCGCATGCGCAACTAGACAAGGATAAAGGGAGTCTCATATGCCCCTATCTCTTTCTATTCGGTCAACGCATTCACTCACAGCCTGCCTTCGCACTCCCTTTCTCTATTTTGTTACCCTCAATGGTTATGATGACAGTCATAATTTGACAGTTTCTTCTTTCGTTCTTCTTCTTCACGGCCGCCAGGAATAAAACCTGTAACGGGCCAGTAACGAATGTAAGTCTTTGGAATATTAATTTACCGAATAATGTATATAAAATGTTTCATTATTACGCTCGAAAAAAAAAACCAGTGTGTGTTAGCGATGAAACCCCGTTTTTTTCTGAAGAATAGTTCATCTATTACACCATTGTCCAACAGAAAAAAGTGTAATGCGTTCAGGGGTCGTCAAAGAAGGTATTTGAATTAATATGTAACGTTTTTATTGTTAAAAGTTTTTTTAAATACTTTCATTGCTGTTTTTATTCTATGTATTTTGACTAAATTATTTCATTCACTGATGAGCTAAGTTTCATTCAGCATGCCAGTGAATAAAATAGCCTAAAGTATTTTTTAAATTATGAAAACATACAAATTTAACATATATTAAAGAATAAATTTATTCGCAGATCAAAACTGTCCACGACCAAGAGTTTGCTATACTTGCTAGGCGCGAAACGTGGTGCGCGCCGACAACTGGCCGTTTCAAAGTTACCTACCTATACTTTCATCGGCATTGCAAAAATACCTACATTTTTAGTCGCGTCAACTCGGAAGGGGGCCTTAAGCATGGCAACGCTTTCCGCTTTGTAAATGGAAGCGGCAATGGGCAGGCGCAACAAGTTAGATGTATCAGTATTGACGTGGTAAACCGCGGTTTCTATATAGTAACCTTTATCAGCCTTGGAGCCGTCAGTAAAGACATAGTTCTAATCCGGCCCGTTGTTGGTATATATAGGTAACTAACTGCTTGAATGCTATATTGTTGTGGTTGACGCTAGTTGGTCAAAGGCCTGGTGCGAAGAAAAGTTTGGACCGCATCACTTATCTCCTCAAATCAAAACAATACGAATTGAATTGAGATACAAAAAAAGATATGAATTCTAATATAAAATCATTATTTGAGGTACGGAATTTTCGTTTTTACGAAATAAATGCGAATTTATGCGAAATTTCTTGAAATTTTTGAGAAAATACAAAAATAGGCAACTGAAAAAAAACGCCTTTTTTCTGCAGATAAGAATTAAATACAACAAATAAAGCCTACTTTCATATTGATCAGTTATTTTTCCCATCTGTGGCTGCAAGTCACTATTTGCGCCGTGATTGGATTTGTGCCAACTCTGAATTGGACCGCTAGCGGTATTGACTTTTTAAACGTCAATGGCAAACGTAAAACAATAAAAAAGCTAATTTAATTGCTCTTGTGGTTTATTATCATATAAATATTATGTAACAACGACTTGTCACAGTTTCAAAAATAAGAGGTGTCTACAAGTTTTAACAAAATTGGTGATCATTAAGTTCGTTCCTGGCAACACTACCAGCTGTCAAAATTTTGTTAGGTCGATAGAAAGTAGAACGTGCTTTGATCGTAATAAACCAAAAAAGTCAAGATGAATCAAAATAATATCGGCAATTCCAGCCCCGTCCGAGTGAAAACGGAGGAAAAAGTAACAATAAAACCGGAAATGGATTACAATAGCTCGGATGAAAATATTCCGCTGGCAGATTTGAATGCATATTCCGATGAGAAAGGAAATATTGTTAAATTTTACGAGCCAGAAACGCACGTTATTAAACTAGAGCCAAATGGTGGTCCGAGTGGCAGCGGTGAGCAATTTTTACTCAGTGAAAGTGAAAATATCGCAGCTGAAATGGTTGCAACCAATTCCGACAAAGCGATTTTTCATGCAGATATCAGCCGGAATTTAGTGGAGTTCTACGATGGAGAAACTTGCGTTATTAAACCGGAACCAAATAGTTGTCAAAGTGGCAATGGGGATCGAAAAAAAAGAGAGAAAAATCCTGGGAGAGAAAAATGTTTTTCGTGTCAGGAGTGTGACAAAGCGTTTTTAACGAAATATATGTTAACTAGACATATAAGCGGAACACATATGAAATTGAAGAAATATATTTGTCAGGATTGCTATCTTGCCTTTACCGAACAAGGAAGTCTGAAGAAGCATGTAGAGGCCGTCCATCTAAAATTGAAGAAATATGTCTGTCAGGAGTGCACTCATGCTTTTTCACAACAAGGAAATCTAAAGATACATGTAGACACCGTACATCTAAAATTGAAGAAATTTATTTGTCAGGAATGCAGTCATGCCTTTTCACGACAACTCGATCTAAAGAAGCATGTAGACGCCGTACATCTAAAATTGAAAAATTATATTTGTCAGCAATGCAATCGTTGCTTTACAGAAAGAGGAAGTCTGAAGAAACATATAGACACTGTGCATCTAAGACTGAAGAAATGTATATATTGTCGGGAATGCGGTTATGCCTTTTCACGACAAACCGATCTAAAGAAGCATGTAAATTCCGTACATCTAAAATTGAATAAATATGTTTGCCAGGAATGTAAACATGCCTTTTCACAACAAAACAATCTAAAGAAGCATGTAGACGCCGTACATCTAAAATTGAAGAAATTCTCTTGTGCGGGATGCGGCCGTTCTTTCGCAAAGAAGCAAACTCTAAAGAGACATATTGAAAGACATCATCTCAACATGTAGAATTCGTTTTGTAGAATTGTGATCGTGCTTACAAGCAAAATGGGGATCTAAAGAGGTATTCAGATGCAATTCATAAAAAAACTAGTTTCTTATGAATGTCAATGTAATTGTCTATTACTAAAAACTAATTGTTACCCGCGGCTTCGCTTCGCTTGGCGTAGAGTTTTGATTCGAGTTTTTTATTTAAATAGGGTGGCGTTTATTTGCCTTTTGAGACGCTTGCAACCCCTCAAATGTGAGGCGTCCAATAATGGATGCCATTATAAAATGTATACAAAATGTATATAAATTTATATCAATGTAAATATAAATGTAAATGTGCGCCGCTTTGTAGTAATCCGCTCTATAGTAATGCTATAGCTCTATAGTAAACCCCGCTCTATGTAAATGTAAATGTAAATATAAATTTATATACATTTTGCCGTAGGCAAACCCGAGCTAATCGCCAGGGATATGATGCAATAATTTAAGACGTCCACGCTACTTAAGTCGTAGACGTAGATCCGCGTCTTGTCCCTCCACCCGCCGCTTTCCGCTGAACGCTGACCTTGCTAGGACAGCCGCCGCCGCGCCACCGCTAGATATTTTGAAGTGCGTTATTTATTTCATTATATCTCTTAAACTATACCACCTATAAACTTACATTACATGGCTAATTTTGACTCCATTTAACACTCGTGATTATGGTATAGTTAATCTTTATAAGGATTCCTATTTTATTGCTAATGTCTTTAACTAAACATTGCCTATTTTTTCATATTTTTTGATATATATAAAAGCAGTTATTGTAGCTTAAATGTAAAGTTGGATATATACAGATTGGATATATACTGTTTGGATATATACTGTAGGGACGTTACACATTCTAGGGGTTAACCCATAGAATGTGTAACGTCCCTTCCGGGATGCAAAAGGTACGGCCGAGTATTCACTTCACAAGTTTAGATATATACTGGGCCCGATTGCGTTTCTTTGTGAACTAAAACTAAAATTAGTTCAAGCGAAGGAGACAGAGCAATACGTTAGAGCGGGATATGAAACGAACGATCGTCGATAAATACTACCTGCCGAACTTATACTCGTCCGAATAAATTCGAGCATATTTCGTGCGGTGTAAGATTTGACCTTGGCGGGCAGTTTTAATGCGAAAAAGTGACAATCGGTCATCTCACACTCTGCTCTAGCGTATTGCCCTGTCTCGTTCACACGGACTAATTTCCGATTTTAGTTCACGAAGGAACGCAATCGAGCCCACTGGGCCCGATTGCGTTTCTTTGTGAACTAAAACTAAAATTAGTCCAAGCGAACGAGACAGAGCAATACGTTAGAGCGGAATATGATACGAATGATCGTCGATAAATACCACCTGCCGAACTTATACTCGTCCGAATTAATTCGAGCATATTTCGTGCGGTGCAAGATTTGACCTTGGCGGGCAGTTTTAATGCGAAAAAGTGACAACCGGTCATCTTACACCCCGCTATAGGACTAATTTCCGATTTTAGTTCACGAAGAAACGCAATCGAGCCCACTGGATATATACTGTTTAGGTCCTTAAGACCGACATATTTGTCATACATTAATCTCACATAAGTGGAAGAAGTTTAAAAAACGGATGAGTATTTTCGTAGGTTACCTCGTACATACAAACATACAAACTTACAAACTTTACTTCTTTATAATATTAGTATAGATTACGGCCCTTAATATCAGTGGCGTAAGAACTATCTCCATAAGAACTACACCAACCACAATAAATCAATTAATTCGTATTTAATAAATAGTGTCTATTTTATTTTTATTTCAGGCAAAACATTGAAAATGGCGAAATCGTTAGCAGCCAGAACGGCACAACATTAATTGAAGTCTCAAATAACAAGTTTAAAGTTGCTATAAAAGCATTTGGACAGGGGCCAACAGAGCCCAAGGAATGGAAGGTACGAATTTATTATGACAAGATAATAGATAAGTCTGTGAGGGACCACCCCTCACTAGACTCCAAGTTATTCGGTGTGAGGTGGTGGTGACAACTTGCGGGTTATCTCCGTATTAAAAGTCGATTTTAAGTATATCAGAAGGTGTTTATTGAAAGTTAGATATTGCCAGTTTGTAACGCTTCTCGAATGGGATATATTGCAGCGAGGGTATTGGTGCGCGACTGAAGTTACGAGGGTATATGGAGAAGGATTGTACTTGTGCTCCTAGTATCTCGTACTGGGTACGGATCGAGTCTGTGGGAATGCAGACTGATGCGTCTCGCCTCGATAGTGGAAAGGATGGAAAAGTGACCAAGAAGCCGGGGTACCGAAGTATGCCGTCGTTATCTTGGGGGAAACGAAGAAGCCGGGGTACCAAGGTATGCCGTCGCTGTCTTGGGGGACGTGATCACCCGAGGAATGATACTTTGGTTGCTTTTTCGCCGGTTTATATAGGCCGATAAATGATGCAATCCAAAATATTCCGAGTAAAAGTATTGTTTCATCGTGCTGATTCATCGCCCACGAGGTAGAATAATAGCTGAATTTGTGTCAGTGGATTTCACTGGAAATCAATGCATTTGTTGATTGATATGACGGTACTTAAGGGCCGTTACAAGTCTTATGATCCAATATATCAATCAGATCGATGGACTAATTTTGCCTGTTGTATTTATTTTAAATGTAGGGGAGGGCCAGGCAATATGACATACAATATTTGTAAGTGGAAAAGGAGTTATAAAGAATATTGTTATGAAAATAAAACTCAGATTTTAACTTTGGGTAATTAACTGAATGAATTTAATAATTTGTGATAATTAACTGAATGAATTTAATAATGTGGCGGAGCTTGACGGTGGACTGTTTTGTCCAAGTCTTGTGCGTTCACTTCACGGGAGGTAGAACGACTAATCGTTAAAACTTCCTGAGGTGACGGGTTCGCTCGTTGCAGTTGACAACTCTATTTTTGTCGAGTAGCACCGTGCGAGTGATATCACAGCACTAATGTCTGGTGTGGAGACCGAACGCCGGTCCCCGCACCTCAGCCACCGCCTACATTCAGCTTAGTTTCCAACTGTAGGTAAAAGAATTAGAAAGGGAGAGGAAGATATTTATTAGATGCTGGTCGTTTTGCCGAACTTAAGCGGGAGAGGGAGTTAATGGGCCCTTGCTGAGTTGGCCACGAAGACCCATTCTGTTCAGGGTTGGTCACACTGACGGGTCAACACCTATCCGACGGCCTCCACGCATGAAGTGCGAGCCTGGGTAGGACTCTGACCCTATGGTTAGTTTCCCCTGGGAATCAACCTTCTGGCGCTCCTGGATGGTCTGCGCACCGTGCGGCGTAAGCCAATCGACTGTGCACTCTGACTAACAGTCGGGGGAGTCTGGAAGCAGTACTGTTTCCTATATAGCGAGGGTGGTTGCGGACCTTACGCCGACTGCTCTTGAAACGACCATCGGCTATCCGATCCTGGGTGAACAGCCGGGCAAAGGACGCTGTGGTCCGCGATAGATTCGGTATACACCGTTTCACCGCTTCGTAAGGGAGAGGACCGCGCAAGCGACCTCGAATTCGTAACCATTCGAGAGATTGGAGTAATCTGGTCACAATTGGAAGTAAGGGCGTGAGTGTCAGCCCGCCTGGTAACATTCCTGGCTATCTCGCGGTTAAGGGTTTGTGGCGGAGCTAGACGGTGGAATGTTTTGTCCAAGTCTTCTGCGCTCACTCCAGGGAGATAGAACGACTAATCGTTAAAACTTCCTGAGGTGACGGGCTCGCCCGCTGTAGTCGACAACCCTAGTTGCCGAACGTAAGCTTTCTAGCGTTAGAACCCAGAATTCGAAGCTCCATGTTTCTCGACCATATTGCCAAATGTAGCTCCGTCCATAGCCATTAGTTAGTTATTCACGGGCATTTTTTCTAGTGTATATTATATTTATTTCATCAGATGTGCGCGGAGCTTCAAGAGCAATATATGGGAGGCCCTGAACAGGAACTCAGCCCATATCCAGGCCCTTTCGAGTTGGAGGCTATGGCTTCGTTTGGGCCCTCAGGTCCTAAGGTGTGCCCTGCTAATGGGACCATGTTCAAAGCCCACATAAAAGGCGATGTAAAAGTCACACCTGATACTCATGATGTTACTAGGAATTTCAAGATCACGGTACATGGAAAAAATGTAAGTTGTTATTCGTACTTTCTATCGTTGCGCATCACATCGTTTAAAATCGCATCCATGGAATCACTAAAAAAAAATCAGCCCATACCTTGACGAGATGTGGGCTCGGAGTAAAAATATCCAGGTGTGACGCTGTCGAACATAGCGCATTTATGTGTCGCAAGGCACGCGTAAGGAGACTCAATCGACTCAAGTTGGTTCGCGATGAAGGCTTCGCAAATAAAGTATGTGACTGAGCTCGAATGTAGTTATCCGGAAAAAAGAGACAAAACTTTGCCCCGGATCAGCTTAAAAACATAGGCAATGGTGAGCATTTCTCTAGGCAATTTACCCATGCCTAGTAAGAAATTAGTAGGTTCTAAGTAGGGATAATAGCCGTATTTCTTGAAATATACAAAGCGTATAAAATATTTTTGTTTTTTTTTCCAGCATGGTGATATAAAGATCTTTATGTAGATTCCATATAACTGCATTCGTTTCCAATCTACTTCTCACAATTGAATAATACCTACACGTGTGCATAACCCAAACATTGTGAAAATGCATTAGGTTCCGAATAACGAAACGTACTAATTTATAAGAGGACCTAGATAAATCACTGATGTCCTCCTTGAACGTAAGCTGAGAATCGAAGAGAACTCCTAGATCCTTCACCTTCACAACTCTAGTAAGCACATCGAGGTTAGCTCGGAGGTTAGCTCTCTAGGGTTAATGATTTTAGTACTTAGAGCTGTCAACTACAACGGCGAACCCGTCACCTCAGGAAGTTTTAACGAAATATGATTTTAGTATCATGCATATGCAACGGGTTCTAAAAGAAATACCTCTTCTAGACGCACCCATGGACAGAATAATATGCCGTCATGTCTTTGATCGTAGATACAATATCCAACTCATTGCAGAACCAGCAGATCACTCTGGTACAAATGAAGTAAGGATATACACAGATGGCTCCAAAACCACTCAAGGTACCGGAGCCGGCGTCTTCTCAAATGATCTAAACATTAAAATATCAACTACCCTAGGCAACTTAAATACGATCTTCCAAGCAGAATGCATTGGCATCACCAGAGTAGCACAGGCAGTTGCAGCCAAAGATGTCGGAGACCTAAATTTGAAATTTGTCTCCGACAGTGTTTCCGTGCTACAAGCGCTAGCAAAAAATACTATAACCTCTGTCCTTGTACTGGAATGCCACAATGCGCTTCAATCCATTGCAAGGTCAAATGGAGTGACCCTGCAATGGATTAAAGGCACAGCAACTCACAGGGCAACGACGCGGCAGACGAACTGGCCAAAAGGGGATCAAAGAAAATAGTATATGGACCGAAACCCTGTATGCCCATACCCCAGGCCCAAATAAAAACATGGCTACGCAGGAACACCGAAGAAACCCACCTTACAGAATGGAAAAAAAACGCAGGATGCAGGCAAACAAAGAACGCGGTTCCGGAAGCATCTAAAAAACTTGCCTGCAACCTCACCAGATTAAAAAGGGACAAAATCCGTAAAGGCACAGGTACTATGACAGGCCACTGCCCCTAAACAAACACCTGTTTACCATAGGTGTGACAGACAGCCCTCTATACAGAGGATGCATGGAGGAAGAAGAAACGCCACAGCATGTGCTCATGGAATGCAGGAGCGTGGCAGAGCAACGGGCAAAAATACTACAATCTCTAGCATCTGTCCCGGAGGCCTGTAGCAACCCAAACAGGCTGCTAACCTTCTGGGACAGCCTGGGTTGGCTGGAGTAACATAAATAGAAACATGACCTACGCACAATGGCCCAATCAAAGGCCAAGTGCGGGAAAACCCCCAGATAAACTACACTAAACTATGCTATCCACAGCTTCCAGAGTCGGTGCAGACAGGGGCAACACAAGCTGCTTCACTGCTAGCTCTAGCAGATGGGGCGTCCTGGGCCGGAGTAGCCGGCGCCGGCTTAGCCGGGAGAATAGCGCACAGAATATCGGAGAATCCTCTAACGCTGGAAGGAGACGTACAGGTATATTCTACTTTTGCTTCTTTGGTTGCAGCGGTTTTTTTGAATGTTAAAATCGAAACATAGACAGCGGGAGTCTGTTCAGCGAGCATCAGAAAGTTGCTTTTAGAAAAAATTGGAGTGTCGTCAAACAAACACTGCCACAACCGTGCCATAACCGTGACAGTTCAATAAGACTCAGAAAGTGATCTCGCCTTAACACAGGAGTGCCTAGCAAGGCGGGCTCGGTCAGACTTTACTTAGCACATTAGAAATATATACATCGAAATAATTTATGCACTATTCAACCTGGGCTCAGACAGATGCATACCTAAATTTAGACGGTATAAATTACTGCTAAATGTAATATATAACGGTAATTCCTAAATTGTATTTCCATTCCTAATCTTTTTTGGCATAGTCCACATGAGGATGAGCGACTTCATGCACCGGAACGAGTACCTTGGAGTGTCAGTACAAAAAGGCTTCATGCGTGGGTCAGTTCGGCACAGTCTCCTCCACTTTGCGCTCCGCTGGTACAACTTCCCACCTGTGGTGCGTGACATTGTAGCCTCCTACTACAACTGTCTGATGTTATAAATAGGATAGAAAACGAATTTACCGCGTGAAATTTGTAGGACCCGACGTTTCGGTGACGTTGCAGCCGCCGTTGTCTAGGGTAGACTAAAGAGCTGTCAGTCCGTTGTTTTGCGGGTAGGCCGCAAACCGCTGCCGCCACTGCGTAGGTTATAACGGTGGTGGGGGCCGGGCTCGGAGCGCGGGAATTTTTAAAATCCGTCTTGCACACAACACTCACTGTATCCTGTTTTACGTCTTTGCGTTCGGCGTTCGGCGGCGGGAACATTTTAAGAAGAGGGTTCCACATAGAAGAGAGTTTGTAGCCGTCATCTCTATTGAAGTTCGGAGTTCTTCTTATTTCAATGGCTTCCCGGATCATGCGAGGAAAGTAGAATTGTTCCTTGGATAGAACAATGGGATTTTGAAACTGCATCCAGTGGTTACTTCCGCTATCCAATATATGTTCGCAGATCGCCGATTTTTCTCGCTGAACGTTTTTAACAGCTTTGATGTGTTCTGTCAGTCGCGTGGCTATGGGCCGTTTCGTTTGTCCAACGTAGGCTAGACCGCAGCTGCATTCGACTTTATACACACCCGGGGTTTGCAGTGGTATTACATCCTTTACAGGCCTCAAAAATCGAGCTATATTTTGGGTCGGTTTGAAGATCGTTTTTATATCGAATCTGTTTAGCATCTTACTTATTCGATCAGTCACGCCCTTGACGTATAGGTTATAACGGTGGCCCCCACCACCGTTATAACCTACGCAGTGGCGGCAGCGGTTTGCGGCCTACCCGCAAAACAACGGACTGACAGCTCTTTAGTCTACCCTAGACAACGGCGGCTGCAACGTCACCGAAACGTCGGGTCCTACAAATTTCACGCGGTAAATTCGTTTTCTATCCTATTTATAATGTCAAACAACCGCGATAGTCTTCGATTTTATATAAACTGTCTGATGTTCCATGTCAAAACGCAAGAATGGACTACCCGCTCTATATCATATTCAATTGGACTGTTTCAGGGCTCTTGCCTCTCTCCGTCGATATTCAATATCGTTTTCAATATACTGCTGGAAAGCCTGACCCAGTTCGACAAGAAGTGGGGTTACCGTTTTAAAACGGACGGCCAATACACATCGTCGTGCCTCGCTTTTGCCGACGACCTAACTTTTATCACCAGGAGCCCCAAGCAGCTTTCCCTGCTATTACAGAAAGGGGAGCTGTTCTGCGACTGGTCAGGCTGTATAAAAGTGAAGCCCTCCAAATGTTTTTGCCTTGGACTCGCCCGTATAGACACAAAATTTACGTCCTATTACCCAAAATTGGTCTATAAGGGCTCTATTATCTCCCTTATAGACACAAATAACCACTTCAAATTTCTTGGCAGGAAAATCACCAGCCAGGGAAAAGACCTCTGTGGTGATCATGTTATAGAATTTCACATTTGTCATGGCCCTTTCTTATTTACAATTTCACCAAAACCCAACTGTCTCGTCTGGATGCACTGGTGACAGCTAGTTTAAAATCCTGGTTGTCCTTAGCCAAACCAGCTGACCCCTCGACTCTCTTCAGGTCCAAACACAATTTTGGGCTAGCTCTAAAACTGCCCTCTCTGCTCTACGCCAACCCCAGAATAACCAAAAATTCTATTCTAAGCAATTCCAAGGATCCGGCAATATCGAAGCACGTAATAAGTGGCCGTAGTGAGTCAAATGATCTACAAGCTCGCGTAGACTTCCACAAAAAGTTCTTTACTGTAATCAGCCAAAATGGCACTGGTCTGGGGTATGGCAGCACAACCATGAGCGATGTGGACTTATAGAAGTCTCTCTTGCGGGGAGATTACGACAGCAATAGTATGGCTCACGCTACTGGCCTTCAATGCCAGAATGATTGGGCAACAATTGGAGACTTTTGCATTCCTCCTCCAATGCACTGGAAAGTAATGTTGTATGACTGGACGCCAGAGATGCTGAAATTTTATTTAAATGCCTTTCAGCATACACTTCTAGACCCCAGTAACCTCGCTCGTTGGAGCTATGCCGAGGATAGTTCATATCCCCTTTGTAGCAACACCCTTTGCACAGCTAGACATATTCTAGCTGGCTGCAAGGTGGCCTTGGATCAAGGACGGTACACTTACCGCCACGACAAAATCCTTGCTGTTATTCGCGAGGTAATTAGCCTCTCAGTGGCTCGTGCCAACAAGGGTTCCACAGTATCCTCCAAACCCCCAATACAGTTTGTGCGGGTTGGCTCTAAAGGCAAAAAACATCTCACTGCAAAAACTTTCTCAATTAATCGAGAAAGCTTCAGATTGGATTATGGAGGTCGATTCGGTCTCTAAGCAGTATAAATTCCCTGAAAGTCTCGGATGCACAGCCCTGCGTCTAGATATAACTCTTTCCTCTCTATCTCGGAAGATGGTCCTTACGTAGAATTAACTGTTCCATGGGAATCAAATATCCCAAAGACCACAAGCACAAATTAAATAAATACCATGATCTCGCAAATGCCGTCACCCGGAACGGCTTCACTGTTCACCTTCACGCGGTGGAAGTAGGCGCTCGTGGCCTGCCAGCTAAATCTTAGTTTCACCTTTTTAAAGATCTTGGTCTCTCCAGAAAAATAATCAACTCCTTTCCAGCCAGCTAAATCTTTGTTTCAGCTTTTTAAAGATCTTATGTAGTCTCTCCAGGAAAATAATCAACTCATCTCATCTCAAATTCTATGGCTTCGAAGGGGGAGTGAATGGGTGGTAAGGTGAACGCTCACATGTGGCAAGACAGCTGTCCCAAACCTACCACCGCTGGTCGTTAGTCCGGAATCCACCCTTCACCTCCCAGAAGTGTAATAATTATACCTTACGTTTTTTGAATTGATTAAAAAACTTACCAGCCTTACCTTTTTGTTGTTGTTTTTATCAATAGTTGCTTACTTGCTCGTACTGATTCACCCCATTAAAGGATGCCGGTAACTAAAAACTCACCCTGTATACATATGGTATCATAATTAATCCGTCCAAGTCCCAATCTATTCTAATTGGCAGCAAGAGACTGTTATCATCATTTAATATTGCATCTGCCCCACCAATCCATATTGATAGTAATGTTATACCATATTCAAAGACGGTGAAAAATTTGGGTATCATCATTGATCAATATCTCTCTTGGCAGTCACAGATTAATGAAGTCAGCAAACGCATATTTGCTGGATTTCATAGTCTTCGGCGGTTGCAAAGATTTTTACCAGTGGAGGTTAAGAAGACCATAGCTCAATCACTGCTATTGCCTATACTAGACTATGCTGATGTCTGCTACCTTGACGTCACTGAAGCCATCCTTGACAAATTAGAGCGGTTGCAAAATGTGTGCATTAGGTATATCTTCAATGCGAAAAAAATTGATCACGTCTCTGAGTATAGAAGCAGACTTCATTGGCTTCGAATACGTGAACGTAGAAACATGCATATTCTTCTCCTTCTTTATAACATCCTCAACAATCCTACCGCTCCCTCCTGCCTAACCGAAAAATTCAATCACTTAGGAAGTCATGGTCTTTCACTCCGTTCCAATCAGGATAGTAAAATTGCGATTCCCACTTATAATTCTTCTTTTTTTACTTATTCCTTCACCGTTCATGCAGCTAGACTATGGAACCAGCTCCCGCCAGACATCAGAAACGCACCAACGGTTTCTACCTTTCAAGTGTCTCTGAAAAAGCATTTCATGTCCCTAAATTCCTAGTTATCCTAGGTCTCATCCCATCCTCTCCTATCCTTCGCTCCTTGCGAATTATTCCAAATCCTAATTTTATTTAAAAAATGGCATTTTTTTACTTGGTTAATTTTTGTTATGTAATAAGTTTTTCTTCTTTTTTTGTTAATTTTTAATTTATCTTTTGGCACCTAAATTTTTACACTTCCACGAAGGTTGGCTGTAAGAGATTGTATTTTAGGCAATAAGTCCGCCTTTTGTATGTTTTTGGTTAATGTGCAATAAAGAATCTCTATCTATCTATCTATCTATCTATCTAAAGTTTCTTAGACACTATATATATATATATATATATATATATATATATATATATATATATATATATATATATATATATATATATATATATATATATATATATATATATATATATATATATATATATATATATATATATATATATATATATATATATATATATATATATATATATATATATATATATATATATATATATATATATATATATATATATATATATATATATATATATATATATATATATTTAAATTAATATATGTATGTTAAGCAAAGATTAAAGTAGTAATGATACTTAATACTTATTTTGACACGCCCAAGAGCGGTTTTTAGCTGCCAATTGGACACGACGTAAATGTAATATAATGTATTTGGACAGTTAGTATTTAATATTAGGTCAAAAAGCATAAACAGATGAACCTTGAACAAATTACACTTCTTTTTGGTCAGGCAGTCTTGTAAAAATATATTCAAAGTCTCCGCGCTAAGAAAGTACAGTGTGGATCCCTCTTAAGGGCACGTCGCGCCACCGTTCACAGTTCATTAAAATTACGATCTGAAGCGATCGTGTTTGTTGAACTTTAATAAGCGGGCCTAAAACGGCTCCATATATCCTCTCACCTGGCTCAGCAATAACAGACACATAAAATCCTTTACTGTATGGGCGACTAAGAAATAAACGGCTTATAAAGCAATCGTCCTCAAAGTCTCTACGACTTGTTGGCAAATTAATTGCTTTAATTACATTACATTACATTACATTCGTGCCCAATTGGCGAATTTACCTCTCTTGGACGTGTCACCATATACTATAGGTTGTAATATAAAAGTTCTGTAAGTAACCTGTAAGTAATTGGGTCATTACCTATGTAATTCCCTTGCTGAGTTGGCCACGAAGACCCATTCGTATTTTAAAAAGAGAAATGGGCCAAGAATAGAGCCTTGTTGGACACCCATGGTGACCATAGATCCTGGTGATCTTTTACCGTTTACATCAACCTTCCGAATTCTATTTCCCAAGTAAGAAGTAAGAAGATCAAGAGCCTTGTTCCTAATGCTATATATTTTTCATACAGAGTTTATGGCCTTTAGTTTCCCTTATAGAACAGCAACGTCATAGGTAAGGACCCAATAATACAAGCCTTTTGTATTATACTATATTGATAGGCATTCAACTATTTTGAAGACAAATAGAAAATCTAACGTGTTCAGTATTAAAACTGAATAAAATAATTGTTATAATCAGATCACATAAACAACATTTTGAAGCTATTGCATAGCTTTTATCGCGGGCCTAGGCCAGCGCGGCGACCGAATGAAGAAATTTCTTAACGAAAATTAATGATTTTAAACTGATAATCTGCTTACGATTCGAAAAAAATATATGTTAAACAAGAACATTTTTCTAATATTCTTAGCTTTGAATAATTTAGATTTTGTTTATATTACATAGTGTAAATATTTTATTATATTATCCTAGTAGTTATTTTTGTTAATTTTGACTTTAGGAAATCCTATCACCTGGAATATTAATAACATAAAATTAGTTAGAATTCGTATTACACAATAATTAATCTCTTACACAGTACGAATTTTAAAGTCTTAAAACCCATTACCTTGTTGCGTTGTTTATATTTTTGGTTCTTTCTTAGGTGACGAAGTTCATGACCAGTTTGGGCCTTGCCGGAGATACGACTCCTGTGATCATCGAGGGCGACACTGGCTTCGCCTGGCTTCTGGACTCCCGCAGCCAGTTCCAGTTGCTCAGAGACATCGGCATCTACAGAGAGTGCAAAATAACATCGGAGTCAGTAATAACACTGCACGGAGCGAACAATCCTCATAATATTACTGAAGGCTAGTGCAATCTATAATAATTCGTTTAAAGTAAACCCTCACAGCCCCCTTATTACCCCTATCCCCCCCCCCCCCCCCCCCCGCCCACCGTTCATCCCCTCTCCCCTCCATACCCTCCCCCCACCTCCACCCGGAAATCCAGCAGAAGGCACTATCATTTTTTGTATTTCTCTTTTGATGACTTTGTAACGGATCTTAAGTCCGTTACATGCGATCAATAAAAGAATCGATTTTCAGTGAAATCCACTGACACAATTCAGCTATTAATCAAATCAAATCAAATCAAATCAAATCAAATTGTTTATTGTCTTAAAAACTAATACATAGTTGTATAGACAGTAGTATTACATTTGGCCGTGATAACATTGAATTCTTTTTAATGATCAAATTCTTCTACTACTAATCAAAACGTAAAAGGTTACTCGTAAGAATGAAGAAGGTATTATTGTAGAATAAAATCGAGTCTCACCATTTAGTTTACTAGATTAAAAACACAGAGTAAATTATTCTTAAAAATACCGATAAAAATAAGTTTTTTTAGTATAAAATTAATAAATGTAATGTCAAAAATAACAAAAAAAAGTGACGGTTGTCAAAAAGTAAAATAAAATGTCATAGTGATTATATTGTAAATAAAAATAGTGAAGGTGTAATTAATATGTGCCTATCTAATAATAAAAATAGTTAATACGTTTTAGTCAAATTGAAAATCGTTTTAAAACCTATTACAGAAAGAGATATAGTCGAGATGCAGACAGTTTTTAGAGATCGTTAATGTCGTACAATTCTTTTTCAATTAGATATAACTTGAGTTTATTTTTAAATTGGAGCATTTTTCCTTCGCGGCATATATTTTTTATACTAGAGGGTAGCTTATTGTAGCATATAATTCCGACGTAGCTCGGATTCCTTTTAAAAAGTTCTAGATTTGGACGAGGAAGAATCAGAATATTTCTCCCCCTGGTAAAGTGTTTATGGGTATCTGAATGTATCGGCAGCTGAGCTAGGTTTTTTGTGATCAATTTAACGCATTCTAAAACGTATAGAGATGGAAGGGTGAGGATTTTAAGCCTTCTGAAATGACCACGGCATGATTCTACATAACCCAGATTACTTAAAATTCGAATGGCCCGTTTTTGCAATGAAAAAATATGTTGCCTTAGATCGATGGTGCATTGCGCCCAGAAGAGAATACCGTAACGGAGAAAAGACTCAAAATAAGCGAAATAAATCGTTTTCGTGTCCTTAGAATTAATCAGTTTTCGTATTTTATTATTTTGACTCGTGCAGCTATGAATCAGCACGATGAAACAATACTTTTACTCGGAATATTTTGGATTGCATCATTTACCGGCCTATATAAACCGGCGAAAAAGCAACCAAATTATCATTCCCCGAGTGATCACCATCCCCCAGGGTGGCGACGGCATATTCGGCACCCCCGTCAAGAGGTCGTTCAACGAATCCGGCTCCTTGGTTTCCTTTCCTTACCTTTTCCAGTCCTCGTGACTGGGACAGAATTCCTTCATCCACTATTCCCAGCGTCTCGATAATCTATTCGGCAAGCGTTTCTTGGCATATCAAACCTTCGATCAATAAATTCCTTCTACTTCATTTAAAACCGCCTTTCAATACGGATATAACTCGTTAGTTGATACCACCACCTCACAATTTTTAAGCTATTGCATAGCTTTTATCGCGGGCCTAGTAGGCCAGCGCAGCGACCGAATGAAGAAATTTCTTAACGAAAATTAATGATTTTAAACTGATAATTACGTCTAAACGAGTACTGCTTACGATTCGAAAAAAATATATGGTAAACAAGAACATTTTCCTAATATTCTGAGCTTTGAATATTTTAGATTTTGTTTATATTACATAGTGTAATTAATTTGTGAAATTAGGTCTAACCGAACACAAAAACGACTACTACGCAAATACTATCTGGCGTATTATTATGAAACCTGCACCATTTTAAAGATAATTTAATTATCTATCTTTTTATCTACGATTTTTTTCGAATAATCCGTTTTTTTTGGTTTATCGAATAAAAAATTCGTGCGCGGCGCTCTATCGGAAGACGTTTACATTATTCCGAATCATTTGCTTTCGCAGCCGCAAATGATTCGGAATGATTTCAACTTTTTCCGATAGAGCGCAGTTATCTTATATCAGAATAAATAAATAAATAAAATAAATAAATAATTATAATTGCATAAGTTGTTCAAAATGCTATGTAATAGCTTTACCGGGGCAGTCCCCGAGTGCCACACGTATTTTTTTTTTAATTTTTCTCTTTTGAAGACATATCTAGAGACCAAGAGCTTTTTTTTAGACATGTCAACCAAATTTTTACACCAAGCTGTTCTCTCAATATGGCGGTTACACGAAAAACAGGTTAAAAAAATACGTGTGGCACTCGGAGACTGCTGCGGTAAAGCTATTGCATAGCATTTTCAACAACTTATGCAATTATAATTATTTATTTATTTTATTTTTTCTGATATCAGATAACTGCGCTCGATCGGAAAACGTTGAAATTATTCCGAATCATTTGCGGCTGCGGTAGCAAATGATTCGGAATAATTTAAACACTTTCGAATTTTTTATTTGATAAAGCAAAAAAAAAAACGGAATATTCGAAAAAAATCGTAGATAAAAAGATAGATAATTAAATTATCTTTAAAATGGTGCAGGTTTCATAATAATACGCCAGATAGTGTTTGCGTAGTAGTCGTTTTTGTGTTCGGTTAGACCTAATTTCACAAATTATTTACACTATGTAATATAAACAAAATCTAAAATATTCAAAACTAAGAATATTAGGAAAATGTTCTTGTTTAACATATATTTTTTTCGAATCGTAAGCAGTACTCGTTTAGACGTAATTATCAGTTTAAAATCATTAATTTTCGTTAAGAAATTTCTTCATTCGGTCGCCGCGCTGGCCTAGAGGCCCGCGATAAAAGCTATGCAATAGCTTAAAAATATTTCTTTCTTTTTACCATAAATAGGGAAGTTTGAAAATTCCGAGTTTATTTTCCATGTCGATGATTAATGAAATTTGTAAAGTTTTAAACATTATGGTATTATGATAGCTGACATTCTTATTTTCATATAATTTCATATAGGTACATCTATTCATTTTTAAAAATACGAAGGCATATTGCTGGATTGACAATAAAATAAAGTTTCTTTGATTATTCTACATAGAATTTGCATTTCTATTTTAACTTCTAGAGCCCCAATTGGCCGATATCGGCCACAACTCGATTCAGCATGACGGCCCCGTTTTAATTTAATTTTAATTTAATTTGTTTTATTTTGCTATGTTTTATTATGTTAATATGTTTTATTTTAATTATGGGTACAGTGGTTTGGCAGTAATTATAGTTTTGGCGAGACAGTGTCATAATTAATTTTTTTTACTAATTTTTACTATTTTTTTTTGGGACATCAACTTGTCAATCGGCTGAGGGGCCGAAGCCTGAAGGGTTAATATATTCTCCCCGACTCTTAAATCACATTAGTATATTTCGATTATTTGTATGTTAGGTTATATTGAATATAATATTATAGCCATGACAACTATCATGATAGTTATGTTTTTAATAATTAAATTTTTTGCATTTAATTTTGTGACGCATCCAATTGTAGGAATGCCTATCTACTGGAGTAGTTGATTTTATTTTATTTTTTATTTTATTTTTTATTGAGAAATCACACAGTATTACAGTAACAATATTTTAAAAAATATACAGATTTACAACAAATAAAACCGTTTATGGATTTCAATAAAATTACATAGGTACCTAAATTACGTTTTAAAAAAAACTACTAAATAAAACTAACGTATCTTAAATTTTAGTACTATACAAGAGTCTAGTATTAAGGGTGTGTGTGTATATGTTTGTGGGAGTGTGTTGAGGGTGTGGGTGTGGAGTGTAAGCGTGTATGATACTAGTAATGGCTTATATAAAATATAATAAAAATAATAATAATCCATAAAAATAGCAAATACGAATAGTCAGTTTATTGCATCGGTTAGGGTTTGATTTACGGAGTATTTATAACTGATTATGGAATTATTAAATATATCAATACCGTTTAAATGGGTATTATAAAGCTCACATCAGTATGTGAGTACTCCATTCCTTGATGCATTAGTTTTAAAACGCGGCAATCGAAACAGGTCAAATTGGCGTGTGATCCTCATTCGGGCGTTTAATATTGATCTCGCCCACTAGGTCAGAGCAATCGAATATACCATTCATTATATTATAGAGGCACAGAGCATCATTCAAGTTGCACCGATATGATAGCGAATTTATTTTAAACTAGATGACCCGGTGAACTTCGTACCACCTAAAATTGATTTAATTGTAACTCTTCATAAGCGTTTATTGATCCTAATCAACCTTCCAAATACAATTCATTGAAATCTATAATATGGCCGAATCATGTACGGTTTTGAGTTTCGTTTGGTGATTAAATGAGATTCGTTTGTAATTAAAATAAATTCAATGTATTTAATTAACATGATGAAATATAAATGCTTTTTCGACTTTACCGACTTTTTCGATGATTTTGACTGTTTTAACTTCATCAACTTTTTTGACTTTTTTTGACTTTTTCGACTTTTTTTTGACTTTTTTGACATTTTCGACGTTTTTGACTTTTTCAACTTTTTCGCCATTTTTTACTTTTTTGACTTTTTCGACCCTTTTGACTTTTCGTCTTTTCGACTTTTGAAATTTTACACAATCGCAAGGAATGAATAACAGTAATGGATAGCGCAGCTGTCAAACAATAGGATCGCCGCGAACGCCATCTATTGAAAGTGGCCCATTTCCCAAATTGACCAATTTCGATTTTTTCGATTTTCAGTTGTTTCTTTTAATTTTTCCTAAATATTTTTTTTTTTGCAAACCAACCCTGAATCAAGGCAAACGAAACAAAAAAATATTAATTCAATTCGGTCGAGTCATTTTCGAGATCTTGCGAGACTAACGCACGGTGATTTATTTTTATATATAAGAAGATAGTAAGGCTACCTCATTAGTAGTATTACAATAACTTTTCGTCTTGAAATTTAAATATCGAACGAACTTATTTTGGATATTTTGCAGTCTGTTAATATGGACCTGATAATAGGGAGACCATATTGGAGAAGCAAACTCACTCTCACTCATTGATTGTATTGTATTGTACTCCGACGCGCTTTAAATGCAATCTGGCAAGGCTTTAGCGATCGCAAATCACAACCAGATGTTATCCTAAGCAAACGTTATAATGTTAACCCGACAAATGCGAGCCGACCCCCACCGGTTGCAAGCCTAACTACGCCGGAATGAGAGCCGACCCATAGTGGTTGCAACGCTCACCGTTTGCGAAAAAAATCAATAAAACTCCAAAAACAGTTATTTTCGCTTCCGACAGCGTTACATAACGGCTTAATGCCCATCTCTATTCGAATTTATCGTTCGATGAACGCTCGGTCTTGTTTTTTATTTACTATAGCTCAGTAGTTGCCGCGTTCGCCGTCGCGCGCACGCCATTATGTGCGCCCGCCTTGTGCCGCAGTGTAGTGCACAATAAAATGTATTTTAATGCGTGTTATAGTTCTTAATACTTCAAAAACGTGAGTAATTTGCATTTTAAAACGGTTTAGGAATGAGCATTTGTCATTTGAGATTGACCATTTGCTGTTTTTCATGTATTTTTTAGCAAATTGCTTCAGCGAAAACATATTATGTCAGATTACGTGGCCGCAATTTGTTCCGTTATTTTTATGAAAACTCCCGAAATATCGCGAAATATGATGTAATATTGTTTCAATTCGCTGATAAAATAGCTATTCTTTTATTTACATCGTAAGTAATTACATAATAAGCCGTATTTTTTTCATTACGAGTAGTTTCATAAAATGCCGTCGCATTTTAGAGTTTGTTTTGACAATTAGTATGAAAGTATTGCAATGTTTCGAGTGCGGTTTTCTATTGTTTTTCTATGAAATGTGACTCTTTGGAGTATAATAATTAGTTATTCGTCATACAATAAGTATATAATGACACAATATATTTGAAAAAATCTAACCAATTTTGTATTATGAGCATTCAAAGATTATTATCAACTTTCGGGTGCTAACTCTCAAAACTTTAGATTTTTCTGTAATATCAGACAAAGCTGAAAGTTCTGGTGTTATTTTTTAAGAAGTGAGATGTAGTGGTAAAGTTATTTTGAAAGAAATTCATATAAAAAAAGACCTTAAATAGTTACAAATATAAAATTAAAAAAAATATATATTTACGAGAATACATCATTTTTTTTTTGGCTGAATAACTAAATATTTTTGTATGCAAATAAGTAAAACAAAATAATAGTTTTGGTAAAGCATTTAATAAAGAACATAACTGCATTTACAATTTTTGCATATTTTCCGTAATTTGTGATAAAAACATCGAAATGATTTTATATGTGAGTTTTTTCAGTTCGCCAAATTTCTAATATTTATTCATTATTATCTTAATTGTTTGACGAGATAAGGTTATAATGTTTTATATGTCAAATTTCAATGCGATCATTTTACATAAAATCGAAGACTCGCGGTTGTTTGACATTATAAATAGATAGAAAACGAATTTACCGCGTGAAATTTGTAGCACCCGACAGTCTAGGTCTACCCTAGACAACGGCGGCTGTAACGTCACCGAAACGTCGGGTGCTACAAATTTCACGCGGTAAATTCGTTTTCTATCTATTTAAAATGATCATTTTACAGTTATTTTTGTTATGATCCGTATAGTTGTTTAAAAGTTATGGTCGTTTTTATCAAGGCTATCGATTAGCGCCGACTTCACGATCGACGTTTTGCGTGCGAAAGGTACGGCCGAGTTTTTACTTCGCGAGGTGAGGGGGTATCATCTCACCAAATTGTATTCGGATTTTCGGCATTTTCTAGCTCCACCCACCGGAAAAATACCATACAAAATACATGTCCGCTACTTAGAATTTGTCACTGAATAATCCTATCGACGTTTGGTGACTGGGAAAATCACTACTGAAAAAAAATACTAGCTCCCCGACTATATAGATAACTAGGATATCGTCTTCTCCGTCCTTCCCTCATTACTGAGGATCGTGGCTACTAGACAACAGTTTGCCTACGAGGCTCCTCCACTTCGACCTGTCTTCTGCATGGCGGGTCGCAGGTTGTATTGACCCTTTTGTAACTTCTTTGATGAGGTCGTTCCATCTGGCCGGTGATCTGCCTCTGCTTCTTCTTCCCTCCACTCGACCCCCGGAAAGCATTTTCTCCAGATTCTCTGGGTTTCTCCTGGCAACATGACCGAAGAACTGCAGGACCCTTCTCATGGATACGGTGGAGAGCCTCACTTAAATGTCGAGTTCTTCCAGGACAGATTTGTTGGTGCGGCGTACTGTCCATGGGATTCCTAGCATTTTACGCCAACACCACATCTCCAGTGCATCGATTTTGGTGCGTATCCGAGCCTTCAGAGTCCATGTCTCCGATGCATAGAGAAAGATCGAGAAAACCAGAGCTCGAACCAGCCTGACCTTAGTCCGCTTGCTTATACCCCGATTCTTCCACAGCCTTTCTAGCTTGCTCATGGCCGATCTTGCCATCTGACTTCTGCGTGAGACTTCCTTCACAGTTTCCGTCGTTGCATATCATGGAGCCCAGATAGACAAAGTCTTTCACAGCTTGAAGGTCACTCAGCTCGTTGGTGCGTTTCATGTTTCCAGTCCGGTCCACAAACATGAGTTTGGTCTTGCTGCGGTTCATGTGTAGTCCATACTCCTTGCTTTCCTTCTCCACCCTGCGTAATAGGGTCGTCAACTCATTTTCATCGGCACCTATGATGGTCCTGTCGTCGGCGAATCTTAGGTTGTTGATTCTGAGGATATATTACTAGGATATATTAGGATATAATTATTCATCTGCCATCCATATAATTATTTTAGGTTGCCTAGGGCTGGCATTAGGGGACTGTTCACCGAACCCTCGGCTGGCTCTCCTATACTCCTTGCAAGGTTCATCGCTGGAGATCCGATTGTACACCGGCGGGAACTACGCGTCCATCAGCCCTGGTACTCCGCCGAAGGTCGGAGTCAACGGAAAACCCGTCGACTGGAAGAAACGCTATCGGTTTCCGGAGGAAGAGGCTTTTTACGATTTCGAGTAAGTGACTTTTACTTCCATTGTAGCGATAGGGAAAAGGCGGTCCTCAGCGTAATCGGCCGCGCTCAATTTCAATCTGACAGATTCAAAACGACAAAAAAGGGCCATTAAATATTAAGTATTAAAAAAATCGGTTGTGTCACCCCCAATACTTTTCTGTCAAGTAACCAGGAACTTAATTCATCTGAATATTAATATCATAAATCCTACCACAACCCCCCCCACCCCCAACCTAGCACCACCCTTTAACCCTCGAAAATCGAAATCGAAAGTCGGAAAAGTAAGAGGCCAACGCCTTATCTGCGAAATAGCCAGGTATGTTACCCAGCGGGCCGTCACTCGCCCCCTTACTATCAGTTGCAACCAGATTACTCCAGTCTCCCGACTGGTTACGAGTTCGAGGTCCCTTGCGCGGTCCTCAACCTTACGTAGCGGTGAAACGGTGTCAACCGAATCTGTCGCGGACCACGGCATCCTTTGCCCGGCTGTTCACCCCAGTACTGTACTGTAACAGTACTGCTTCCAGACTCCCCCGACTGTTAGTCAGAGTGCTCAATCGATTGGCTTACACCGCACGGTGCGCAGACCGTCCAGAAGCGCCAGAAGGTTAATTTCTAGGGGAATCTAGCCCTAAGGTCAGAGTCATGCTCAGGCTCGCACTTCATGCGTGGAGGCCGCCGGATGGGTGTTGACCCGTGAGTGTGACCAACCCTAAACAGAATGGGTCTTCGTGGCCAACCCAACAAGGGCCCATTAGCTCCCCCTACTCGGGATAGTCCTCCACACGAGGAGGCTACTGAATAGTAGCTGAATCGTGAGTTGGACCGACCCGCAAACGCAGTGGATCTTATGGCCCAAGCTGCACCAAACCGTTCGTTACCCGAAACCGTTCGCCACCAACCTAGGCGGACACACAGAGAGATCAATCGGAAATAGTCTTAATAGTCTCAGGAGGGCTACAATGGATGTTTCTGTCTTAATATCAAAGGAAAATTTCAGCTCGTCCACAATACTTTTTCTCCTAGTCGCTTGGTGGGCCGGTAAAGTAAGATAAATATTTTTTAAATAATTATATTTTATTTTTCTAGGGTCTGGGGAACGGATGAGTCTATTCGGATAGACTCGGGAATAAATGGAGCCGCGTTGGCCTGGCAACCCAGCGGCGTCACTATTCTTCTTCCAAACACTTACATGGCAACTGCGTGTGGTGTGTGCGTCAGCGCCTCCGAAAACTACGAAATATGCAAAAAATAATGTTAAATCGAGTACCTAAATGTAATTTAAGTTAAATCTATATTAATAATAAAGCTGAAGAATTTGTTTGTTTTTTGTTTGAAAACTTAACCCTTCGAGTAGCGGCATAATTCCATGGCAGACCGCGGCAATTTATTGGAATTTCTAGCAATATCGCCGCGCTTGACAAAAAGTACTATAACTATGGAACTACTATAGCAATCATAAAAAGAATGACTGTCAAATGATCACATTGAAATTTCGTATATAGAATATTAAAATTTTATTTTGTAAAACAATTAGATAATTATGAATAAATATGAGAAATTCGAAAAAGTGAAAAAAACTCGGCATTTCTAACTTGTACTTGTCTTATGGAAAAATACGGAACCCTATTTAGAAATTGTAAATACTATCGTGATCTTTATTAGATTCTCTATCAAAGACCATATTTCGTTTTGCTTATTTACGTATATTTACGTATATACGTATTGCTTATTTACGTATATTTAGATATTGGCTCATAAAAACCAAAAAAAAAAAAATGATGATGTTTGACAATGGAATTTTACCAGAAATATCCGCGAAATGACGTGCGAAATTATTCTAGCGGCCATCTATGTATCTATGGTAATAATAAGATATTTGGTATGGATTTTAGGATGCGTTTGAATTAGAAAATAATATTACCGTGCGCTCCGGGAGCAAGCCGCCAATATTGGTCGTTACGTAGTCAACGGTGTTCTGATGTGCAACCAAATTTGGTCGTTACGTAGCCGAAGGGTCTCTGGAACTACCAGTTTGACTTGCCAATTTGAATATATTACCGTTATTTGTGAGTGTCTCTCTTTAACCATTCATGCAGTAAAAGTGAAATTCTCTGCAGTAAAAGAATAAAGTCTTTTGTTTTAAACGTTTGAGAGGATAAATTTACTTATTTTGACAATAATTCATAATTGTTGATAATATGACCAATAACATGACCTAAAGATTTAAATTATTTTTTTAATATAAATTACTACTGTTTGTTACTTAAATATAAAAGTTAGACATATATTGACGCTGACTTTTTTATAGGCATTATCAAGCTCTACAACTTTTCTCTAGAACTTAATCATATATCTCTCATTGTTAAGGCAGCGTTCGTTAGAACCGTTTTCGTTCGACCGTTTTTCCGACTTACTTTGGAAATCCGACTACCACGAAAAAGTCTTTCAATTTTTCGGATTAATATATAGCCTATGACACTCACAAATAATGTGGCTTTCTATCGGTAAAATAATTTTCAAAATCTGTTCAGTAGATCCAGAGATTACTTCCTACAACGCCAAAAACTTTACCTCTTTATAATATTAGTATATATAGTATAGATGGAGGAAACTGTCCCTTGTGGTGAGTTCCATGATTTTACTCACTCACTCACTCACTCTTAACATGATTTTACTCACTCAAACAAATAAAACGGCATTTCTTAAAGCCACCGCAGATAGGTATGCGGCTACTGATAAGTATACCTACAATAAATTCTGTCTAGCAGTGGAATTCCTTCAGTGTGCTTTATTGCATCGATGACACAAACACTAAATTTCAAACTGAACATTGAAGAGTAAAGAGGTACCACTTTTTTACAAAAAGTACCGTAAAAAACACAAAAAGGTATGTCGGGCTTGTCTCATTCACCAACCCTGGGCATGTCACTGTCTGTCATATAATATTTATTTGTCGTTTAAATTTCGTAAATAAAATCAATGACCAACCTCTCGGCCGGCAGCCGAAACCGGTTAGGTTGCCTTCAAATCAGGACTTGACGTAGGCTGCGGTATATATGGAGAGCGACCAAACTTCGAAAGAAGTGTAAACTTGGGGAAATACGCCTCCATATTCCAAGCGGAGGTATACGCCATTATTGAAAGTGCGGATAACAACCTCCATAAGAACTACGCCAACCACTGTATCTATATCCACTCGGATAGCAAGGCAGCTCTTGTGGCACTAGCCTTGAATACCATCTATTCAAAGCTAGTGCAAAACTGCATATCACTACTGAATTCCCTGGGCGAAAAGAACAGGGTAATTCTAAGATAGGTTCCCGGCCATGCAGTAATCGAGGGAAATGAAAAAGCCGATGAACTTGCTAAGACAGGAGCAAAGGGAACGTTATAAAATACGGTCCTGAACCTTGCTGTGGCGTACCAAAAAGCCTTGCAAACCTAATGCTTAAACAAATATGTTTAGAATAATCCGTCAACCACTGGAACAACACACCAGGGTTGAATCATTCCAAAGCGCTAATTAGGGCTTACGACCGTAAGACGGCCCGTGAGGCCTTATCGCTAAATAGGAACAATCTACGCATACTGGTGAGGCACTCACGGGGCATTGTGGTCTGAACAAACACATGTTCAACCTCAAGCTCAGAAACACAAAAATGTGCAGGTTCTGCCAAGGAGCAGAGGAAACTCCCCAGCACCTCATGTGCGAGTGTGGCCCGCTGATGCGTAAAAGATACACCCACTTGGCTGGTCATTACCTTCAACCTGAGGAGGTCATTACGATCAAGCCAAGGTTGAATAGATGTGCTCTAAGATTCGTGTGTCCGGTGAGGAGACCGATAGTGGTTATATGGTTCTTCTTGCTCAAGTCGAGTAGGGTCTTGGTTTTCTTTGGAAGTGGTCGCTCCATCATGGCTTTTGCATGGTGACATCCATTACTCTGTTTCCAGGATGCCCAATGATCCTGCTCTAAGCAGTCCCTGATGATTTTCCCTCCGCCGATTGACAAGTTGATGTCCCAACAAATTTTAGTAAAAATTAGTAAAAAAAAAAATCGGTTGTCTGTAAAGTCGGTTTACTGATGATAGTTGAACGTGACAACGTCATAAGAAAATACTGATGGAATGGTTGCATTTGAAGCAGTTTCAATTAAGATTCTGATATTGTTTATTACAAACACCCTAAAATATATGCTTTTATACTCACCGATTTGACTACAACATGTAAATGAATTATTGTATAGCAGTATAATTGTATAATTGTTTATTGTTTAAAGTTTATTGTTTTTTTTAATTTGAAAGTTTGAAATCTCAAACTGTTAAATAACGGTTTGAGAAGCATTTGAGCACGCTGCGCCATCTAGCGGTAGGTAATACGTCGTAAATAAACAATATCAGCGACATTTTACAAACCGCTAGATAGCGCATCGTAATGATAGCTTTTCATGTTTTTTTTTTAATAAAAGTTGCTTACTTTGTTGCACTTTGTTGTACCCACGAGAAAATTGTCCGTTCAGTAATAACATTCCGTGTATCAAGAATACATATAAAATTATGTCAAGAATTTAAACCAATCTAGTGATTTTCATTCGTACTATTTTAGACTTAGGTTAGTAAATAATTCTTGTCGCAACCGGTAGATGGCAGCATTTATATTGAATAATAAATATAATAAATGGAACGCCTCAGAGCGAGGTAACGCCGCATGAGTCATGTTTTTTCGTGCGTGCAGCAGCTCCATCGATTTATAAGACGTTGTCACGTCAAAAATTGAATTATGACACTGTCTCACCAAAACATTAATTACTGCCAAACCACTGTACCCATAATTAAAATGAAACATATTAACAAAATAAAATAAAACAAATTAAATTAAAATTAAATTAAAACAAGCCCGTCACGCTGAATCATTTTGTGGCCGATATCGGCCAATCGGGGCTAATCCGAAGCTCAATTTAATAATGTCACGGAATTAAGGTATTTCATATACATACCCAGTGCGACTGATCAAAGAAATCCACTTTTCTCGCCTTTGCAGGTTATGTGCAAGTTTAAAATTTTACATTTTTCGTGTTGTAATAGGTGTTACTACACCCAACAACACAACATATAGTGCCCCCGTGACGTTTTGGCATGGTGTCCTCCTTGCTAGAGCCGCTCATATTTTAGTAACGATAAACAAAACAAACCAATTCTCCATACAAAACCACAGGCTACGCGAGAACTGTCACTCAGATTGTTTAGCAGTGTAGGGGAGACGGGGCTGTTTGGGACACGGGGCAGTTATAAAAACGCGTTTTTTTTTCATAATGCGCCTTTCTAAAAATGTCAAAAAAATACGTTTAGTTGACAACATGTAAGTCAGTCAGTTGTCAAAATAGTTTGTGGTTGCGGTCGTTATTGCAAGTTGTAGACAAAAATTAAAGATTTCCAGAATTCAGTAAGTACTTTTAAAGTAATTTCGTAAGCCTCTAACTAGATAAGCCTTTAACGTACTTAATTATGCATTAAGACAAGTTGATAGAGCATATATTTCGCCATTATGCTCGGTTAATGTTATTCTCGCAACTTAACCTCGAAATTTTTCTTGATTTTTAATTTAAAAATTGCTTTGGTGGGGCACTTTGAGAAATCTGCCATGGGGCAGTTTTGGACGCGTTCAAAACTGCCCCGGTGATGGAGTCGTTCGATTACAGGTGCATTTTGTATTATTGCAGTTATGGTGCGTATCTACTTATAAACGTAAAATCGACCGAAATGTCATAGAAGAAGATATGAGACGTGCAGTGAAGATGATCATAAAAGAAAAAAAGTCGTTCAGGATTTTCGCTGACATGTTCGGTATTAAGATATTGTTCAATCAAGTCCTTCAGTATAGGAAAAATCATTCCCTGAGCGATGAAGAGGAAACTGATAGTGGGAATTCAGATGGCGACACTAGTCACCCTAACCCACAACATTTAAATAAACATGGATCGCGACAGGTTTTTTCAGTCTTGGAGGAAAAGCTGCTAGAAGAATACTTTTTGAAATCATCTAACATATAATTTGGACTGACTTATACTCAAGCACAAGAACTTGCTTACTCGTATGCCGTACTCCTAAAGAAAAAAATTCCTGAAATTTGGACGAACAAAAATCGCGCGGGTAAAGATTGGATGTCTGGTTTTTTGATGCGACACCCAACCATGTCTCTAAGAAAACCAGAAAACACAACTTTATCTCGTGCAACATCATTCAAAAGACACAACATAGACTTATTCTATGATAACTTACTAAAAGTCATGGATAAGTACAAGTTCACTCCAGACCGAATCAACATTGACGAAACAGGAATCACAACTGTTCTCCAAGCTCCGAAAGTGATCGCCCCAGCCTGTAAAAGGCAGGTGGGCCAAATTGTTTCTGCAGAAAGAGGAATTCTTACAAAAATTTTGTGGTATCATTACTGCGAGCGGTCAAGCCCTACCTCCAGCATACATATTCCCTATAAAGCGAATATACCTGGCATACATGAACGGCTGTCCGCCAGGTGCAAAAGCTTTTCCATCAAACACTGGTTGGATGACCTCCGGGAGATTTTTCCGCAATTGTTAGAACACATAAAACAGCACACAAAATGTACTGTTGATGACCCAATACTGCTTCTGATGGATAACCACGAATCCCACCGCTCAATAGAAGCAATAATCTACTCTAAAGCTAATGGTATCATACTGCTCTCATTTCCACCTCACTGCTCACATCGACTTCAGCCGCTGGATGTAGGCGTATTTGGTCCATTCAATTCACGATGCCGAACATCTTTCTACGATCATCTATCATCAAATACTGGAAAGCCTATTACAATTGACCAGATTGCAACTCTGACCTGCCAACCGTACCTCCTGTCATTTAATCCGTCCAATATAGCAAACTCTTTTAAGCATCCAGGTATATTTCCCATAAATCGCCTTGCTTTTGGAGATGAAGACTTTGAGGGATCTTACGTCACCGACCGGCCAATGCAAGATGCCTCTGATGGTATCAGTGGTACTCCACAGACTATTTCAGATACTCAAAACACAGCTCCTGCTCCAGAATCTACTACATCTCCATTGCCAGCATCTGCTTTGGGCTTTAATACACCTTTGCCGTCTACATCTGCTTCTGGATTATCCACACCACCGTTAACTGCAGCATCTAGATTTACTACACCTTCACCGTCAACGTCTGCTTCAGGATTTACAACAACCCCACCGCTTACTTACTCTTATGTCATAATGAATAAGGTCTCCTTAAATAACTAATATGATTGCGAATAGTATAATTTTCAACGTTCCAAACTACCCCATACCAGTTCATAACTACCCCACCATGAGGCAGTTTGGAACGGTTTCCCTTTTTTTTTAAAATTCTATTGCCGAATAACAACAATGCTTTTCGGGATTTTTTAAATGCCAAAGTCAAGGCAATTAGTCAGAGTAAGTAACGTGGTATTTAGTTCTTGGAAAAACATAAAACTGAGGAAACTACGGGGTCATTACAAAAATCGTTCCAAACAGCCCCGTCTCCCCCTACGCGTGAGGGCGCTGGTGTTCTTCGTGCACGGGATAAAGAAAACAGTGAGTAAAATACTAGATGTTGCTGTCAAAGCCTGCTCTTTATGATTCATTTAAATCTATTTTCTGAAGAAAATATTTTCGTAAGTGCTGCCATCGCAGTGCCGGATTTAAAACGCAGTGCGCGTACTGCAAAAATACAGTGTTTTTTAATTCGGCGAACATATTTCCTCGTTTCTGAAATTTCGTTCCTGGCAACACAACCAGCTGTCAAAATCCTGCTGGGTGGATAGAAAGCACAGACTTAATGATAGAAAGTCGATCATGCTTTGATCGTATTAAACTTATGTATATGGCGATGAATCAAAATATTGTCGGCAATTCCAGTCCAGTCAGATTGATAACAGAGAAAAAGGCGGCCTTCAAAAGGGAAATGGATTACGATAGCTCTAATGGAAATATGCTGCTAGCAGATTTGAATGCATCCTGCGACGAAAAAGGAAATATTGTTGATTTTTACGAGGAAGAAATGCGCTTCATTAAACCAGAGCCAAATGATGCTCCGAGTGGCAGCGTCGAGCAATTTTTACTCAGTGAAAGTGAAAATGTTGCACGTAAAATGGTGGCTACAAATTCCGACGAAGTAAGTCTTCATGCAAATGGCAGCGGGAATATAGTAGAGTTTTACGACGGTAAGACTTGCTTTATTAAACCGGAACCAAATAATGGCCAAAGTAGCAATGTGGAGCGAAATTCACGGACTGAACGACCTGAGAGAGTAAAACGTTTTTCGTGTCCGGATTGTGACAAATCCTATTCAGATCAAGGTAGTCTGAAGAAGCATGTAGACTCAATACATCTAAAATTGAAGAAATATATTTGTCAAGAATGCGATCAAGCATTTTCAGCAAAAGGAAATCTAAAGAATCATGTAGACGCCGTACATCTAAAATTGAAGAAATATATTTGTCAAGAATGCGATCAAGCATTTTCAGAAAAATGCAATCTAAAGAAGCATGTAGACGCCGTACATTTAAAATTGAAGAAATATGTTTGTCAGGAATGCGGTCATGGCTTTTCACGACAAGGCGACCTGAAGAATCATGTAGACGCCGTACATCTAAAACTCAAGAAATATTTTTGTCAGGAGTGCGGTCTTGCCTTTTCTCAACAAGGAAACCTGAAGAATCATGTAGACGTCGTACATCTAAAATTGAAGAAATTGATAACAGATAAAAAGGCGGCCTTCAAAGGGGAAATGGATTACGATAGCTCTAATGGAAATATGCCGCTAGCAGATTTGAATGCATCCTGCGACGAAAAAGGAAATATTGTTGATTTTTACGAGGAAGAAATGCGCTTCATTAAACCAGAGCCAAATGATGCTCCAAGTGGCAGCGTCGAGCAATTTTTACTCAGTGAAAGTGAAAATGTTGCACGTAAAATGGTGGCTACAAATTCCGACGAAGTAAGTCTTCATGCAAATGGCAGCGGGAATATAGTAGAGTTTTACGACGGTAAGACTTGCTTTATTAAACCGGAACCAAATAATGGCCAAAGTAGCAATGTGGAGCGAAATTCACGGAGTGAACGACCTGACAGAGTAAAACGTTTTTCGTGTCCGGAGTGTGACAAATCGTTTTCTACTAAATATCAATTAACTCGTCATAATAAAATAATTCACACGAAATTTAAAAAATACACTTGTCAGGAATGCATACTTGCCTATTCAGATCAAGGTAGTCTGAAGAAGCATTTAGACTCAATACATCTAAAATTGAAGAAATATATTTGTGAAGAATGCGATCAAGCATTTCCAGAAAAATGTCGTCTAAAGAAGCATGTAGACGCCGTACATCTAAATTTGAAGAAATATATTTGTCAAGAATGCGATCAAGCATTTTCAGAAAAAGGGAGTCTAAAGAAGCATGTGGACGCCGTACATCTAAAATTGAAGAAATATATTTGTCAAGAATGCGATCAAGCATTTTCAGAAAAAGGAAGTCTAAAGGAGCATGTAGACGCCGTACATCTAAAATTGAAGAAATATATTTGTCAAGAATGCGATCAAGCATTTTCACAAAAAGGGAATCTAAAGAACCATGTGGACGCCGTACATCTAAAATTGAAGAAATGTATTTGTCAAGAATGCGATGAAGCATTTTCAAAAAAAGGAAGTCTAAAGGAGCATGTAGACGCCGTACATCTAAAATTGAAGAAATATATTTGTCAAGAATGCGATCAAGCATTTTCACAAAAAGGACGTCTAAAGAATCATGTAGACGTCGTGCATCTAAAATTGAAGAAATATATTTGTCCAGAATGCGATCAAGTATTTTCACAAAAAGGAAGTCTTAAGAATCATGTAGACGGCGTGCATTTAAAATTGAAGAAATATATTTGTCCAGAATGCGATCAAGTATTTTCACAAAAAGGAAGTCTTAAGGATCACGTAGACGCCGTACATCTAAAATTGAAGAAATATATTTGTCAAGGATGCGATCAAGCATTTTCAGAAAAAGGGAGTCTAAAGAACCATGTGGACGCCGTACATCTAAAATTGAAGAAATGTATTTGTCAAGAATGCGATCAAGCATTTTCAAGAAAAGGAAGTCTAAAGGAGCATGTAGACGCCGTACATCTAAAATTGAAGAAATATATTTGTCAAGAATGCGATCAAGCATTTTCAAGAAAAGGAAGTCTAAAGGAGCATGTAGACGTCGTGCATCTAAAATTGAAGAAATATATTTGTCCAGAATGCGATCAAGTATTTTCACAAAAAGGAATTCTTAAGAATCATGTAGACGGCGTGCATCTAAAATTGAAGAAATTCTCGTGTGCGGAATGCGGCCGATCCTTCGCACGGAAAGAAAGCCTAAAGACACACATTGAAAGACATCATATCAACCTGTAGAATTTGTCTTGTAAAATTGTGATCGTGCTTACAAGCAAAAGGGTTATTTAATGAGGTATTCAGATACAATTCATGAAAAAGCCTGTTGTATTTGTATTTATGAACGTAGAATATGATAGTACGCTTAGACGGAAGCAAAGTATAAAGATGCATACATACTATATGATTTATCAAAAACTAAATAGATTTCTTTGCTTTTATACAAAGCAATTTATAAAAACGCTGGAAGCTCATTTTGCGGAATGTGACCTTGTTATTTTAAGTAAGGGACATCTTAAGCGGCAATTAGTAAATATTCATCTAACCTTCAAGTATTTCTTTATAAATATTAGTATATTAATAGATATTACCCCAGCATTTTTTTATATTCTTTAACCCATTGAAAGCCAGCCATTGTGCGCATTATTCGCGCGGAAAAGACTCAACGTCTTTTCGGTCGTGTATTTTTTGGTCGAATTTGTATGTAAATACAAACAAAATCTTTTTTTTATGCATTCTTTTGTTATCTTATAATTTATCTTCTTATTTATGTTTATTATAAATGTATATAATAGTCTAAAGAAGCATGTAGACGCCGTACATCTAAAATTGAAGAAATTCTCGTGTGCGGAATGTGGCCGATCCTTCGCATGGAAAGGACACCTAAAGGCACACATTGAAAGACATCATGTCAACCTGTAGAATTTGTCTTGTAGAATTGTGCTTACTTATAAATAAAAAAAATTCTTATAAATATTTGTATTTAATAATAATAATAATAATAATAAACTTTGTTTTAAATAAAAAGGCGAGCTTATTGCCTTGCAGCAATGTCTATCAGCTAACATATAGCTTAAGTTTATAACACGTTTAGAACATTGGCTACAAAAAAGAACAATAAATACACAAATGAAAAAAGAAACAAACAGAAACTAGATAGAGACAGATAATAAAAAAGTAAAACAATTGACTAAAATTAAATAAGGACGCAGAGGAAAGGAGGGAGAGGAAGGAAGGAAAGGGAAGCGAAAAGGAGGGGGGGGGGTGGATTGGTTAATTTATGGATTTTAGGGTTAGAGGGTTATATGCTCCTTGAGCCTGGCCTTGAACGAGGAGATGCTGGGGGCTGTTCTAACATCATTTGGTAAAGCATTCCAGATGATTAAATAAATATTACACCAGTATTTTTTGACATTCCGTAACCCTTCGTAAGCCAGCCATTTTGCCCAATATTCACGCGGAAAAGACGCAACGTCTTTGTATTTTTTGGTCGATTTTGTATATAAATACAAACAAAACCTTTTTATGCATTCTTTTGTTATCTTATAATTTATCTTCTAATTCATGTTTATTATAAATGTATATAATATACTTCGTCAGAGAAGCTAATTTTACCAAACAATCTATCATTTACTCCAAAATATGAATGGAAAGTATTGGGATGTTATTTTATATTTAATATTTATTTACACATAAATATTACACATTACTAAATAAAATTCTTGTGAGGTTTATAACAAAATAATATCTACTTATTAAAGCAACTTGGATAGCGAATATTTTTAACTTACGACGGCATGTTTTCAACCCTCGAAAAATTGATTGTAGAGGATTTTAGTGCACGCATACTATGAAATAACGGTAGCTTATTCAATGACAGACGGCTTTCACCGTAGTGGAGAGATATATAGATACATTCGAAGATCGCTCGCCGTGAGTTGTCATAACCGAAAAATCACCAAATGGTGGTAATGGCGTCACAGAGGTTAAGTAAGTGTGATTTAAAATCGTCATACTGATTAACATATGTACACTATCGTTGCTAAATAATTTAGGTCAATACTCATAGTTCGTAAGCGAAAACCACTGATCTTCAATTATTTTACGTTTTGAAAGTTTTTTTACACAAACTTGCATCAGGTAGCACAGTGGTTAGGTCGCCTGATCTTACATTGGGTTCGATTGCGTTTCTTCGTGAACTAACATCGGAAATTAGTTCGTATAAACATGACAGGGCAATACGCTAGAGCGGAATGTGAAATAAACTGTTGTTACTTTTTCGTATTAAAACTACCGACCAAAGATAAAGCATCGGAATCTAACACCGCACGAAATGTGTTAAAATTTATTCGGACGAGTATCAGTTCGACAGGTAATTTTTATCGACGATCCTTTGTGTCATATTCAGCTCTAACGTATTGATCTATCTCGTTCGATCGAATTAATTTCAGTTTTAGTTCACAAAGAAATGCAGTTCCGGGTTCGATTTCCGGCTGGGTGACATTTTCTGTTGGGTAAAATTAACAGCATTGCATTTGAATTCTGTCGATGGAATGCAATAAAAAGACATACATTTACACACATATTACACGTACAAATTCATATAAACACTTCATGGTAGGGTTGGTTGTAAGAAATTGTCGTATGACAATAAACCTGCCCATTGTGAAATGTTACAATAAAGAGTAGGTAGAATCATGCCGTGGTCATTTCAGAAGGCTTAAAATCCTCACCCTTCCATCTCTATACGTTTTTGAATGCATTAAATTGATCATAAAAAACCTAGCTCAGCTGCCGATACAATCAGATACCCATAAACACTTTACCAGGGGGAGAAATAATCTGATCCTTCCTCGTCCAAATCTAGAACTTTTTCAAAGGGATCCGAACTACGTCGGAATTATATGCTACAATAAGCTACCCTCTAGTATCAAAAAAATATGCCGCGAAGGAAAAATGCCCCAATTTAAAAATAAACTCAAATTATATATCATTGAAAGAGCATTGTACAACATTAACGATCTATAAAAACTGTATGCATCTTGACTATATCTCTGTCTGTAATAGGTTTTTAATCAATTTTCAATTTGACTAAAATGTATTGACTATTTCTATTATTAGGTAGGCACATATTAATTATATCTTGACCTTTTTTATTTGCAATATAATCATTAAGTCTGCGCCGACCATAACTCGCGGGCGCTGAATAGGTATTTAACGCTGCGCGTCAGTCGCCGGGACAAAATGTCGCGCCGAATATCGTTGCTTAAGAGCCTATTCACATATTTTCTCCAGAAAGGCAACAAAAGTGGATTTTTGGTGTTCTAATTCCGAGAAATATAAAGACTTCTACAAACTTTAATTAGTGAATTGGACCGTTTCTTGATATTGTACATAGCGGCCTTAAATTTTGGATGTAAGGAATACTATTTACTTATTCAGCCGATTTCCGAAACTCGTTATTCGTAAAACGCTCGGAAGGCAAACTTTGAGCTCTTAAATACAATAATGTCACTACAACGAAAACCATATACTATTATTTTTTATGTCCGTTATGTATTCTTGATGTACACTACGGCTTTATTTTTTCGTTTTTTGACCACATATCCAAGGTATACATTACTTATAAGTAACACAAAATTTAAAAAAAATCTTCCTGTAACATTCTAATTTTCTCAAAAATAAAATAAGATTCTTACATAATACTTATACTATATTAAAGTTCACTCTTTTAGCAATACGACATAATATAAATCATTGTCATTAGATAGGAGAAAAAACTGCAATAAACAAATAGAAGTTGTATATATAATTGCTTGCGCAAGAGAAGAGCGCTCAGTGCCGCGGTTTCTCTCCCGGGGTTGAATATTTATTTATTTATTTATTTATCCTATTTTTTATAGTTACATAAAAAAGATTGCGTTCATTTTTTTAAACACATTTTAAACGAATACCTACGCTATTTTGTAATACGGCTCTTAAACAAAAGTACCGTGTAAGTCAAAATTAAATATTTTTCAAGAGAAGCAAAAAATTATTTTATTTTTAACAATTTCGTCTTATATTATATTTATATTTAACTATATAACAGTAATTAAGATAAAGTGTGTTGTGATAATTTGATTACAGCTCTCTGATTGTGCAATTTCAACGCGGTTATGAGTTTAAGGGTCCGTCCACATATTACGTAATCACGTATCTGGGATTTTCAGGGGTTCCACCATGTCAACAGACGTAATCAGCGGCCGGACCCCCCCCCCCCCCCTCCACCCCAAGGTTACTTAATCATCCGAATTTGCGGAAAATGTAAAGAATTGTGAACTCAGCGTTTGTAAGGGGCACGATCAAGCATCGCGTCGCGGGCTGGGAGGGGATCGTAAACCGCAGGAAATATGCAAATATTTTTTTACATATTTACGAAAAATGCCTAGTTTTGTAGTTTTATACCAGGGAGGTCACGTCATTCATCAATCAATTACGTCTAATTGACGTGACTCCCTAGTATAAACTACAAAATTAGGCATTTTTGGTAAATATTACAAAAAAATATTTGTATATTTCCTGTGGTTTACTATACCCTCCCTGCCCGCGATGCGAAGCTTGTCAAGCATGCTTGATCGTCTATAGAAATAAGTGGTAAGTGGAAAAAAACATTTTAGAATGCTTTTAAAAAAGTACTTTACTAATTCAAAGTAATTACAAAAACTCAAACTCTTTTCCATTCCTCGTTGGCCCGCCGTTGAGCCTCCGGTCCCGAGAGGAGGGAAAACGCTTTGACGTATGTATGTAACAAATAACTCCATGTGTAAATCCGCCATAGTTGGCGAACGAGGTAGAGCAATAAGTTAGAGTGGAATATAAAACAAACGATCGTCGATAAAAACTACCTGTCGGACTTATACTCGTCCGAATAAATTTGAATACATTTCGTGCGGTGTTAGTTTCAGTTGTGACAACCGAAAAAGTGACAACCGTTCATTTCACATTTCGCTCTAGTGTATTGCCCTGTCTCGTTCACACGGACTGATTTCCGATTTTAGTTCACGAAGAAACGCAATCCAGCCCAATATCAGAGTAAAAAAAAAAATTTTCACAATATCAACCTCAATCGAAAACACGATTTGTATTGGTAAAATTAGATGGATTCTGTGTGAAAAACTGTTTCACTTTTTTCAAAGAATGGCATGGGGCGAGATCATGTTAAAACTCTCTCGGAAGGATAGACCTGTCACTGAAGTGGTCACTCCCATAAGGGTCGGCTAAGGTTTGCCATGATGAAACTAAGGCAAGCTAAGTCGTACAGAGGGAGATGTCGACAGCAGAGGGTCGTTCTTCAGGGCCCGCCACGAGGGTGGGTGATCCGTCATTAACCCCTCAAGCCCCGATTGGCCGATATCGGCCACAAACTGATTCAGCGTGACGGGCCCGTTTAAATTTTATTTTAATTTAATTTGTTTTATTTTATTATGTTTTGTTATGTTAATATGTTTCATTTTAATTATGGGTACAGTGGTTTGGCAGTAATTAATGTTTTTGGTGAGACATTGTCATAATTCAATTTTTTTTCTAATTTTTACAAAAATTTTTTGGGACATCAACTTGTCAATCGGCTGAGGGGCCGAGGCCTGAAGGGTTAAGAAGACACAGTCGATGCATGTCCATCAGTTCGAGTACGGCTGCGTCTCGCCGATCCGAGTTTGCACAACCCCCATCCCGTTGAGTGTGCGTTAAAGTCTCCCAAAATATAGAGGGGGCAGTCTACAACTGCATTCATTGTTGACGGCTTTGCGGGGGGGGGGGGGTGTATATGAAGACGAAGGCGATTCCATCAATTTTAGCAGCGATTACTTAGATTTCCAGGCTGGGTGACGGGATAGGAATGATTGTGAACTGAATAGTGTCTCTGATGGCCAAGAGGCAGCCGCCATGGCCATCGCCACGATCTTAGCGTATGCATGAAAATCCAGGAATGAATACACTACGGGCGCTGAGCCATGTATCACCGACCGTAGCAACATCTACAATGTGCTCTTTAAGGAGACTCAAAAGCTCCGCTTTCTTGCCTGCAATAGATCTGCAATTCCACTGGAAGATCACACCCATGATGGGTACTATAAGCAATATATATATTTATTGATATAATTAATTATATAATATGTATATTTATTTATATATAAGTATATATAAAAAAATAAATATAAATATATAAGAATGTATATGGGTTAAAATAAGAGAGATCCATGCCCGAGGGGGTCAGTTACGACAATTCGGGGCCTATACGGAGTCCTTTCCACGGACACTCTGGGGATTGGGGTGAATGAAGAAACAACTTAGGTAAACAATGATTTCTTGGGGCACTTTGAAGCGGCATCGAAGTATAAGATATTGTCCGTAGACATTAGATGTTTGACCTTCTTCTGTCTGACATATTCCTCACTTGAGAATTTATTGGCGAAGTGGTCCTGTGACCTACAGTCCGCGCAGTTAATGGCCTCCGACTTGCGTTCTGTGCCAGTGTGCTCACCTGAACACTTGACACATCGTGGGGTCTTAGCCCGGTAAGATGCACGGCTATGACCAAAACGGCAGCAGTTAAGACATGGTATGAGCAGCAGTTAAGACAGAGAGAGCTTAGCTTCGACTAGAAGTGAGTTATAGAAAAGTATAATCTTTTCCGGAAACAATTGGCCTACAAAAGTGACGACGATAGAGCGGAAGGGCTTCCGAACTGGCTCGCCGTTAGACTTATCCCTATAATTAAGGCGGCGCACTTTGTGGACACAAATGCTGTTGCACTCGTTGAAATCGTCAACAATTTCTTGCTCTGATAAAGATGTATCAATACCTCGCCGTTTCTGAAAGTTGCGTATGTTGGAATGTACACATTTAGATGCTTATCCTTTAAAAATGTCAATGTGGTAAATGCGTTTGCATCTTTGCCGGATTTAAACGCGATTTCGACCCGGTTGCGGCCTATCTTCTTGAGGTTTTCAATTCGTCGGACCTTTTGGTCAAAGATTGCTTTGCCTAAGGCAATCGGGTTGATTGTGCGATTACTCGACTTGTCGGCTTCCTCGCCGGAGGGGGTTGGTGGTTCAAATTGAACATAGACAATATTGGCCCTGAGGCATTTATCTTGTACAGGTTTGCCGTTTCAGGTACCTTCTTTGCAGGCGGTGAGGGCTGCTTCTCAACCGTTACAGCCACGTCTTGTAGTGTCCATAATCTCCGTATGGACCAGATCATTATTTACATCGTTAGCACTGTTAGAGTTTGACGGGCCAAATGAAGTGCCGCCTCTGACCCCCCCCCCCCCCCTTTTTGCACACTCCATACTGCAACTACCGCTTGTATTTTTTGGGCATAATTATCAAAAAATTATTAAAAAGTAATATTAAAACAGTATTGTGGGGTAGGTAAAAGGATAGGTACACTTAACCTTTCAGCCGCCGGCCCTTCAAAATGTTATTATACGGCCAGCGCCAGCCTATTTTGCAAAGAAGGGCGAGCGCCGCGCTGTGTTTATACTAAGTATTATCCATATTACCATCATATACATCATAACTACTAAATTTCTATTAATGGATTACCTAGCTTATTTACTTGTTTATCTATTTATCAAAATTTCATAGTGATAGCAAAAGTCGTTTGATCAGAATAATTATTTATTCAAACGAGTGTCATTTTCTCCCGAATGTAAATAAAACACAAAAAACTTATTGTTTGAGCATATTTTCCCAGTCTTATTTACATTATCGTAAAGCTGAATAAATTTTCTACAGAATAAAAATAAAATCGTATACCTAGCATTATTGTACTAAAAAGTAGTGTAATGTTATTTTCAATTCCTCGATATTTTTTGGTTTTACTTGTTTCGGCGGCGTTTACGCGACTAAAAACATAGGGTGTTTGTAAATGATCGATATATTATTTTAATTAGAGTCTCTGTAATGCCTCTGAAATTTTGAAACTAAGCATAACGACTACCAAAACAAAGTTTTACTAGGTAATCTACCTATTCCTATCCCTAACTATATACGTATCTATTTCGTATTTATAACCCTTGGAGTAAATGGGTATTTTCATGGATGCATCTGTCTCTTTTGCAGGATTTTCGGCGACATCGACCTTAAAGTACTATAACTACGAAACTACTACACCAATCATTAAAAGAACAACTGCACAATGATTGCATTGAAATTTCGAATATAGAATATTGAAATATCATTTTGTAAAACAATTAGATAATTATGAATAAATATGAGAACGTCAAAGAAGTGAAAAAACGCAGAACCAGATCTGGTCGTATCATACTCAACGGATAATTGTTTCAGAACCAGATTTGGTCGTATCATACTCAAGGGGTTAATACCAATTTCGTTGAAAAGCTTGGTAGCTAGGAAGCTACAAAACACTACCCAGAAACAGTTTTCCCAGAATAATCAGTAAGGGTCAATTATGATTATCCATAAAAACAATATTTTCGCAAAGTTTCATCAATATCAATATAGCTATTTTTGAAGAAAAAAAAATATTACCTAAGTACTTTCCAAAAAAATATAAATATAGTAAAAATATGTGTTAATATAATTAATAATAATAATAACGAATTATTATTTTTATTAATAATAATAATAATATTTCTTGGGTACTTTTTTACTTTTATATTGTTGCTATTCCACATTTTGTGTACAACCAAAATTCGTAAATAAATAAAACAGAAGTGTAAAAGATTCATACCGTTCAAATTTTAGCTAAATATAGCAGTAGCTATACTTTTAGTTACTGTCTTTTATGTACCTGCAAAGGACGATTCAAAAGGCCTGCATTTTTTTTTGGTTTCTCAAGATGAAACGTAATGTCTAACATCTGCCTGTAACTTCCCACCCGACCGACCGACGCAATGACGAAGCCGACCGAAGGCCGAAACATCGATATAATATGATCCCCGCGATGGGTCAAAAGGGCTGGCGGCACGTACACTGTTTCTAAAACTTTAATCTGCAACAAGTCTTACTTCGTCTAATATTTTTTAAAATTGAACGTATTAGAATCATTGTCAAGTTTATAAAATTACGGTAGGCACATTAGGATTACTTATTGTACTCATCTATAAACACTAGCGAATTATTAGTCTACTGATTATTATTTTTCATCATTATAAACAAAATATTTTACCAGTAATTATTTATGTGATATTTAGAGATTTAGTAATTTCATAATTTTATATTTTTTATCTTAATTAAGTAGATAATAAAAATGCAAGTTGTACTATACGAAAATAATATAGGTACTCAATGATGAATGTTTGATAGTAATAGTTAAGTCCCAATAATAAATATAACGGTTAAATTCAAAAATGTCAATATACCTTACAATTATAAGTTACCAGGTTGACTTCTCTGAGATGACACGAAATACTCGGCATCTTAGAAATAATTGTCATTTAAAATTTATCTCGAAAATCTGACAGAGATCAAAAGCAACGAATACAATCGTGATTTATGTCATGTAATAATTTATTAAAGTAAACATTCATTCCCAAATAATTCCACCGACCACTAACAAAAAAACGTCCTAGAAATCGCATGGATACTATAAACATAACTATTCAACTTTTGCTTTAGTATTCTAAATAAAGGTATTTTCAAATACACATATTTTAATTTAAAATTTCGATCTCAAGTATATTATCGAGTTCATTATTTAATTTGGTGTAAAAAATAGTATTTATTGTCCATAACAAAAATAATAATAGAAACTAAAATGATGTATTTACTATTTATGGCTTTAATTGAACTCCATTTGCTTCTCAGTACAGTGACAGAACGTAGGTCAACTTTTGTAACCAGTAAATACAATATTTATGCAGGGAATCCTCTTAGTAAAAATAGAAATGTAAATGCTCTCCCAGATACCATTAAATTCTGTTTACAATTAGCAACTAAATGGTCCCGAGAAAACAAGTTAGTAATATTGCTTCGAAAGCCGTAGCAATTACATTCGGCCGTCGAGGTAAGCCTAAAAATAAAGTCTCAGCAAATATCAACGATACAGCCATTGACTTTGTCACTAAAAATGAAGTCCCTAAGAGTGACCGTAGAACGTAATCTAAATTAGAACGCTAACATCAATATTGTATGTAAAAATCTATCGTCTGCGATATATACTATCCAAAGAATTTAAATTTTTAACGAGGAGCAGCTGGAGCGTGGAGCAGCGGGAAGCGTGTATCATGCATATTCTCACTCGAGGCTGTCATATGCGATCCTTGTACGGGGGGTGCCCGGACAATTACCGAGAATTCGTCCTCCAAATGCAGGCGATGATGACGACAGCCGGTGCATGGAGGGACACACATTACGCACCTCTTTTCAAGAAATACAAAGTGCCTACTATGTTATTCGCAGTTGTTTAGTCTATCCTAAAAACAACATAGAGGAGTGCACGTACATGATCACGATACTCGAAGCAATGCCGTAATCCAAAATGCATTTGTGTATTTGGCCTTTAAACTTAATCTTCCAAAGTCAATACGAGATTTAAAACCGAAAATATTGGAATGTACAGTTAAACGCTGGCTAATCACTGTAAAGACTACGCTTTACATAAAATGTCCAAAATATGGAACGGACATTTTCGTAAGCAGTAATAATTAATATCACAGCTGGCAAAGCCACATCTCTGATCGGCCGCCGATAATTTTGAAACGGCAAACCGTCTTGTACCCCCACTCATTCTCTTCTTCTCTGGACGGCGGCGAGTACGCACGCCGGCGGGGCGGCATCGCCCGACCCCGCCATTAATACAAAAACCGTAGAAAGAGTAGAGCCGTATCGCGTTAAGAGCTACATAACTTTGAAGTGAAAAATCAGCCAAGCAGCCCGGCGGACGACGTTCGAGGATATCTCTGGCAAGTCCCATTAATTCAGTGTATTTTCCAATAAAAAATCCTTACCGCGCGATCTTCTATCGCGTCGGTACTTACCCCTTTCTAGGGTTTTGAAGGGCAACCGTCCGTTTGAACTTACGAGCCGTTGTCGACACGTAGACTCAATTTATTTCTTTAAAGGATACTTAAATCTTGTTAATATAAAGTAGGATAACGTGCCTCGACCGGGAAGGTGAATAATAGGAAAATTCCCACGATTCTGATAACCGTGAAACACGTACGCGCCTTCAGCCTTGGTACAGGCCGGCAAAGCTAGGTCGTTGCACCCATTTCAGGGCACAATTAGAGGAAACCATCGTCCATGGTACCGAGGGACGAATTAGAATACCCGCGAAGTCGCGTCCATATCAGCCATCCTATATTCCTGAAGTCCCATATCCACTCGTTCGCACGCTTCTTCATTTTGAACACATAAATCACCATATTTAAAATTCCACAGTTAACCCTCTCGTCTAAATATAATTTTGAACACGAAATCTGATTAAGAATTTGTAAGATTAAACCTACGGCCAGAATTTCACATTGTAACATATCTTGTCAATAAATATTGTACAGTCTTCGTCAGAAAACTATCTTTTCATTTCTAAAGGTTTAAGGTAACAACCCGGAATACCCGAGGGATTCCGGCAAGAGGTACTTCCGCGATCGATAAATAATATCAAATATTCAATCCTATGGAAGGGACGAAGTTTAATTCATTTTAATTCCGTTAGTCTTAGATTGATATTAACCCTTGGAGTAAATGGGTATTTTCATGGAATCATCTGTCACTTTTGCAGGATTTTCGGCGACATCGACGGCGCTCGACTTCAAGGACTATAACTACGAAACTACTACACCAATCATAAAAAGAACAACTGTACAATGATGGCATTGAAATTTCGAATATAGAATATTGAAATATCATTTTGTAAAACAATTGGATAATTATGAATAAATATGAGAACTTCAAAGAAGTGAAAAAACTCGCCATTTCTGCCGTATAATTGTGTTACGAGAAAATACGGAAGTCTATTTAGAAATTGTAAATACTTACGTCATCTGTATTATATTCTTTATCAAAACTATTATTTCGTTTTACTTATTAGCATACAAAAATATTTAGATATTAGCTCATGAAAACCACGAAAATTTTTGATGAATTATCGAGTATTTTTTTTTATGTATGTTTTATTTATGAATGATTAGAGGCTCTTTTTATTTGAAATTGTGTTGAAATCAGTCGACTACTATATCATACTATGCTATAAATCGAACAAAAACCTCCAGTTTGTTTTATAGATATAGAAAACTAAATATGTTTCAAATCTGTCCTCAAAAAAGCAGTACTATTTTTGAACCGTCATAATTCCGAAGTCTTTAATAGTTTTTGAAATTTATTGAAATATTGGCGCTTGTTATATGTCCAATAAGTAATTATTATACTCTAAACAGTCACGTTTCATAGTAAAAATAATAATAAATAATACTGGAAGTTTGCAATAATTCCCATACAAAAAGCTGAAAGCCGCTAGTGATGGGCGAACACATTTGATAATATCGATAAAATTTGCAGTGGTTGTAATAACATAATATGTTACGCAATCTTTGCAGAATATAAATTCTTTCATTATTTTACGTATAAACTTTATAAAAAAAAAAAAAATTGTTACAAAAATACAAAAAAAAAATATTTACCAAAAAATCATACGAAGAAATAAAACACAATTTTCCCACAAATCAAACATATTTTTTTTTTGTTATGACTTACAACTGATTCGAAAATGGCCACTCTGAGAAGAATCAGTAAGCAAATCAAGAGGAAACCTATTTTTAATGTTAGGTATACAAAACATTTAGGTACATAATATACCTACCAAAGATAATACAGTACAATTTTAGCCAACAGACTTTTTACAACCACTATCATTTTTTCATCGTTAGGTATAAAAATATATATGTGTGAAACTAAAATAAGATAATGATAGATTCATTAATTCATTCATTCATAATCGGTCTTAGATTCATTCATTCATTCATTCATAATCGGTCTTAGATTCAGCTGCTTTATCTTCGGTAGTTAGTTTTAGTGCGGAAAAGTGACAACCGTTCATTTTACATTCGACGCGCAGAAAGTCGTCCGTGTGAAATGTATCACATGTATCACTGAAACAAATGTATCACAAAATATATGTGTGAAACTAAAATAAGATAATCATTGAACATAATAATTTAGACAATTACCACATTAGTTCTACTTCGCTAACAAATTTTGTAAGTTGTACATATAAAGTAGATCGAAGCTAACATAGCTCGTAAGTTGTACATATAATCTAGATCGTAAGAACATAGTAAAATCAAACTAACACGCGAATAACCTGCGGGACTACAATAGTTCTGCGGGACTACAATAGTACAGGACTTTAGTTTACGAAGAAACGCAATCAATCGAGCCATTATAAAGATAATACATTGCATTTTAGAAAATAAAAGGTAGAGGTGGAGGTACTCGATGGGACGGTCCTGGCTGTGGCGAGCGAGATGTCGACCGCGGAGATGACGTCTAAAAGATACAAGAATTCCGTGAATCTCCAAAATCAATTTGCCAAACTTTATTTATTATATATACAAACCGTTCTAAGCTGCGACGACAACAGACGGGACAGTCCAGGCGACCATGGCGGAGACGTCTAGAAGATACAAGAATTCCGTTAGTTGTATGTAATAAAATCTTCAAATCAATTTCTTTATAATACTTTGATACCTCTCTAACGACAGCAGCGAGTAAGGGATCGGGCGGCGGCGGTGAGTGGTGGAGATCTGGGTGGGCATCCGACAGGTTGCTGAAATTTAGAAAAAAAACACAAAAGAGCAGAATATGAAATGAACGATCGACGATTCTGTCGAACTTATAGCCGTCGGAATAAGGTTGAACGCATTTCAAGCGGTCTTAGATTCAGCTGCTTTATCTTCGGTAGTTAGTTTTAGTGCGGAAAAGTGACAACCGTTCATTTTACATTCGACGCGCAGAAAGTCGTCCGTGTGAAATGTATCACAAAATGTATCACATGTATCACTGAAACAAATGTATCACAAAATATATGTGTGAAACTAAAATAAGATAATCATTGAACATAATAATTTAGACAATTACCACATTAGTTCTACTTCGCTAACAAATTTTGTAAGTTGTACATATAAAGTAGATCGAAGCTAACATAGCTCGTAAGTTGTACATATAATCTAGATCGTAAGAACATAGTAAAATCAAACTAACACGCGAATAACCTGCGGGACTACAATAGTTCTGCGGGACTACAATAGTACAGGACTTTAGTTTACGAAGAAACGCAATCAATCGAGCCATTATAAAGATAATACATTGCATTTTAGAAAATAAAAGGTAGAGGTGGAGGTACTCGATGGGACGGTCCTGGCTGTGGCGAGCGAGATGTCGACCGCGGAGATGACGTCTAAAAGATACAAGAATTCCGTGAATCTCCAAAATCAATTTGCCAAACTTTATTTATTATATATACAAACCGTTCTAAGCTGCGACGACAACAGACGGGACAGTCCAGGCGACCATGGCGGAGACGTCTAGAAGATACAAGAATTCCGTTAGTTGTATGTAATAAAATCTTCAAATCAATTTCTTTATAATACTTTGATACCTCTCTAACGACAGCAGCGAGTAAGGGATCGGGCGGCGGCGGTGAGTGGTGGAGATCTGGGTGGGCATCCGACAGGTTGCTGAAATTTAGAAAAAAAACACAAAAGAGCAGAATATGAAATGAACGATCGACGATTCTGTCGAACTTATAGCCGTCGGAATAAGGTTGAACGCATTTCAAGCGGTCTTAGATTCAGCTGCTTTATCTTCGGTAGTTAGTTTTAGTGCGGAAAAGTGACAACCGTTCATTTTACATTCGACGCGCAGAAAGTCGTCCGTGTGAAATGTATCACAAAATGTATCACATGTATCACTGAAACAAATGTATCACAAAATATATGTGTGAAACTAAAATAAGATAATCATTGAACATAATAATTTAGACAATTACCACATTAGTTCTACTTCGCTAACAAATTTTGTAAGTTGTACATATAAAGTAGATCGAAGCTAACATAGCTCGTAAGTTGTACATATAATCTAGATCGTAAGAACATAGTAAAATCAAACTAACACGCGAATAACCTGCGGGACTACAATAGTTCTGCGGGACTACAATAGTACAGGACTTTAGTTTACGAAGAAACGCAATCAATCGAGCCATTATAAAGATAATACATTGCATTTTAGAAAATAAAAGGTAGAGGTGGAGGTACTCGATGGGACGGTCCTGGCTGTGGCGAGCGAGATGTCGACCGCGGAGATGACGTCTAAAAGATACAAGAATTCCGTGAATCTCCAAAATCAATTTGCCAAACTTTATTTATTATATATACAAACCGTTCTAAGCTGCGACGACAACAGACGGGACAGTCCAGGCGACCATGGCGGAGACGTCTAGAAGATACAAGAATTCCGTTAGTTGTATGTAATAAAATCTTCAAATCAATTTCTTTATAATACTTTGATACCTCTCTAACGACAGCAGCGAGTAAGGGATCGGGCGGCGGCGGTGAGTGGTGGAGATCTGGGTGGGCATCCGACAGGTTGCTGAAATTTAGAAAAAAAACACAAAAGAGCAGAATATGAAATGAACGATCGACGATTCTGTCGAACTTATAGCCGTCGGAATAAGGTTGAACGCATTTCAAGCGGTCTTAGATTCAGCTGCTTTATCTTCGGTAGTTAGTTTTAGTGCGGAAAAGTGACAACCGTTCATTTTACATTCGACGCGCAGAAAGTCGTCCGTGTGAAATGTATCACAAAATGTATCACATGTATCACTGAAACAAATGTATCACAAAATATATGGGTGAAACTAAAATAAGATAATCATTGAACATAATAATTTAGACAATTACCACATTAGTTCTACTTCGCTAACAAATTTTGTAAGTTGTACATATAAAGTAGATCGAAGCTAACATAGCTCGTAAGTTGTACATATAATCTAGATCGTAAGAACATAGTAAAATCAAACTAACACGCGAATAACCTGCGGGACTACAATAGTTCTGCGGGACTACAATAGTACAGGACTTTAGTTTACGAAGAAACGCAATCAATCGAGCCATTATAAAGATAATACATTGCATTTTAGAAAATAAAAGGTAGAGGTGGAGGTACTCGATGGGACGGTCCTGGCTGTGGCGAGCGAGATCTCGACCGCGGAGATGACGTCTAAAAGATACAAGAATTCCGTGAATCTCCAAAATCAATTTGCCATACTATATTTATTATATATACAAACCGTTCTAAGCTGCGACGACAACAGACGGGACAGTCCAGGCGACCATGGCGGAGACGTCTAGAAGATACAAGAAGTCCGTTAGTTGTATGTAATAAAATCTTCAAATCAATTTCTTTATAATACTTTGATACCTCTCTAACGACAGCAGCGAGTAAGGGATCGGGCGGCGGCGGTGAGTGGTGGAGATCTGGGTGGGCATCCGACAGGTTGCTGAAATTTAGAAAAAAAACACAAAAAATTAATAATAAATCTATGATAATAAAATCATACAGAAGTCTGAAGAGTAGTTGACAACGGAAAAGCCCTCGTTTCAGTCAAGACATCTTGCGACATTTCCCCTAGGAATCAACCTTCTGGCGCTCCTGGACGACCTGCGCTCCGTGCGGCGTAAGCTAATCGATTGTGCACTCTGACTAACATCTTGCGGTGTCATCTACAACGGGCGAGCCCGTCACCACAGGACGTTTTAACGATTAGGCGTTCTGTCGCCCTGCAGTGAGCGTAGAAGACTTTGGACATTTACAAAATCCAACGTCTAGCTACGCCACAACCCGTTAGAAGCCAACGCCTTACCGCGAGTAGCCAGGTATGTTACCTGGCGGGCGGCACTCGCGCCCTAACTACCAATTGTGACCAGATTTCTCCGGTCTCTTGATTGGTTCCGAGTTCGAGGTCGCTTGCGCGGTCCTCTCCCTTATGAAGCGGTGAAACGGAGTACACCGAATCTATAGCGGACCAAGGCGTCCTTTGCCCGGCTCTGAACCGGGATCGGATGGCCAATGGTCAATTCAAGAGCAGTCGCCATAAGGTACCCAACCACCCCCGCTCTATAGGAAATAATACAGTTTCCAGACTCCCCCGCTTGTTAGTCGGAGAGCACAATCGATTGGCTTGCGCCGCTCGGTGCGCAGACCGTCCAGGAGCGCCAGAGGTTTGATTCCCGGGGGAGACTGGTTGACCCAGTGTCCTACCCAGGTTCGCACACCATGCGAGGAGGCCATCGGATGGGTGTTGACTAGTGATGGGTGTGATCACGAATAGCAATAACAATAACCTGTGATATTTGCAATCACGAAGAACGCGTTACGAGAATTCGAAAGAACATGCTATTTGAATCACGGCTACGAACAGCACCGCGTTGCCATCACTCGCCGCGCGCCGCTACGACGCGACCGATCACTGATCACATCGATTGGCCGTTCTCACTGATCGCCGTTGAACGACCGCGCGGCGCGCCACTGAACGATGATCGGTGAGCGCCTAATTGAACCGTTCACTTGGTTTCGTTCATTCGAATTCAATCACTAGTGATCGGCGATCAGTGGATCAGTGATATGATCAGTGGATCAGTGATCCGCCGTTCGTTCTGACGAACGCCCGCGCCGGCTGGACGATAACTGATGAGTGGCGCGTTCATTTCGTACGTAACGTGAATTTGGACACTGTTATCGCATGAATTTAGACACTGTTATGGCATGAATTTGGACACTCTTATCGCTCGCGTCGTAATCGTTCATGTAAATGAGTTTCCTCATGATTTGTTAGCAATAAAATAACTTTTGGCGACAAGTGGCTTACATTATTTCAGAAAGACGAACTCGGCTTAGCACCAAAAGAGCGAGAGAGTTAATCTTTCTGAACGCTAATTCTTCTAATAATAATTACCAATAAAGCAAATATAATGCGCGTTTCTGTTATCAGTTATCACATTGACGAAACTTCGTTACTTAACGTTTCACAGTACATTTCAGTACAATCACGAAAATCACGAGTAGCAGTTATTATCACGCGTGATAAAATACCAGTAACGTGATCGTTGCGTGATTGAAAATTGAGAATCACGCCCATCACTAGTGTTGACCCGTGAGTGTGACCGACCCTGAAGACATGGGTCATCGTGGCCACCTCATCATGGGCCCGTTAGCCCCCGGCCGTTTAATCGGCCGTTATGTTAAGTTGTTTATGATAAAATTGTAATTCACTTCTAGTTATACTTACATCTGCCTTTGGTGCCTGATGGACTCAACCAGTACATCTCATAAAGCGGCGACATATAGCCAAAGCCAATGTACTGGTCCCAAGTCGTCTCCGCTCCGTCATCCGCTCCTTCATCGGTCTCCATCCCAAGTTCTTCCGCCGGGCCCATGCTGCTCCCATCGCTGCTCTCATCCGAAGAAGACTGCTCCACCACCAGGTCTAGGATTCTGTCCCGTCGCGATGATGCCATCTAATTGATGAAAGGATAACGAAATTTTTTGTAAAATAACAAAATTGAATTCGAAAACTTTCTAACTGTTTTTTTTCACTAAATATGCAGTTATGTCAAAAAAGTTATATATACTCTTCTACTTTATTTTATATATTCTATAATTCCCGATATAAAGAAATCCAACTTTTATGAAATTACGAAATTTTATCGAAAAAAATTGAGGTTATGTTTTTATCGTATAAAATATCGATTTTTTTTTCGAATTCTCTATTAGCCTCCCGCAAAAAAATGATGAAAAACACGAATTTTAGTATTTTTAGCGCGAATCTTTGAATACTAAAACATAAGCGTTTTGAGAAATCAACCATTATCAAAAAAACATTAGTTATTGCATAAGTTATATAACGGGAAAACATAATCACATATATTTCAGAGCTATATATCCATAAATTTCTGAGACATCACGAGAAATTATGCAAGAATCGCAAGAAAACATTTTTGCGATTATCAATGGCGGACATTGGCATTTGCGATGCGGACATTCAAAGACCCGAAATACTTTATATACACGATAAATGGTACATCTAATCAGTTTAGGGGGACTATATGATGTTGTAGAAATGGTTTTACTTACGATTCGTTCAAAAACACACCGAAATCTACACGAAAACCGTTTCTGAAATGCCGACATACGTAATGGCGGATTTGACGTTTCAAGAAATGGGTGCGTTCGACTTCGCGCGTTCCGTAATAATACTTCACATGGACTGCGCTGTTACTGCGGCGCATGATAACAGAGAGAATTTAATACTGTACCTGATCTGCCATACGCATGAAAGAGACAAAATGCTTTCGATGGTAAACAAAGCGTTCGAAAGCGCGCGCGCCGAGTGGAACCAAATTCGGTCGTATGAGATCCAACGGATAAAAGTGTCAGAACCAAATTCGGTCGTATCATACTCAAAGGGTTAAATTATTGGGGATAGACCCTGCGATAACCAATTTCAAAGGTACATTAGCATTTCGAGGCGACCGACACGTCGGTCATTAGTTAAATTGTTCCGAGACTTAGATTGTCACTATTAAATTACCATAATTAAATCATCTTAATTAAATTGCTTATTCCAAAATATAAAAACTTAATATTCTTGATTGATCCACAACCTAACTTCTCTCCAAAGATAGACACTCCCGTAAACTCAAGGTCGGCTGCCTGCGACGCAGGCACTCTCGCATCAACAGGCGGATAGGTTAGTTTCACCACCCCTGAGGGCTGTAGCTGCCGGCACTGCCTATCCGTTCTGCCTCCAAGTGGTAGGATACCCTAGCCGTCGGGGGTCCTTACGTGCAGTATTGAGTGTTCCGAAGCAAGTAATGAATACGGAACTGGCGCCCAGGTCGTTCTGACACACATACAATGAAAACCCTCATCTTTTTGTTCTCGTATTCGTGAAAATCCTTTCTTTAATCCGAAAAACCTCATTAACGTAGTTTTACAATAATCGGCACTCATTACAAAGTTTTGGCGCCTCAACGTGGGACAATTTTTTTCAACGCATTACAAGTTTTGGCGCTCCAACGCGGGGCCACTTTTTTTAATCATCAACATAGTTCTGTCGCGCCAACTTAAGGTATATTATATCCATACATTAATCTCTTTCCCTAACTAATTTTTTTTTAAGAAATCATATTATACTTTACCCGCCCTTCCCTCCCTTTCTCATACTTTTTTCTTAAAGATTTTATATTTCGTGTTCATTATTTTTTTTGCATACCTCATTTAGGCCCGCAGATTTTTTTTCACAGCGAGCGATTTCTCCTACCTACACCCAGTCCCGCAAATTTATAATTACCCTACATTTTTTTTTGGTTCATGCAAACGTACCCCCACAACGGTACATACTATCAACCATACTGAATTTAAAAAAAAAACCATTATTGCCTCTTTCATATTTTCTTTTTCTAACTACTTCCAATATTATATAATTCGTGTACTATCTTTTCTATCTTTTTTACAATAATACTTTTAAGAAATAACTCTTTCGCAACATACTGTAAAACAGACCACAACGGTAATATAACTCTAAACCATTCCCAATTTACAAACGTTTATTAAATATTATACATTAAGATTTTCAAAATTATACAAACACAACTACAAATCACAAACCGCACCAAAATATTTCTCTTTCACTCTTTCTTCAAACAATCAACGGACCCATAAGCCCGAATAAATAAATAATATAAAAAATAATTATTTCATATCCTCGCAAAGAATAAAGTAAAAATACAATAACCACTATGATCAAACTGCTAATAAAATAAATCTCTTTTCACAAGTTCCATTTTAATTATTTACCTTCAAATATTATACCTCTTATCGCTTGCCGTTATTTATAAAAGTATAAATCGTAACCGCATCACCGGCGCGCCTAAGATAACACGCACGGACAAATAGGATTACGACAATACGCATCGACAATACACCGACTCGTCAAACCTACACGCATATACACGCAAGTTCTGTACGGCTAGGCAACTTGTCTCACCGCCAGCGTGTGGCGCGCGTAAAACCTGTTTGCACAAATAGCATCGCCGAACAAAACGAGTCGATTACCTACTCGCGGTCGCCGTCGCCCGCGCCGCGCCTACAAATAATTCATTCGAATACGCGCGCGCACACCACTAACGCAAGCCGCGCGATCATCGAATCATTTCACGCGTCCAAGACCATAGGAAAGCCATGCGAATTGAAAACATTTGAAACACAAACAACATCTTTACGACTCAATAACGCGAACTACAACTATAATCTTTTTAAATATATACTATACTTAGCTCACACAATATTACACACACATAAAAATCAACAGAAAAACAACAATAACACAAGGACTTCATAAATTTTGATCAACGAAACGAGTTCTACATCAGTAACTTTCTTTAATAGACGCATCTACACACAAACGAACAATAGATAGAAGCTGCCTCGCAACACAATAACATATTTAAAAAAAAAAACACTAGCCTTCACAACTTTCAATAAAAATAATAAAAAATAAAAACTTGGAATTCGCTCACTACAACAAAAAAAAAAAAAAACTTTACACTTAGATTTTTTTTTTCAAATAAAACACACCGACATAGAAACAACGCAACTCGTGCGGACTTTCCCATATACACGGCACATACACTTCTCCTCGCTTCATGAATTCTATAAACAACACACTCAAATTAAACACCGAGACATAACTACACCGAATACCTTCCACAATTAACACTCAAAACGACCAATTTCTTATAGCCAACACAATTAGAAACGAAATTCTGTGCATGCTGTACTTCTGTCATACTTCCTCCCTATCGTGAAACACCTAGAAACTCAACAACACACTCTCTCCCTGCAACAACGGTTCATAAGGCATAACTTCGAGCACATAGACACCTCATAATTCCGAACTCAGCCAAGAAGCAAAATGCCTACACGCAAGATAAAATCGGCGAGCAAGAAAGCCCAGCGTCGTCAGCATTCTCCAGACATGACAGAAGACAAGGAAACTCAACATACCATCAACGACGAAACCCAACAAAAGCAGCATAATACAAGAGCCAACTCAAAGACAAGTCCAACCGACAGGAGATCAATGCCACCATTTCCACCAGAAATCGAGCACACAAACAATGCCCCCTCGGAGGACGAATTGGAAGCACATACACACCAAGCGGACACGCGAAGAGCAGCGACGCAACGCAGAGACACAGAAACGGACATATTCCACACAACTACAAGCGGAAATACAAGATCTCACCCTAGCCTCTTCAAGTGGAACCTAAAGTTCGACGGCTCGAAACCAATACTGGATTTCATCGACCTGGTCGAGGACAAAGTACAGGCCAGAGGAGTAAGCGAAGAAGAACTGGTGCAAGGTTTTTCAGACCTACTCGAAGGACCTTCCCTACGATGGTTCCGTACCATCAGGTCATACGCTACATCTTGGAAAACACTAAAAGCAGCCCTCATCTACAAATACGAAAATATCAACTATCAAGCAAGGCTGGAAAACGAGCTGCGGAACACCAAACAGATGCCAGGAGAATCTATGAACGACTTCCTGACGCGACTGGACACAATGAACAGCAGACTGTCGCCGAGATTGAGGGACAGCACCATGCTGGAAGTGATAAAACTGAACGTTTTACCACTTTACCACACACTACTCGGAACGACAAAACTCACGGACATCGGACACCTCTTAGACGTCGCAAAGAACTTCGAGCAATATGCGCTACCGGCCGGAATCACAACAACCTGTTACAACCAACCGCGCCAGCAAACACCAGGGAAGTCAAAAACCCAAGTAGCCGCAATGCACGACCAACCCGACTACGAGGACACAGCTTACGAAAGTCCAACTGAACTAGCCGCCATACCACAACACCGCAATCCCAATCCGAGCTTCATTCCAGATCGCCCACGTCCCAACTTCAGCAGACAACCGACATCGTCGTCTGACAGACCACGAGAGCACTACCGAGAAAACTACCAGCGCGGAAACCCAAACCAGCAAAAACAATGCAAGAAATGCGACAAAATAGGACACGACGCCAGAAGCTGCAAGAAATATCCATTCCCAGTATGTTTCGCATGCAAGGCACCACACGAGTATAAAAACTCATGCTCAAACTGTCTTCGTTCAGCATCAGCCCGGCAACAGCCAAAAAACGAAGCGAGCCACGGCCACAGGCAATAAGCGTACCTAAAACCGTGGAAAACTTTACGCTTTACGAAGACACACACAACCATGATATACGTCCACACGCCAACATCACCATACGCGGCCATCCATACAGGGGACTCATTGACACCGGCTGTGCAATATGTATCATCGGGGACCGAGCTCACAGGGACTGCATTCCAAACAACACAATACTAGGAAGACCAGAGAGTCAAATATCCACGGCCGACGGAATGTCGCAAAAAGTAATAGGAACCGTAACACTGCCGGTCACATACAAGAACATGTCAGCAGAAGTCAAATTCCACGTCTGCCCGTCAATAAAAAAAGAAATAATCCTCGGGATTGAATTCATGAGACATTTCAATTTAAAAATCTCCGTGAACGACAACCACCACATCGAACTTTCTCAATTAAACACAAACAAAGCCCAGCACATCATAGACAAGGATGGACTCACCCAACAACAACAGAGGCGCCTTCAATCAATCAAAGACTCCTTCGAAGACATATCTTACGAAAAGAAAGGCCTCGGGAAAACCCACCTAATCGAACACAAGATAATCACCACAGGCGAACCCATTCGACAAAAGCCATATCAACTCTCACCTGCTAGGGACAAAATCGTAAAACAGGAAATAGACGAGATGCTACGCCTAGGAGTGATCGCACCGACAAAGTCCCCATGGTGCAATCCGATCGTCGTGGTTACAAAAAAAGATGGAAGCCCGCGCGTGTGCCTCGACTCGAGAAAGCTAAATCAGGTGACACAAAAAAATCACTACCCCATGGTATCATCACAAAAGATACTGGATAACCTAGGGAACTCGAGATATCTTACGTCAATAGACTTGTCGAAAGCCTTCTGGCAGATTCCCCTAGAGAGGTCATCGACCTACAAGACAGCCTTCGCAGTGCCAGGAAAAGGAATGTTCTCCTTTAAGCGCTTGCCTTTCGGCGTTTGTAACGCCTCGGCGGACCTTTCTGCACTAATGGATAAGATATTCGGACCCGAGTATGACAACAGAGTGTTTGCGTACGCGGACGACCTCATCATCGCATCTCCGTCATTCGAAGAGCATATGGACACCCTAACCCGCGTCAGAGACAGTTTAAGGGACGCAGGCCTGACGGTAAACTTAAAGAAGTGCGAGTTTTGCCGTCCAGAACTCAAATACCTCGGATACATCGTAGACGGACAAGGCCTAAAGACAGACCCAGACAAGATAGAATGCGTGAAGAACTTTCCGAGACCGAGTCGCCCTAAACAAGTCAGAAGCTTCTTAGGACTCGCAGGTTACTATCGCAAGTTCATCAAGGACTTCGCGAGGATAGCCGCTCCACTTTGTAAACTAACGGGAGGCAAGAAAGGCGAAAAGCCCATATTCACCTGGACCGAAGCGGAAGAAAAGGCATTCAGCGAACTAAAACAGGCACTGATTTCAGCTCCGATCCTGATATGCCCGGACTTTGACAAAGAATTTATCATCAGCTGCGACGCGAGCGATACCGCGATAGGGGCGGCCTTGACTCAATACTCGGATAAAGACAAAACTGAGCTTCCAATAGCATACTTCTCGCAGGTCCTGAATAAAGCCGAAAGGAACTATAGTACCACAGAGCGTGAATTGTTGGCCATCCTACGCGCCGTTCAACACTACAAAACTTACGTCGACGGAGCCCATTTCAAAGTGGTGACAGACCACGCGAGCCTTAAATGGCTCACAAAGTTAGATAATCCATCAGGACGCTTAGCAAGGTGGAGTACGCTACTATCACAGTACGACATGGAAGTAATCCATAGAAAAGGTAGTTTAAACGTCGTAGCAGACGCGCTATCGAGGATTCCCTGCGAAGTCCTGACAGCAGCACCCGCCGAAAGCGATTGGTACAACCACACTTATGAAACCACTCTGAAGGACCCCTATACAAACCCGGATTACAAGATCGAGAACACAAAACTCTACAGGTACTTCGCCCCGAAGAAGGGAGAGCAACTCCTGAACCCGTGGAAAATCGTCCTCAGACCCGAAGACAGGAAGATGGCGATCAAGGAGATCCACGACGGGAAATTTGCGATGCACTTCGGGATATTCAAAACATTGAAGAAACTCCAATCGTACTACTATTGGCCCGCTATGCAGAGAGAAGTAAAGGACTACGTAAAAAACTGCGATACGTGCAAAGCACATAAAATAAGAACAGCACCGCCACACGGCTTAATGATAACCCCAAAGGCAGTAAATACACCCATGCACACATTAAGTTTAGACCTAATAGGACCCTTACCACGAACAACAAACGGATTCACATACATACTATCGGTAGTAGATATTTTCACAAAGTTCTGCTGGTTATTCCCTCTGAGACAGGCAACATCCAAAAACATCATAAAAAACCTAGAGAACAATATATTTCTAACCTTTGGTACACCTGCGGTAATAATATTAGACAATGCCACATACTTCAGGTCAAAAGAGTTTAAATCCTTCTCAGAAAAATACAAAATTCCCAAGCTGTTTTACGGATGCGTGTACACACCACAATCCAACACGGTCGAGAGGTATAATCAAACAGTAGAGACATCGCTATCGATCTTATCCGAAAAAAACCAAAAGCTCTGGGACAGGTACCTAAACCTCATACAAAACGCGCTAAATAGTCACATTAACTTAACAACCGGATTTTCCCCAGCATACCTAATGTTCGGTCGAGAGCCATTTATTGATGGAAGATACCACTCTCTCCTGAGTTACATTCCAGGGGATAAATCGAAAATAGCACTAAACGGCCCCCAAGAATTCGCAAAAGGTCTACAATCGCTAGCGGATACATACGATGTAGTGCAGCAAAAATTAATGGAATCCTTCCAAAACAACGCCAACAGATACAATTTGAGGAGAAAACACGTAGAGTTCGCAGTCGGTGAAACTGTCTGGGCTAAAAACCACACGCTTTCCCGGAAAATAGACTTCTTTTCCAGCAAACTCGCGCCTAGGTACTCAAAATGTAAAGTAATTTCCAAGAAATCCCCCACCGCGTATGAGATAGTGGACGAAAATGGCAAAAATAAAGGAATCTATCACATCAGACATCTCGCGAAAAACTAATAGACTCGCAAAGCTCTCACCGGTATTTTCCGCCTAAACACCAAGGGCAATATATATCATTGGCAGACAGGTCTACGCGCGGACAGCGGGTGGTGCGGTGTGACAAGCAGGCACGATGCCGAGGAGAACGAACAAAGTAAAAAGAATTATTAGGATTGACAGGTCGCAGTCGAATATATGCAGCGTTCATAGTCCCATCAAGACAAACATAAACTTGAAAAATTATATATATAATCTTACCCTTTTGAAGAGAAAGCCAAACAAACAAACCAAACAATAATAAACAAACAAATAAGAATAAAGTCCCCCCAAAAAAATATTCAAACAAACAAAATCCTAATAAATTATAAGAATAAATAAAACAAAATAAAAAAACCAAAACCTACAGAAATGAAAAAAAAAAAAGGTCAAAATAATACATCTTCAAATGTCATTAAATATATAAAAAAAAATAATATTTTTTTTTATATATTTCCCCACCTTATCCGGCTAAGCCGTCAAGGTGGACAACTCTATACTTAACATAAATGCCAACAAAATGAAACTATTTTTACCACTTTTATTTTATTTATAAATCAAAAATATGTAATTGACCAACCTCCTTCTTTTTAAAAAAGAGCCCTTACGAACATACCTACGAACAGAGATATTTTTATACCTATATTTTTTTTGTGTGAGTTTACGCACAGCAACACGCTAAATGCGCGATATTGTTTACAAGTTATTTATTTTTATTGGGTTCGACGGTATCCCATTCATTGCTGAAAGAAAACGTTCACCTTTACACATAATATACGGCCTCATCTGGTGCACTCAAATTAAAATTGACGTCATACAGCTCTGTTGCCCAAATATTATATTTTATTTTATTTCCTACTTTGGTCCGGACAGTCGGCGAGATGACTAATTTAGCGAATAGGTAGTCTCACCGCAACAGATCCGCGATCCGTTATTTATTTATTTTTTTACTCCTATTTATTTACTTTGTCCTTCGGCAATCGGCAGGAGCCCTAAGAGCGAATAGGTACTCCACCCGCAAACCGTTGTTGACAGCAATGGCTACAAAAATCTCTCGTTCAATCTTGTTTTTAACAAGACATGGATTTATCCATAACATGAAGCTCGGGTACTTCGGCACTCGAACAGTACGTATGTACACTTTAGGTACTTCGCAATGTTTTCACTAAGAAAAATCGCTGTATTTAGCTTGCCCAAACAAACTCAAACATAATATAAATACCATACTTAATCGAATTTTAATACCTGTTTTAATATATCATGTTACATATTTTCGAACAATTTCTTAAAGTCAATGATTAATGAGTTGAATAAGAGACAAACCGCTTAAGTATGAAAAGAGATATGAAAGGAAGCTGCTGAATGTTGAAGTAAGAAAAGTGCATGAACACAGCCGGAAGTGAAAACGATGAGTCAAATATTTATATTTATTATTCTCACCTAGACAAAAAAAATATTCCATCATAACATGTATAAAATTCAATAAAAACTATGGGAACTAAAGAATTCACACCTCTTACGTAAGTATTCATCCGCATAACACCTGCGTGGAATACCAATATAACGTCAAAACACCACGAGTACAAAAAACAGACATTTTCTATAAAAAGAAAGTCTACCCCAACTGATGTAGCAATGGAAAGCGCACAGTTTGTCTAAATTCCCCATACCAAAATCTGTAGGTTCAAACCTCTCACAAAATCTTGATAACAAAAAAATAATAATAATAATGACCTGAATTAAATCGTAAACAAAAAAACTACGTCATCATTTCTTTTTTTCCTCTTATCAGCTAATTCTGACCGGTATTATTTTATTTACCCATTCACATTTTTTTTTAATTTCATTATATTCTATTCGTTATTATAAACACGTTATAAATAAACGCGCCACAACGTAAGTGCGCACATAAATAGCAATAGCTAAAATACCATAAACAAAACCCGGTCCGAAATATAGCAGATTTTTTTTTGTTTTAAAAAAAAAACGTATATAAGTAAAACTTTCTTCAAACAGAATAAATCTTATACAACTTTAAATATATTCATTCCTTTCCCTCCTATAAAAGGAAAACGAACTCGGTACCATGAACGACTGACATCCTATTTAATCTTTCATTATATTTCTTTCTATTACTTCACGTATTGTGCCTTATTAGCACTGCACCATTTTCATGCATATTATTATTACTATGACACTCGCGTACCAGTTACAGTAAATAACAAGCAGATACGCATTCGAAGGGAACCTAATATTCACCCAGTACGAAACTGTTACAAATATCTGTCAATAGTAACGACGTATTAGCATAAATATACTTGCCAGACAGGAAATACCTGTTACTTTATACTTGTTACAAATAAACGAGCCGAGCCGCGGAGCGGGCGGCGCTTGCGCGCAGATAAGCGAATTTCACTCACATGTAAACTTCTTTCGCAACTATCCTTTATTTTTTTTCCATTATTTTCTTATTTGTATTCTCTCTTTTGTCTAAAAAATCGAGTGAAACTGTATATTTATTTTTTTTAAATTGACCAAGCACTTTACTGCATGAATCAAGAAGATTAATCTGGAAAGTTGCTTGGCAAAGAACGCAAATACGTTCCATAGATATTAAGTATTATTAAGAGCATACATTTCTTTTGTTTTATGAACTGTCATAATCTATATCAATAAATTAACAATAATACTTTATAAGTTGCATTACCATATGAGATAGCATTAAGTTAGCGTCTCAGGCACGCACATGTAGGCTAAGATCTAAAGATCATGCCATATCCTACCTTTTAAATTTCGTAAATCACTTTAATTAACTTCTTATTATACTGTGTTTTCGTTTTTTTTCTAAGTTCTAATTTCTTTAATCATAAATATTTAACGTGGACTTTACCACGAATACAGAGAAACTTTTATCCTTCCAAACTAGAGATTGTCAAATGTAAAGTGTACGTCTTAACAAGGCTTCTCACTTATAAATACACTGAAACTTGCCATGCCCTCCAAACTTACCATTTCAAGAGACAAATCGTCATAACCAAGAATAAAGATGCCGAAATATTATCAATTCCAGGAATATGACAAGAAGTGATGCCATGGCCAGCCTAAAAACGTCCGAAACAACCCAGATGCTAAACTGGACGATCGACACAGAGGCAAAGACCGGCGACAAAAACGCTCGGATCCTAGCCGATGTACATGTACAATGGACGCAGCACTTTATACCCGAACACGACACCTACCATGACGACAGTAAAGTCGAGGAATCCTTTACTCGCCACAAGAATACGTCACCTCACGACAAGGTACCGAACTTGCAGCGATAGAAGGACGATGCTACCTAATGGCCAGGATTGCAATCACGCCACCATGGACCAATAGAGACCGTTCGAATCAAGTAACCTGTCTTGTATACAACTCTACACGATGATGGAAGAAACACCCGCCAGTTCACAGACATTTAGTGGAGTGCGTCAGTGCAATTTCTCTCCTTCAAAGCGCTATACATCAAACTATACAGTGTTCATAGACGCTCATCACAATTTCTCCATATTTGCATTAAAACGAAAGGACGTTCCAATAGTGCAAATCCGCAACAACAATCCGACAAACAATGGATAAAGGACAATAATACCATTGTGGACTCACGCCAAGCATGCTGCGCATGCCATAACCTAACCAATCTCTTTCTTTTCTTTTTTTGTACGTTTGTTCGAAGGTAAAAACCAGGAGACGACATACAAACATAACCATACTAAGACGTCCTGATGCCGAAACAATTACAAATTGACAAGGAAACCCAATAAGGACAGGACCATTGGAAGCGGCAGATCCATATCAACAAGGGAGGTTAACTGTACGACATTACCAGAAACCACTTTGCTTTAATATTATCAAAGTAAGGGAGTATGCAATGTTCCCATAACCGATACCTTACCCAAGTTCCTCAGCAATCTCAACTCTAGTAAAAACGGAAACAAAAAATTCAACTCTGTTACTTATAGCTATAGGTATAATTTTAATAATTTTTCTTTTTCTCCTTAAAAATATGACACATTACGTCACATTATTTTCTTTTCAAACTTTACGTAGTTTACTCTACACCACCAGTTTTCTTTTCCTTTCTGCAACTTCGCGCATTTAATGGGATTACACCCTCTAGTTACTAAAACCATAATATTAGGTTAGATTACATTAAACTTCCTATATTTTCTCTCATTCAGCAAACAGGCGAATGAACTCGATGTACCGAGGTACACACTATTAGGTATCAATTTTCGCTTTTCTTTTCTTCATTTTATTATACTTTCTTTCTTTCATTTTCTTTATTATTTTATTATTTACTTCGAGCAGCGTGGGAGCTGCTAACCCCACCTCCTCCGGCAATGTAAAGACTACGCTTTACATAAAATGTCCAAAATATGGAACGGACATTTTCGTAAGCAGTAATAATTAATATCACAGCTGGCAAAGCCACATCTCTGATCGGCCGCCGATAATTTTGAAACGGCAAACCGTCTTGTACCCCCACTCATTCTCTTCTTCTCTGGACGGCGGCGAGTACGCACGCCGGCGGGGCGGCATCGCCCGACCCCGCCATTAATACAAAAACCGTAGAAAGAGTAGAGCCGTATCGCGTTAAGAGCTACATAACTTTGAAGTGAAAAATCAGCCAAGCAGCCCGGCGGACGACGTTCGAGGATATCTCTGGCAAGTCCCATTAATTCAGTGTATTTTCCAATAAAAAATCCTTACCGCGCGATCTTCTATCGCGTCGGTACTTACCCCTTTCTAGGGTTTTGAAGGGCAACCGTCCGTTTGAACTTACGAGCCGTTGTCGACACGTAGACTCAATTTATTTCTTTAACCTTTCAGCCGCCGGCCCTCCAGAAAGCTATTGTACGCCCCGCGCCAGCCTGTTTTGAAAAGAAGGGCGAGCGCCGCGCTGTGTTTATACTAAGTATTTTCCATATTACCATCATATCGATCAAAACCACTAAATATCTATTAATGAATTGCCTAACTTATTTACTTGTTAACCTATTTATCAAAATTTCACAGTGATAGCCAAGGTCGTTTGATCAGAATAATGATTTATTCAAACGAGTGTCATTTTCTCCCGAACGCAAATAAAACACCCACAATTAATTGTTTGAGCATATTTTTTCACTTTTTTTTAAATTATCAGAAAGTTAAATAAATTCTCTTTAGAATAAAAATAAAATCGTATAACATTATAGTACTAATAAGTAGTGTAATATTAATTTCAATTTGTCAATATTTTTGGTTTTACTTTTTCCGGCGGAGTTTACGTGACTCAAAACATAGGGTGTTTGTAAACGATCGATATATTATTTTAGTTAGACTCTCTGTAATGCCTCTGAAATCTTGAAACTAAACATAACGGCTACCAAGACAAAGTTTTACTAGGTAATCTACCTAGTAAAATCCCTTTTTATCCCCAACTATATACCCATTTATTTCGTATTTTTAATACCAATTTCGTTGAATAGCTAGGTAGCTACAAAACACTACCCAGAAACAGTTTTCTCAAAGTAATTAGTAAGGGTGTGTTATGATTATCCATAAAAATATAATTTTCGAAAAATTTCATCAATATAATTATAGCTATTTTTGAAAAAAAAAATACCTAGGTATTTTCTAATAAAATTAAAGTATAGTAAAAGTATAAGTGTAATTATTATTAATAATATTAATAAGGGAATATAGTATATAATATATAAATTATTAAAAAATTTGTACCTAGGTACTTCCTGGGTAGGTACTTTTTTACTTATAGATTGCAACTATCCCACATTTTGTGTAAAACCATCATTCGTAAATAAATAAAACAGGTGTAAAAGAATCACACCGTTCATATTTTAGCGCTTAATTTATTAGTAGCCATGCTTCTAGTAACTGACTATAATATACCTGCAAAAGGCGATTCAAAAGGCCACTCCTTTTTTTAGGTTACTCAAGCAAGTCGAATCGTAATGTCTAACATCTGTTTGTCACTTCCCACGCGACCGACCGATACAATGACGAAGCCCTATGAAGGTCGAAGCATCGATATCCCTGCGTTGGGACGAAGGGTCTGTACTCTGTTTCCAAAACTTTAACCCCTCGAGTACCAGACGGCCCGAAACGTCCAGAATTGATATTTACCGTCGAACCCCAGACGGCCCGAAATGGCCAGGCGAGGCCGAATAGGAACATAAAACAGGTCTTTTTTAGACGATCGGTGTGACAGTTTCGGAGTAATCGTTTTTTTTCTGAAACGCCATCTTTTTTTTGAGACTCGCGAATTTCTTAAGGGCCATAAGGCACACATTAAAATAAAACCGCGGGCCTCGAGGGGTTAATCTGCAACAACTCTTACTTCGTCAATCATTTCTTTTAAATTTGTCCTTTTTAATTAGACACCGTGTCACATTGGACTTGCGTTAACGTATTAGAATCATTGTCAACGTTTTAAGAAATATATTTTCATTAGGGTTACTTATTGTACTCATCTATATTTACGAACACTAGCGTATTATTAGTCTACTGATTATTATTTTTCATCATTGTAAACAAAATATTTTACCAGTAATTATTGTCGTGATATTTTGAGATTTAGTTATTTCATAATTTTATATTAATTCTTATCTTGATTAAGTAGATAACAAAAATACAACTTACTGTTACCGTTTTAGATTTATTTTACTATACGAATATAAGACAGGTACTCAATGACGATTGTTTGATAGTGATAGTTAAGTACCAATAATAAATATAAAGTTTACATTCAAAAATGTCAACATATCTTACAATTATAACTCACCAGGTTGACTTTCTGAGATGACACGAAATATTCGGCAACTCAGAAATAATGTCCATATAAAATTTAGCTTAAAAGTCTGAAAGAGATCAAGAGCAACAAATAACATCGTGATTTATGTCATATAAAATTTATTAAAGAAAACATTTATTCCCAAATAATTCCACTGACCGCTGGCAAATGAAAGTCCTAGAAATTGCATGGATACTATAAACATTACTTTTTAACTTATGGTTAGTAGTTTTAGAATTATAAATAAAGTAATTTAAAATATTCATATTATAATTTAAAACTATGATCTCAAGTATATTATCGAGTTCATTATTTGATTTGGTGTAAAAACAATTATTTATTCGTTATTGTCCGTAACAAAAACAATAATATGTACAAAAATGTTGTATTTACTATTTATGGCTTTAATTGAACTTCATTTGTTTCTCAGTACAATGACAGAAGGTAGGTCTACTTTTGTAACTCGATTTTGACGAACTTTTACATAACCAATTATTTTTAAATTTTACATACATAAAAAGTTCCGATGACAATACAATATTCTATAGGTAAAATAATAAAATACATGTCGGGTGTTTGAATACCTACAACATTTTAAGGGGGTTATTATTTATGAAACATTGACAAGTAGGACTGCTAGTATTAGGATTATAGAATTATAAAGCACCATTGATAATGAAAATATAAAAATTACCCACAAAAAGCAGTAACTTATACTTACATATTATATTTAAAGCGACCTGATTGTAGACGAAAATACACAATACCTTCTAACGAATAGAATACATTCGTAACCAAAATTCTTTTATACCCTTCCGAGACTCATTGACATGGTTATCTAGGCGACTATTTTGACTATGGTTATCTAGGCGACTTGATTGCGTTGGACGTGATATTTTACTAAACAAACTAAATCATTATGGAGTTAGAGAGGACTGCTTAAAATGGTTTGATTCATATTTGAAAAATAGAACTTTAATCGTGGAAATTACACATTGTCAAAATCAAAACATTACGAAACACTGTTTGATTGCTTTAATTAATAAATTTGGTGTCCCGCAGGGTTCAATTTTGGGCCCTATTCTATTTTTAGTTTATGTAAATGATTTACCAATGTATTTCAAAGATATATTTCCAGCACAGCCAGATACAGACCTTATAGGTCTAGTTGGTTGTACGACTTCGCCTCATTTCGGATATGCTAGCACATTTATATGCATAGAGCTATGTTTTTTCCTCTATACTAATGTTTATTTTTAAAGATTCTGCATATAAGATAGTATGTATGTCCATGTCTCTTTTTTTGTACATTACTTTAACAGTTTGGAAACGCGTGGTCTGGTGGTTAACGCTGGCGATACCGTTACATGTCAAAATCATAAATACGGACTTTACGAATTGCCGCAGATCCTTGCTCGCCGAAATTGCCTATACAATACTGTACCTCTAATCTCTCTTTGGAATTCTCAAATCAAAAATCTATGACATCAAAGAATTTTAAGACTCAAAAATGAAGATACAAGTTTAGTATTTATTGGAGAGTAAAAGACGTAAGCTTGATTCTATACATAAAACTATAGTTAAAAACTTTAAAAATGTAGACTCCATTTTTTTTATATTTTATCAAATACTTTTTGTTTATGTACTTAAAAAACTGTTAAAAATCGTATGCAGGTTATTTTTCGTAAACTTTTGTTACAAAGAAATGGAAATAATAAAAAAAATATATATCCTCGGAAATTGAATATCCTGGGAAACAAAGTTTGAATTAAAAAAAAATATAGCGATATTAACTCACTTTTTTATGTTAAAAAATATTTCGTTAAAAAAATAAATAAAAAAAAACTTTCTTGTAATCATTATGTAACAAATATAAAACATCCTCTATAGTCGCGATGTGTTTGGTCGTTGCTACAGTAAGTTAAAGTTTTCCAGGAAATTACTTGTGAAACGTCAGATTAATTTAAGTATATGTAATCTAGACTAAATTTCCAATAACATGATATTTAATTTATTATAAATTATTTGAAAAAATACGAGATTTTACTCAATAAACGGCTTGCTTGTGTTAACTGTTCCAAGGAACCGGCATTGAATCGCGAATAATACCCATTGTTACTTCCTATTTCGGAGATTTGAAGGTTTATATATGATAATAATATATTTAAATAATATTAAAACAACATCTACTTACATTATTTCTGGTATCCACAACACAAATCACTAATACAGATACTCTAGGAACGACTTTAAACGTTGCCGTCCGAAGAAATTATGATGTACGCATTTCAGGGTCGGTTTAGGCATCTCAAAAATGATATTTTGTAAACTGCGATATTTCTTTCGGTTGCTAGTTTTATTGGCAAGCGGCTGTACTTAAATTTATTACGCTGGTGTAAACCATTAGGTAGAAAAAAAATAAAAATCAGCGCCGCATCTGCTGTCACAGACGGTGTGACGCCGGCGCTGAGGGACAAAAATCGTCTGGCACAGCGTATGTGACGGCGGCGCTCTAAGAGTTAAAGGATACTTAAATCTTGTTAATATAAAGTAGGATAACGTGCCTCGACCGGGAAGGTGAATAATAGGAAAATTCCCACGATTCTGATAACCGTGAAACACGTACGCGCCTTCAGCCTTGGTACAGGCCGGCAAAGCTAGGTCGTTGCACCCATTTCAGGGCACAATTAGAGGAAACCATCGTCCATGGTACCGAGGGACGAATTAGAATACCCGCGAAGTCGCGTCCATATCAGCCATCCTATATTCCTGAAGTCCCATATCCACTCGTTCGCACGCTTCTTCATTTTGAACACATAAATCACCATATTTAAAATTCCACAGTTAACCCTCTCGTCTAAATATAATTTTGAACACGAAATCTGATTAAGAATTTGTAAGATTAAACCTACGGCCAGAATTTCACATTGTAACATATCTTGTCAATAAATATTGTACAGTCTTCGTCAGAAAACTATCTTTTCATTTCTAAAGGTTTAAGGTAACAACCCGGAATACCCGAGGGATTCCGGCAAGAGGTACTTCCGCGATCGATAAATAATATCAAATATTCAATCCTATGGAAGGGACGAAGTTTAATTCATTTTAACCCCTCACGTTGCGAGGTAAAAACTCACCTATCACTTTTGCGCGCGACATTTTCGCGTGCGAAATCGACGCCAGTCGACGACCTTGATAAAAACGACCATAACTTTTAAACCACTATACGGATCATAAAAAGAAGAACTGTAAAATGATCGCATTGAAATTTGACATATAAAACATTATAACCTTATCTCGTAAATCAATTAAGATAATAATGGCGACAAATTACAAATTTGGCGAAGTGAAAAAACTCGCCTATTTATCATTTCGATGTTTTTATCACAAAATACGAAAGTCTATGCGGAAATTGTATTTACAGTTATGTTCTTTATTAAATGCTTTACCAAAACCATTATTTTGTTTTACTTCTTTGCATACGAAAATATTTAGTTTTTCAGTCATAATAACCAAGAAAAATTTGATGTCTCCTCGTAAATTTTTTTTTTTTTAATTTTGTATTTCTGACTACTTAGGGACTTTATTTATATGAAATTCTTTCATAATAACTTTTCCACTACACTACACTTCTTATAAAATCATATCAGACCTTTCAGCTTCGTCTGATATTACAGAAAAATCCAAACTTTTGCGAGTCGGTGACGAAAATTTGGTAATAACTTTGATAGGTCATAATACAAAAGTGGATAAAGTTTTTCAAATATATTGTGTTATTATGTGCTTATTATATGTCTAATAACTAATTATTATACTCTAAAGAGTCACATTTCATAGAAAAACTATAGGAAATCACGCTCAAAATATGGTAATTCTCCCATACTAATTACGTAAACAAATAGGTATGCGCACCCCGCGATTTCGCGAATATCGATAAAATTAGGCAGCGCGCCTGTCTATGCAATATCGCGCGGCGCGTTCTATTTGTTTAGGCAAATTATGAGTGTGATTTTCTAGTTTCTTCTATGAAATGTGACTGGAGTATAATAATTAGTTATTGGACACCTAATATGCGTCAAGTTTTTAATACATTTGAAAAACTTCTAACCACTTTTGTATTGAGCCTTCGCATTTATTATGAAATCAAAGACTATCGCGGTTGTTTGACATTATAAATAGCTTTATAAACGAATTTACCGCGTGAACTTTGTAGCACCCGACGTTTCGGCGACGTTGCAGCCGCCGTTGTCCAGGGTAGACTGGACAGCGGCCGCTGCAACATCGCCGAAACGTCGGGTGCTACAAACTTCACGCGGTAAATTCGTTTATAAAGCTATTTATAATGTCAAACAAACGCATTAAGTTTTTGATTTCATAATAATTGCCAAAGGCATTTATACAAAAGTGGTTAAAAAACGAATTTACCGCTTGAAGTTTGTAGCACCCGATGTTTCGGCGACGTTGCAGCCGCCGTTATCCAGAGTAGACTGGACAGCGGCCGCTGCAACATCGCCGAAACGTCGGGTGCTACAAACTTCACGCGGTAAATTCGTTTTAAAAGCTATTTATAATAATTATTATTAAAAAATCCTAGAAGAAAACTCAACAAACCATTTTTTTTTTATTTACTAAATTTCCAGAACAAAATTTTATAGTAACGACAGACTCATTTGATAAAAATAAAACAAACATGTAATACAAAATAAACAAATAAAACAATTGTACCGACTAAAATAAAAACTTTCATCAGTTGGATTAGGTATACATGTATTGGTTTCTTTATATTTATTTATTTATATAAGTAATGCAAATAATTAAAAAGTAAACAATTTCAGCTTAGGACTACTTACAAAATTGAATCAAAAGCAGAAAAAAGAATACAATGCATAGTATAGTGGCAACGTCACCTAACTAGGCCGGGACCTGTTCTAAGGTAAACGTTATTTTTTTAATGTGCTTGCACAAATACCGTGTTTATAAGAGTGGCAGATATTCCATGTATGCACAAAAATGGAATTGCAAAACAATATTAAAAATGACTACTTGATTAAATTAAATAATTAAATTTAAGTTAGAAGTGGAAAATTAAAATGACAGCAAATAAATTGAAATCATAAAAAAACAAAAAAACAAAGCAATTTAAAATAGTTAAAATTAGAATAAGAATTTAAACAAAATAGTCCTGCATTTTACTTATAACTAAGATTAAATAGTGTTAAAACTAAAACAAATTATCTCTTAATATACTTTAAAACACAAGAATAATAATAATAATAATAAACAAAATAATAATAATAAAATAATACAATATAAGATTCAAAATATTCAAATGTCCGGGTTAGGTTATAATGTCCGGTATTTTTAAAATTCCTTGTCTTCCCTCTTTTACAAGCCAGTTTCTAAGCAGCCTTTTAAATAAGGTCTTATTTTGTGCTGATTTTATGTCGCCAGGAAGAGCATCGAAAAACCTTGGGGCAATGAATGTATAGGTTCGCTGACCAAAAGTAGTATACCTTCTGGGTACTATCATATTATTATCTTCGGAAAACCTCGTTGATAGGGTATTTTGAGAACCACATCATGTTACATCACATATTTGAAACACATCATGTTACATCACAGCGTGATTACGTATGAATAAAAAAAATAGAATACAAACGAAACATAGAAAAATATAAACAATTAAAAATTTGCGGGGTATCGGCTTTTTCAACGGTAGTGAGTAGTGAGCGACGGCGGCAACTTGTGGCTTGCCGATGCAAACAAGCTGTACACTGAGAAAAATATAACGCTGTAATACATGGAAATACGCATGTTTCAACAAGGATTACGTATATTTCATTAGGTGCGACTTGGGATCTCGCTTCTAACATGGCAGCATGTAGTAGTATACGTACGGTTAGTCGGACACATGAATCATGTTAAAATATAATGATACATATAATCGAGTAATGGAGTTTCATCAAAACTCCTTGTAATACAACAAAATTTCGAGTAAAACATCGTTATTCTATATAAAACATTATGTAAGAATCAATCTAATATTTTTCTCAGTGTGAGTCATACAGTTTATCAGTTGGTACATAAAATTATACCTAATGATGAAATATAGTTATTACCAAGTATCAGAGATGGATAACTTTTATAAATAGGATAGAAAACGAATTTACCGCGAGAAATTTGTAGGACCCCACGTTTCGGTGACGTTGCAGCCGCCTTTGTCTAGGGTAGACAACGTCACCGAAACGTCGGGTCCTACAAATTTCACGTGGTAAATTCGATTTCTATCCTATTTATATTGTCAAACAACCGCGATAGTCTTCGATTTTGGATAACTTTTAGTTTGTATCGAGCACCGAGCCAACACCCCCCCCCCCCCCCAAATTCTACAGATCCAATCAATCATCACACATCCATCCATCCATCGTACTGAAATAATGATACTATAGGTAAACTAATGTCAACTATTTTTATAAAAATCACTATAAAACAGAGAATCAGTCTAATGCATTGTATGGAATTCCTTAAAACAAGGGGGTTCCAAACACAATGGCATTTCGCACTTCTCACATTGGTACCTGGTTCTTGGTCCAATCTTACCTGGTACTCGAGGACGACGTACTTTGCACCAGATACATTGATTTCGCGGAGTACTACCTGCAGGATTGGCCGGTATTAGCTCATGGTAATGTCCATAGGCTGTAAAACGTACAGCTGGTAAGTGAACGTCTCTGGTTGGTCGTACATGACTTGCTCGAAGAGGGACATGAGCTAAATGCTGCTCCATAATCTCTTCAATCAAATTTAATCGAAAGTTCTTGTGAGAAATCATTCTCTTCTCGGGAAAACACTTTCTGAAGACAATGCAACTGTTAAATACAGATACATTGAGGAGTCTCTTGAAAAGTTTCTTGTACCACTTTATATTTTTTTTAGTTTCAACCAGGAAAGGCTCTAGCTGTTGATCCTTCTTGTCAACACCACCCATTTTGAGATTGTAGTCCGCAATAAGCGCCGGTCTATAGTGTGATGGACGTCCAGGTCTACCGTCTATTAGTAGAGACTCAGTGGTATGGTATGTTGACGTCACGTAAACCTGGTTCTTATCTTGGTAAGACATCACAACAACATCCCCGGAATGCCGTGCTAGACAAGTGCCTTGATCAACCTTTGCCAGTTGGAGCAGTGCCGGCACATTTTTGCGCGATCTACGCAAAGTGCCAACACAATCTGTTTTGTTCCGCTTCAAAAACCTCGATAACAAAGGCGAATTGAACCAATTATCCATGTACAAAATATAGCCTTTGTTTAGAAGAGGCTTCATGAGGCGTGCGACAATCTCGGTGCTCTTTGGAAGCGGAGATTGATCAGCGTGATTTTTACCCGTATAAATATGAAACGACCACAGGTAACCAGTAGTCGATTCGCAAATTTCAAATGTTTTAATGCCGAATTTGGCGGATTTAGTTTGAATGAACTGCTTGAAGAGCAGGTTACCTTTCCATAACAGCAACGACTCATCCAACGATATGTCTTGTTCCATCACGTAAGTAGTTTGAAACTTTTCGTTGAAGTGATCAACCAATGGACCAAGACAGAAAGTCCTGGGTGAGTCGGGCGTGCGGGTAGACTTGTCTACAAAATGAAGGGCTCCGCTTAAATACCAAAAACGGTCTTTTGATATTAGATTTCTAAACACGGGGAATTTCAACAGGGGATGATTTGAAAATTTATCACTTTGTGATGGCAGCCTAACAACGCCACTCAAAAGGTAAAATGCAAGAAGTATCATTATTTCATGCACATTCGTCTCGTACCAATCTCTAGCAAACCTTTCCGAAGCAGCCGACAGTTCTATAGCATACCGATTAGTTTCCTGCACGATATGCTCCAGAATTTGATCGTCCCAAAAAGAGCGGAACGCCTCATATTCACTTTGGACCTGAACGGTAGGACCAGCGCGACAATGAAATTCTTCCCGGCGGCCCCTAAAAGTATCCATAGGGAACCACTGGAATTGCATTGCCGTTCTATCTCCTTCGAACAGTTCCCGCGATATGATGGATTCCGCATCTACTGACAACTCGTTCTCGTCGCTTTCGTCCGCATTCGTGCCGACGTCCCGCAGCCGCAATAACCTCGCTGTCTCCCTAGCGCGCCGATCACGAGAAACCTTCTCCGCCTTATCCACTAACTCTTTCAATGGCGCGGGGATGTCTTCATCATTCTTACATACTTCAACAATCGGATCGCCTCGACACCACACAGTCTCACCGAGCACAGCTCTGTTGGCGGCGTGCCTACCGCCTCTAAACCCCCTCGACCCCGCCGCCGCTCGCCCCCGTCGCCCCCCGCCGGCTGCCCCCCGCCGCCCGGCGCCCGCCGCGCCGCCTCCTTGGCCAGCCGCCGCGCCGGCCCGTCCGCTGCCCGCCGCTCCCCCCCGTGCGCCGGCTCTCAAGCGCCGGCCGCCCGCTGCTCTCCCCTGGACTCGCCCCGCCGCCGCCAAAGGGACGCTGAAAATTCAAATTTAAGTTTTGAGTTGTGGAACGTTAAGAGAAGCTTTAGATGAAATCACAAAATGGACTCAAGTCTGGGTTATTAAAATCAACCCTAAGAAATGCATCTCGGTATAACGATAACGGACAACTAGAAATGGGCAAACCATATTGAAAACATCGTAAAATGGGCAAACTCACTTCTATATTTGGTAAAGAAAGCTTTTCAAGTATTGACGATACAGACATTTCAAAAAATTAACCCCTCGCGGCCCGCGGTTTGAATTTTAATGTGTGCCTTACGGCCCGTAAGAAATTCGCGAGTCTCAAAAAAAAGATGGCGTTTCAGAAAAAAAACGATTACTCCGAAACTGTCACACCGATCGTCTAAAAAAGACCTGTTTTATGTTCCTATTGAAATTTGCTATTAGATATTTGTAACGTCGTTATGTAAAGCAATAAAGATTATTCATAATTATTAGTCAAAGTTGTACTAACATAATTAGCGGTCGGCCTCGCCTGGCCATTTCGGGCCGTCTGGGGTTCGACGGTAAATATCAATTCTGGACGTTTCGGGCCGTCTGGTACGCGAGGGGTTAACAAAACCTACAGTCGTCCTCTGATTGAGTATTGTTTTCAAATCTGGAATCCTTATTTTGCCAAGGACATCGACCCGCTTGAAAGTATACAACGTAGAGCGACAAAACTGCCAAAAACCTTAAGAAAAACACCCTATGAACGTAGATTAAAAATCCTCAAACTGACAACTCTGGAGCGACGGAGATGCAGAGGAGATCTCATAGAGACATACAAAATACTGAGGCAACACTATGACTGCCCAGAGTTGGAAAGCATGTTTGTGTTCAATTCAAACCGTCACAGCCTGAAACCGCCGAGCGACCGAGATGCCAATGGGGTTCAAAAATCTGGAATACGCAGAACGACTCCGCAGATTGCAGCTGCCTACACTTAAGGATCGTCGGACCAGGGGTGACCTCGTTGAAACATATAAGATCCTCAACGAATGCTACAATTGCCCCGAATTGTCTTCTATCTTCGAGAGAAACTACAAGCATCATCTGCGAGGACACAATTTTAAGCTGGAGAAAACGCGATTCCACATGAATCCCAGGAAACATTTCCTGACCAACCGGATTGTGGACCAGTGGAACAGTTTACCTGCCGAAGTGGTTGAAGCGAGTAGTGTCAACATGATCAAAAATAGACTAGACGGACACCTTAAACAGAAATTGTAGTTGTACTCAGTTTCATATTCAGACATATCAGCAATCATGCTGCCTGTCATGTTAATGTCATTGCGTGTTGAATAATTTCACCTGTTTATGTGTATGGCTTATGACCCCTAAGGGAAATAATCGCTATTCATATAATAATATTATTATATCAATCCCATATTATCATATTATTATTCCTCAGGTAAAAATCGAATAAAATGATCCGATACCAAAAGTACTCATTATCGCATGAAAAGTATTCGATGCTTTACTTATTGAATTGAATGAACTCTACAGAAGTGACATTTCAAACTGTTTCGTAATACCTAGTCAGAGTCAGTGTGTTTCTTCGGGTTTCGTTGGGTTAGTTAGTGCGGATTTTGCTGGTAATATAGCAGTTTTCTTACGTAACGTTGTTCATTTCGGTGATATATTTGCAGGTTAACAACTAAATAACCCCGAAATGTTGGGGAGAAAGCTAATCGAGCAAACGGGAACGTGGGTGCCTTCGCTGATGGCTTACGGCACCGCGGGAATGCTCTATTTCACAGACTGGAAGGCGGTGCTGAGATACGTGCCCATCTACGGGAGCAAATATCTACGTGAAGAAGAATCGAAGTAAACGAATCAATATGCCATTGAACGTCTAATCTCTTCACTGCTGTTGCTCCCGTTATTTTCTATTTATCGTCATTATTTTACTTGTTTTGCGAGAATAAATTACTTTAGTGTTCTCTTGACTTTCAATTGTAATGCAATAAAGGTAAGAGACAAACGCATTATGACATCTGGACCCTTAAAATTTGCATGAAAACTGATGTCTTAGAAACATACTTATCATATGCAACGCTGTCATGCAAGTCGACCTGCAATTTCGAGATCGGCATGGGAAGGTGGAGAGAATAGTAAGCTGTCCCTCGCTTTGAATTTCTGAAAACTTACTCGATGGTGTAAACAAAGTAAAAATAAGATAACCTTTAACTGGTCACGAGCGTTATAGTGCGCTTATATAGGAGTGCGATTTGATCGTTTTAAAACGTTGTCAATGAAAGCTTATTTATCAGTACCTATAGTTAAGAATAAAAGTTTCGTTTCTGTGCTGTTGACCGTTGAGTAGTCCCCTCGTCGGGAACAGCCATAACACAAACATGGCTCTGTTTGCAGAATTTCGACGTTAGTCTACTCCATATATTACCGAAGACACGTGCGACCCCGTCGCACTTACGACGCACAATGGCAAATGTAGTCTGGCCGCTTCGGTTAATTCTCGCGTTTGTACTCTGTCTACTGTCTTGATGTACCTACCCCCACCAATCGATCGATCAAAAAGTCAATATTAAATGAATAAGTTCTAACCTTAGAGCACTCGGCGACCAAACAGAGGCAGGCGATAACGTGCCAGAGCCAGCGGGCGAAGACCGAAGAGCGCGCAACGGAGACCTCTGGAAAGTAAGAATATTCCGCCTTTACTATATTTGCTATATAAGGATTACAAAATATGGTGCGTGTATGTATGTGTGTGTGGGTGTGTGTATCTGTAGTGCGAATGTGCTTGTGAGTGCTTGTGCATGCTAATTCAATCCGATCTGATAATCAGCTTTTCACGTACCTCCTTAACAAAGGATCGACTATTCTGATGGTTAAATATGTCAATATCGTTAAAGCATACATTGTATGCATACATAACGCGCGGCAATAACGAATTGGAACCATAGTTAGTGTTGAACCTTGGTACGTAAAAAGTTGAGTGAGCACGTGCGAGTCGGGAAGGCGCTCGAATGCTCACCCTACTCCGGAGGTATGAACTGTCCAACCCAGTATGAACACTTTTATGTAGAAACGACATATCTGATACTACTCGCCGGTCCTCTAATGTCTCTAAACCGTAGCGTTGCAGACCTTCAGCGTACGACAAGCCGCTGGAAAATAAGCGGTAATTTAGATGACGTATAAATCGTTTTTGAATACGCTCAATCCTCAGCTTGTATGTAGCATACTGTGGAGACCAAATATTAGAAGCAAATTCAAGCAGGCTGCGTACGTATGCAACATAAACCGTTGTCAAAGAATGAGTGTTTTTAAGAGGTCTACAAACTCTCATGATAAAACCGAGGGTGCTGTAAGCCCTGTTGACGACTGAATCAATGTGCTTATTCATTAAAAGCTTGCGATCTAAGATGACTCCTAGATCACGCACTCGATCTACTTCCAGAATTTCATCATTGCCAATTGTATATTTAAAGTTAATTATATATAAAAGTCAATTGTCTATGTATATTGTAATTATAATAAAAGCCAATTGTATATAAAAGAGCTATTAGCTCAACATGATTGACACGATCAAAGGCCTTTGAGAAGTCAGTATATATCGCGTCCACCTGAAAACGCCGATCCATACGTCCCAAAGTATAATCAGTAAAATGAGCAAGGTTTGTAACAACCGACCGATTTTTAAGAAACCCGTGTTGGTGCTCTGTGAACGAGCTAGCGAGAGCTTGATATAGCTATATAGATAATGCTTTATTTAAGAGAAAGTAGTACAAAAATTATGTCTTAAAAACTACCCAACTAGGTGCACGTACTAGGGTAGATTCTTTTCTTTTAAATTAAGATGCGCACGTAATTTTATACTGCAATTATAGAACTATGGTAATATTTTACTTGTTTATATAATATTTAACATTATACATATAATATTCTCATTTATATATAAATATATACATTTACCTACTTCTATTATTTACATACTATTATTATTTACATACATTTGCATTTACGTACATGTATTTATTAGTAATATATAATTGATTAAATTGATAACGTCGTTTTAAACGAGGATATTTTAGTCAGTTTCCCCTGGAAATCTACCTTCTGGCGCTCCTATACGGTCTGCGCACCGTGCGGCATAAGCCAATCGATCGCGCACTCTGACTAACAGTCAGGGGAGTCTGGAAGCAGTACTGTTTCCTATAGAGCGGGGGTGGTTGCGGACCTTACGGCGACTGCTCTTGAAACGACCATCGGCAACCCGATCCTGGGTAAACAGCCTGGCAAAGGATGCCGTGGTCCGCGATAGATTCGGTTTACACCGTCTCACCGCTTCGTAAGGGAGAGGACCGCGCAAGCGACCTCGAACTCTCGAATCTGGTCGCAATTGGAAGTAAGGGCGTGAGTGTAAGCCCGTTGGGTTACACTTCTGGCTATCTCGCGGTTAAGGCGTTGGCCTCTTACGGCTGTTATAGATTCCACTATGATATAATATTGATATTGGAAAATATTGATATAATATTGATATTGGATAATAATATTGGAAAATAAATAAATATTTGTATTTCTTACCTCTCTGTAGCTGGGAGAGAGGAAATGGTCCGGCCAGTAGTAGGCCGTGCCGGGCGGCGAGCGCTGTTCAGTCCTGGGCGGCGGGCGGCGAATCGTCGGCCTCTTGAACGGCGACGGCGGCTGAGGCTCGGCGGCCCACGCGCCGGCACTGGTGGACGGTTGCGGCTCAGCCGACGCGCCGGCACTGGTGGACGGTTGCGGGTCCGCCGAGGACGGTGACAAGTGACTATCGAAAGATAAAAACACAATAAATAAATTGACTGATACTGTCTGACAGTCTGACTAGAGACTGACATATATACTTACAATTGTCGGAGAGTACCACCTGGGCTCTGCCAATCTATCGGCAAGTCGTTGAGATCGAGACAGCCCTCGATTTCAACGGCTTGCCGATCGATTGGCAGAGCTATCGCCTGTGATGTGGCATCGAGATGTTCCTCGATATCAACATCACAGGGAACGTAGGCGTAGTCGTCGTCATCCAATTTATCGTCACCGTCCTCGTAACAAAATACCGGACCCGCTTCCTCGTCCGAATAGTCTGACACGGACCCCTCCAGGAGATCCATGAAGGCACGAGGAGGGGTCCGATCAGGGCTCAAATTGAATCTTGACATCTAAAAAAACAAAAACACATTTTTTAAGAAAAAAGTCAAAATAGTCATCCCAATCGCGTCTGTGCTTTTGACCGTTGAGGAGTTCCTCGCCCGTGAGTCAACCATGGGCGCAGCTACAGGCGAGCCCGTCACTTCAGGGAGTTATAACGATATTAGATCGTTTTGACGTCAGGTGAGCATAGAGAAGCTTTAGGACGAAACAGTCCAATTTTTTCTCAGTAAATAACCCCAAATTTTGAAAAAAACTTTTATGTTATTGCTGCATTTTTTATTTAATTATGCATGATAAGTTTTATGTTATTTTAGCCCCACTATAAAATCCAATATTCAAATATACAAATTTCTTCAAAAATAAAATATCGAAAAAAAAATTTTTGTCGGCTTTTTTTTTAGTTCATTATCGATAGAAATACTAAGCTTTACTATACACATTGAGAAATATCGGTTTTTACCGCCAAAATACGAACTCAAAAAAACTGGTCAAAGTTTCAAACACTTTGTATTCACAAAATACGTTTAATCCTATGATTATTTTTGATGTAAATGAAGTAATAACTATTTAATTAACGAAATAAACAAATATTACGTCATATCAAGTGATATTTCGTCGTTTCGTCAAAAGTGTGACGAAATCTAACAGCCATTTTGTGAAACAAGGCGCGTGGCTGCACAAAGTTTTTCACTCGAAAACAAATGAAGAAAAGGAAATGGGCTACGCACAATAAGTAATGCTCGTTGATTAAGAGTTTTAGAAAGGAAATCACTCACTTTTATTCACTAACTCGTACAAAATCGCACAAAAAAGCAGTTTTTAGTGGAGCCGGCCGCGTCGCAGATTAGTCGGTCAGAAATGATGTCATCGCTTTTTTTGTAAGGGACGTAGTTATTCATAATCCTATAATCGCATACGGCAATCGAGCAATTTCATAGTAAGGCATATTTGGCTATATTATGGCATCATTCGATAGAATATACAATCGCATTTCGAAATTTAAACGACATTTTCTTGAGCGGCGAGCGCGATATCCCGTATGGGATAGTTTGGATTTCAGCCGGCCGCCATACATATCCCGCAAGGGATGTTCAGTGCCGAGCGGGTTAATTCCGTTAGTCTTAGATTGATATTAAATTATTGGGGATAGACCCTGCGATAACCAATTTCAAAGGTACATTAGCATTTCGAGGCGACCGACACGTCGGTCATTAGTTAAATTGTTCCGAGACTTAGATTGTCACTATTAAATTACCATAATTAAATCATCTTAATTAAATTGCTTATTCCAAAATATAAAAACTTAATATTCTTGATTGATCCACAACCTAACTTCTCTCCAAAGATAGACACTCCCGTAAACTCAAGGTCGGCTGCCTGCGACGCAGGCACTCTCGCATCAACAGGCGGATAGGTTAGTTTCACCACCCCTGAGGGCTGTAGCTGCCGGCACTGCCTATCCGTTCTGCCTCCAAGTGGTAGGATACCCTAGCCGTCGGGGGTCCTTACGTGCAGTATTGAGTGTTCCGAAGCAAGTAATGAATACGGAACTGGCGCCCAGGTCGTTCTGACACACATACAATGAAAACCCTCATCTTTTTGTTCTCGTATTCGTGAAAATCCTTTCTTTAATCCGAAAAACCTCATTAACGTAGTTTTACAATAATCGGCACTCATTACATCACACATGTTATTTACCTATAAGGTAGCGACCACAAAAAATAATTACAACATCTTTAATATACACGTATTAAGAAAAATAATATCATCTCTCTGAGATATGTAGGTACCTGTAATATTCTTATGTAAACATAAGGGCTAAACCTCGTAAAGATAATTAGATAATTTTTGATTATTCGTTATAGTTATTTGCTTCATTCATATTTTGACTCTTTGTGTTTTAAACGTTTATTATAATAAGTAGGTATTGGCTATGACAGTACTAACAAATTGGTGGCAATACTAACAAATTGCAATTATTATTATATTTTTTTGTATATAAATCTATAGCAGAATTACATATATAGAACCAAATAACTTGTTAGATAGATAAAAACGATACTCGTATTCGAGGACACAACTGAACATATCAATTTTAGTGGAAGCGCAGTGATAGATTATTTTGTAAACTGCTCATATTAAGCTATAGGTATAAGTACATACGAAGTTAGATAATTAGTATTGAAAATAAAATAATGTTTGACTTTGAACGCGGATTACGCCTGCAAAAATTAAAACACGCCATCCCAAGCTATGATTTTGATGCTCTGTGGAGAATACCATAAATAGGGAAAAGCGTTTTAACCCGCTCGGCACTTAACATCCCTTGCGGGATATGTATGGCGGCCGGCTGAAATCCAAACTATCCCATACGGGATATCGCGCTCGCCGCTCAAGAAAATGTCGTTTAAATTTCGAAATGCGATTGTATATTCTATCGAATGATGCCATAATATAGCCAAATATGCAACACTATGAAATTGCTCGATTGCCGCATGCGATGTTAGAAATATGAATTACTACATCCCTTACAAAATCGGTGACCTCATTTCTGACGACAGTCGCGAACTGCCCACCGCTGGCGGCGTATAATTCCGCGACGTGTTGTGTTGTGAATTGTTTTGTGTATATAAGTGAAGTGTATACCGGATAAAAGTAAGTAATTTCCATTTTTAAGTAGTTTAGGCCTTAGGATTAAACAATTTACACAGCCCATTTGCTGTTTTTCACGAATTTTCGAAGAAAACACTTTGGCGAAACCAAACGGCTCTCGAAAAATGGCCGTCTTTATTTTGTAATGTTTGTGAAATATCCCGTTATATCGCGAAACATGACGTAATGTCGCTTTAATTTACTAATAAAATAGGTATTGCTTCATTTACATCCTAAGTTATCACATAATTATGCGTATTTTGAACATTATATGTTGTTTTCTAATATGGTTCGCGAAAATGAAACTTGTTTTGATAATTACTATGAGAGAAAAAAGTGCGATTTTCCATAGTTTTTCGATGAAATGTGACTCTTTGGAGTATAGTAATTAGTTATTAGACATATAATAAGTCTATGATAAGACAATATAATTGAAAAAATCTAACGAATTTTATATTATGGGCATTCAAAGTTTATTATTAGGTTCGGAAGTCGGAAACTCTCAAAACTTTAGATTTTTCTATAATATCAGACAAAGCTCAAAGTTCTGGTGTGATTTCTAAGAAGAAGTGATGTAGTAATAAAGTTATTTTGAAAGAATTTCATATAAAAAAATACCATAAGTAGTCACAAATTAAAAATTAAAAAATTTTTTTTTTACGAGAATACATACAATTTTTCTTGGCTGAATAAATAAATATTTTTTCCGTATTTTTGTATGCAAATAAGTAAAAAAAAATATCGTTTTGGTAAAGCATTTAATAAAGAACATAACTGTATTTACAATTTTTGATATTTACAAAAACTGTATTTACAAAAAAATCGAAATGATTTTATAGGCGAGTTTTTTCAGTTTGCCAATTTTGTAATATTTATTCATTATTATCTTAATTGTTTTACGAGATAAGGTTATAATGTTTTATATGTCAAATTTCAATGCGATCATTTTTCTATTTATATTTTTTTAATCCGATTAGTGGTTTATAAGTTATGATCGTTTTTCTCAAGGCCGTTGACTCGCGTCGATTTTTTGCGCGAATATGTCGCGCGCAAAAGTGATGTTTTTGGGCGCGGTGAGTTTTTACCTCGCAACGTGAGAGGTTAAGGAAGTAAACCGTAGATTTATACGTTTCTTTTTCCGTGTAAATTCAAGCCTAGGTGTTATATTTTGTCCAGTGATCGATAAGCGTGGTGAGCAAATGTTATCAACACTAAAATTATGGAGGTGGAAAGAGATATCTATTATGCATGTATGTATGTGAGTTGTGTGCGTGAAGGCGTTTGCGTGAGAGTAATATGTGTGTAGAGTAGAGTGTATGCGTGTAAAATATTATTTTGCGTTTCTATCTCACCTCTATTCATGGTTTCTCCTGCACTTTTTTAAACTCCTAAATTTAATTCCGTGGTGACAGGGATGTCACCAATAAAAACACATGATTCCGGTCACAATTACCAAAGGGCGTATAAAACAAATAAATAAAAATAATTAAAGCTACAATTTTCGACAAATAAAATTAGTAAACAAATAAAGAGCGTCCGTTACGCTATCGAATCTACTGTACATATCACCTACATCGAATCACCGGGACAAACATTTAACAATTTAAAAGTGTCAATTTTACTGAAAGTGTTTTATTACCTGTGAAATCCGCGCCTTGCCTGTTTATTTCGTCTAAATCGTCAGGAGTTTAGCCGCTCTGTATTCTGCTACACATCTTTTGTATGCATTAAAAATAGCCTGCCTATCTCCGCTTCGGAAGGCTTTATTTGTTCTGACGCAAAAGAATGTGGAAAACGACGAAATTACTGCAATCCCGCGAACTCCGCTAAAACGCGACATTTTTTGACATAAGGGTTGGTGTTGCCAAAGCAAAATATTCTTTTCCCAGGTCGATTTTTTGTCTTTTTTTTGCCAGACTGTAGTATTTTTCCACTGTTTTCTTTATTGTAAAACCATTTTTTGTAGTGGCAATCTTGTCGCTGTCATTTTTCGGTCTCTCACCGCAAAAACTAGTACAATCCACAGAATTTAAACCCGACCGATTTTTTGACTCTTGCTAGAACCGACTAAAAGGTAGACGAGATTTCCTTTTGGGTTGTGTCGTCGCTCCGTGAATCCTTTTAACTGTGTTTAAAACCTAAATGTGTTTGTGAATCTGTGTTTTATGTATTCGTTCTGGGTTCGTGCCATCAGTAAGTAAGAATAGCGTGCAATTAGTGGGTTGGTTAAGTTTATCCTTTTACCTACCCCACAATACAGTTTTAAATTTACTTTTTAATTATTTTTTGCAAATTATACCCTAAAAATACAAGCGGTAGTTGCAGTATGGAGTGTGCAAACAGGGGGTCAGAGGCGGCACTTCCTTTGGCCCCGTCAAACTCTAACAGTGCTAACGATGTAAATAATGATCTGGTCCATACGGAGATTATGGACACTCTACAAGACGTGGCTGTGACGGTTGAGGTGCAGTCCTCCCCGCCCGCAAAGAAGGTACCTGAAACGGCAAACCTGTACCAGATAAATGCCTCAGGGCCATATATTGTCTATGTTCAATTTGAACCATCAACCCCCTCCGGCGAGGAAGCCGACAAGTCGAGCAATCGCACAATCAACCCGATTGCCTTAGGCAACGCCATCTCTGACCAAAAGGTCCGAGGAATTTAAAACCTCAAGAAGATAGGCCGCAACCAGGGCGAAATCGCTTTTAAATCCGGCAAAGAGGCAAACGCATTTACCACATAAAATTTTTTAAAGGAAGCTTCTAAATGTGTAATTCCAACATACGCAACTTTCAGAAACTGCTTAACCCATAGAGCCCCGTTTGGCCGATATCGGCCAAACCACGACTCACCGTGACGGCCCCGTTTTAATTTTATTTTAATTTATTTTGTTTTATTTTATTATGTTTTATTATGTTAATATGTTTTATTTTAATTATGGGTACAGTGGTTTGGCAGTAATTAATGTTTTGGTGAGATAGTGTCATAATTCAATTTATTTACTAATTTTTACTCAAAGGTTTTTGAGACATCAACTTGTCAATCGGCTGAGGGGCCGAGGCCTGAAGGGTTAATAAGAGGTATTGATACATCTTTATCAGAGCAAGAAATTGTTGACGATTTCAACGAGTGCAACAGCATTTGTGTCCACAAAGTGCGCCGCCTTAATTATAGGGATAAGTCTAACGGCGAGCCAGTGTGGAAGCCCTCCCGCTCTACCGTCGTCACTTTTGTAGGCCAACGGTTTCCGGAAAAGATTATACTTTTCTATAACTCACTTCTAGTCGAAGCTAAGCTCTCTCTGTCATACAGTGTCTTAACTGCTGCCGTTTTGGTAATAGCCGTGCATCTTGCCGGGCTAAGACCCCACGATGTTTCAAGTGTTCAGGTAAACAAACTGGCACAGAATGCAAGTCAGAGGCCATTAAATGCGCGAACTGTAGGTCACAGGACCACTTCGCCAATAACTTCTCATGTGAGGAATATGTCAGACAGAAGAAGATCAAACATCTAATGTCTACGGACAATATCTTATACTTCGATGCCGCTTTAAAGTGCCCCAAGAAATCATTGTGTACTTTAGTTGTTTCTTCATTCACCCCAATCCCCAGAGTATCCGTGGAAAGGACTCCGTATAGGCCCCGAATTGTCGTAACTGACCCCCTCGGGCATAGAATATGAGAGTTAATAAAAAAAGAAAAGTGCTTCTGCTTCCCCGAGTTCCTCACAGGAACCCTTTCTCTAGCATACGTACATTATTGAAGTATGCAGAACAAAAAGTAATCAACATCCAATCTAAATTCTCTACGTCTCCTTCTCTAGCTTCAGCATCTATTGCATCACTGCTGACTGTTCTCCAGAACGCTGCGGACGAAGTGGGGGCTTTTGTCGGCGGGAATCCCGCGGTCGATAACCTTTGCTGACTATTACTTTTTTCCCATTTATTAATGTTTTCTATATCTCTTATTTTAACCCATATACATTCTTATATACCTATTTATATTTATTTTTATATATACTTATCTATAAATAAATATACATATATAATTAATTATATCAATAAATCTTATATATAAAATTCTCGTGTCACAATGTTCGTTCCCGTACTCCTCCGAAACGGCTTGACCGATTCTCATGAAATTTTGTGAGCATATTGAGTAGGTCTGAGAATCGGCCAACATCTATTTTTTATACCCCTTAGTGATAAGGGTTGTCCACCCTTAACATTTTTCTTTAATTTTTAGACATTTTTTAAATTTCTTTATTTTTTTTATTATGTCGCATTAAAAAATACATACAACCCTAAATTTTTACCCTTTTATCACCAACCCCTATTTTTTAATAGCCATTTTAGTAATTTAATAATTTTTCATCCCCGGTCGATAACTGATCAATCGTCATTTAATTAGTTATCCCCGCCAGTTGTCTACAGGTGTCACTTCTGACCCAGTAAACAGTACACAGTTGTCGGCCATCATTATTGTTTATGCATCAAGTGTAGTAGTAACGTTGACAATTATTATTTTGCTATCTCAGTGTAACTCTCATATTAACTATTAATCATTCCTATTTTATTAATAATAATAAAATTATCAATTTAGAGTGTATTTTGCACGATTAGTTAATCAAGTGATTTTCATAACCTCAAAAGTACTCAACACGTGGCACGAGCTTCCACCAACAACGGCTTTTGTATTGTAAGTATACTTTTTTTTATTTATATCGAAAATGTTGTTGGAAACGGTCAAAAAAGATTCGGTGGAATTTAATTTTTATTAAAATTGGGCAAACTTTTTTTAGTATTAATTTTTTTTTACCATTTCTAACCATATATTTTCGATATGATTATGAAAAATAAAAATTTTCGCTTTTGTAAAACCGTCTAATGTTTACATGAATATGTAAATGAATGTGTGTACAACCAAATATTAAATACATTATAACTAGGGCCAAGATTTTTGCCGTGATTTCATTTTAACATTTTACAATTGATGCTCTTAAGTTTTTGACATTACGGCAAATATATTTGATCTTATAAAAATGTAATTTTAATTTTATTTTATTAAAAAAATGTAATTTAACAATTAAGATTTTCATAGTTTCCAAAAATTTGAATCAATCATTATGAATCTTTATTTTGAAATATCGATGGAAATATTGGTTGTATGAGAAAATTATAAGAGACAATTTTTTTCGTGAAATTTAATTTTTTACAACTTTTGTCTGAAAATTTTTTTCATAAAATTTATATTTTTGGTATAATTTCATAAATTCAAACTAATCATTTCAAAACTGCGGCAAAAATCCTGGCCCTAATTATACCTTTAACATTTTTCATCATTAAGTAATTTCATTAATTCTATTTATGTGTGTTTTGTACAGTGAGCAATGCCAAGAAAACGCAAAGGGACTGATTTGAGCCGTAATACAAGTAAATCTCGAAGCTTGGGAAATAGAAGATCCGAAAGAACCGAAGAACAAATCCAGCAACAAAATACTGATGCACGTGTCAGAATGGCGCAATTGCGTCAAGAAGAGTCAGAAGATACACGAGCTGAACGCAATGAAGTACGCCAAATCGAACTGCATCTGATTTAATGAATACTGAAATGAATCGTGAACTGCAGTACAGCACTGTAGAAATGGCAGCGATTGTTGCCCGCAATGTCCCACTAATGAATGAGCAACAAAGAACCATTTATGATCGCATTATGCTCGCAGTTTCAGCTGGACAAGGTGGGTTCTTCTTTTTGGATGCACCGGGTGGACCTGGCAAAACATTCGTTATTTCGCTAATTCTTGCTGAAATACGATCAAATAATGGCATCGCATTGGCCGTTGCATCATCGGGCATTGCAGCAACTTAATTGGATGGAGGCAGAACAGCTCATTCAGTATGCTGCCACTAAATATTCAGAATAACCCTGACGCAGTATGCAACATTAAGAAACAATCGTTCATGGCCACCGTGCTGAAACAGTGAAAAATTATCATCTGGGATGAATGTACTATGGCACACAAACATTCGCTTGAGGCGTTGAACAGTACATTGAAAGATATTAAAAACAACGACAAACTATTTGGCGGAACTCTGTTGGTCCTTTCAGGTGATTTCAGGCAAACACTTCCAGTCATTCCACGTTCAACATACGCTGATGAGATCAACGCTTGCTTAAAATCATCTCCATTGTGGCGTAATGTTGAAAAAGTACAGCTGAAAGTAAATATGCGCGTTCAAATGCTTCAAGATCCATCCACTGTAACATTTTCAAAACAACTCTTAGATATCGGTGATGGAAAAGTTGCTATAGATGAAACTGGATACGTAAAATTACCGACCGATTTCTGCACAATCGCTGATTCGCAAGATACTCTCATTGAACAAATATTTCCCGATGTACACACACAGTACATAAATCATGAGTGGCTTGCAGAAAGAGCAATTTTAGCGGCAAAAAATGTAGACGTTGACAATTTAAATCTGAAGATACAAATGTTGTTGCCAGGGAACTTGGTATCATATAAATCTATTGATACAGTTTGCGACGACAACGAAGCAGTAAATTTTCCCACAGAGTTTTTGAACTCACTGGATTTGTCAGGCATCCCACCGCATAATTTACAATTAAAGGTTGGATCTGCGATTATCTTGCTTCGTAATTTGAACCCGCCCCGGCTGTGCAATGGTACGCGATTAGTCATTCAAAAATTAATGAAAAACGTGATCGAAGCCAGCATTTTAAATGGCAAGTTCCGAGGTGAAAATATATTAATACCACGGATTCCTATTATACCTACAGATGTGCCAATTCAATTCAAACGTATTCAGTTTCCGATTAGATTGGCATTTGCAATGACAATCAACAAATACCAAGGTCAAACGATGTCTATTTGTGGCTTAGATTTGAGAACAGCATGTTTTTAACACGGACAATTATACGTGGCATGCTCTCGAGTGGGTAAACCATCCAGTTTGTTTGTGTTAGCTAAAGATGGACTAACAAAAAATATTGTTCACGCTATAGCATTAAGAGATTGATATTGTTTGTTAGTGTTACTGTCGTAATTGATTAATTAATGATATATAATTTTAAGGAATAAATTATAATAACTTAAAAATAATGTTTGCCTTTTGTTATTTTTATATTCCCTCATCGTTCACAGTGCTCCATGCCTATTTCACGCATATACCACATTCTTACACACTTACAATAAGTAAGCTATTTTTTGTCTACACTAGAAATTACTTAAAAATTATTTATATGGCAAAACAACGTTTGCCGGGTCAGCTAGTATATATATATATTGCTTATAGTACCCATCATGGGTGTGATCTTCCAGTGGAATTGCAGATCTATTGCAGGCAAGAAAGCGGAGCTTTTGAGTCTCCTTAAAGAGCACAACGTAGATGTTGCTACGGTCGGTGATACATGGCTCAGCGCCAGTAGAATATTTAACATTCCTGGATTTTCATGATGCTGAGATCGTGGCGATGGCCATGGCGGCTGCCTCTTGGCCATCAGAGACACTATTCAGTTCACAATCATTCCTATCCCGTCACCCGGCCTGGAAATCTAAGTAGTCGCTGCTAAAATTGATGGAATCGCCTTCGTCTTCATATACATCCCTCCCCCCCCCCCGCAAAGCCGTCAACAATGAATGCAGTTGTAGACTGCCCCCTCTATATTTTGGGAGACTTTAACGTACACTCAACGGGATGGGGGTTGTGCAAACTCGGATCGGCGAGACGCAACCGTACTCGAACTGATGGACATGCATCGACTGTGTCTTCTTAACCCCTTGCGGCCCGCGGTTTGAATTTTAATGTGTGCCTTACGGCCCGTAAGAAATTCGCGAGTCTCAAAAAAAAGATGGCGTTTCAGAAAAAAAAACGATTACTCCGAAACTGTCACACCGATCGTCTAAAAAAGATCTGTTTTATGTTCCTATTGAAATTTGCTATTAGATATTTGTAACGTCGTTATGTAAAGCAATAAAGATTATTCATAATTATTAGTCGATTAAATAATCCATAATTAGCGGTCGACCTCGCCTGGCCATTTCGGGCCGTCTGGGGTTCGACGGTAAATATCAATTCTGGACGTTTCGGGCCGTCTGGTACGCGAGAGGTTAATGACGGATCACCCACCCTCGTGGCGGGCCCTGAAGAACGACCCTCTGCTGTCGACATCTCCCTCTGTACGACTTAGCTTCCCTTAGTTTCATCATGGCAAACCTTAGCCGACCCTTATGGCAGTGACCACTTCAGTGACAGGTCTTTCCTTCCGAGAGAGTTTTAACATGATCTCGCCCCATGCCATTCTTTGAAAAAAGTGAAACAGTTTTTAACACAGAACCAAATTACTATACTTGAATGACCCGGAAACTACCACGATCTTAACCCGATCAAAAACCTCTGGGCCATTTGCAAAGACGGTTATCCAAGATGGATTGTACAACGAATACCAAGATGATCAGTGCAGTAATTCAAGTATGGTTTCACGATGATGAACTGAAAAGAAGCTATCAAAACCTGGTAAATTTTAATTTAATAAAGGTGTTATCAACACAAAAGCAGGACACATTCTATATTAAAACTAACAAATTATAACTACCAGTACTGTTTTTGTATGTTTTTGTCCAATAAAGCACATTTCGAAGAAAAATACTCCTTGTTCCAATTAATTCGCACGGTACTGTAACACATATCAGGTTACGGCAGCGAAGCGACACCCAGAAGAACGACTGCCGTTAAAGATAGAATTATTACATAGTTATGTCGCTTTCAAGTGATCAACCGAATCTGTAAATAGTCGGTACACCGCGACATCCTCGTCTATCGAATCGACTAATATCACTCCCCGACCAACATCGTTATAAAAACTTTCTCTGATCCTCCGAAGTACCTACCAGGGCTAAGAGTTCAAAATGCATTAAAATGTACTCTTGCTACTCAAATCAAAATCAAATCAAATAATTTATTGTCCTAAAAACTAATACATAGTTGTATAGACATAATAGTATTACATTTATATTTGGCCGTGAGATGATTAAATTCTTCATTAATGATCAAATTTTTTTATTAATAATCAAAACATAAAAGGTTACTCGTAAGAATAAAGAAGGTATTATTGTAGAATTAAATCGAGTCTCGCCATTTAGTTAGCCAGATAAAAAACAGAGTAAGAAATGTAGAAAGTAAGATAGATGTTAAATATAGAGAAGATGTGTAGAAATTAACTGAATAAGTAGTGATTCTATTACATTGAATATAATGAATAATGTAATGAGGAAAAAAAAGAAGGTTATAATGAACATAATTAATTCTTTAAAATACCGATGAAAATGATTTTTATTTTGTACAAAATTAATAAATGTAATGTCAAAAAGAACAAAAAAATGTGACGATCGTCAAAAAGTGATATAAAATATCCTTATATTGCAAATAAAAATGGTCAAGATATAATTAATATGTGCCTACCTAATAATAGAAATAGTCAATACATTTTAGTCAAATTGAAAATCGATTAAAAACCTATTACAGAAAGAGATATAGTCGAGATATAGTCAAGATATACAGTTTTTATAGATCGCTAATGTTGTACAATTCTCTTTCAATGAGTTATAATTTGAGTTTATTTTTAAAATGGGGCATTTTTCCTTCGCGGCATATTTTTTTGATACTTTTGGGTAGCTTATTGTAGCATATAATTCCGACTTAGTTCGGATCCCTTTTAAAAAGTTCTAGATTTGGACGAGGAAGAATCAGATTATTTCTCCCCCTGGTAAAGTGTTTATGGGTATCTGATTGTATCGGCAGCTGAGCTAGGTTTTTAATGATCAATTTAATGCATTCAAAAACGTATAGAGATGGAAGGGTAAGGATTTCAAGTCTTCTGAAAAGACCACGGCATGATTCTACCTACTCTTTATTGTAACATTTCACAATGGGCAGGTTTATTGCCATACGACAATTTCTTACAACCAACCCTACCATGAAGTGTTTATATGAATAAATATGTGTAATATGTGTGTAAATGTATTCTTTTTATTGCATTCCATCGACAGAATTCAAATGCATTTCTGTTAATATTATCCCAACAGAAAATGTCACCCAGCCGGAAATCGAACCCGGAACTGCATTTCTTTGTGAACTAAAACTAAAATTAATACGATCGAACGAGATAGATCAATACGTTAGAGCTGAATGACACAAAGGATCGTCGATAAAAAATACCTGTCGAACTGATACTCGTCCGAATAAATTTTAACACATTTCGTGCGGTGTTAGATCCCGATGCTTTATCTTTGGTCAGTAGTTTTAATGCGAAAAAGTAACAACAGTTTATTTCACATTCCGCTCTAGCGTATTGCCCTGTCTTCTTTATACGAACTAATTTCCGATGTTAGTTCACGAAGAAACGCAATCGAGCCCAATGTAAGATCAGGCGACCTAACCACTGTGCTACCGGGCCGTGACACAGTGGTTTTAATTGTCTGATGCAAGTTTGTGTAAAAAAACTCTCAAAACGTAAAATAATTGAAGATCAGTGTTTTTCGCTTACGAACTATGAGTATTGACCTAAATTATTTAGCAACGACAGCGTATGTTAATCAGTATGACGATTTTAAATCACACTTACCTAACCTCTGTGACACCATTACCACCATTTGGTGATTTTTCTGTTATGACAACTCACGGCGAGCGATCTTCGTATGTATGCAATTATCGGCTCTATATCTCTTTCCACTACGGTGAAAGCCGTCTGTCATTGAATAAGCTACCGTTATATCATAATATGCGTGCACAAAAATCCTCTACAATCAATTTTTCGAGGGTTGAAAACATGCGGTCGTGATTTAAAAATATTCGCTATCCAAGTTGCTTTAATAAGTAGATATTGTTTTGTTATAAACCTCACAAGAATTTTATTTAGTATGTAATGTGTAATATTTATGTGTAAATAAATATTAAATATAAAATAACATCCCAATACTTCGAAAACAAATTTTTATTCATATTTTGGAGTAAATGATAGATTGTTTGGTAAAATTAGCTTCTCTGACGAAGTAGGTATATTATATACATTTATAATAAACATGAATTAGAAGATAAATTATAAGATAACAAAAGGATGCATAAAAAAAGATTTTGTTTGTATTTACATACAAAATCGACCAAAAAAAACGTTGAGTCTTTTCCGCGCGAATAATGCGCACAATGGCTGGCTTTCAATGGGTTAAAGAATATCAAAAAATGCTGATGTAATATCTATTACTATACTATAAATAAAGAAATACTTGAAGGTTAGATGAATATTTATTATTTACCGCTTAAAATGTCCCTTACTTAAAAAAACAAGGTCACATTCCGCAAAATGTGCTTCCAGCGGTTTTATAAATTGCTTTGTATATAAGCAAAGAAATTTGTTTAGTTTTTCATGAAATGTATAGTAGGTATGTATGCAACTTTATACTTTGCTTCCGTGTAAGCGTACAATCATATTCTACGTCCATAAATACAAATACAACAGGCTTTTTCATGAATTGTATCTGAATACCTAATTAAATAACCCTTTTGCTTGTAAGCACGATCACAATTTTACAAGACAAATTCTACAGGTTGACATGATGTCTTTCAATGTGTGTCTTTAGGCTTTCTTTCCGTGCGAAGGATTGGCCGCATTCCGCACACGAGAATTTCTTCAATTTTAGATGTACGGCGACTACATGATTCTTCAGGTCATCTTGTCGTGAAAAGCCATAACCACATTCCTGACAAACACATTTCTTCAATTTTAGATGTACGGCGTCTACATGCTTCCTTAGAGTCCCTTTTTCTGAAAATGCTTGATCGCATTTCTGACAAATATATTTCTTCGATTTTAGATGTACGGCGTCTACATGCTTCTTTAGACTCCATTTTTCTGAAAATGATTGATCGCATTCTTGACAAATATATTTCTTCAATTTTAGATGTACGGCGTCTACATGCTTCTTTAGACTCCATTTTTCTGAAAATGCTTGATCGCATTCTTGACAAATATATTTCTTCAATTTTAGATGTACGGCGTCCATATGCTTCTTTAGACGTCCTTTTCTTGAAAATGCTTGATCGCATTCTTGACAAATATATTTCTTCAATTTTAGATGCACGGCGTCTACGTGATTCTTTAGATTTCCTGTTTCTGAAAATGCTTGATCGCATTCTTGACAAATATATTTCTTAAATTTTAGATGCACGGCGTTTACATGTTTCTTTAGAATTCCTTTTTGTGAAAATGCTTGATCGCATTCTTGACAAATATATTTCTTCAATTTAAGATGTACGGCGTCCACATGCTTCTTTAGATTTCCTTTTTCTGAAAATGCTTGATCGCATTCTTGACAATATTTCTTCAATTTTAGATGTACGGCTTCCACATGATTCTTTAGACTTCCTTTTCTTGTAAATGCTTGATCGCATTCTTGACAAATATATTTCTTCAATTTTAGATGTATGGAGTCTACATGCTTCTTCAGACTACCTTGATCTGAATAGGCAAGTATGCATTCCTGACAAGTGTATTTTTTAAATTTCGTGTGAATTATTTTATTATGACGAGTTAATTGATATTTAGTAGAAAACGATTTGTCACACTCCGGACACGAAAAACGTTTTACTCTCTCAGGTTGTTCACTCCGTGAATTTCGCTCCCCATTGCTACTTTGGCCATTATTTGGTTCCGGTTTAATAAAGCAAGTCTTACCGTCGTAAAACTCTACTAAATTCCCGCTGCTATTTGCTTGAAAACTTACTTCGCCGGAATTTGTAGCCACCATTTTACGTGCAACATTTTCACTTTCACTGAGTAAAAATTGCTCGACGCTGCCACTCGGAGCATCATTTGGCTCTGGTTTAATGAAGCGCATTTCTTCCTCGTAAAAATCAACAATATTTCCTTTTTCGTCGCAGGATGCAATCAAATCTGCTAGCGGCATATTTCCATTAGAGCTGTCGTAATCCATTTCCCTTTTGAAGGCCGCCTTTTTCTCTGTTATCAATCTGACTGGACTGGAATTGCCGACAATATTTTGATTCATCGCCATATAAGTTTAATACGATCAAAGCACGATCGACTTTCTATCCACCTAACAGGATTTTGACAGCTTGTTGTGTTGCCAGGAACGAAATTTCAGAAACGAGGAAATATGTCCGCCGAATTAAAAAACACTGTATTTTTGCAGTACGCGCACTGCGTTTTAAATCCGGCACTGCGATGGCAGCACTTAAGAACATCATTAATCATTAAATGAACCATAAAGAGCAGACAGTGACAGCAACATCTAGTATATTTCTCACTGTTTACTTTATTGTAAAAGAAACTTTGTTTAAAAAATCCTTGAAATTACGTCTAATGTGATATAATATTTGACAGTGAAGGACATTTTCATTAAGATGTTTTGTAGTGGCAATCCTGTCGCTGTCATTTTTTGGTCTCCCACCGCAAAAACTCTACAACAATCCACAGAATTTAAACGCGACCCGATTTTTTTCTGGTAGTAGGGGAAGTGGGGGCAAAACCGCCCTCATAACAATCAGTCGATTAAAATATAGGTAGAGAAAATAAAGCAATTTAGTCATTTTCACGGCTTTATTTAGTGACTGTACTATTAGTTCACACAATTGAAGTAGTTTTTAAATACAAAAACATCATAAAAAGTAGTTATGACCTCAAAACTGTATTAATATAAAAAAAACGGTGTTGCCCCTACAGTGGGGCACAACCGACCCAGCAATTTTCATTGGGGGCACAACCGATTTTTGCCGTTATTGGCAAAAGTCACAAACATACTCGAAATCGTCTTCTTCATCTATGCCTGCACAGGCATCATGATCCCATCCAGGACATTTTGTTCATTTAATCCAACCATATGTTGACTTAGATTTAGAGTACATATCTAAGCAAAATATGCATTCATTATCTTTATCTTCATCTTCACTATCGCGTTTAGCTTTCTTGATCGGTTTTTTCACTGCTTGTGTTTTCTCTCGCTTTAATTTTTTATTTGTAGTAGTTTCAGGCGTCTTTTTTTTCGTTAAATTCCTTTGTTGTTAGTGGGGTCTTCTTGCCTATACCTTTGCCTTTTGTAACACGTGGAGTCTTTATTTTAAATTCTTTGTCTGCAAAAGCAGCTTCCAGTTCTGCAGGGCGATTTTATATCTCCATCGCTAAAAACTCGAAACGAACTCAAACGTTACGGTTCGAAAACGATTTTAGCGAAACGAAACATAATATCTCGTATCGGTCGATTTTGTAAAAAAGACACTTCGTTTCGCTAATTTTACTACGTTTCGCTAATTTTACGAGATAAAATTGGCAACATCGCATTGGTTTTCATTTGTTAAACGTCAAACTGTGGTCAAACTGTCAACTGCGCGGTGCGATGTGTTGAAACTCAAAAAGGAACGCGATTTCGCCATTGATATACGATTCCTTCGCCTATTATTTCGCCATTCCCACACGTTATCGCGAATCCCGTTATTTTGCTGTCGACATCATAATGCAACAATGCGATGTATACTATTTCGGGATTCATTCGTTGTGGTGCCGTTCGACAGCCAGTGTCTCCATGTTCTCGTGCGTATACAAAATGAGTTCCGCCAGGTCGCGAATGAGCTTGTTGCAGCAAGAAACCGTGCTGGATTTTATGGACCGGCATAAAGATTTAGCGAAAGGGAGAATCACCGGCGCGGATGGGAAGAAAAGAAGCAAAAACCTTTGGATGCAGCTGTCAGCAGTGCTGAACGCCGATGCTGAAGGTGCTACTAAAGATTGGAAAGGTTGGGCGAAGGTGAGTACTGTTGATTTAATTTTGGATTCTTTATCGTACTTCATACTAGACAGACCTTTGTGATACAGTTCTTTGTGATACCGATCTATAATTTGAAGTAAGTTAGGTTAGTTTGTAGTATATAATATGCTACGATAGAGTTTCTCGTCTGTTATAATTGAAAGGAAACGGATTCTTACCGCGTAACTACACTATAGTTTTTCAAAAGTTTGACAAAGTTAGAAGATAGTCTTAAAGAAGTTACATTTGCCGTCTATACGGGAAAAATAAGGCTGACCGCGCACTGCGATGCGTTTTCCTTCCGGAGAATTTGTGGACTATAGACAACCATGAACCGCGCGCACTACAGAAAAAAAGTTGGGCCGGAAGATAAAAGCCGAGGAAAATACTAGACGTTTCTATCGCTGCTTTCTCTTTATGGTTCATTTAATGAAATAAAATGAAACGTTATCTTGGAAATGATTTATTACAAAATATATAAAAAATATATTTGGATTATTGAACGTAATTTTTTAGTTTCTGAAGAAAAAGTGTTTTTCAGTGCTGGAACCAAAACGCAGTGTGCGGAGCGCCAAAATGCGGTGTTTTTCTCATTCGGTGTAAAAATCGTACCGCATCGCAGTGCGCGCTTAGCCTAAGAGTATGTCTGTCTAGGGCATTGAGTGCCAGCACTGTCTCTACTCTTGACAGTTTTCTCTAGATTGGTGTTTTTTTTCAATCTTAGAGCACTCTGCCGATGCAAACAAATAGCCAATATGTCAATGCAAGGAAACGACATCAGATTATTAATACCATATATATTATCTTTTTCAGACATGGTCCGACTGGAAATTCCATGTCAAAAAAAAATTGTCTACAAATGCCAATGCTGCCAGGCAGACGGGAGGTGGTCCATCGAGGCAAAAACCACTATCGGCGATGGAACAGAGGGTGTCCGAATACGTGGGTAGAGAAAGTGTCGAAGGAGACATAGATGGCAAGGCAGAAACCATGCCGGTATAAATAAAAAGATAAACAATGGGCTCGATAGCGTTTCTTTGTTAACTAATATTGGGAAAATAGATCATGTGAACGAGACAGAGCAGTGCGTTGGAGCTGAATGTAAAATGGACGATCGTATCCTCTCCCGCACAAAAACTACCCGAAGAACAGAAAATCATCTAAATTAGTTTGAAAACATTTCGTCTGGTCCTAGATTAATGGTAGTTCTATCCTGGAAAAGTGACCAGCGTTCATTTTATATTCCACTCTAACTTATTGCTTTGTCTCGCTGGCATGAACTAATTCCGATTTTAGTTCACGAAGAAACGCAATCGGGTCCACTGGGCTCGATTGCGTAACTCGTAATATAATACTTAAAATTAGAGTGACTCGACTAAGTGTAGGTACCCCATACCAATTGGTTTTATGGATAAAAAAAATAAATAAAATGTCCTCAAAGTGGAGTGACTATTTAAGAAACTCCAGAATATCAGCCACTGCGAGATTCAGGGAAAGGCAGTTGGGCCCAATAGTTTCATGAAGAGTAACATCCATACAAGTTATACTTATTTGTATTTAATGTGGCATCGAAATTTCTCTTTAATATTTTAAGACTTTTCATTGAAATTATCGCTATTAAAATTATCTTTGGGCCATTCCTAAGTCAAAAATTAAGAATCGAAAACAGTGCCTTGAAGGAACCACCAAGTTTCATTTATCATCAGTGTTAAACATATACATATTTCACGAAATCGGCATTGCCAACGATCACACATTAAAGTTCGCAATATCAAGGTGGTGGGGTGGACGTGGGAGTTGCCAGCCGCTGGTATAATGGCATAATGGTGATAGTGTAATAATAGAAATAGCCGCCGCGATTTTATATCAGCGAATACTAACTCACTTGAGTCGAGTATGGCGATTATACGATGCGGAAATGGCCGTCTGGCCGAGGGTAGGCTGCCGCACCTTCTCAAACTGTCGGAATTATATAAAACGGAACTGTTCCACAAATTTTCAAATTGCTGTTTATTCTACTTAAGAATAAGAATAAGAATAAATTTATTTTGGAAAGTAATGCTTAAAATGGTAATTTACAAAGTCTGCCTAACTAGGCCGAAGCCCATACCAAGGTGGACTCGAATATGTTACTTGTAAATTTTGTATTGTGCGCACATTTATTAAAGTATTATAACTGAGAAGAAATGAAATAAAATAAATCGAATAGCTCTAATAAATAGTAATATGATATTAATAAAATAATAATAATAATAAAATACATTAAAATTAAAATTGCAATGATAGTCAGTAAATAGAGAAAAATAGCCTAGAGGTTAAAAAAGCCAGTAATAAAAGTAGTAATTAAAATAGTCAGGTTGCTAGTCAATAAATAATACAGAAAATAAAAGATAATAATAATCCTAGAAGCAACAAATAAAAAGAGAAGATTTAGTTGTCAGGTTAAATATGAGGAGGCGTTTCATGGAGAATGACGACGATGAGCACCTCAATCTCATGTCTTCCAAATTTCAGCAGCAGTGGAATAATTTGCCTATTTGCCATTTTTACATTGGTGGTCGTCTTTAAATTTAATTTAACGTCATAAGGCGGCATAATTTAGGGCCGGACGAAACGGTTTTAATAGAATTGAGATGTTTTATGTTCGGCAGGTAGTTTTTGTGCAGAAAAGGATACGATCATTCATTTTACATTCCGCTCCAACGTACTGCTCTGTCCCGATATTAGTTTACGAAGAAACGCTCTCGAGCCCATTTATTATCTTAAAATATCGTGACATATTTTAGGTCATATCTTTTAGGTCAATATTAATGAATCGACGTTAAGAGTGTCGACATAAGAGGTTCGATGTGACATAAGAGGATCGTGAAGTAACTCAATTTTTGCTGATGTTAATACATTAACACAAGCATGGCATTTTTTATAAAATAATCTATTTTTGTTAAGAAACTAATACAGATAAAATAAATGATCCTCTCTGAACACTTCTATCTATTAGCATCGTTCAGAATAAAACACTTATGTTTGCCGGTTTTGACGTGTGCATCATAGGAGATTTTTCGATGTATTAACAGTTCATCATATAGAAAAAGTCAAATCAGATATGTAGAAGGTTTGTTTGTAGATGCAGATATTTAGAATGTGGGATTGGCACTTTTATTTAAACTAAAGTAACTTACGCTATGGTTTTTGTGACATTGGTAGTTAGGTTCATCAGATTTTTTGGTACCAAAATGTCAATATCGCCAAATGCTAACATTTGTGATCTTAGATATCGTGTAGTCGCATTAACATATGCTTTAAAGGAAGATGACGTTTAGCGACACAAAATTTTCCGTGTGCAACAATATACAATGTTGTGATGGGTTTGAAAATTGGTTCAGGAAAGTTGGTCAGACGTGTAGGGAGAATGCACAGTGATTAGTAAATTCTACGTAAAAAATCAGACGGAGTTAGAAAAGGTGAAGCAAACCAAAAGCCGAAGAAAGGCACAATTAAAAGAGGGGCATAGTAAGCACAGTAGCCCAAATATAGCCCAAATATGGTACAAAGACGACAGTTATAGTCCTAAGGAACCAACATTACCGCTAATATTCAAGTGAACGAAACCAAGCGAAAAAGCGCCCAGAAATTCAAATATCTCATGGTCAAAGGATACATTGCCGTATAGTATAATCCAGCTGCGCTTACACCAAAATGGAAAACATTATCATCAGAAAGGCCTGGACCTTTCTTTATGTATGAGATTAATTAGAACTTATGATTTTATAGCTCTTCAATACGGCATCGAAGCATAGACCTGGAAGAGTCATCATCTATAATACTTTAGCCACGTTACGACTAGCACTAAATACCACTTTCTAAAGGACTAATACCGGGTAGGAATGCCCAGAATGCGCAGGATTTCCCAGCTTAAGAATCTGAGAATTTGGTGTGAAAGGAGCACTAAACGATAATAGCTTTAATCCGAACTGTAAAAGCATCTGAAGACGAATATATAAGTTGTAGGAAAAGTGATGACGATGATAATTCGTTGATGATTCGCCTTAGCCGTTCCTAATTGGGTATCGCAAGAGTCCAACCTAGCACTCAGAGGAGTGAAAATTGGATCGCTTTTTAATAAGTCACCGACACGAATTCGATAATTAATGGTCTTCTTACATACTGATGTGCGTCAGCTATTGATCTGCCCCCTAGGCGTCATAATTTCGCGAGTCGTTCGGGGGTAGTCCTCCACACGAGGAGGCTACTGAACAGAAGCTGAATCGTGAGTTGCACCGACCCACAAACACAGTGCATCTTATGGCACAAGCTGCAAGAAACCGTTCGCTACCTGGGCAGCTAGGCAACTGGCCAGTTAGCCCCCAATTTCATCATCATCATTCGTACAGAAAATTATGACACTTTGAGCACCACTGTAAAATCGATGACGTCACGAGTCGCGGGCACGCGAGCCGCCGGCATTGAACTTGAAATGGAAAGACGGGGAAAGAGGGGAATTTTATTGCCATTGCAGAGTGAATTAGCCGAACGCGAAGCCGGTAGGTGTATGTTGAAACCACGGGGTGAGTCATGACGTGGTGCCGCCCTTCCATTCGCAGGTGTATACTTTATTCATTGTCTGGAGAAACGAATTTGTCCAAAATATCGCCCCCCCCCCCTTTCCTTGTACGCCTTTTGTCATAAGCTTCTTGTCCATGTCGTAGTAGCATTTATTATATAGGGTATTAGATTCCCTTCTACGCCCAGCAGATGATGCTGATAGCATTGTCTAACAAAACTATAGCAATTTATTTGGACATCTATAACAACATTGACATAATAGTTTTCTTAAAGGATTTATTTATTATAAAAACACAATAATTTAGCCAATCCTAATAACATTCAATTATTAAAAACCCAATTATAACATTCGAATATTAGTACCATTTATCGCACTTCTTTATAGGCTGATTACATCACAGACTTATTATATGCACTAGGCTGATTACATGCAAAGAGATAAAATGCCATTTATTAGTCTACTTGAAATTTTAAGTGCTTAATTATTAGGATTGAAATCTGTAAATCAAATTGAAATTGACATCTTTATAATAATATATATATTATACATAATATTAAAATATTAAAAGCTACCATTTTAAAATTCATTTGTTAATATACTATTATTTTATTTCGAGCTAGAATACAGTAAAAGCATGTTTAGAGTGCCATCTATAGTGCGCCGTCATAGTGCTATACCACGAGAGCCGCCATATTTAACATAAGAGAAGATTAATCAATATTTGAAACTATTAAACTAGCAAAATCCTAGCTGCTAAAACGTACTATGACATTAAGCAATCTAATAACCTATATAATCAATGGTAGTAGCTAAAAAGACAAAGAAAAAAAGAGAGAGTGAAACAGAAAGGAATAAAATTTAAAAAGACGAGACGATGAGATTGTAAATGAAACAATAGCCAATGAAAACAATACAATCAATAGTCAATAGTAATAAAATGTGTAATAAATGTATACGAACACTAACGGTAAATCGTATCTAAAGAGATAAAAGTAGAAAGTCAATAAATTTATGGAAAATGTGAGTAGTGAATGAAATGTGAGAATATTCAATGACAATTAAACATTTTAATGCCTATTAAATATTATTCGATGATTGGTGAAACCCAAAAATATTTTAGAGAACCCATAAACAAAATGGTGTAGTAGGGGAAAACATTCAGAAACTAAAACAAAAGGTATAATCACAAATGTTTCAGATATAAATATAATAACAGATAGAGGCGTTAAGTTGCATGTGATGTGATGCATGTGAAAAGTTATTTAATAATCCTCTATATTTTCATCAGCTTTTATTTACATTGCAATGCATGTTAGTATGTTTGTTTATGTCAAATCTTGCAAGCTAAATTAGAACCGCTTTCTCTTATCCTATGAAGTTGAAGTTTTACAAGTTGTTTCAGTTTCGATGACGATGCATTTTTATGGAGCATGACCTGATTCTACAACCAGGATCGGCTCCCGACGAGGCTACTCTTCCATAGTCAACAGCACAGACACTATTTTATATACACATTCAATTATGATAGCCCGTTCTAAGTTTCTCCGCGACAGGACTGCTGCGGACGAGAGAACTCCTCAATGGTCAACAGCATAAATTCAACAGCATTATTCAATTATTATAGCCCGTTCTAAGTTCCACTATGACATGGCTGCTGCGTCCAGGGTTTTTATATTGTTGTGTGGGGGTTTTCTAAGGTCTTTATGAGCCTTGTAACACTACGACCATTGCTGACCTATTGTGTTCGCCACCTGCTATAGTTCTGCGCTAACCCTCGTGTCATTTAAGAACCGCAACAGGCTTTGTCGCTAGATTGTTTTACCTCCTCTGGTTGGAGGTAATGACCCCGCAAGTGGGTGGATCTTTTACGCATCAGCGGGCCACACTCGCCCATGAGGTGCAGGGGAGTTGTTTCCTTTGCCCCTTGGCAGAACTTGCACATATTCGTGTCCCGGAGCTTGAGGTTATACATGTCTTTGTTCAGGCCACAATGCCCCGTGAACGCCCTAACCAGTATGCGTAGATTGTTCCTATTTAGCGATAAGGCCTGACGGGCATTCTTACGGTCCTAAGCCTTAATTAGCGCTACGGAATGATTCAACCCTATTTCTAAACATATTTGTTTGAGCATTAGGTGTGCAAGGCTTTTTGGTACGCCACAGCAAGGTTCAGGGCCGTATAACGTTCCCTTTGCTCCTCTTTGCGTTCAGAGTTGGCTGGGAATAGAGAATTTTAATAAAAGCTTGTTTTTAAACATGTGTTTCTAGTATAAACTTATAAAAGTAAACGCGGCGAAATATCGATAAAAATGAGCCATCATAAATAAGAAATGTTTATTAATCGCTACGCTAATTTCTATGTCAGTAAATTTGTGAGCCCCTAATAGAGTAAAAATCTTTCAGATATCAGTACTAAAACAAATTGCACAAAAAACAAAATATTTTGCTGAATTTCAAAGAAAAACTTGTACGCTCTGAAATGGTTTCAATTCACAATAAAACGTTTTTCGATTTATTGTCTTTGAGATTAAATAAGTTAGTTATTAAAGCATTATGATTCCAGCAAAAACAGTTTTGAACTTTTTCACCCATTTTCCCCAAGTATTCCCATAGTATTTAGGTGATTAACAAAATTAGTCTTAAATTAGAATGCACTTTAGACCTTTACCTACCTAATCGTTGAAAATTTTAAGTTATATAAATCGTAACATTCAAGCATTTGTGATTTTATTAAGTGATGTTTTTCTATTTAATTACTCGTAAATTGTGTCTTAAGGAGTTTCATTCCTTGGACTTAAGAGTCCATATTTAATTCGACTACAGTACATTCTAAGCCAAGACCAAGCCTATTACAATACAAATGAATATTCAGCAGTGCAAGTTATTGCTTGTCATTATTTTTTGCATAATGATGTATCATTAGCCTTTTAGACTAGTGATACGAGGGGTGTCAATCGCAAAGGGCAAATAGATAGCCAAGGGACTTATAACGGAATCTGGTCGTTTGGTCTTCCATGGACTGAATGTAAAAGTCTTAGCGAACAAAAACAATCCACTAACTAAACTACACTGGCAAGCCTGTAATAGTCCAACGACCTCACACCCTCACTACCAGATTGGGACGGATTTCTTCGTCCTTCAGTCTGGTCACAAATTCAAAGTCGTTGCGCGGCCTCTACCTGATCGGTAATTCAGTTAGAATTTATTGCGGATGGAGGCGTCTTTTGCCCATCAATATGACACGGGATCGGGTGGCCAACGGATCGTTTCAAAGATGGCTGAAATCAGGTCAACAACTACCCCCCGCTGCTTACGAAACTTCCGTTTCTAGACTCCCCCGGTTATTCACCGGAGTGCACAGCCGATTGGCTGGCGCCGCACAATTCGCAAGCCGCCCGTCATCTCCTAGGGGAAGCTGATCCACCATGCGGGCAATCCTTACCGGGGCAGACCGTCTTCGAGGAGGCTACTAGATAGGAGCTGAACTGTGAGTTAGACCCACCTCGACAAATAACGAGGTCGGTCTTAGTGGCCCAGCTGCACGAGGACCATTAGATACCAGGCTAGTGACATTAGGAATGCTCCAAAATTTCATAAATACTAGGAAGCACGATAAATAAGTTTGAACAGACAGAATTCTTGAAATGTTAATCGCATGCCGAAGTGCCGCTGCGAGACTACAAAAAGACCAGAGCGAAATGGAATGCTGGTCCGACCGCGCCTATTTCCATCCCAGTAGGTACAACGACTCGTCATTTGCAGCAGTTAATTTTAGCGGTATGCTCATTCGCCTCTCCCTGGGTCGTGTCATTGAAGAAGCGTTAGCGGTCTTCCTTTTGGAGGTCCGTTTTTAAGAGGAAATCCTCAGTTAGGATGAATCAAATTCAGCGCGAGATATCGTGTTGTTTCTTCGCATTCTGGTGCCATGGTGTATCATTATGCTATTGCAATCTGTTGCCTGGAGCTCGGATCAATCATCTGGGGGATTTTTGGCAATAATTTCGTAGATTCCGGAGCCAACGTGTTCTTCTTCATCCCGGACCTCTCCTTCTGGCAATTTTGCCTTAAATTATTATTTTATGCAAAACTAAGATCAATTAAAAGTTTTCACAATTAAATTCTAAACATATGGTTACAGTGCAAGAAGAAAATATGCATAAAAATACAGTTTTACATAATAGGTAAATTTCGATGAAAGTCATAAGAAAGCCACATATTATCAATTACGGAATAATAGATATATACGGTTGTTTGTTTGTTTCTATTCTTTATTACGACATTTCACAATGGGCGGGTTTATTATCGTACGTCGATCACTTACAATCAACCCTACTATAAATTGTTTATATGTATGTGTGCGCGTAACGTTTGTCAGTGTGTGTTGTTGCATTCGATCGACATAATTAAAATGCAATTCCGTTAATTGTATCCCAACGTAATATAGTGACACAACTGGGAATCGAACAAAGTAAGATCAGGGAACCTTACCACTATGCCTCCGAATAGTGTATATATTCACTTTATTATTATGTATATCTAATACTAGGTATGTATATACAATTTAATTATTAGATATACATATCAATATTATGTATATCTAATAATTAAATTGTTTAGATATACATAATATTGATAAAATAATATCATAATATTAATAAGTTTAGGTACCATAAATAGGTTTAATATACATAATAATATATGTATAATATAACATACATTGTAATAATTACAAAATTTAACAGCATAATAATCATTACAATATTTTACAATATTAAACAGAAAAAGAAATACTAATCAAGCCGAAATCTATGAATCGTGTTTTAAATCTCTTTCAAGCAAGTATATCCAATGAACTACATCCAATAATGAATGAATATATCCAAATGTATTATCCAAGCGCATTAGATGCATTGCGGATCGTATTTTAGCTCAAACGGTTTTATTTTTATTTTGCAAAAGGGAGCATTTAGAGCATCACTTTTCAAGGGGTGATTGTATTCATCATACTGTACGAATAAAAATATAGTATAGAAGAAAATATGTTCTTTGGAAAATACAGTTTTTTTAGCATACCTTTTTTTAGAAGTTACATTTTTTTTTCTTTACGGCAGATTAGAGATTTTTCTCTACAACAAGGGAATCATTTAAACCATTATTAATGGAGTTACGTATTTCTAATTTGTATGATATCTTTGATCATGAATGTGTAAGTGAAATCATGAATATACATGAGAAGACAACACGCAGATATTGAATGCAATCAAATATACACACACACAGATTACAAGGCCTAAGACACTACATAACTACCTATCCCAAGCCTTTATTTCAGAATTCCAACCGTAGAAGTGTAAATGTTTACAATAAATTACCACTTTTTTTTTCGTCAGCAACTGTAGGCAATTCAGGAAAAAGTTAACACTATATTTGACATCCAAATATTTGTATAATGTTAATGAATAAAATTTTTATTTAGATGAAATGCTTTAAATTGTATTTTTAGATTATGCAGGTATTTCAAACTTTCAAACCCAAATGGCCCAAACACTTTCAAACCTTTTCAAGGGTTGATTGTATGCATCATACTGTACGAACAGAATAGAAAATATGTTCTTTGGAAAATACAGTTTTTTTGACATACCTTTTTTTAGAAGTTACCATTTTTTTCTTTACGGTAGATTATTTATAAAAATCAGACGAACAAAAGAGTATGAATATTCAATATAAGTACATTTTCGCGCTTATTATAGCCATTCTCTAGAACAGCGACGCATTGTATGACACTTCATCAAGACGAAGTTTGGGAAAGTATATGACATCAATCAGTTTTTTTGCTTTTTGGTGTATAGTGCAGCGAAAATGGTTGAGAAACGCTGATGTAAATTTATATTCCGGTGAATCTTTCGCCCCTGTGCGTAAGTTGAGTACTTTCGAGGAGCAACCTGATGTCCGTGTTTCCAGATGTCCCGTAATATTCAAACCACTTACCCTTGATTCGACATGTTTTCTTATTTTGACCGTCATCAATCATTCGGCGAAACGCCGGTGGTCCAATTTTAATTTAGCGCAATCCGTTGCCATGAATCAATTACCTTTTTATTTGAAGGCACTTGCGCCGCTGCCTTGTAAAAAGCGCGCTAACTCTTTTGCTTTCGATACGAGCGCAATATTAACCGCGCAATTTCAATCAAGCAACTAATTCACTTTGATAATCGAGTTAATGTTAACGGGGCATATCTACCCAAGGCCAAGATCTATGCAGCATAAATGTTATATTCTTTAATCTAAATATATTCATAACATAAACATTCAAATGCAAGAGCACAAAAGAAAATGAATTTAGGACCCAGAAAAAATCGTTATATGAATCATTTAAATTTAGATATACATCTGTCTGAGCCCAGGTTAAATAGCGTTTTGTTCTTAGAAGCTCAAAACATGTACATTTAATTGGAACGCTATTCAACCTGTGCACAGTCCACAGGCGATATCTGTCATCGCCCAGGTGCGCCCAAAGTGACATCCCCAGGGTAACTGATCCACCATGCCATGAGTCCTTACTTGGGTTGACCTTCTTGAAGGAGGCTACTGGATAGGAGTTAAACCGTAAGATGGGTCGACCCAAGAAAACGAGTGGATCTTAGTGGCCTAACTGCAAGTGAACCATTAGCTGTATGAAGCCCAACAGTAGGGCGGTGTCGACTACAACGGGCGAACCCGTCATCCCGGGCTGGCCAACGTCTTACGGCGAGGCACCGGGATAGGTAACCAGCGGGCAGCCTCGCCCCCTCACTACCAGTTTGGAAAGATATCTCCGTCTGGAATTAACCTTCAGCATACCTACCTCCTACCTCCAGACTGGTTACAGGATCGAGGTCGTATGCGCGTTCCTCTCCCTTATGAAGCGGTGATACGGTGTACACCGAATTTATCGCGAACCACGGCATCCTTTGCCCGGCTTATTCACCCAGAATCGGGTGGCCGAAAGGTCGTTTCAAGAGCAGTTGCCATAGGGCTAACAGACTCCCCCGGCTGTTAGTGGGAATGCACAATCGATTGGCTGATGCCGCACGGTGCGCAAACCGTCCAGGAGCGCCCGAAGGTTGACTCCTAGGGCAGACTGGCCCGCGGGCCAGCGTCCTACCCTGGCTCTCCCTTCCGCGTGGGGCCGCCGGATGGGTATTGACCCGTGCGTTTGACCGACCCTATACAACTGGGTCTTAATGCACAAACTGCAACAGGGCCCATTAGCTCCCTATATCCCAAATAGCTGTGTTCATGAAAGTAAAATCAATTACGGAGCTCGTTCACTTTCAGAGCACGTCGCAGTGTCGTTGCTTCGTTTTGCCGCCAGCACTTCATCGCATTTTATTATCTTCGAGCTTTAATATTAAAATTTCGCTACGGCTCGAACGACACGCAGGCATCCGCCGGATGTGTCACACAGGAATTAGCGATTTAACACGCGCGAGACCTCATCAATGGCCAGGAGTTTGCAAGGATGCGTTATGTGGTGTGTTACATTTGTTAGTTTCTGTTTACAGTCAGACCCTATCTCTAAAAATGCGAATGTATGAATAGAGTTTTTGAAAAGTTTAGGATGAAGTATATTTCTTAAGTCGACCAAGTTTGATATAATTTCAAGGTTAAATGATGTTGATGTAATGACCTTACCATGACTTTTTGACCATACAAATCCTCAATGCAGAAGCTCAACGATATGGGTATTTACGGCAACTTTTGTCAAAGTAACCGATGACGCACGTAAAGCTATGGACCAGAGAAAACTCACTTTTCTTGTTCTCTTAGACTTAGCAGCGGATTTAACTCTGCCGACTTCGACTTGGATTTTGCACGGATACATACGCTCAACTGTTAGCAAACCTTTATCAATTACTTGAACTCCTTTCTTACAGCTACACAATAGTATGTAAAAGTGCGCGATCGAGCATCCGAATCGATTAATCTAACGGCTGGAGTTCCACAAGGTGCGGTTCTATCCCCGCTTATTTTTTCAATTCTCATAGATCCCATCTCCCACCGAGGATATACTCATCCGTATGCAGATGATGTTATCAAAAATATAACCATTTCTCTCCTGAAATCATTATTGAAAATGCCTCGATCGCACATGAACTCCGATCTTCAAGCCTTTTGTGAATGGTGTGCGCTGATAGATCTGCTAATCAACCCTTCGAAATCCCAGTCTATACTCATTAGAGGTCGTAAATTACCTCCACAGTGTACTCTGGAGAGCAATTCACTATGGAGAGCAATTTTCGACTAAAGATCCTTCCACATTTAAAACTGAACGATATCACCATACCCTTGTGGCAGAACCAAAGATCTTGGTTTTATCATCGATAAACATTTCTCATGGAAACCCCAGGTAGAAAAGGAAAAACGCAAAATATTTGCTGGTTTTCACCCTCTGCAAACGATCAAGCTATTTCTTCTTACGGACACAAAGAAATCTATTGCAAAGCGTCTCCTCTTACCTTTTCTTGAGTATCCAGATGTGGCTTATCGCCATTTACAGAGGAGCTACTCAACAAACTTAAACGTTTGCAAAATGTAAGCATACGATTAATCTTCGTTCTGCGTAAGTATGATCATGTGTCTGAATATAGGACACAGTTAAAACTCGTTTCCAGTACGCCAACGGAGAAATTTATGTATATTTGCTCTCCTGTATCGTGTACTATCTCAATCAACACTATCCTATCTTCACGAACTTTTCGAACTATTAGGTTCGCACGGTCTCGTACATCAGTCAGCCTCTGACAACTTACTCAAAATTCCTTATCATGATACTGATTTCTACTCCTACTCTTTTTGTGTCCATAGTGCAAGACTCTGGAATGACCTCCCAGCAAATATACAAAACTCAAAAAGTTGGCAATGACTCAGGACTCACCTCAAAAAGTACTACTCTTCTAAGAAACAACCAGTTCTTCCCCTTTTTTCTCTTTTCTCTCACAATTTTCTCTCCTGGGGCATTCTTAGTATTAAATATAGTAATTTGTATTTTATGCAGACAAACTTATTAATCTTCATTTCCACAAAGCGCGCATGTACCACTAGACTGTGTTAGTAGTAAGATATTGCCATGTGGCAAGAAGCACGACTTTTTGTATTTTATTTTTTCATTTGCGGATAAAGAGTTTGTTGTTAAATTATTATCATTAAAAAAAATGTTTGTATAGCTATATAGCTATATAAGCGTCATCAATGGCGGTGCCTCGGGGGTTGTCGTTCAATGGTGTTCCACCATGCCCAACATCTTAATAAACTACATACAACAGAAATGCGTACGCTACGCTAGTCAGCTGGTGTCATACAATTAGACAAAATCCGAAATCAGTACATAAGGGGACGTTTAAAGTCGCTTCGATAATTTATACAGTCAAAGAAAGAAGCTGACGGTGGCGCGGACACGTCCAGCGAAGCCCAGATGGCTTCGCTGGACGTGTTCGCACCACCGTCGCGAATGGCTTCGCTGGACGTGGCTTCGCCGACGTCCAGCGAAGCCAGAAGCCCAGATCGCAGATGGCACGTCCCTGAAGCTTGGCCCAGACATGACAACGACGAAACATGCTCGTGAAAGACCACCTGCCACTTAGTTCACGACAGTCGAAAAAGACCCGAGAGAAGCTCAACTCGACGCCGACACAGCACAAGATCGTGCTCAGTGGAGGAGAAGGATAAGAAAGGCCGACCCCAAGTAAATATGTCAGAGTCTAGGAAGAAGAAAAAAAAGGTGTTCCACTATGCATCTTTCTTTTCTCGACTGTTTAGAAGTTCTATAAAATAGCTATAAAATGCCAACTCACCTTAAAATTATACTCGTGTATAATTCCACAAGCACTAACTATTCACGTATCTCGCGCACTCAAGTGCATTTCTCGCTAACAAGGTGTGATTCCTAATGGGAGTAAGAACAGACTGAAATACTCTGTCTAATGAAAGTGTATGAAAGCGCATGAAAATAGCGGCGACCGTGATGATTTTCAGCTTGTTGTATGGGCGTCGCGGCGCCGCGCCGGTATCCGGTAGAGCGGCGGGAAGTCATATTTCCATCAAGAGCGAGGATGAAAGAGGATAATGAGCGAACTGCGATTAGGGACATTAGAAAAGTAAACAAAGACGAGATTAGAATCATTCCCTGTTCGCTTCGTGTATTTGTTATCATTTTAACGGTTGAAGCACCAAGAAGCTCACTACATATACAGGCCGCTCTGTAAAGCAAATGAGGATGGGACAAAATGACCCCACCGGCCAATAGCCACAAGACACACGTCGTTGAAAAGCTCTTGTCGTTGACTGTTATTTCTTACTATAGAGGCTTGTCTTAAATCATTGTGGGCAAAAAGTTACAGCTATTACAGTTGATCAGAGACGGTCGTTAAAATGTTCAAATAAAACATTTCAATTCAATAGTAGAAAAATCTAAATCCAAAAATCAGCCAAAAGTCTATGATAAAATGACATAACATCGATATTCACAAGAAAGCCTAAACACAACAACGCACAACGATCGAAAATGGCGTCTAACGTTTCGAAGTATCACACAAGTAGAGGTGATTCGATACTTGGCACCAAACCACTGCTTAAGTATCACACGCCATCTTGGACTCGACAATTCAAAATAATAATATTATGAAGTAAATATTTAATATGTATGTAGATTACAATGTTTAACGTAACATACCTGACCATCTACATATGTCGTTTTAGTTTTATTTTTTTCTTTCAATTTTGTTTTGATACTTTCTATTGTGTGATTATATTTGTATAGAGTGCCTAAGATGACTATTAATAATTATTAATTTTATATGTATACTCACGTACATGGAATCAGTTTCTTATTGTTTTTTTTATTTGTCTGCCGTGTAAAGCCGACTTTAGTCAACGATACTGTCAAATGACTATTTCTGCTTGATTAGTTTTAAATCAATATATTACTAGCAACTGACGAATTCTAATATGCGATAACTAGCTTCAATTGATTATTTGCTGTCTCATGCGCATAGAAATATTTCTTGTTTAAACAAACATTTTGCGTAGATATCAAAATGAGTTTCAACGAGAAAGAAGTACTTTTAGTTTTAGCAATTATAGAAGAAAATATCGGGGAAAAGAAACCACTTGAATCCATTGTCAATTTCTTATCACAAGACCAGACCATAAAAGCTTAAACAGATACATACCTGTGCAGAATCACACACTCTCATATATACACAACTATGACACATACACGTAGATGTACTTACACACACCCATCATCCATCCTTCTTCTAGCCGTATTCGGCCATAGCGATTGCATTCTAGATTCTTTTTTTTTTTTTTTTTTTTTTTTTATTGTTGGGGGTTTTGCTGGTGAGCCCTCAGGTGACTGATGTAGCCGATCTTGGCTTTGAATGTGCGTGCACATTTGGCGCAAGTCAAGACACCATTGACGTAATTATACTTTATGGCCGCCGGTGGTCGGGCCTTTAGTTCGTCGCGCTTGGCATCTAAGTCGAGCAGCCTCTTCTTTTCAAAATCATCTATATTGCCCTGCACTAGCAGTCTCCATCCTGGGCGATCTTTCGCTTTACTCTCCCACTGAGAGGGTTCAATGTTGCACCTTTTCATATGCCTCTTCTGAGTATCCTTGTATCTGAGTAGCTGGCCGCCTTGTTTCCGCTTGCCGTTCTTTAGTTCAGCGTAAAAGATACGCTTTGCCACTCTCTCATCAGGCATACGTGAGACATGTCCGCACCATCTCAGCTGTCGTCGCATCATGTATGCTTCTATTCCGCTGACTTTAGCGCGTCGAAGAACTTCCGTGTTCCTCACACGGTCCGACCACTTGATGTTCATTAAGTCGCGTAGGCATCGAAGGTGGAATTTGTCAAGTGCGCGAATGTGCTTTCGGTATGGGCACCATGTCTCTGACGAGTAGAGGAGGTTTGGGAGGACGATCGCCATGTAGACAGACACTTTTGTTCCCAGCTTGATGTCGTGTGAGCTGAAGACTTTGCTACGGAGTTTACCGAAAGCTGCAGAAGCAGCTCCTATCCTCCCGTTCAATTCAGACTCAAGGTCACATTTTGCTGTTATAGTGCTACCAAGGTATTTGAATTTGTCCACTTGCTTCAGAGGAGTCTCTCCGAGCTTAATAGATATAGGTTCTTCATTAAGTGTGTTGGCCATCACTTCGGTTTTCTTCACACTGATTTTTAGGCCAAAGTTCTTACATGACACGTCGAGGTTAGTCATTAACCTTTGCAGGCCATCTGGGCTTTCGGCTACGAAGCATAGATCATCGGCATACATTATATCCGTTATCGTGGCGTATGATACTTTTGTGTGGGCTTTAAGTCTTGCCAGATTAAAAAGAGAGCCATCTGTGCGAAAACGAATTCTAACACCTTCTGAGATGTGTTGCAGAGCATCACGGACCACAACTGCGAAATATAAGGCAAACAAGGTAGGCGCAAGCACGCAGCCTTGTTTCACGCCACAGCTTACAGGAAAGAACCCTGTTTGTTCACCGTTGACTGACACACAGCATTCCATGTCATCATGCAGAAGTCGAATCAGTCTGACAAATTTCTCAGTGCATCCAACCTTTTCCAGAATCTTCCACAGGGCTTCACGTGATACGCTGTCAAATGCCTTCTCTAGATCAACAAAACATAGATACAGATTTTGACCCTGTTCTCTGCTTTTTTCCTGTATTTGACGAACGGAGAAGATAGCTTCACAGGTTCCTCGATCTGGACGGAATCCGAACTGGGTTTCTGGTAGAATCCTCTCCGACAGGGTCATCAGTCGGTTTAAAAGTATTCGGGCGAACACTTTACCAGGAGCAGAGAGAAGTGATATTCCGCGGTACGAATTGCAGTCAGAACGGTCGCCTTTGTTCTTGTACAGCGAGCAGATGCGAGAGACTTTAAAGTCTGCTGGTACACGTTCTTCGACCCACATTCGTCCGAACAATGCCCATAGCTTCGTGTGCAGCTCATCGCCTCCATATTTCAGTAGCTCTCCTGGTAAGTTGTCAATGCCAGTCGCCTTCTTATTCTTCTGTTCTTTTAGGGCTGTAACTACCTCTTTCAAAGAGAGTGGGTCGTCTAGCTCAACAGCACTAGGCAGCGCAGGAATTAAGCCGATGTGTTGCATGTCCACAGATCGATCCACGTTGAGCAAGGTGTTAAAGTGATCCGCCCATCTCTTCAGCACATCTTCCTTGCTTTTCAGCAGATGTGAACCATCAGAGGATTTAAGGGGAACGCTACATCGCTGGGTACTACCAATCAGCTTCCGCAGTTCTGAGTAGAAGTCGCCGAGTTGGTTAGTATTGGCTAACCACTGCATGTGTTGGCTCTTTTCTTGCCACCAAGTGTCCTTAGTTTGCCTAGTCAGTCTACGTAGCTCAGTTCCACTTCTTTTTAGCTCGTCTGTGATGTTATGGTGCTGGCGTCCGTGATGTTGCCGACGTAGTAGTTCTCGGTGATTTTTAATTGCCTCTGATAGTATCTCTTCATTTTCGTCGAACCAGTCCTCGTTTCTCCGAGTTTTAATGCCCAGGATCTGAGTACCTGTTTCTAGTACATGAGAAGAGAGAAGGTTCCAGTTGGCTTGAAAATCACCGTCTTCAACGTTAAGTGTACTCAGCGCTAGGTTCATTGCAGAGACGTATCTTTGCTGCGTTTCTTTATTTTCTAGGTGTTGTAGGTTTAGGCTAACACTTTTAACTCTCTCGGTCCTACGCGGTGGGTGTAGGCGAAGTTGCAGCTTGGTAATGACGAGTCTGTGGTCCGTCCAGCAGTCCGCCCCACGCATGACGCGAGTGACGTGCACCTGAGAGATGTCTCTTTGGCGGACTATAGCATAGTCAATCAGATGCCAATGCTTGGATCTTGGATGCATCCAGGTGGTTTTATATTTCGGTGGTAGTCTGAACATAGTGTTAGTTATTGCTAGTCCAAATAACGAGCACAGACTGAGCAAAAGCTGGCCATTGCTGTTCATATTGCCGATTCCATGCCTTCCAAGAACTTTAGGCCACGCTTCGTAGTCCTGTCCAACTCGCGCATTAAAGTCGCCTAGAAGTAAAACTTGTTCTTTGGGTCGTATCTGAGACAAATGTTGAGTTACTTCTTCATAGAACTTCCCCTTGACATCGTCGTCCTTGTCCAGAGTTGGCGCGTACAAGCTAATCACGTTGAGGAAGTTTTTATTGCTTAAATGAAGGCGCAGTGAGGTAACGCGGTCTGAGATGTGAACAGGACATTCCTCCAACTTGTTTGCGATGCTGTTTTTGACCGCGAATCCAACGCCAGATCGTCTGGGCTCCGACGCGGCAGTGCCCTTCCAAAAGAAGGTATATCCACCGCCGTGCTCCACTAGTTCCCCTTCCTCTGCAAGATGTGTTTCGCTGAGGGCAGCTATGTCAACATTATAGCGACGTAGTTCTCGGGCTACTATAGCGGTTTTTCTTTCAGGGCAAAGGTTGGAATCGCGATCCAAAAGAGTCCGAACGTTCCATGCACCATACGTCATTGTTTTGGATTTAATACTATTTTTTGTGTATTTTCGACTACGAGGAAAAGATGCAGTAGCAGCCGTGGTTACTGCTACCCATTGTCCATCGCCATAGGTCTTTTTAGTCTTTTCATAGTCCATTTTTTCCGGAAGCAGTCAAGTGCGCAGTCTATATTATAGTGCACAGGTGGGCGCGCGACCACGGGTGCACTCTCTCTTCCTCCCTCTTCTGAACCCGATGGAACGGAGACCGTTACAACCGGAGAAAAGTTTGGATGCAAATAATCACTAAATTTATTATTTAAATAAGATTAATTATTGAGAAAATTTCAAAATATGCTGACATTTTAAAATTCAAATTTAGAATTATTAAACACACACACCCATTAAACACACATCGCAATCACACATATAAACACACTCATCCTACTCTATCATACACACTCACAAATCGAGAGAACATGATTATCCGAGCACTGTTTTTCTTTTTTGTTGGAATAAAAAAATATAAAAAAAGACAATATAACCTAAAAAACCGTGTTGACTGACAGTTTTGCGCATGCGCACAGCGGTTGAAAATGCAACAATCCCCCCCCCCCCCCCCCAACAACGCGGGGAATGTTTTCCAAGAAGCACCGGAAACAAAAAAAATATGTTTGCATACACAAATTTGTATGGCCACGTGTTTCGATGTTTTTGTTTATTGTTTCGAAAAAAACACGCGCAGGAGACGCTGCTTTACGTATCGGCCAGTACTTAAGTATTGGTCAATACTCGACTCGACAGTCGGGTGTTAGAGCTGTGCAAGGAGCTCACACGTATACATGTGTGACTCCAAGTTGGCTCGTACAGTTTAACAAAACAAAGTGATTGGGCGGGCGTGTCGCGGTTCGTTTCCGTTCGTCTCCCGTCGCAGGCCAGCGCCGAGAGTGCAGTGCGGAAAGGTTAACTCGGTCCGTTGACGACTGCGGCTGACATTTCCAAATGTCAAACGTCCCGCGGATCTGGAGGCGCGATCGCGCGACAGATATGCCTTCTCCGGCCCCGAGATTGGACCCCCGACCCGGACAAATGCTCGTGATCGATTTCACTATTGCTTGTTTACAGTATGACATGTCTGCTGAGACTCCGCTTGATAGTCGGACGAGTATTCGGCGGTATGGTTCAGATAATCGCAAAAGGAAAATGTTTAGAAATCATATATTGATTAAATTTCAGGTATTTTTTTTTTATTTTATTTTATTTGTTACAACTTGGTAGAGAGTTAACAGTGAGATCGTACATATATGATTTGTAACTATTTATATAAGCGATAATAAAATGAACACAACCCATATGATCATTCTAGACGAATGCCCAACTAGACCGAACAGCCTGTATCTGGGAATACGAAATATATAGCCTTTGTTTTTGAGTAGTACTGACGTTTGAGTAGTACTGACTAATAGACTACTTTCAATACTAACACTAAGATAATGGCATAAAGTAGTACACATATTAATACAAATATATATAATGAAGGGTTAGTTACATACATATATACACATATACACATACAAACATACATACATACATATGTAATAAATAACACACACACATACATCTACATACACACATATTTTAAATTATTGTATGAAGCAATTTGTAGTTTTATTTCATAGTCTTTGTCTATTTACAGTTTTAATTTTTATTCTTTGTGTTTTTTTTTCTTTATATTTTTTGTAACAACAGCTCTAAATATGTTATTTTTTTTCTTACCGTTCAAAAGAGTTGGCTGTGAGAATAATATAATATGTACGTGAACCCCGTCGATTATTCGGCGGTTAAGATATTTCAAACATCTCTATAATATATCGGGCGCGTTATCGATAGTAACTTTGTGCGTGAAATCATTCATTATATAGGATATGTGATTGCACAATGCCATATTTGGAGATGCCGACTACAACGGGGGAACCCGTCACCCCAGGATGTTTTAACGATAATGACCGTTCTGCTTCCCATGCGGTGAGCGTAGAATAATTTGGGACAATACAAATCTACCGTCTAGCAAAGCCACGAACCCGCCAGAGTCCAACGCCTGACGGCGAGGCACTAGAAAGATAACCCAGTGGGCCACTTCGCCCTCTGGCTGCCAGTTTTCGCAGAATATATCCGTCTAGAATCAACCTTCAGGATACCTCCGTCCTCTCGTCTGATTACGGGACCAAAGTCGCTTGCGCGGCCTCTACCTGTTGTATTACAGCGGCAATTCAATTTGAATTTATCGCGGACCTGGGCGTCCTTTGCCTGTAATGCCACACGGGATCGGATGGCCCACAGGTCGTTCCAAGAGTGGCATGGCAACAGGTCAACATCCACCCCCGCTGCTTAGGAGACAGTATATTTCCATAGTCTCCACACTCCTTCAATAATAAGTCGGAGACCATATCTGATTGGCTGACGCCGCACGGTGCGCAAACCGCCCAGTAGCGCCGGAGGGTAATCCCCAGGGGAAACCGATCCACCAGCCGTGAGGCCTGAGACGCAAGAGTCCTTCCCAGGGTAGTCTCCTATACGAGGAGGCTAAAAGCTGAATCGTAAGTTGGGCCGACCCGAGAACCCATTGGATCTTATGGCCCAAGCTGCACGAAACCATTCGCTACACAAATGCCACAGTACGCTTTGGCAACCCTTCTACGCCGGCGAAATGCAGGTGGCGCTGATAGCATTGCCGGGAGAAACTAATAGCAATTTATTTGGTCTGATTCTTAAAAACAGCTGATTCTTAAAAAAGAATGTCATGGCCTTAATTAAAATTTATTAGAATTTGAAGTTCCAACTCAAACTCAAGTTATCCAAGTTCAAAGTGGCCAGTGTGAAAAAACAGCAATTACTTCGATAAGGACCCAATTATAACAAATTTTTTTAACGGGTTGTAGAATATCGGGGTAAGATAATCAAATTCAAGTGTCATGAAACTAAAAAAACAAAGAGCATGCAACAGGAAAAAATACGAAGCCGCTTTTCCTTGCGGGATACTTCCAGAACTGCCAAGATCTAAGAAAACGAACAGCAGTACAAAGCAGATCAGACGTCAATGAACACGAGGAGGAAGTGATTGGAGAAACGTTGGCACCCTCGAATGACCCTCTTCACATGCGGCTCATGCAGTGAGGCAGTTTGCGGTTAAAACAGCTGCGACGCATTTTAAACAATGCGTCGTAAAATTGCGTTTCCTGCTTGGTAAGGCTTATCGATTACGAATGAATTTGGCCATTTACAGAGAGTATAACGCAGTATCTATGGACAATGTCAAAATGCTGATTATTTAGTATCGTAATTCAAATAATTTTCTTTTTCTGATTTCTTCTCACATCATTGGTAAGTTCAAAAACAACTTTAGGAATATGTTTTCATCAAATACAGTATTTAGAATGTAGATTAAGTGTTCTTGCTGAACTAACACTGTATAAACTAGAAAACAATCGCGGATATACAGCTCAACTTCTTGTGTACATCATTCGGTATCGTCATGACGACGACATATGCAAAGATTTATTGTTTTTTCATTCCTTATAATAAAATTACATAAATTACGTTTTTTTTTAAACTACTTAATAAAACTAATGTACCTTCAATTTTAGAACTACATAAGAGTCTAGTATGCAGGTGTGTGTGTGTGTGTGTATGTGTTTGTGGGAGTGTGTTGAGCGTGTAAGTGTGGAGTGTGAGCGTGTATGATATTAGTAATGGCGTATATAAAATATAATTAATAATAAAAATCAATAAAAATAGCTAAAAACGAGTAGTCAGCTTATTGCATCGGTTAGGGTTTGATTTACGGAGTATTTGTAAGTAATTATGGAATTATTAAACATATCAATACCATTTAACTGGGTATTATAACGCTCACCAGCAGCGTGTGAGTACTTCATTCCTTGATGCAAACATTAAAACGCGGCAATCGAAACAGGTCAAATTGGCGTGTGGTCCTCATTGGGACGTTAATATTGATCGCTCCCACCAGGTAAGAGTAATCGAATATACCATTCATTATTTTATAGAGGCATTATTTTATATTTTATAGAGCATCATTCAAGTTGCGCCGATAATATAGCGAATTTATTTTAAATAGTAAGGCCGCCTCATTAGTAGTATTACAATAACTTTTCGTCTTGAAATTTAAGTATCGAACGAACTTATTTTGGATATTTTGCAGTCTGTTAATGTGGACCTGATAATAGGGAGACCATATTGGAGTAGCAAACTCAAGGTGAGATCAAGGTTAGCATTAATGGCGAAACTAATGGGAATTTATTTTGCCATCTATAATGAATAGTTGTTTAAATGGTTGGCATACATTGATAATTAATGTTTTTATACATGATAATGAATGTATTTTAAAGGACTGGTTCATTATAAAAACTCAATATTTTAACCAATAATATTGAAATAATAATAATACCTAATACTCAATTATTAGTGCCATTTATCGCATTTTTAAAATAGGCTGATAACATTACATACAAAATTCGGACAGTATATAGAAATATAAATAATACGGAGAGAATAATCTATTGGTCTTATCTCAACATTAAAGTGCGTAATTCTTTCGTATTGAAACCTGTAAACCTATAACCTTATGTGAATGATATTAAAATAATAAGAGCTGTGGTTTTAAAATTCGTTTGTTATTCAATTATTATTTTGTGACGTATAGGCGTGGTTAGAGCGCCATCTACAGGGCGCCGCCATAATGTTATATCACGAAAGTCGCTATATTGAAGAAATTACATGGTCTTCAATATTAATAAGTCTCAGGCAACAGAAAACTTTGATGTATTCACGAATGCTCAGACAATCGACAATGTCAGTGTCCCTCTTTAGAGAAAGTAAAAATATAAAATATTTGGGCATTACAATTGATCAAAATACACACATAGGATTTTCAATGATCACATAGGATTTTTATCAAACAAGATGCGTCAGCTAGGTTTTATTTTTCGAGAGTTAAAAAACAATTTGGACCCGGGAACGCTCAAGACTCTCAAGACGCTCAAGACTTACTTTACTCTCTGTGAAAAAGTTATGTATTACGGTATTATAGCTCGGGGTGGTTGTCCTAAAACCATTCTGCAACCACTTTATGTCGCACAAAAGAGTGTTATAAAAACCATAATTAGAAAACCATTTAGATTTCCTAGTAATTTACTACTAAGAGATTTCAATGTTTTATGCGTTAGGTTATTGTATGCTAACATATTTTAATCCGTCTACGTACGAAAACCATACAACCAATAGAAAAACTAACATTAGCAACCACGAGAGCAGCTGGAGATCTCATTTACCAGAACAGCTTTTGGGCAAAGAAATTTTACATTCATTGGGCCAATAATGTATAACTTCCTCCAGGTTCATCTAAAAGAGACATCTACTCAGCAAGTATTCAAAAAATATTTAAATAAGTGGCTGCTCGAAGACGGTAATACCCTGCTTTTCATTTTTGATAACTGCTTTTGATTTTTATTTTTTTTTTACAATCGATTAAATATGTTATTAAATGATTTATATATTATTATTTTTAAACTATTTGATTATGTTTATGATTACTGTTTATGACTATTTAGAAACATTTTAATTACCATTATGTCTTTGTTTTCTTTTTTTACTTATTCTTAATATGAATTTCTGACATTGTGATTATTTTACGATTATTTTTATATCTATGACTATTTCGCGTACTCCTATTTTTAGTAATTATTAGGGTTTTTTAATTGTGATTTTGAATTTTTATCGTCTGTACTATTATTTTGTATTTTACTTTTATCAGTATATTAAATAAAAAAACGCGTAGCCATTTAGATTTTTTCAATCATTTTTATTTTTAATTTAGGGTTTTACTTAATTACATATATTTTTGTCTTCGTTTACAGAATGTCCTACCATGGCCTGTACTACCCTGCGTTTATAGAATGTCCGCCCAAGCACAAGCTTTGCTTAGTTGGGCGACATTGGGCAGAGGGCAAATTTAATAATTGAGTCTAATTTCTTGTTGTGTTTTAGTTTTATGATATTTTATTTGATGTTTCTGAATTGTAATATGTAATACTTTTGTGAATTGCTAAAATTAAATTAAAAAAGAGGACATTAATCAATTTTTGGAACTATGATTGCCATCTACACGTTGCGTTTCGTAGCAGAATCCTAATTGCCATATGCAGCAGTACGACGGTGAGAAATCTAATAGGTACGCTATATAATCAATGATCAGATGACGAAAATTTAGATGCAAAGAATGCTCCTTTCTTATAGCTCAACGTAAGCTTCAATTATTTACGGCATACAACAAGCAGACAAAGGTTCACGTATCTGCAACTCATTGAGCAACTGAAAAGCTTATTTCCTCTATAAATCTGGATGCATGGCGATTATATCGTCACCGATAACAACAGCACACCGAAGGCGTATAAAATATGGTATGACAAGAGTAATTGTTTAACTGTCTTCAATGATAGCTGATGCAATGGATATTTGTACATCGACCTTGAGATCACTAGAGAGACTGCCATATTAGGGACCGGGAGGAATGAATTAAAGTATTTCTATACAACGTTACAGTGATACACTTTCGCCACAGATGGAGGCGGCAGAGACGATGAATATTTAGGTTAGGTACCATTACCTATACTGTATACTGAAATAATCAAATAGAATATACGAGTATATACAGGCTCTTTGGGGCTTAAAATCCCTTATGTCATGGGGTAAATCTGTGCATTAAAATGAACAAGTAAAACTAAAAAAATAGACAACATTTCAACAAAAAGAAAAACCGACTAATATTTTTTTTATAAGTGCAGCAGCCATGTCATGGTGATGTTTAGAAGGGGCTATCATAATTGAATGCGTTTAGGTACTAAATTTTATGTATATGCTGTTGACCGTTGAGGAGTTCCCTCGTTGGCAGCCACCCTGGGTGCAGCAGTCCATGGTGAAACTTTGAACGGGCTGTCGTAATTGAATACATATACAAAAATGTATGTCTGGGCTGTTGACCGTTGAGGAGTTCTCTCGTCGAGAGCCAACCCTGGGTGCAGCAGCCATGTCATTATAAAACTTAGAACGGGCTATCATAACTTAATGAGTATACAAAATTTGGGGTATATGCTATTGACCGTTGAGGAGTTTCCTCGTCGGGAGCCAACCCAGGGTGTAGAATCTGGTTATTCTTACTATAAAAATAAATGAATTGTCATCGGAATTGAACCAACATGTAAATTTTCAATCTCATATGATAATATTTGAGGAGTTCCCTAAATTCCCAATGGATCCCATCATCAGAACAGGATTTTGATAAAAATGGGACCAATCTGTAAGTATATTCTTTCGAATAAAAAAAACCAAATCGGTTCATAAATAGCAGATTTCTGTAGTAACAAACATAAAAAAAATACAAACGCATTGAAAACTCCTCCTTTTTTTTGAAGTCGGTTAAAAATAGGTTTCTTAGAAAAAAATATCAAATAACGATTTTTTTCTATGGCAGATTTATTTTACATTATAAACTGAGTTGAATATCATGCACAATATTTTTTCTGATTTAGATCTTCGCTACTGAGAAAAAAATGTATTCTCCCAAAGTAAACTAAAAATGCACCAAAGCCTAAATCAAAAAAAAAGTTGGACATTATTTTTAACATTCTTTCGCGTTGAACAATTTCCCCCTGCAGGAAAAATCTCTAACATCTAAAAAACCTCAAAAATATCATTTTTTCCAAAAAAAACTAATTTATCAAATTTAGGAAATAATTAATGAGATTAGGTAATTACGACATATTTTTTTTTTGTATTTTATTTTATTAACTAAAAAAATGTTTTTGTATATTAGAAGGATATTCTACACGAAAAACTAAGTTGAAAATCATCTAGGTATTATTTTGATTTTATCCTTAGTTAACACAAACAAATATTGAAATCCGAAATTTGACATACAAACTATGCTTTTTCTCAGTATACCAACTGGTATACTGTGGTAACGGAGTGGCTCAGTTTTTCGTTTCTCAGTGTTTTTAAAGAACTTCGTCCATAGATTTTTCGCTAGATAGAAAATATTGCGGAATATACATATTATTATGTTCGTTTATATCGTACTTTGGGTCTTCGTTTACATATATTATGGATAAGATAAAACGAATTTATCGTGTGAAGTTTGTAGCACCCAACGTTCCGGCGATGTTGCAATCGCGATAGTCTTCGATTTCATAATATCCGTATACAATTTATAGCGGAATCATTTATAAGAATATTAATATCACCTTTAGAGGAAGTGTCTGTTGCCTGTCACTCTGCCATAGTTTAGTCAAAGTTGTATAAACGGTTTAAATTCTTTAGACTTTTGGGCAAATGTAAAATTTATATCATATCGATGATTCGTTGCCAAGTATACTTCACTAATATATTCAACGTGTGATATTGCGCGGCGTTGCCCGTGTTCTTGCTCAAAAAGCTATGTATGCCAATTTTCATGGCGATCGGTTGACAGTTGTCAGTGATGTAAATTAATGTGATGCAGTGCCATCTAGTGGCGAGTTACAACTAAGTGAATATCGCGAAAATATTGTACGTGCTCAAATGTCAGTGTATACCAATGTTCATGGCGATCGGCTGAGCGGTATAGAAGTTGATGAGCTGCGGCGCCATCTGGTGGTGAGTTACAAAAAAGTTATAGGGCGAAAATACTAAGCGTGCTAAAATGTCTATGAATACCAATTTTCTTGGCGATCGGTTAAGCAATATTTATTTATTTATTTATTTAAAAATTAATTACTATAAAAACATTGATTTTCTTACATAAATAACAGGAACCGAATGGCAAAACCTTAACCTTTTGCTTATTTGATTCTGTCACCCAACTTCATTTTTATTTCTATATTGATCAGATTGTAAAATCTCGGCGTAATGAAAGAGTAATGTCTTTGTCCAAATGATGTTTTCATTCTGGGTATTAAGTTATTTTCTAAAACTTGTTTCATTGGTCTTCGGTTCTGAATTATTCCTAAATTTGAGTTATTGTCCAAAAATAGCTTTAAGAGGGAAGTTTTTAGAAAAAGTTGCCTACAATCAAGGACTTTAGCTTCCTTATAAAGTTCATTAGTGGGATGGCGATATGGTCTACGTAGAATAATTTTTAATATAAATTTCTGCGCAACTTGCAATGGCTTTAGCAGGGTTTTAGCACATCCACCCCACCCAATTATGCCGTAAGTAATAAGCGATTCAGTTTTTAGTGTTTTGGAATCCAGAATACTCCTCAGTTCTTTGAAAACATATCCATGGTTTCGCACCTACGAATTATAATATGCGATAATTAGCTTTAATTGATAATTTATGCTTTTATTGTATATTCTGAATGAATAAATTGAATACTGAATACTGAATACTCGTAGCTTCGTATGAAGATATAGAGTTAGAAGACTTCATATAGAAGTTGATGTGCTGCAGCGCCATCTAGTGTTAAGTTACAATAAAGCGGATATCATAAAAACCTTCTCAATGAAAAAATACATACATATATGTCCCAACTTTCATGGTTATTAGTCAAACGGTTTCGGAGTCTATTAAGCTCGGACAGATAGACAGATATACCAACATCCATTTTTATATATACGAGTATAGATACTGAAGTAAAAGCCACTGTATTCAAATACATTAAGCATGGTTTCGACTTTAGGCACGCCTCTATATCAATCTTATTTCAAGACAGCCAGCCTTCGTGCGGTCTATTATGATGTTCAATCGATTGTCATACATATATTTACATATATTAAGGGACAACGCCATGCCATGTGATTACTGCTAGCGTGCAGGGCAAACGACTGCGCTACGAAGACATGACAATATGCATCGTCGGCTCGGCTATCTCTATCTGTTATGACATTTCGCGCTGGGCGTATGTCATATTGTTACGCACTGACATTCACACAATCGCCATAACTCGAGCGAACCACGTGCGCAACACACAAAGCTAATAATGATTTTGAAGGGATCATTTTCGAGCGCGAAAGGCACATCTAGGGGACAATATATCGATGGTTAGCTCCCAAATATACAGGTCCTCGTACACAGTGATGGAACAGGATTTATCCCGAGGACTGTGCGAACGTTACAGCATTAGGGTCGCTTGCAATGAAAACTAATGCGGTGTAATGTCCGCTCTAGCACAAGCTAAGCTTAGTCACAGTATACCAGACAGTAGCTTCTCTTAGAACAAAATTGAAATCAAAGGAAATACGTCACGAGTCATAAGGGCTCGGATATGGTCGCCAGATTTTTCGCTACTCGCCCTACGCAGATATCAGAAAGCTTGAAAATGTCGGCAGCCTTTACCTGCCGGTAATGCGTACCGTTCGCGTTCGTCGTGACGAACCCCTCTGCCCACATGTCTCGCACCCTCTTCCCGCATTGCGTTGTAGCTCGAGAGTAAAGCTACTGAGTGGTATACTGTGGCTTAGTGGAGCGACATGCGATATGGTATATATGAATACACGACTCTTGCTATGGGTTATTGTCTTCTATGTATGAGTAGTGTATTTTAAAGCTATTTTTGTCAATTTGTGAAATAAATAAAATATGAGAGTAAGTCCAGCGGACTGGTATATTGGTAGACTGTGCCTTAATCCCCGAAAGAATCCACCGATGAAGCAATCGAGCAATCATTTTTATTCAATTCTTTCCCAATAGCGGACTATTTATCACCCGCACACCGATCGTTAGTTGCAGTCAAAGCTGCAATACTGTGGTGCAATAAGTGTTATAAAATATGTGATCCAGGTGTTAATTCGGATGAGGCGGAATGCGGTATCAGCTCTCCGGAACTGGTTCGGCATAATTAAGGCGAAGCACCAAGTTCCAGAACTCGTTCGCCTGAGCTCTGGCGGCGGCTTAGTCTATTAAATTGGCGTTAATGTGTTAATAATTAAATATGGCCTCGTTTATATCCATTTTCTAACTCATGACACGTTTCTTTTGAGGCGCTTCAATTACGCTTTAATGACCCATTAGTGTGTTACATACGTATACATCATTATCGCGATTGATTAGCTTTCATATATTCTCAATTGAAACATTTTTTCTTCTGAAGATTAACATGAGCTGCTTATTAGTAATATATAGAATGATTTTCTGTTTTCGTCCAATTTTGATTGCGTATACAACAAAATTTTGATAACCTATTACAAATTAGCTGCTTACAAAAAAAACAGAAAGGTTTCAACTAATTAGACCGATAGGCAATTTGAAAAAAAGAAGCTAATGTGACCTCTCAGTGTAGTACTCGTACATATGCTTCGATGATGGCAAAATCACAATCTACAGAACACAAATACACTATTATAATCAGATCCAAAGATGATCGGAAGGACTTAAATAAACTCGAAGATGAAGAAGTTAAAAAATCATTGATCTACGTAAATATATCATTAATATAATGAACATAAATATTGTTATGGACGGTGAAATACTAAAGTTTGTGTATTCTACAAAATTTCTAGCAATTAGGTACAATAGACAATAAACTTCAATGGGGTCCTCATATTGAATTATTAGCTGGAAGACTTAGCTCGGCAGCATTTGTGGTACGTCAAATAAGACAACTAACTGATAAAGCTACTGCCAGAACTGTCTATTTCAGCTACTTCCATAGTATAATGTCGTATGGGATTTTGCTCTGGGGCCGCGCAGCCGATATGCAAACGATATTTACTTTGCAGAAAAGAGCCATACGATCCATTTATTGTTTAAACTCCCGAGTACCGCTAAAAGAGAAATTTAAAGAGATCAATATTCTGACGGATTATAGTCAGTATTTATTCGATAACATAATGTATGTCCGTAAAAACATGCACAGGTTCCGTAGGTTGGGTCTCATTCACAATAGGAACACCAGGTTCAAAAATAAACTAGCCATTACGGGCTCTAGGTTAGCAAAAGTGAGTAAATCTTTCATTGGAGACGGTGTTCGCTTTTATACCACTTTTCCTGAGGAACTAACCCTTTTACCAGACACTAAATTTAGAAAAATTGTTAAAGATACTTTGTGCTCTAAAGGCTATTATAAAATTGAAGATTTTTTAAGCGATACATTGGTCTGGTCAAGTCGTTGTTGTGTAACATAGCTATGAAAACCATTTGTTAAGTGTTATTATTATTATTACTATTACGTAAATCCATTGATTATATAGTGTAGTAATCAATGGTAAAGCCTACAAGCAAGGCATAAATGTCTAGAAACATAAGACGTTCGGAAATTACTGTAAGTCTACTTCGAATAAAAAATCTATCTATCTATCTATAATCACGTGTGCAAATATAGCGCACGGTTAAATTGGTTACCAGTACGCCAAATGAGAAATATTCATATATTCACTCTCCTATATCGTTTACTCTCCCAATCAACACCATCTTATCACCACGAGCTTTTCGAATCATTAATTTCCCACGATGTCGTATTTCGGCCAGCCTCTGGATATTTACTCAAAATTCCTTATCATAATAACGATATCTACTCCTACTCTTTCTGTGTCTATGGTAGAATACTCCGGAACGTTCTCCCAGCAAATATACGAAACTCGCCTTCATTGTAATCATTCAAGCTACGCCTCAAAAAGTACTATTTTCTAAGAAGTAACAAATTATTTCTTTCTCTCTCCTTCCTCCCCCAACTTCCTCTCCCCGGAAATTCTTAGATCGTATTTTATGCAAACAAAGTTATTTGTTTAATAATCTTTATTTCCACATCGCGCGCATGTACCTCTGCACTGTGATTAGGTTAGCTGCAAGATATTGCTGTCTGCAGTAAGCTTGCCTTTTTTTATTTAATTTTTAAGTGCAAATAAATAAATTGTTATTATTTATTATTATTAAAGTATGGTCTTTGGGTATCGAATTAGCCGCGAGGAAAAACAATTCCTAAAAAAGTGATCGTTTAATACTTGTTTGGACAAGTATCAGGAGTAATCAGCCTACACGAATTTTGAGTCAGATCAAGTCGCGATTGAGAATCACTGATCGTAGCCAATTCCTATATTAATCGTCTAACTCTACTCGACACTAGAACGTCAGTCTTATAGCTACCGCTAAAGAAGGAGGAGCTGAATAAAAACCCTGAACTCAGGGTTAAAAGAAGAGACGTACTTAGTCGGCAGGCTGGACTCCCTCCCTCCCCCACCCATTCCCGGTAAAAGTTATTTTTAATTGCTACTAGACTTCGTCAATAACAAACGAATTTTTAAATCATAGCTTTTATTGTTTTAATATTATTTAAATAAATATGGCAATTGTTGATTTGGTATACAGGTTTCAATACGTAATAATTACGCACTTTAAAGTTCAGATCAGTAGAGAGCCAAATAAATCGCTATTAGTTTGGCCCTCAATGCTATCGAACTATGGTTGCCAAATCGTACTATGGAATTTGGCAATATAATACCATATAACAATGCCTCTACTTCACGCTATGTCACCACCGGGGTGACAGTCAAGTTTGTCACCAACTGATATCCATTATCTAAAAGACTGCAACTTTTTATATTTCCTTGCATGCCTCAGAATTAATAGCAGCCAACAAATGAGCATCACACTCATGACAAAGGCATTCATGCGGGACTAGAATATACGTAATAGATCATAGATAAAGTAAAATACAAACCCCGCGTGTGCCATAATGTCACTATCCAAGATTAGAACAACTGAGGGTCTGATTTCGCGCCGAATTGAGGAGATCTTCTCCATTAATCAAGAGAGACAGGAAAGCCTGTCTAATGGAGCTCGTGGACGGGGAGATTTACTAAAGATATGAAAAATCGAGCGCATTGAGACAATATGCGCTCGTTGTCTATCGCGAGCTATTATCCCGTGGGTTGCCATATTAGCTTTATTGATTTTAAAGATATCGCAGTAGTCTAGTCCAGTGATATTCCACCAGTGGGTCGCGACCCCCTGTGGGGGGAAGGGGTCGCTAAGAGAACCCCAGGGGGTCGCAGGCTATCTAAAAATAAAAATTTAAAACATTACAAAATCATATTTACATACATAACATGCAAACATTTACAGCATCGATGAAAAAACATATTTATTATGTGTTCTACTATTGCTTTTACAAAACTTTACGTTGATCTAAGATGAAAACAGTTAAATACAGCTTCGAAAATAAAAATAAAACTTTAAAATTAATGTGGTTTACACCATTGTTTATACAATAACTTTATTTATTGTATGCTTAAAGTTACAGCTCAGGAAAGAAAACAGCCGAAGGGGGGGGGGGGATCTAAAAAAGGTTGAAAACACTGGTCTAGTCTATTGGTTTCTAGATTAGTCCAAGAATGTATAGAGTCGCAAATAGTACAGTAGCTGCCTGCCGTAACACAACCCCAGCGTGGTTGAAGCACAGGAAAGCAAACGCGAACTACTGTCACACGAGTATTTACTCCTGTGCTACTGTGGTCAAAGTAGCCAGCCAAAATAACACCTAATCTAGACTATAATGGCAGTAATTTAACACTACATGTCCAGGGGTCAGAACACGTTTAGAGCAAAAGAGTCAAATAACTTTTTTTATATATATATATTTGCATTTATAACAACCGCCTTAATATGTACAACACCATTTTACCAGTCGTATTGGTAAAACGGAAGCTAGACTAATTGTGTTGCATTCGTAAATATGTATATTTCGCCTGGTTTACGTAAGAAACCTAAGTATTGTAGAATTTTAGATTAGACGTAACGTCATTATACGTAATGTTATATTATTAACACCAATGCACTGGATCCCAACGCACCGTAATGTGGAACGCAACCGCACTGCATGGCGAAATGTCTGAGTCGAGTAGTCCAGAAAAGACTGTTGTAAATACGTGCTTCTTATACGTCGAAATGCAATGAATAGTCCAGACGGTATATACACTACCATAATGGTCGATAATGACGCATCATACACTCGATAAGGACACAGCTACATTCTCGCAAGATAACTGTCAAATTTTGGCGTTTTGATCAGAAACGCAAAATCGGCAACGACGTTTGACGTGCCGGCAGTGGGCTTCCATCATTATGTTTCTTAGATTAATTATCAAGCGTGTCGTAGCGTCTTTATAAAACCGTGTCCCTGTTTCGCCTATATTGCAGTTAAGGAGTTAGTTATATAAGGAGAAAACGTACATTTTTTCTCAGTGTATTGAAAATGTATTCATTTCAAAAGACTGAGAGTATAGTGTGAATCCAGAAATCCAGTGGCAATAGAAAGGTTTTTTACGTTATTGGCTATCCGATCAGAACAAGCGATTAGTGGCAGAAATTTGTATAACATTTTAGGGGGCGTCGCTCCTAATCATCTCACCGGCAGATTTACTGCCCTATCGTCTCATGGGCGTCCTTAAAGATCTGAAGATAGCTTGCTACTCCTTACCCCTGAACACAGCAATCATTTCAACTCATTCTCTTTCACCGTGCATGGAACCCGTCTTTGGAATGCTTTGCCAAGAAATGTGAGAAAGCGCCGAGCATAATATGTATTAACAAGTAAATATATTATAATAAAAGGATTCAAAAATACGACTGACGTTACAAAAAGTGAACTACTGTATTTATAATTATATTTTTTTTAATGAAATATTTATGGTTTATGTATTTATCCATATAGATACATATATATTTTTAGAATGTACTCAATCAGACTTTTCATTTGACACTAAAGCCGATATATTTATGTTAATTAATTGGTATTTAGAGATTTGGATATTTAGACAACTATTTACTTCATATTTTGACTGTTAAGGTACCATATGGCACTAGGGATGACATAACGATTCTAACAATAAATACCACATACTTCTAAATCGATTTTAGCGTTTAGAAGTTATAGTGTAATAAAGAAACGGAAAACATACATAGATTACCCTGAACACAGTACACTCCTTTTTTGTTGGGCAGTCGTGTAAGAACAGACTCAAAGAGCAATTGAGATCATGCACATATATTCCCTTACCTTTGCCATTCTCCTCCTTTTCAAAACTTTGCGGCTTTATCTTATTTTGGTGTGGCACAGTGCCCACAAAGAGTTAAATGTATTTTTTTTGGTTTGCTATAGAATATTGCATGTAGACAATAAATAAGCTTGCATTTTTTAACCAATAAAGCGTTTAATTATTATTATTACTATTTTAATATTGTTTTATGATATATGTACATTTATTTATTTGTGTAAATTAAATGATCTACATATGTATACAATAGTTATCAATATTTATTTTTGAAATAATATTTAAAATATTTTTACTCAAATTGACAGTAACAATACGAAGTTAATTTAATAATTGTATCCCACTTTATATTTTTTGCTCCACCTCGTTAGGCGATTGCCTATTGAGGTGGAATAATCATGGAGAAATTAGGTTTATTGACACTCTGTAAATAAATAAACAATATCAAGTCGGATCTATCCACGATTATCAGGCTGACAGCTAATCAACTGGAAAAGCAACTTAATTTAATCAACATCTGGCAACCCTATCGGAAACGTTTCGCTAGACATGCTGATAGTGAGACGATCTGGAAACGAGGATGAGATACCCGTCTGGTTGCAAGTTGCAAGAGTGCATGCAATTATGGGAAGATGCGATGATTATCCAATGTCACATCAGCTTTCCATCGTGTCTCACAAGCAGCGGCTCTATGTCATTGGAGAACGTTTAAGGATATAATGCCACCCACGTTGTGGATAATGTTCTCGCTTAGATAGTCTATATATGCGGGTATAGGCGTGAGCCACATCACTCTACTGCGAAAAGCGATGTGATACACGGTGACTTAGAAAGATGGCTATCTTCTTATATTAGTAATCGTAGACAGGCGGTCGTGTTGGGCGAGTACAGGTCGGACTACAGCTTTATGCAGTGTGAGTTTTCATTAACCGGCATCCTTGAAGGGGGTGAATCAGTATGAGCAAGTAAGCAACTTTTAATTAAAAAACGTGTCATTTTTTAAAAAATTAGTATAAAAACCGCTGAGCACGATGCGCCATCTAGGGGTAGGTAAAATATTGTTAATATTGTTTAATAGCGATATTTTACTAACCGATGTCGCAGTGCGCTCAAACGTTTATCAAACTTTTATTAAATAGTCAAGTTATTCAAATTTTCAAATTAAAAAAAAACATTTTTTTCATTTTTTTTTAATTTATTGCCTAATTGGTCGTACTGATTTACTCGTACTCGTAATGGTCGTACTCGATTTGGTCGTACTCCCTGGAAGGATTCCGGCTAATAAAAACTCAGCCAGTATAGAGATTGTCGATATGTTTGATCCAATTTAGGCATTCGTCAATCGTCACCGCTAAAAAGTTAGTTTTCATTAGTTCTAAATATTATCGCCTATCAAAATATTAATATTATTACTACTTGTTTACTAATTAGCGGAAAATTGTATAGCCAATGTTTTTGCTGGAATTTCCATTAGTTGATTTCCTTTGAACCTGACACGCAGAATGTAAGCATTTTTTTCGGTGTTTTGTAGCTTATTTTAATTTTTATTTGAACACAAAAATAGTACTATAAGCATATAAAATAGTTTAAACTTCTGGCGGCCCTGAATTTGAGATATCATTAATGAAAATTATAAAAAGTAGCGAATCAAGAACTGATCCCTGATGTACTCCACAAGTTATGCTTCTAGGGGTTGACTTTACACCTTTGATTTCGATTATTTGTGAACTGTTTTCCAGATACGACTTCATTAGTGCATAAGCTAAACTGTGGGTACCATATCTTTCCAGTTTGCACGGAAGGATCACATGGTTTACCGAGTCAAAGGCCTATGACAGATAGCAGAACTATCATTCTAGAACTAGCATTATCTAGTGCATCCAGAATCTGTTCTACCAGGTTAGACCACTTTTGGCCATTATTGTGGAAATATGTTTTCTAAAACCGTACTGGTAGTTCGTTTTATTTTTAAATTGTCTAAAAATGTAGATAGACGGTTGCCTGAGTTTTTCAAAAATCTTTGAAGTACTTTAATATTTATTTTATGTTCAATTTAAATGCCAAATGTATTATTGGAATAGCGATTTACATATTAATTATTTTTAGGATCACATTTTGGGACAATTTACTATTATAAGCATTTTACTACAACGTCTAAATACTTTATCGTACTATTAGAGCCCTGTCCACCCTAGAACGGGTTCGCCCTAGTTGGATGACAGAATCAAATTAGCATGAAGTTAAAGTTTTGCCAATTGGTTTCTGTTATTTTTGCAGTCAAAAACAATATTTTAAAGAAATAAATTCTTAACAAAGACGAAATATTAACTATAATATTTAGAATTCGTTCCAGAAATTCAATGTAAGAGCACTGTTTGTTCCTTTAATAAAAAAGAGGGGGAAGGGGAAATCAACATCATCGGGCCTCTTCTGAAAGTACTTAAATGCGGGTCTCGCTATTATGAATGCCACTTCACAGAAGAGCATAGAAATCCGTACTTGAGGTGTTCGAACTTGTATTGCATTGCAACCATGATGTGACTAGGATATACAATGTGGCGATTTTCCTTTGCCTTCCACGCCGATGTTAGAATGCTGTGACCGTTGATTCCACTGACCCTATGCAGATCTACGCAGACCGGACATAATAGTCCGAAAAAGTTGCTTTAACGACTGTTTCTCGAAAAAATGGCGTTAAATGACCACCTCCAAAAAAATCGTTTGTGTTACCCAAGGCTTTCACGGCATGTTTTGTGTTACTTACGTACTCATGAATTTGAATATACATAAATGTATGTAACAAATAAGCGAATGAATAAATCCTACTACTATTATAAACGCGAAAGTTTGTAAAAATGTATGTATGGATGTTTGTTACTCTTTCACGCAAAAACTACCGAATGGATTTTGATAAAACTTTACAATAATATAGCTTACACATCAGAATAATACATAGGCTATAATTTATAAAGATATAGTCTGAATTATCTAAAATATAACGATAAGTGTCAAGTAAGTAGGAAAAAAATCTGCCATCTGCGAGCTATTCTGGCGTGCGCCACAAAAACCGTTGGAGTTACACATATATTATGTATAATTATATATGTTTCTATTAGTAGTATTATCACAATTTTCCATCACCACGCGGGTGAAACCGCGGGGCGCAGCTAGTAAATGAATAAAAGAAACAACGCCACCTGCTCTATTTTCAAAATTTCAATTTGCAAAGCGAAAGCCTCCAAATCGCACGCACGGCTCCGCTCAAACTCGAGGCTATCAATCCATCTCAGTCGCGAACTCGCGCGGAAGAAAACTCGGCGTTGTGGCGGACGTGAATCGCTCAAACTTACGCAATTTCGGCGAAAGTCGCTCATAAGAGAAGAAAAATATTATGTCTCACTCATGATATGATTTATATTCGACCGCTTGTTTAGAATGTAAACACGAATTCCACATACTAATGGCCTATTGTTGCGACGGCAGATGTTATCCGTCCGCTCGTAGGGCACACGACACTTACTTGAATAATACACGCGGTAAAATTATTGGCTAAAATAGATAAAAATTAAATTATATATAATCTGTTCCAGAAGTATTTTCGCAATGCATATGCATAATCTACATATTTATTAAATTCAATTTCGATCAAAGCCATGAAGCAAAATTTATGATTTGAAGTAAACATGAAAAATCGTAACAGCTGGATCATAATTTAAATCGGTGGGGATCAAAAGAGAATGGGCATTTACCCACTTTTCCAATCTCTCTAATAGCTATAAATCATATGTATAAATCATAGCTATAAATCATCAATTGAAAGATATTTTAATGTAGAACATTTTTTTTTCAAGGTTTAATACTTTATTTATTTCATTTTGGTACATTTAGCCCCATTGTTATCAATGTTATAAGTAACTCGGAAAAATTGAACACCGAAATGCAGCTAATGCTCATTGCCCACCTAACTAGGACTAAACTGTCCCGTATCTAGGCGGGTCAGAGTAATTAAAATAAGTAATACAACTTATGTAATAATTAGCCTAATTAACGTGAAAAAAAAATATTTTTATAATTAATGAAAGTACTTAATTAAGATTGAATAATATATAATTATAAATAAATAACATTATAATACAAATCAAAACACTAAATTTGTACGAATAATACATTGTAGGTAATACAATATGGCAAATACACATATACGTAAATACGATTTCAATAAATAATAAATGATGTATGGTAAAAACATATTTATAGTTTAATAAAATATATAAATACAATTATAAAAGCACTGCTAAAAAATATGAAAAAATATAAATAAAAATATGGTATGATATACTATTAATATATACATAATAATTTATATAAATATACAATATTATTTTGATTTTCTAGCATCATCTTAATTATAAGCTGTTTCTGAGTTATATCCTCTTGAATATGGATAATTACCTGATATATCAATGCTATTTTTACAAGATTTTATTTACCTTGCAGTGTTTGTCAGTATGTTTTTTTAGGGCAAATCTTGCAAGCTGAATTAGAACAACTTCCTCTTATCCTATGACTTATCCTATGAATGGTCTATTAAGACATCTACATATATGGATAATTAAAGTAAAATTCTATTTATAGCCCATCGAAATATCTCATAAAATTGGGGTTATGTGTCATCTCAAGTTACCTCTGAAAGGTGCGTATTTTATGTTACCAGCGGTAGGTTAAATTTACAATCGTATTTTTTTTACCAAATATTTGTACACACTCAGTGCTACTATTGTTTGTTTGTTTGTTTGTTTTTACTCTTTATCGTGAAATTTCACAATGTGTGTGTTTATTATCATACGACCAACTCTAACATCCAACTCTACTATGATTTTTTTATATGTATGTGTGCGTGTAACATGTCTGTAAATATGCTTATTATTGCATTCTGAATGCTTATTATTGCATTCTATCGACAGAATTGAAAATGCGATTCCGTTAATTTTATTCCAAAGAAAATGGGGACCAACCGGTAATGGAAACCCGAACCTCACAATGTATGATCATGCGACCTAATCACTATGCAACTGGGCCACACTATTCGAAGTTGAATTAATATATATTGCAGAAGAAATGCAGAAGTTTATTTGTGACGCCAGATGGCTGCAAAAACCACCCTTATTATGCTAGGCTAGAACACCCATGAAAGTCGAGCAAACGACATGGGGAGAAGCTTACTGAGCATAACATTACATCGGGTTTTAAGACAAAGCGACAGTAGAATAACTGCTCATTTTAGTACACGAGTTATTATGACGTAATTGAGTCGTGTCTCCTTGTCGTGATTATCCACTAATGATTGTCAAAAATCAGCGCAGTAAATCAATCAATCATGATTAGACGATAAGATGGTATGTAATTATTACGCGAACATGATTAAGTAACACGACACAGGCATAATTAGAAGGAGACGGCAGATGAGGGAAAAAGTTCGTGGTAAGGCGGTTGAGAATAGAAAACGAAACGTTGGGAGGCATCCGAACAAACAGTCCCTGCTCGTATTATTAGACTCACCGTGCATTTCAGTCATATTTGGCATTTTAAAATATTGATAACTTTAATTGTTCCTACTAACTGTGAGGAAGTCCCCAATGAGGAAGTTCTACGGCGTGTCGGCCAAAAAAGCAATTGTCAGACCATCAAACTCATTATGGTGGGAACAGTTGCAGGGAAGAGGAAACCAGGCCGTAGTAGGAAAACTTGGTTGCGGAACATTCGAGAATAAACCGGGATTACGAGTGTCGTTGAATTGTTTTGCCTGGCAAGGGACAAAAAGAAGTATTCAGAGAGAGAGAGAGAGAGAGAGAGAAGTATTCAGACTGCCAACCTTCACTTATCACTAGTAGGAGAGGCATCATAAGAAGAAGACTGACTGTGACAGTTTAAAAGGTAACACTGTCTGATTTAAGGTTTCTGTCTGATTTTAGGTTAGTACAGTGTATAGTGTGAGATATATTTTGCAGATTTTGAAAATATTTTTATAACTGTTTTTAAATGCTTTATGTAGTATCGCTTTTATTATTATTTATTTGAAAATTCAACTTCGAATAGTGTGGATAGTGATTAGGTCGCATGATCATACATTGTGAGGTTCCGGGTTCGATTCCTGGTTGGGTCCCCATTTTCTTTGGGATAAAATTAACGGAATTGCATTTTCAATTATGTCGATAGGATGCAATAATAAGATACATATTTACATACATGTAAAAAAATCATAATAGAGTTGGTTGTTAGAGTTGGTCGTATGATTTGTGAAATTTCACGATAAAGAGTAGAAACAAACAAACAAACAATAGTAGCACTGAGTGTGTACAAATATTTGGTTAAAAAAAAGCGATTGCAAATTTCAGAGCTAACTTGAGATGACACATAACCCCAATTATAAGAGATATTTCAATGGGCTATAAATAGAATTTTACTTGAATTATCCATATAGATGTCTTAATAGACCATATTAAAGTAACTAGGATCGGCTTCTATTCACTCGTCGCACTGGCAGTTTCACCAATACTAAGCACTAATTCAGATATTGGTGTATTAGTTTACACGCAAGGTATTAGTGTAAATGGCAAGTACTAAGCTACTAAGCTCGGGTGAAGTTAGCGCTATGCATTAATTAAAATAAATACCTACCAAATAACCGCAAAATTCGGCACACTTTGAAGTTTATCAATATTGAAAATTTTTAATTAGGGTACGTTCAAGTCTTGCGTAACGCATTTTTTGAATATTTTTGACCCTCCCTCACCCCATGTAACGCGCCTTAACGTTTTTATGTATCTTCCCTCCCCTCCCTAAACGTTACGTAACACCCAAGTGACAATTTTTACATAAAAGTCACAATTATGTTGCGCAAAGTACCGGAAAGTCGCTAAAATACCTTTGTCATTGTTTAATTCGCGTTTGCGGTAATAATAAATCAAACAAGAGATTTCTAACTCACAATACATGCGTATATTGTTTATTTTATTTATTCATATTGTTATTTAATAAACAATCACACATAATGGAATAAAAATTTGCTTAAGTTTAAAATATGTTAAAATGGGCTCATAAAACATAAACGACAAGGGTTGCCAACTTGGGAGATTTTAATTCCCTAGTTTGTTATTAAAATTTAAAAAAACAATGTTACGTAACGCGTTGTTCGAACCCCCCTCCCGCCCCTGTAATGCATCGAAACGTAATACTTTAACGCCCCCTTAGTATTGAAATGCTGCACGTTGACGAATAACATAACATAAAAGAAATCATATGAGGTGTACGAGATATGGTATCTTAAAGTTTGGGGTAGGTAATGTACTTTTTGACCGTGGTTTTCCGATGACTTCAATATTTTTAACAATTTTAGAAGTCATGTCATTGCAGAGAATTGCGATTTCTCTCAGTGCAACCAATACATTTCAAGAGCGAAGTCCATCTTGGGAAGACATCTTGAAAAATGGCGCCCAATTATTTCGGACATTGCCAATGCAGTGGATCCGCGTCCGATTTGCGAATGCAATCTTTGATACAAGAAATCCGTCAACTCTACGGCCGAGGCCGTCCCGCAATCAATCAACATAGCGGTAGAGCGTGGGTCAGTAATGTGTTTGGCGAAATCGTCATTGAAATCAAACAAATCAAATATTTTTTTATTTACTTAAAAACTAATACATAATTATGTAGACATTTACAATTGTGATATGATGATTAATATATTCATTCTATTAGCAATCAAAAGAAGAATGCCTATTCGTAAAAATATATCTTAAGTACAAAGGCATTCTTTGTAGAATTAAATCGCCATTAGTCCTCACTATTGTGCAGTGGCCTAACTAAGCCGGTGCGCCGGTGCAGCCGGTGCGGCGCACCGGGGCCCACAGTAGTTCGGTCGCCCAAAATGGAACTCCCGTTACGATCGTCGATCCATCCAACTCTACTAAAAAGCTTAGGAAGCCGAAAAAATGGAAGTCTCAAACTGATCGATGATTTTTGAACAGTGCAAACCAAGTCAAAAACCATTCAGTTAATTTAAGTATAATAGGTAATAGATAATAGAAGTCAGATATGAGCACATTATTGTTAGTTACCCACTGAAAAGGCACTAGCCTTAGTGGGAAACTGTGACATGTAATTTAGTGGGAAACTGTGACATGTAATGTGGGTATTTTTAGTCTTACTAGTTTCACACTTGGTATCACTCGCACTCAAAATAAAGTAATAAAAACTCATAATATCCTTTTTCACATCTCACCAACAATCAAAGGTGGAGAAATATAATTCAGTAATTGATTTAACAGTAAAGCGTCGTATTAATATAGGAGAAAATGTTGCAAACATTCTCACGCAAAAATATTTCTATGTGGTCCCGCGTGTCCCGCTGAAGTTCTTATGAACTTGTTCTGCAACAATTGAGGCAATGCCCTCAAATGAATACGCCGATTTATAATGTAGCAACCTTATAAATATGCAATGTAGCTAGGTTGGCAGTAGTTGCATCCTATATGCCATAATGAATGAAGTAAGTAGGCGCATGGACCTTTTGATCAATTTTGCACCGGGCCCATTTTTTTTAGTGTTACTGTTATTTAGTGTTTTTAGTGTTACTGTTATTTAGTGTTACTGCTATTGTGTTTGATAATATTTAATTGAAATAATAATTGTTATTGTCAGATGGATACGTAAGATATATAGGTAACAAGTAAATATATTAAAAGGAATAAAAACACGACAGCCGTTACAAAAAGTGGACGACTTAATTGTAATTATTTTTATTACGGTTTTTGATGAAATATTTGTGGTTTATGTGTATACTTAGTTCGTTCTAAGTGTATAATAAACAACACGATCGGGTATATGAATAATTATTTATTTCTATTTCATCCGTAAAAAAAATTAAAACCATATATTTATAATAACTAAGATCCTGCATACGCTGCAAATGGGAATGTGCTCAGATCAGCTGGTCTGATTTCCAGGATATATTCTTAAGGTTCTTGTCCGTCCAGCATACGCATTTGTAAATTTGTTCTATGATGATGATGATTTCAAATGTTTAAATAATATGAATCTACCTAGGCTGTATTATAAGTAAGTACGTGTTTATTGACAGATAGGGTAATTACAGCAAAATGTGTATATCGTGTAACGTAGCAACACAGTTTAATAATTACTACAGTCGTTCGACTCCTATGCGGCGCTCGAAGTGCATTTTATTAATACACTTTACACATTAACTATTTCTAAACTTTCTGGTAGCCTGTTGAAATTATATGGCCCAGAATATTTTTGGCTCAGAGTTTAGTTTTGCAGTGGGTTAAACAAAATTGAATTTATTTCTGGAATTTTCTGTATTTTCTCAATTATCTTGAATTTTCTGTCAGAAAACTTTTCATATTTAGAAATATAGTGATAATGAATCCCTAATTTTGAAATAGGAATCCTTAACCCTTAAACCCAACACTGGGGTGTGTCACACCCCAGTCGTTAATTTTTGCGTCGTATTTCTTACTCTTAAGTCAGATCGGTTTGATTGTTCCAGTACTTTATTAACTCGCAGTTACCTACGAACGCATCAGTCGCGTGCGCGCGCCAGTCGTGTGTGTATTACACCGCACATTACAAAATACAAATAAATGCAATAATTTCACATTACAAATAATTTTTGGGTGTATTACACCCCAGTCTAGTAATAGTGTATAAAAGAATAACGGTATAGGTTAAGGGTAACCTTTTAAACATTGGTAGATAAGACTCTTCCTTTCACCTTTGCAATTATTCGAACTGTTCTTTTTTGATGTAGCTCAAGTGTAAATGTCTTGTTTGTATTTTTTTTAAAGTGCGTCGACATGCACGCCTAAAAATCTAACACAAGGAGCTTGAAAAATAGCAATGTTGTATACTGAAAGACTTATTAATGAATCACGATTCCAATTTCAGTGATTTGTAAAATGTATGAAGTTACCTTAGACTTTAATCTAAGGTTGTCGCTTAGTGGTAACAATTAAACTAGTATTATCACCAAACAGCGTTACATTTATATCTCAGAAATGCATTGATTTTAGATTCGTACCTATAAAAAGATACATTCGTCCATAGAGCTGAATTATCGAAAATCAATTTCGAAATATTTTTTTGCTTAAATGTACAGAAAGAAACTAAATAAATTAAGGACCCTTTTCGGAAGGTACAGAAGCTTCCAAACGCGAATCAAAATTGCACTTAACCGGTTTTATTTTCGTATTATAAATCTGCGTAGCATGTTTATAACAAATGTAAAGGTATGTAATATGCTGCAAAGAATTTCGCCTATTTAGCATCACCTTTATGATGCCGTTGTTCAGATACAATTCGGACGATTCAGCTAACATTAATAACGAAATGTGTAGGTGGGACAGTAGTACGTCACGGTTCGTCTCGCTTTCGCATCAGCTTTGGGCTATCCGAGTCGACGTGAACTCTTAACCTTTCGGAAGCCAGTCATTTCAGGCAAAATTTTCGAAGCCGTCAAAAAGTTTGTTTGTAGAATGTGTGCGCAAGCATACTAATATATAGCGATGGCTTATTCAATGGCAGGCTTCAATGACAGGCTTTTACCGCAGAGGAGGGAGAAATAGAGCCGATAGTTGCATAAATACGGATACAATACGGATAATACGATAAACGCCGATCGGCGGGCGTGGCCACCCAGGGGTTAACCCTCTGCATGTCCTGCACAAATAAGTCCCCCTTAAGTCCCACAAATTTCACGCGGTAATTTCGTGATAATAATAGGATAATTTCGTGAATAATAAAAGAACGTGAACGACATTATTTATAATGTCAAACAACCGCAATAGTCTTCTGTGTGTAGATCTACCGAGCATAAAGAAAAACATAATACCACCTCGCACTCTCCGATATAATGTATTATTTATTATTCATTCATCGCTCGGGCGGCGATCCGGGAGGTCGTGTCCGTTGTTTTTTCGCAGGGCATAACCGAGGAAAACGAAATTTCGCACGAGAATGCATCGTTTTTGCTGCAATTTCTCTTCCTGGATGCCGAGAGGAGTCCGAAACGTGACGTACTTATCGCTGGTATACTGCGACCGCGTCTCGTTGGGTGCTATAAAATAACGGGCATGCCGAAAACCGATAAAAACGGCATTGTTTGAACAGCGTCGAGGGGCAGATTGTGGGCACGAAGAACGAATGTATGACCGGAAACGCGGCCGGTGGGTCGTTTGATTTCATCCGGGGGGCGTACGTTAACCACGTAACTCTGCTGATAGGGGGGAGTGGTAGGTTTGAACGTGTAAAACCCTCGAACTACAAAAAGGCGTTGGGGATTCAATTTTCTATCGATAGCCCACGGAGGAACAATTTTACAGTAGGTTAGGTTAGATCTGGTGAAGCTATTTTGCAAAGCAGCGAACATTTGGCTTATATCCGTTTTTAGAGCTAGACAAGGAATCGAAAGCAATTTATTTGCTTCTTGTTTTACAGTGGCGCACTTAAAATTACAACATAGTACCCTTTTTGGTACAAACTAAATAACCCCCCCCCCTCCCTAGACTGATATGTCTTTCAAAGCTGTAACTGTAGCAATCCAACAAATAAAGTTTTAGTAAAAAAAATGGCGAAAACCACGTTAATTTTAACGTTTTTCACTTTCGAAGCTCTATTAAACTGTTTCCATCTTAGATCAACATAAAGTGTTGTAAAAGCAACAGTAAACACATAACAAATATATTTCTCTTCCAAAGGTGTAATTGTTTGCATATTATATAAATAAAGATTTTGTAACATTTATTTTTTTTATTTTTAGATAGCCTGCGACCCTCGGGAGTCTCTTCGCGACCCCCCAGGGGGTCGCGACCGACTGGCTGAAAATCTCTGAAATACTTAGTACATAATACTATACTTTTATGTATTTAACTGTGCATCTTGTTGTGACGCTAGTTTTAGACTTATTACACTAACATGTTGGAAGGCAAAATTAAGAGTAATGATTCTTTTCGCTATGATTCCAATTTCTGTTTGTAAATCGATGTCAAGAAATAGATCGGTGCATATTTTATAAATATAGGTTTAATGTCTCATTAGAGACTATAATCAGTTGATTTTTTAGACGTCAGGATATAACTACGACATACAAATTGTATGTATTTAATCTGACCTTAATATTTTAAATTTTAAACCGTTTAAGGCGTCAAAAAAACATTTGTGTGGGTAGTATCGCTACACTACTGTATTATTTTGCGTGAAAACGTCTTTCGAGGAGCACAACTTTCACTCGACGAATTAATTTCTTAGATTTACACAACGTTAAATAACACATTTCTCAAGATTTAAAACGATAACACATACATTAACACACTACCTACAGATTTACACAACGACGCAATAATCAATTGTGTGACCCATACCGTTGCGCAGTTATGACTGATTCGTTGGTCGCGCAGAGTGAATTTAGAGACCCTAGCCGACCCCCCCCCCCCCCCCCTACACAAGCACGCAAGTTGAATATGAAATCGAAGACTATCGTGGTTATTTAACATTAAATAGAATAAAAACGAATTTACCGCGTCAAGTGTAAAACACCCGACGCTTCGACAATTTGCAACCGTCTACCCTGTCTACCCTGGACAACGGCTGTTGCAACATCGCCTAAACGTCGGGTGCTACCAACTTACAAACACGCGGTAAATTCGTTTTTATCCTATTTATAACGCAGGTTGATTACGCTTAGCAACGGACGAGGGCCTATTTTTAGAATATACACGCCACATGGCGCTGCTGCCCTTGGACCACGAGATATACGTCAATAGTTGCGGACAACGAAAACGTCACATCGCTAATTCTCGTTTTTTTAATATGCGAGCTTTGTAATATGTATCTCTATATGTATGAATATTATGTTGCTGAGACAAGCTGGTAAATTAGTTATTTTATTTAATATTACAATGGCTGGCTGTTACAAATCGTGTAATAATAAGCCCGCCGTTTGTAATAATTAAAATAGAACTTAAGATTTCTTTATTATTGTTACGCTATTTTTCTTACGTTTTACATGACTGTCCAACAAAAAGGAGTGTAATGTGTTCAGGATTCATGTATGCATGTTTTCCGTTTCTTTAATCCACCATAACTTCTAGACACTTCAACCGATTTAGAAGTATGTTGTATTGTTAGAATCGTTATGTCATCCCGGGTGTTATAGGGCACCTTAACTGTTCAAATATCGAGTAAGTAGTTGTCTAAATATCCAAATGTCAATAAATGGTCTGATTGAGAGTTGTCTAAATATCCAAATGTCAAATGAAAGGTCTGATTGAGTACATTTTGGAAATATACATCTATCTACACACAGGATAAATATATAAACAACAAACATTTCATAAAAAGCCGTAATAAGAATATCGGTAAATACAATAGGTCCCTTTCTGTAACAGCAGTAGTGTTTTTTATTCTTATTAATATATATTATTATTATTATACTATATTATATATAAATATGATACATTATTTTATATGTTATAATAGATGATATTATATTGTATTATGTTATGTTATATTAGGACAGCAGGCAAGGCGTATAGGCTCAGCAAATACCACAGAACTTTGTATCCATCACCCCAACACAGGCGTATACCTAGTGGGGTGATGTAATCCTGACAAGTAATGCCCTTTCGCGATTTTTATAATATGTATTTTTTTTAATGTAGTTAAAAAAATGAACGGAATCTATTTTATGTAACTATAAAAAATAGGACAAAGTATAAATAAATAAGTAAATAAATATACTTGTTAGAGACGTTTTCGCGTCGAAATGATGAAATAACCGTTCATTTCTCATACTCGGCTAGCTATGATGAGGAGTGTGTTATTCACAGTATTCGTAATTTGGTCAATTAAAGAACGCCCATTCAAGCAAATAGAAAGTAGCATTGCATTGTATGACATGTGTACCTACAATGTCGTACGTGCACAGTACTCCATTGACTATCGATTGAGTAACAGTTAATTTGCAATTACGCATCCTATTTCCGATTTCCCGTAACAGCTCAGCGTGATCTGGTATGTGTAGAGTTCATCGTAACGGCTCAAAATGTCGGCGAAATTTGAGGTTTGTGCCAATTAGTAGGTAAGTACAGTCGTGGTCAAATTATTAGAAAAAAAACGGTTGTCACCCCAAGACCTTCCCGGCAAGCAGACAACCCCCCACCCCCTCCGCGCCAAACTCCTAGATCCCACCCTCCTCCCGCGACTATGATTTCAAAAGTAGCATATTTTATTATTTTGTAATAATTCCGTGGTAATAAAATGGTATTTTTCTAAAAAATATGTAGTGTTTTCATAAATACGGTGGCATTTAAAAAAAGATTGCGCCGCTTGTATACTAGATATTCCAACCAAAATTCACAGCGTGATTTTGATCCAACGAAGGTATCTGTGTACTGAATTTCAAATCTCTAACTGCAATATTTCGTGATTGAAGTATGACTAGCGCGCCCTATGCTCGACCAATTTTAAGGATAATCTTTTCAACTCTTGCCATGACTGAAAAATGCCTGCCTGCCAAATTTCAGCTCTATCGGATGAAGCGTTTAAGCGCTATCGTGACGCACACACACAGACATACCTTAGTCTGGAAATGGTCCTAATCGCCTCAGGGGTGTCGTCAACATGGATATTTCCGTCTTCATCTCGATTTTTTTAACGCGTTCACAATACTTTCCTTAGTGCAGGGAAAGTTCAAATGACTAGTTTTTTTAGGAAAAATAAGGCGGGAAGGAATAAAGGAACTACAGGTACCTAGTTCTGTTTCAAGATATAGACGTGAATGCTATTTATGAATAGAATAGAATAGAATACTATTAAATAACTTTATTGTGCTTAAAATAATATTACATAATAAATAATACACCGATTTTAGCACTAACTCAAGTCTACGCACCAGCTACGCCCAACACTATATTATGTACGTTTGAAGACCACATAAAAAGTCGATTTCAAGATATCGATATATTTTACGTGGGCCAACGTGCGTCCAGAAAGGCTCTTCATCGTAGATACATATATTTAGACTTTGAAAACAAACAGAGCAAAATTTAAACAAAACAATAAACTACAATATAGATATACCTATATCTCATTCCTCTGCTTTTCTATCCTATGCCCTATTTTTCTTGCTTGCAATTATCGAATTTGCGACGTAGTTTGATAGTATTTTAATTTAATTCATTTCAATTCAATTTTGACCATTTATCGTATAAAGAAATACAGTAAGACTAGTACTACTGTAGGAAACAATTAATCAGCCAGTTAAACAATGTACCAAGATAATTTGTAATACTCTATGAAGCGCTGTATGTTTCCCAAAAATAAATAAATAAACAAAAATAAATTTTAAAAAACAATTTGTGCAAAAAGAGCAAACACTATAGCGATATCTGACATTCACATTTGATTAGTTAAATTTTAATTGATGAAATAAAGTTAAATTTAAAATAAACTAATACAAATTAATGCCAATAAGTTATATTAGGGTTACAATACCTATGCGATTTTTTAATATGTCTTCCCAGGTAAGGATAAAGGGGGAATAAGGTATTTGGTTAGTGGCTATGTGAAAGTAAATGTTTCTTTGACAACTTTTTGAAAATGAGCTACGAAGGTGCGTGGCCGACAGAGTGCGGGAGCTGATTCCATAAACGAGCAGAATGGACCGGAAAAGAGTATGTGTAAACAGAAGAGTGATATAACGGAATGGCGTTATAAAAGGAATATATGAAAGGGCCTGTGTATGATAGCAAGGGCCGGATATATGCATGTAAAGGTTGTGGCCTTATAGAAAAGGTCGAAAGGACCTTCCAATAATCCACGTGTCTTAGAGGAAGCTATTTCGTGGAGTTCTCTTTAGTAACACGAATAACATTTAAAACGATATTCTTTTATTTGGGTTACCCTAACCACAGTATACCGAGAGAGCAGTAGACGCTCTCTCGAGGGACAGGGTATTGCGGGGATAGGTGCGAGGGAAGTAAGCAGAGGGGTACGTCTCGACGAACGCCTTTGGTTAGCGTTACGCGCTTGCGAAGGTTGGTTGGCGGAGTAGTAGACAAGCTGGCTTCGTTTTCAGTTTTGTTCTAATAGATGCATAGATGCTACTGTCTGGTATACTTTGCCGTAAATGAAGCAATTCTTGGAATATGCCCTCTAAAATGTGTGAAAACTTTTAATTGGCCTTCAGCACATATCTCTCAATGTGTACCTATATATGTTTAACTAGCTGTAAGTTTTCCTAAGAAATGAAAATAAAATAAAATAAAAATAAAATAAAATGTTGTATGATATCATAGTAATTACCGGCTCATGACATTTGGATCTAATCGTACACAGACAAATACACAAAGAAAAAAACAAAAGAGAGCTCCTTAAATAATGATCTTCGTGACTAAAATAACAGCTAAACAAGGACACGGACCGGCCAGACTTGTCATAATGATGTATAGGACATAATGGTGAATGACCATTTCTGGCATGTAAATCGTCGTTGCCAACTTTACAAGCCTGGCAGTATTATACACGTTGCATTTCTGCACTACACCGATGGACACCGTACCACCAATACCTACCCGGCAAACGAAGAGGCCGACAGACTGCCAAAACTGGGCACACTGGAATGCCCGGTGGAGCCAGTTGTTGGGGTCCCCTTCGCTATAGGTAAAATCATCAGGGACTGCTTGGAGCAGGAACATCGGGCATCCTGGAAACAGAACCAAGGATGTCGCCAGGCAACAGCCATGATGAAGCAACCACTTTCTAAGAAAACCAAGGCCCTAACTTGACATAAGTAAGAAAAACCTTAGAACCACTATCGGTCTCATCACCAGACACACGACCCTTAGAGCACATATAATCAACCTTGGCTTAACCGAGAGCAAGGACTGCCGAATATGTGGCGAAGAACCTGAAGACAGCATACACATCGTTGGTGGCTGCACAGGCCTCGCCGCAAAAAGACACAGTTTACTGGGACGAGCCTTTCTCAAACCCAGCGATGTGCCCAACTTGAAGGTCAGTGATCTGTATGGACTGGTAAGCAGTACCGGGATATTAGCAGACCACTAACCCAACCACAAAGAGGGTGGTTACAAAAGATCTTATAGATCCAGGTGACATCAAGGGCTGGATACAAGCCCCCCCACTCCGTTTATTACTACTACTACATCTAAGCAATAAACTGACTGCCTTTACGTAGCGTTATTGTAACTGGGCTGTGGTGCAGTGAGATGCGTCCTGCCAATACTTTTAAATGCCACTATGCCATTAATTATCGCAATGCCTATCACCTTTAAAATCGTGATAGCAGTGTATAGCACTATTGCGTCATCTGAATATTACTAGGTACACTGAGAAAACGCTATATAATACACAGATATACGCACGTTTCAAGAAGGATTACATGGCCTGCGGTTCATACATATGAATTAACATGACGCGTAACGGTATTGGCGTGACTGTAGTTACCATGTCGTAATGATAACACATAATGTTATTTCATTACGTTGCGACCTTAGGTTCTCGTTTTTAACATGACAGCATGAAGTAGTATACGTACGATTATAGTCGAACACATGAATCACGTTGAAACTACAGTATGCTGTAATAACCGAAGAAAATGTTAATACCTTTTTTACGTATCAATATTCGAGTAATGCAGTTTTAACAAAATTCATTGTAATGCAACAAAATTACGATTGAAAATCGTTATTCTGCTTAAAACCGTAATAACAAAATGGTAATTTAAAACGAAATCCAATATTTTTCTCAGTGTAATCAGCATACTACGATTTATGCAAGTATGTATATAGTACCCCGTACCAGTACTGTAATACCGTGACACCATGAAAACTGTAAAATGAACCCTACATTACCAGTCCTTTCAAGGGCATTTACCTTCATTGAACAACCAGCCAACCAAAGATGACAATCTTGGAAAACTTTCTAAAATGACTGTATTGTTCGTGTTTCATCGATGGACACTTCGGTTTAAATATATCGAGTACAACCTTTATCAACTTGCGACAACACTACACTCATACATAGAAGTCGTAATATTTTCGTTGTTAAGAGTAAGCTGACTGCCAGACGTCAGTTGTGTCTTGTAGCGTGAGAACTTAAGAGTTGCAGACTAACAGTTTGAGAAGAACTAAACAGTTTGAGAAGAGTTGAGCGCGGCGCTATCTAGCGGTTGGTAAATATCTATAATAAACAATATTACCGATATTTAAAACCTACCTCTAGATGGCGCATCGTGGCCTAAGCTTTTTATACTATTTTTAGAAAATAAAATTTTGCATTTTTTTGTTTCCCCCACAATATTTTATCAAAAGTTGCTTATTTGCTCGTAGTGATTCACTCACTTTACGGATACCGGGAATTTTAAACTCACCCTGTCTAAAAGACCCTTCTCATGACCTTGAGTCTTTCGTTCTTCTTCTTCTTCGTTCTTCCTCTCGCATATTCATCGACACCGCGCCCGTTCCCCTTCGTCTTTGTGCCGCTGGCCTCGATGCGGTCTCCCAGACCGGAGTCGCGACGAGACAGACGGCTGGTTGACATTGTTTTTGCGTTGGTCTACCTTCATTTCAGCCTTTTAATATGCCGGACACGATGGAATCGCGAGACCGCGAAAGATCGTGTCGCCTTTTAATAAGGCACTCGTGAATTACACGCCGACCCGCCATCTTGGACTCCAAGAGAGACCATTCTCCTCTCTAGGGCAAGCCCAAAACGAAAAATAATTAGGAATCGTAGGCATCAGCTGTGTCACCCCAAAACTTTCCCGGAAAGTAGCCAAGGACTCATGGAAGGATTTAAACGTGATGTCGCTGACCTGATTAAAAGAGATAGTCGTCGATGAGCGCGGATACTGAGAATGCAACGCATTTAACGCGTTCGATTCACTCCATGAGTCAACTCATTTATCTAAATGAGCCAACTCTTCTGCAACCGTAGTCTCAAACTCTCCACTAGATGCCGTCTAGTGCGGTGTTACATATTTTCAGTCCTCCTGTACGGAGTAAAAGCGTGGAATAACTACCAGACTTTGTGCAACAAGGTTAGAAGCTTAGAAGGTTAGAAGACTTTGTGCAAAAGGAATAACCCAGACTTTGTGCAAAAAGGTTAGAAGCTTAGGAAAAGTGGATTTACAGTAGAATACTGAAAATAACTTGGACGGATAGTCACAAATGGGACGGTGCTGCAAAGAATGCACAAAGTATTGGAATTACTGAATACCATAAAGAGAAGGAAATTACGATACATGGGCCACATAATGCGTGGTAACAAATACCACCTTCTCCAATTAATCCTGCAAGGCAAGATAAAAGGCCGCCGAAGACCTGGCCGAAGAAGAACCCACCGGCTACAAAACCTCGTTGAATGGTTCAACTCAAGCACCACCGAGTTGTTCCGCGCCGCAACATCACGGGCCTAAGTGGCCATAATGAGCGCCGACCTCCAATAGGAGATTGCACCTTAAGAAGAAGAATTCACTCGTTTAAGCAAATATACTGACCAGCGAAAATTCGATGTGATTTCGGCACAACGAAGTGCCGAAATCAAAAAGCCGACCGATTTCAACCATAACCGTTTCAATCCTTGCCATGACCAAATGATGCCTCATGCCAAATGTTAGCACAATCAGATTAAGCGTTTCGGCGCTATCGTGGAGGAATACACACAGACACACCGACAGACACACAGACATATTTAAGGCGACATGACACCTGGGAACGACCATATCTGAAAAATTTTAGTTTTGTTGTTTGAAAAATATAAGCATTAATTAAAAAAAGTTTCTAAGTGAATCCCTCGATAAGGAAACAATTTAAAATTTGGACTCAAAAAAGTTGCTCATTGCCTTGAACATTAAAGCTTCAAACTGACTCCAAGAACTTCCAGGCGGGATTACTCCTACAATGTAAGCGGTGAGTGTGTTTTATTATAACTTTTCTTTATATTTACTGGTTAATTCTCTAGGGCAGCACTTAGACACATTTTTTATTTAGGCCCGATATTAATTACAATTAATTAAAACGTGAGAGCGTTCTGAGAGTTACGCTAAATATGCATTGCCATTAATACCCTTATACCACAACTGCGTAAAGATAGTTATTCTGTGCTAACGCTGCGATAGACCGTTTAGACCGTTTTCATGCGCCTGGTCCCCGGCACGAGCGGACGTGGATCCTGCGCTGACGCTTATTCAACGCTGGATTTTTATTGGTCAAACCCTACAAAATTGAGCCCGCCTATTTTTTCGCCTAGGTCTCATATCGCCTTAATATAGAAATAGTCCTATTCGTCTAAGGGGGACTCAAAATGGGTTTTTTCGTTTTCATCACGACAAAAAAAAATTGCGCGTTCATAATAATTTCCCTCGTTGTTAGTTTGTGGCCCGGGAAAGTAAAGTCCCAACGTATATATTTTTTCAATTGCGTATTGTTCAGTTTCATGGGAGCTAATGGGCCCTGTGGCAGTTTGGCCACTAAGACCCAGTTGTAAAGGGTCGGTCAAACGCACGGGTCAACACCCATCCGGCGGCCTCCAAGCAGAAGTGGGAGCCAGGGTAGGACGCTGGCTTGCGGGCCAGTCTCCTCTCGGAGTCACTCTTCGGGCGCTCCTGGACGGGTTGCGCACCGTGCGGCGTCAGCCAATCGATTGTGCATTCCGACTAACCGCCGGGGGAGTCTGGAAACAATAATGTTTCCTATAGAGCGGGGGTGGTTGTTAACCTTACAGCAATTGCTCTTAAAACGACCATTCGGCCACCCGATCCCGGGCAATAAAGCCGGGCAAGGGATGCCGTGGTTCGCGATAGATTCTGTAGACACCGTATCACCGCTACGTAAGAGAGAGGACCGCGCAAGCGACCTCGATCCTGTAATCAGTCAGGAAGCATGAGGTATCCTGAAGGTTAATTCCAGACGGAGATATCCTTCCGAACTGGTAGTCAGGGGCGAGGCTGCCCGCAGCTGCCCGCTGGGTACCTTTCTCGGTGCCTCGCCATAAGGCGTTGGCCTCTGACGGCCGAGTGGCGTAACTAGACAGTGGATTGTTTTTCGTCTATAGTATTCTGCGCTCACCTCACGGGAGACAGATAAATCTAATATCGTAAAAAAATCCTGAGGTGACGGGTTCGTCCGTTATAGTTGACACCTCTAGTTGTTCAGTTTCATGTACTACAGATTACCCCCTGAAATTTAACATATGTTTGCAAAAACATCATGTAAAAAAGTGACAAATTTGATGATAACCTCGAGTTTCATGCTTTGTCAAAAACAGCTGTTCACGCTGATTATGTTAGTGTTGGTTGCAAATTCATTGCATTCTAATTTCAAATTTAAAAAAAATGAACACGACTAGCTCGACTGTCACTTTTAAATATGGTGTTGCCGACTGAAAGTTTTCTCTCGCACAACGATGCGCTCTACCATTGATACGAGTGAATAGATATTTATCTGTTTTATAACATAGATGGAAAATAAAATTATTCCGCGCGCATGCTCTGACATCGCTAGATCCGCGCGCACTCACCACGTCTCGTACGTGATCATGAAATTGAATTCCAGGCCAGTTCCATTAAAGTCCATTTTATTGCCTCCATGCAGAAAGCTAATCATCGTAAAACTAGTTTATACCAACTGAAAAGGGCGCCCTCTGCCTCCTGGCGGGGATCACAGTGCGTAGACCCAAGAGTGGTTGCACTGATGATGGGGTTTTTAATGCCGTAAAAGTCTTAAAATAAAATAAAATAAAATACATGATCAGATAACGCGTAACTGCATTGGATGCAGTTTAAGTGCAATGCTGGCGCCGATGAGATTGTAGTTATTCCGTAGTTACAGGAGAAAGATAAAAGACAGATCAAAAGACAGTAACAATAACAAAGCGCGCAAACAATAAAAAAGATTAACGGCCGTATTCACAGTTTATACTCAAGTGGGCCTTTAGAGAACCCTCAGTCGAGTGACATTTAAGTACCACATTGATTAAATATGGTATAAGATTGCTCGGATTCATAGAACGATTTGGCCACCCTTCTGAAACGGCAAAACGCAGGTGGCGTTGATAGCACTGACGGCCAAAATTATAGCAATTTCTTTGGCTATCTATAATAACATTGATAATGAATGCTTTTTTATAAAGGACTGGGTAGGACTCTGGCCTTCGGGCCTGTTTCCCCTAGGAGTCAATCTTTGAGCGATCCTGGACGGTTTGCGCACCTTGCGGCGTCAGCAAATCGATTGTGCATTCTGACCGACAGCCGGGGGAGTCTGGAAACAGTACTGTCTCCTATAGAGCGGGGGTATACGTTATAGTTGCTTATCTTACGGCAACTGCTCTTGAAACGACCAATCGGCCACCCGATACCGGGTAGAGCCGCGTAGCCGGGCGAAGGATGCCGTAGTCCGCGATAGATTCGGTAGACACCGTAACACCGCTACGTAAGGGAGAGGACCGCGCAAGTGACTTCGAACCTGCAACCAGTCTGGAGACCGGAGTAATCTGGTTGCAACTGAAAAGTGTCGGCCCGCTGAACTTTTATGTTTACTTCCGTCTAATAGCGGACATTAGGCCCGATTGAGTTCCTTTGCGAACTAAAATCGGAATTAGTTCATGCAAACGAGACAGGCCAACGTTTTCAAATTAATTAAAAAGCGAACATACGGTTGCCCGGTTTTTGGTTTTTGCAGGACGCGGGTACTACGAAGATACAGATTCTAACGTTTTATCTGTATTTTTAACCGTCTTCAAAGAAAGGAGGTTTTCAAATCGTTTGTATTTTTTAAATGTTTGTTACCTCAGAACTCCGTCATTTATGAACCGATTTGAAAAATTCTTTTTTTATTTGAAAGGATATACTTCCAGATTGGTCCCATTTGATCAAAATCCAGTTCTGATCATAGGATCCATGAGGAATTGAGGGAACTCCTCAAATATTATCATGTCAAGTTGAAAATGTACATGTTGGTTGAGTTCCGTTGGTAAGCATGACCTGATTCTACACCCAGGGTTGGCTCCCGACGATGGGATTCCTTAACGGTCAACAGCGCAGACACGAAATTTTGTATACGCATTCAGTTGTGATAGCCCATTCTAAGCTTCACCATGACATGTCTGCTGCACCCAGGGTTGGCTCCCGGCGAGGGGACTCCTCAACGGTCAACAGCAGACACTAAATGTTGTATATGCATTCAATTATGATAGCCCGTTTTAAGTTTCACCAGGACATGGGTGCTGCACTTATAGAAAAAAATAAAGTCGTTTTTATTTTGTAAAATTTTATTATATAAGTTGTAAGACTTATCTTATCTGAAGGCATGGCGAAAGAATAAAAGTAGAAGGGTTTGGATTCAAATTGGCTTGCGTCCGTCAGTAATTGATAATAATGTATTTATTATATAAGTACAAAATTACTGCTTATTAGAAAATAATCTAAACAATATATGTGAACCAATTTAAAAATAACAATATAGAAAATATAGGCTGTCTTCCGTGGGGAAACGATACACCACCTCTGAGTCTGATACGATCTGGCGAACGAAACCGTTTAAATTTGGAGACTATGTATATTTGTAATATACCTTATTCCTGAACGGAATGGAAGAAATAATAAACAGTTATAAAGGATATACCTTGGGGATCTCCCGTATCATATGGTTTGATAAGATGTCAATATATTGGTCCGAATTCAAATTCGGACCAATTCGGACCAAATTCGGACGAATTCAAATTCGGACCAATTCGGACCAAATTCGGACGAATTCAAATTCGGACCAATTACATTGAATGAATCAGTTTCCGAAGTTATTATATGGAGTAAAGCTAGGATCGGTTAGGTTAGTAAGAATTTTTGACATTGCGGATTCTTATAGAAGTAAACCGACGTACCTGCCCAGGGCGGCAATGTAAGGGGGCGCCAAATTCATGTGTTGTTTCACTAAAGCTCCTAGCATCCAGGATACGTCGTACTATTGATCGTTAAGTGCATCTTGTTGATTTTTGAACGCGTGCGCAGAGTGTGATATCTCTGCCAGTGGAATTCCCGTCGCGTCTAGAAAAAATCCTCCCCACAGCAAAACGGGGACGGGGCTAAACGAGCAGAGCCGTATAAACGAACGGCCGAACGTCAAACGACGGTCAGTATTTATGTGACTGACTAGGTGTGCGAGCAATTAACTTTGATATGCTTTGTTAACAACTACTCTTTCAAACGTTTCACTATAATTCTTAGTTGATTTTTTCACGGAAAGCAAAGCACGACGTCAAACGCTATAGCAAGATTAAATAGTAAAATTTGCTGGGACCTAAGGATTGAAGGTGTTTGTACAATCTGGAGTGTGTGTTGTCTACTTTTGTTGCATGCAGGCACGTATCCAGACTTCAGTTTCAGTGGGGGGACATTCATTAACCCCTAGAGCCCCAATTGGCCGATATCGGCCACAACACGATTCAGCCTGACGGCCCGTTTTAACTTTATTTTAATTAATTTGTTTTATTTTATTATGTTTTATTATGTTAATATGTTTTAATTTAATTATGGGTACAGTGGTTTGGCAGTAATTAATGTTTTGTTGAGAAAGTGTCTTAATAAATTTTTTTTTACTAATTTTTACTACAATTTTTAGGGACATTAACTTGTCAATCGGCTGAGGGGCCGAGGCCTGAAGGGTTAAAACAACGCGCGTGACATCCACAAAACCTGAATTTGCCCGTACAATGACACGAAAATACGCCGGATTTCAAGGGGTTAAATCCCCTCCCCCTCCCCCTACCCCCCTCCCACCCCCCTTCCACAAATCGCGGATTTCCTGATTCTCAATTTTTTCTCAACTTTTTTTTACTCAAAAAAAATTGGGGGATACCCGGGGTATCCCCGGCCCGGTGAACCCCCCTCCCCCCCCCCCCTCCCCTGGATACGTCCTTGGTTGTACGTACCTATCTATATTAATGCCACATAAGGAAAGTTACTAGTAAAAAGGTAATAAAGAGTGCAAATTTATTTAAGGGTTCTTATTTACGGGTTCTTATTTATTTAAAGGGTCACAACATATCCCACCTCAGTATATAATGTTTCGCGAGTATATTAAAAAAATATTTCACATGTTAGGGAGGGGCGCCAATGTCAAGTTTTTGGCCTGGCTCGAAAAATCGTATATCCAGGGCTGACTAATGCTACCCTCCCCAGCTAGCATATTATTATTTATTTTTACCGATGCCGACAAATATTTACACGACTGCCCAACAAAAAAGGAGTGTAATGTGTTCAGGGTTCATCTATGTGTTTTCCGTTTCTTAATTCCACCATAACTTCTAAACGCTCGGACCGATTTAGAAGTATGTGGTATTGTTGCGTTATGTCATTCCGGGTGTCAAATGGTACCTTAACCCCTCACGTTGCGAGGTAAAAACACCTATCACTTTTGCGCGCGACATATTCGCGCGCAAAAAATCGACGCGAGTCAACGGCCTTGAGAAAAACGATCATAACTTATAAACCACTAAACGGAATAAAAAAATATAAAGAGAAAAATGATCGCATTGAAATTTGACATATAAAACATTATAACCTTATCTCGTAAAACAATTAAGATAATAATGAATAAATATTACAAAATTGGCAAACTGAAAAAACTCGCCTATAAAATCATTTCGATTTTTTTGTCACAAAATACGTAAAATATGCAAAAATTGTAAATACAGTTATGTTCTTTATTAAATGCTTTACCAAAACGATATTTTTTTTTTACTTATTTGAATACAAAAATCTTATTAGGCATCCAGCTTATTTAGATTTTTCTGACCAAAGGATTGGTCTCTTAATTTGCAAATTGTTCAAAACTTGCTTAAAGTCGAAAAGCCCCTTTTATTCATGTACCCTTCATATATTTTCGGAATGTGCTCAAGCAGGCCTTTCATTTGACCCTAAATACGATATATTTATGTTACATTATTGACATTTGGAGATTTGGACATTTGGACATATATTTATTTCATATTTGTATAGTTAAGGTACCCTATGACACTGGATGACATAACGATTCTAATAATACCACATACTTATCAATCAGTTCAGACATTAAAAGTTATGGTGGATTCAAAGAAACTGAAAACATACATAGATGAACCCTGAACAAAACTCTCATTTTTTGTTGAGCAGTCGTGTAAAAAGAGCAGAAACGCTAACCTGAGCAATTGCCATGTAAGCTTTAGAAGAGGCGTTTGCTTAGGCAGACGACACCAGGCTAACTCACTTGTCAGCGTTATATTTCATATAAGACAATGTACTGTGCTTTAATTAAGTCATATACATGTTTTTTCTTGTACATAAACGACGAATAATTTATTTTGGGCAATATGAATATAAAACACAAAGTACGCTCTCACATTTTATTTATAATACCTTTTTGAAAAAAAAAATATAAAAAAAACAATATATTAAAAAAAACAGCGTTGCCTACATACAATACGCATTTTGGGAGACGGTACTGAGACATGTTCCAAGGCCCTAGATTATTTAATCTTACTATTCTAACATTGCTGTGTTGCAATATAATTATTTTTCCCCATAATTAAGGGTCTACTATTTTTTGCCAGACTGTAAAAGAATTTAACTGTTCCGACAATGAGCTCGCGAAAGAAAATGATTTGACAGCCTCTGGCCTCTTGTCACTACTATTAAATAATCACTGCTATTAATAATGTTGCGACTAAATAAAATTCTAATTAGGGCTGCCCGCGCACTGCGGTGCGTTTTATTTCCAAAAAATGTGGACTATAGACGCACATAGAGAACCGCGCGTACTACGAGAAAAAATCGGGTCGCGTTTAAATTCTGTGGATTGTTGTAGAGTTGTTGCGGTGGGAGACCAAAAAATAACAGCGACAGGATTGCCACTACAAAACAACTTAATGAAAATGTCCTTCACTGTCAAATATTATATCACATAAGACGTAATTTCAATGATTTTTTAAACAAAGTTTCTTTTACAATAAAGAAAACAGTGAGAAAAATACTAGATGTTTCTGAAAGTTCGTTCCTGGTAACACAACCTGCTGTCAAAATCCTGTTAGGTCGATAGAAAGTCGATCGTGCTTTGATCGTATTAAACTTATATCACGATTAATCAAAATGTTGTCGGCAATTCCAGTACAGTCAGATTGATAACAGAGAAAAAGGCGGCCTTCAAAAGGGAAATGGATTACGATAGCTCTAATGGAAATATGCCGCTAGCAGATTTGAATGCATCCTGCGACGAAAAAGGAAATATTGTTGATTTTTACGAGGAAGAAATGCGCTTCATTAAACCTGAGCCAAATGATGCTCCGAGTGGCAGCGTCGAGCAATTTTTACTCAGTGAAAGTGAAAATGTTGCACGTAAAATGGTGGCTACAAATTCCGACGAAGTAAGTCTTCACGCAAATGGCAGCGGGAATATAGTAGAGTTTTACGACGGTAAGACTTGCTTTATTAAAACGGAACCAAATGATGACCAAAGTAGCAATGTGGAGCGAAATTCACGGAGTGAACAACCTGAGAGAGTAAAACGTTTTTCGTGTCCGGAGTGTGACAAATCGTTTTCTACTAAATATCAATTAACTCGTCATACTAAAAGAATTAACACGAAATTGAAGAAATACGCTTGTCAGGAATGTTCACTTGCCTATTCAGATCAAGGTAGTCTGAAGAAGCATGTAGACTCAATACATCTAAAATTGAAGAAGTATATTTGTCAAGAATGCGATAAAGCAATTTCAGAAAAATGGAGTCTAAAGAATCATGTAGGCGCCGTACATCTAAAATTGAAGAAATATATTTGTCAAGAATGCGATCAAGCATTTTCACAAAAAGGAATTCTAAAGAATCATGTAAACGCCGTGCATCTAAAATTGAAGAAATATATTTGTCAAGAATGCGATCAAGCATTTTCAGAAAAAGGAAGTCTAAAGAATCATGTAGACGCCGTGCATCTAAAATTGAAGAAATATATTTGTCAAGAATGCGATCAAGCATTTTCAAAAAAAGGGAATCTAGAGAAGCATGTAGACGCCGTACATCTAAAATTGAAGAAATATATTTGTCAAGAATGCGATCAAGCATTTTCACAAAAAGGAATTCTAAAGAATCATGTAAACACCGTGCATCTAAAATTGAAGAAATATATTTGTCAAGAATGCGATAAAGCATTTTCAGAAAAAGGAAATCTAAAGAAGCATGTAGACGCCGTGCATCTAAAATCGAAGAAATATGCTTGTCAAGAATGCGATCAAGCATTTTCACAAAAAGGAAGTCTAAAGAATCATGTAGACGTCGTACATCTAAAATTGAAGAAATTCTCGTGTGCGGAATGTGGCCGATCCTTCGCATGGAAAGGACACCTAAAGGCACACATTGAAAGACATCCTGTCAACCTGTAGAATTTGTCTTGTAGAATTGTGCTTACTTATAATTATTTTTTTCTTATAAATATTAGTAGGTACTTATATTAATAAATATGATACCAGTATTTTTTGACATTCTTTAACCATTCGAAACCCAGCCATTGTGCCCATTATTCGCGCGGAAAAGACGCAACGTCTTTGTATTTTTTGGTTGATTTTGTATGTAAATACAAACAAAATCTTTTTTAAGCATTCTTTTGTTATCTTATAATTTGTCTTCTTATTCATGTTTATTATAAATGTATATAATATACTTCGTTAGAGAAGCTAATTTTACCAAACAATCGATTATTTACTCCAAAATATGAATGGAAAATTGTTTTTGAAATATTGGGATGTTATTCTATATTTAATATTTATTTACACATACCTAAATATTACACATTATTAAATAAAATTCTTGTTAGGTTTATAACAAAATAATATCTACTTATTAAAGCAACTTGGATAGCGAATATTTTTAACTTACGACGGCATGTTTTCAACCCTCGAAAAATTGATTGTAGAGGATTTTATTGCAAGCATACTATGAAATAACGGTAGCTTATTCAATGACAGACGGCTTTCACCGTAGTGGAGAGAGATATAGAGCCGATAATTGCATACATACGAAGATCACTCGCCGTGAGTTGTCATAACAGAAAAATCACCAAATGGTGGTAATGGCGTCACAGAGGTTAAGTAAGTGTGATTTAAAATCGTCATACTGATTAACATACGCTGTCGTTGCTAAATAATTTAGGTCAATACTCATAGTTCGTAAGCGAAAAACACTGATCTTCAATTATTTTACATTTTGAGTTTTTTTTTACACAAACTTGCATCAGACAATCAAAACCACTGTGTCACGGCCTGGTAGCACAGTGGTTAGGTCGCCTGATCTTACATTGGGCTCGATTGCGTTTCTTCGTGAACTAACATCGGAAATTAGTTCGTATAAACAAGACAGGGCAATACGCTTGAGCGGAATGTGAAATAAACTGTTGTTACTTGTTTGCATTAAAACTACTGACCAAAGATAAAGCATCGGGATCTAACACCGCACGAAATGTGTTAAAATTTATTCGGACGAGTATCAGTTCGACAGGTAATTTTTATCGACGATCCTTTGTGTCATATTCAGCTCTAACGTATTGATCTATCTCGTTCGATCGAATTAATTTCAGTTTTAGTTCACAAAGAAATGCAGTTCCGGGTTCGATTTCCGGCTGGGTTACATTTTCGGTTGGGATAAAATTAACAGAATTGCATTTGAATTATGTCGATGGAATGCAATAAAAAGACATACATTTACACAAATATTAATAATAATAATAAACTCTTTATTTGCACTTAATAAAGTATACAAAAAAAGCGAGCTTATTGCCACATGGCAATGTCTTACAGCTAACCTACACATTACACGTACACATTCATAGAAACACTTCATGGTAGGGTTGGTTGTAAGAATTTGTCGTGTAGAATCATGCCGTGGTCATTTCAGAAGGCTTAAAATCCTCACCCTTCCATCTCTATACGTTTTTGAATGCATTAAATTGATCATAAAAAACCTAGCTCAGCTGCCGATACAATCAGATACCCATAAACACTTTACCAGGGGGAGAAATAATCTGATTCTTCCTCGTCCAAATCTAGAACTTTTTAAAAGGGATCCGAACTACGTCGGAATTATATGCTACAATAAGCTACCCTCTAGTATCAAAAAAATATGCCGCGAAGGAAAAATGCCCCAATTTAAAAATAAACTCAAATTTTATCTCATTGAAGGAGAATTGTACAACATAAACGATCTATAAAAACTGTATGCATCTTGACTATATCTCTTTCTGTAATAGGTTTTTAGTCGATTTTCAATTTGACTAAAAAGTATTGACTATTTACTATTATTAGGTAGATACATATTAATTATATCTTGACTATCTTTATTTGCAATATAATCATTAAGACATTTTATTTTACTTTTTGACGATCGTCATATTTTTTTTGGTTCTTTTTGACGTTACATTTATTAATATTGTACAAAATAAAAATCATTTTCATCGGTATTTTAAAGAATTAATTATGTTCATTATAACCTTATTTATTTTAAGCATTACATTATTCATTATATTCAATGTAATAGAATCACTACTTATTGATTTAATTTCTACATATCTTCTCTATATTTTACATCTCTATATCCTACTTTCTACATATCTTACTCTGTGTTTTTTATCTGGTTAACTAAATGGTAAGACTCGATTTAATTCTACAATATTCTACCTTCTTTATTCTTACGAGTAACCTTTTTTGTTTTGATTATTGATAAAAGAATTTGATCGTTAACCCCTCACCTCGCGAAGTAAAAATTCAGCTGTCCCATTCGCGCGCGACGTTTTCGCGCGCAAAATCGACGACCTTGATAAAAACGACCATATTTTGTAAACCACTATACGGATCATAAAAAGAAGAACTGTAAAATGATCGCATTGAAATTTGACATATAAAACATTACAACCTTATCTCGTAAATCAATTAAGATAATAATGGCGACAAATTACAAATTTGGCGAAGTGAAAAAACTCGCCTATTTATCATTTCGATGTTTTTATCACAAAATACGAAAGTCTATGCGGAAATTGTATTTACAGTTATGTTCTTTATTAAATGCTTTACCAAAACCATTATTTTGTTTTAATTCTTTGCATACAAAAAAATTTAGTTTTTCAGTCATAATAACCAAGTAAAATTTTTTTAAAAAATTTTATATTTCTGACTACTTAGGGACTTTATTTATATGAAATTCTTTCATAGTAACTTTTCCCCTACACTACACTTCTTATAAAATCATATCAGACCTTTCAGCTTTGTCTGATATTACAGAAAAATCCAAACTTTTGCGAGTCAGTGACGAAAATTTGGGATTAACTTTGACAGGTCATAATACAAAAGTGGCTAAAGTTTTTCAAATATATTGTGTTATTATGTGCTTATTATATGTCTAATAACTAATTATTATACTCTAAAGAGTCACATGTCATAGAAAAACTATAGGAAATCACGCTCAAAATATGGTAATTCTTCCATACTAATTACGTAAACAAATAGATATGTGCACCCCGCGATTTCGCGAATATCGATAAAATTAGGCAGCGCGCATGTCTATGCAATATCGCCGCGGTGCGTTCTTATTTGTTTAGGCAAATTCGGAGTGTGATTTTCTAGTTTCTTCTATGAAATGTGACTGGAGTATAATAATTTAGTTATTGGACATCTAATAAGCGTCAAGTTTTCAATACATTCGAAAAACTTCTAACCACTTTTGTAAACCTCTGCAATTATTATGAAATCAAAGACTATCGCGGTTGCTTCACATTATAGCTTTATAAACGAATTTACCGCGTGAAGTGTGTAGCACCCGACGTTTCGGCGACGTTGCCCAGGGTAGACTGGACGGCGGCGGCTGCAACGTCGCCGAAACGTTGGTGTCCAAACTTTACGTGGTAAATTCGTTTTTTAACCACATTTGTATCATGCCTTTGCAATTATTATGAAATCAAAGACTATCGCGGTTGTTCGATATTATAAATAGCTTTATAAACGAATTTACCGCGTGAACTTTGTAGCACCCGACGTTTTGGCGACGTTGCAGCCGCCGTTGTCCAGGGTAGACTGGACAGCGGCCGCTGCAACATCGCCGAAACGTCGGGTGCTACAAACTTCACGCGGTAATTCGTTTATAAAGCTATTTATAATGTCAAACAAACGCGTTAAGTTTTTGATTTCATAATAATGGCAAAGGCATTATACAAAGTGGTTAAAAAACGAATTTACCGCGTGAAGTTTGTAGCACCCGACGTTTCGGCGACGTTGCAGCAGCCGTTGTCCAGAGTAGACTGGACAGCGGCCGCTGCAACATCGCCGAAACGTCGGGTGCTACAAACTTCACGCGGTATATTCGTTTTTTAACCACTTTTGTAGAATTATTATTATTATTTAAATTTCCTAGAAGAAAAGTTTCTGAAATTTCGTTCCTGGCAATACAACCAGCTGTCAAAATACTGTTAGGTCGATTGAAAGTCGATCGTGCTTTACTCGTATTAACAGATAAAAAGGCGGCCTTCAAAAGGGAAATGGATTACGATAGCTCTAATGGAAATATGCCGCTAGCAGATTTGAATGCATCCTGCGACGAAAAAGGAAATATTGTTGATTTTTACGAGGAAGAAATGCGCTTCATTAAACCAGAGCCAAATGATGCTCCGAGTGGCAGCGTCGAGCAATTTTTACTCAGTGAAAGTGAAAATGTTGCACGTAAAATGGTGGCTACAAATTCCGACGAAGTAAGCTTTCATGCAAATGGCAGCGGGAATATAGTAGAGTTTTACGACGGTAAGACTTGCTTTATTAAACAGGAACCAAATAATGGCCAAAGTAGCAATGTGGAGCGAAATTCAAGGAGTGAACGGCCTGAGAGAGTAAAACCTTTTTCGTGTCCGGAGTGTGACAAATCGTTTTCTAATAAATATCAATTAACTCGTCATAATAAAAGAATTCACACGAAATTTAAAAAATACGCTTGTCAGGAATGCATACTTGCATATTCAGATCAAGGTAGTCTGAAGAGGCATGTAGACTCAATACATCTAAAATTGAAGAAATATATTTGTCAAGAATGCGATCAAGCATTTTCAAAAAAAGGGAATCTAGAGAAGCATGTAGACGCCGTACATCTAAAATTGAAGAAATATATTTGTCAAGAATGCGATCAAGCATTTTCAAAAAAAGGATGTCTAAAGAAGCATGTAGACGCCGTACATCTAAAATTGAAGAAATGTATTTGTCAAGAATGCGATCAAGCATTTTCAAAAAAAGGGAATCTAGAGAAGCATGTAGACGCCGTACATCTAAAATTGAAGAAATATATTTGTCACGAATGCGATCAAGCATTTTCAAAAAAAGGATGTCTAAAGAAGCATGTAGACGCCGTACATCTAAAATTGAAGAAATATATTTGTCAAGAATGCGATCAAGCATTTTCAGAAAAAGGGAGTCTAAAGAAGCATGTGGACGCCGTACATCTTAAATTGAAGAAATATATTTGTCAAGAATGCGATCAAGCATTTTCACTAAAAGGAATTCTAAAGAATCATGTAATCGCCGTGCATCTAAAATTGAAGAAATATATTTGTCAAGAATGCGATCAATCATTTTCAGAAAAGGGAAGTCTAAAGAATCATGTAGACGCCGTGCATCTAAAAGTGAAGAAATATATTTGTCAAGAATGCGATCAAGCATTTTCAGATAAAGGAAATCTAAAGAAGCATGTAGACGCCGTACATCTAAAATTGAAGAAATTCTCGTGTGCGGAATGCGGCCGATCCTTCGCATGGAAAGATAACCTAAAGACACACATTGAAAGACGACATGTCAACCTGTAGAATTTGTCTTGTAGAATTGTGATCGTGCTTACAAGCAAAAGAGTTATTTAATGAGGTATTCTCAGATACATTTCATGAAAAAGCCTGTTGTATTTGTATTTATGAACGTAGAATATGATAGTACGCTTACACGGAAGCAAAGTATAAAGATGCATACATACTATACAATTCGTCAAAAACTACAAGGATTTCTTTGCTTATATACAAAGAAATTTATAAAAACGTTTTTTGCGGAAGCACATTTTGCGGAACGTGACCTTGTTTTTTTAAGTAAGGGACATTTTAAACGGTAATTAATAAATATTCATCTAACCTTCAAGTATTTCTTTGTAAATATTAGTATATTAATAAATATTACACCAGTATTTTTTGATATTCTTTAACCCATTGAAAGCCAGCCATTGTGCGCATTATTCGCGCGGAAAAGACTCAACGTCTTTTTGGTCGTGTATTTTTTGGTCGATTTTGTATGTAAATACAAACAAAATCTCTTTATGCATTCTTTTGTTATCTTATAATTTACCTTCTTATTTATGTTTATTATAAATGTATATAATATACCTACTTCGTCCAGAGAAGCTAATTTTACCAAACAATCGATCATTTACTCTAAAATATGAATGGAAATTTGTTTTTGAAGTATTGGGATGTTATTTTATATTTAATATTTATTTACACATAAATATTACACATTACTAAATAAAATTCTTGTGAGGTTTATAACAAAATAATATCTACTTATTAAAGCAACTTGGATTGCGAATATTTTTAACTCACGACAGCATGTGTTCAACCCTCGAAAAATTGATTGTAGAGGATTCTAGTGCACGCATACTATGAAACAACGGTAGCTTATTCAATGACAGACGGCTTTCACCGTAGTGGAGAGAGATATAGAGCCGATAATTGCATACATACGAAGATCGCTCGCCGTGAGTTGTCATAACAGAAAAATCACCAAATGGTGGCAGAGGCGTCACAGAGGTTAAGTAAGTGTGATTTAAAATGGCAATATTTCTACACGTTTAAGTCAATGTACTCAAAATTATTGTGAATTTTTAAGCGGTGAGATTTCTAGCTAATATAAACCAATAACCATTGTAACCCATTGCAAAAGTTGGATTTTCTATATCATTTTTTCTATTTCTTGGTTATTTGATTATTTTCAATGACTTTCTGGTATATATAAAAACGTATCAGTTGATACAAGATATGACGCTAACTCTTAATGAATTATTTCAAATGCTACTTGCAGTTGCGAAACTAAAAAAATGGCCCTCGGTGTAAAATTGACAAAAGACGCCTGCCCCTACTTACTTGCATTCATTATGGCATATAGGACGTAAATACTATATACTGTGTATACCTAGCTACATTGCATATTTACATTATAGCTACATTATAAATCGTCTTCATTTGGGGGTATTGCCTCAAATGTTGCAGAACAAGTTTATAAGAACTTCAGCGGGGATCACATAGAAACATTTTTGAGGGAGAATGTTTGCAACATTTGTTCCTATATTAATAACACCCTTTACTGTTAATTCAATTACTGAATTATATTTCTCCACCTTTGATTGTTGGTGAGAAATGAAAAAAAAATCATTTTTTATTACTTTATTTTGAGTAGAACTACCAAGTGCGAAACTAGTAAGACTAAAAACCCGCATAATATTATTAAATGTGTACCATTTTTTGAAGTTTTGAGACTTCCATGTTTTAGCTTCCTTAGTTTTTTAGCAGAGTTGAATGAATCGTCAATCGTAACGGAATCGCAATCGTGGGCCACGGTGCGCTGCACCGGCTGCACCGGCTTAGTTACGCCACTGGCTGCTTGTATGGGCGAATTTCAAGGTCGGAATCACAGCCACTTGACCATTTTACCGGTCGCTTTGGTCGGTGAACGGGTCATGTGTACCTATGTATATGTATTAACGTCCCGTTTACGCAACTTTTTTACAAAATAAGGTAAACAATTGAAAGGAATTAACTTAACGTTAAAAGTTTTGCACATAGTAGTCATGTAGACATCCAAATAACGTATTTTTTCTGTCATCAAATATAAAACAAGGCAACAAGTTTATGACAAAGTGTTGTCAAATTGGTAAACGTTTAACAAGACGTCGGAGCGTTTTAAACAATACGTCGAATATCAAAATAAGTGGTCGATAATTGATCTTATCATTTAAAAACTTGTAAGCACACGGATATTAGAAAATTTTGGGCAAAAAGTCGTTAAATTAATGGGATACTTACCTACGTGTAATATAGCATAACATAAATAAGCGCAACATAGCGTAATAAAAATAAGGTACAATGGTAGCAGTAAGGCCGGCATTATAAAACGGAAAACGGAATACGGAATATTGTACCTTATTTTTATTGTGCAATAGGGAGATTTTCGTTCATTCATTCATTCAGTTCATTTATTCATAACATAACTTTTCCGTAGGTACATAGCGTAGTCGTTAAATCGTTCTTTGTAAGTTTACCATGCTGATTTCAAAAAATCGAAAATCAAAAAAAAAAAGTGTGATTTAAAATGTATTGATCTATCTCGTTCGATCGAATTTATTTCGGTTTTAGTTCTCAAAGTAATGCAATCAGGCTCATTGTAAGGTTCCGGGTTCGATTCCGGCTGGGTGACATTTTCCATTAAGATAAAATTGACAGAATTGCATTTGAATTATGTCGATGGAATGCAATAAAAAGACATACACTTACACACATATTACATGTACACATTTATATAAACAGTTCATGGTATGGTTGGTTGTAAGAAATTGTCGCATGACAATAAACCCGCCCATTGTGGAATATCACAATAGAGAGTAACAAGAGTACATTTTAATGCTTTTTGAACTCTTGGCACAGGTAGGTACTTCGGAGGATCAAAGAGAGTTTTTATAACGATGGTGGTCGGGGAGTGGTATTAGTCGATCCGAGAGAGGAGAATGTCGTGGTGTACCGACTATTTTGTGGCCTCATGGCCGCTGACTGGTCAGATTCGGCTGATAACTTAAAAGTAACATATCGCTCATTTGATGCAACAATGACGTAATAACACTTTTGGTAATTTTACAGGGGAGCCAACCAAAGATTTGTATGAAAGGTATGGTATTATGAAGGGACTTATTACAATCGTCGTGATTTTAAATATAAGTTCAATATGTGTAATTTTTATTATAGTCCCAATCTACTCGGTACATTGTACATAACCTGGATTATAGACTTAAAAAAAGAAGGCATCAGTAAATACGTCAATGTTGCTTCAGAATTCAATATAAAAAATATCGCGTTCGCTAGGAAATTTTGCATTTGTGACAAATTAAAACTAAATAAATGAATTACTCAACAGAAAACATTTATTTATGAATGTTTAATAAAGAAACTTAGTAACAACCATGTAGGTATATCTTATGTTCAATAGGTACTTACTTAAGATTAAAACAAGAAACATCTTATATATAAAATCGAAGACTATCGCGGTTGTTTGACATTATAAATAGGATAGAAAACGAATTTACCGCGTGAAATTTGCAGGACCCGACGTTTCGGTGACGTTGCAGCCGCCGTTGTCTAGGGTAGACTAAAAAAAAAAGTAGGAAAAAAAACGGATTTTTTAGTCTACCCTAGACAACGGCGGCTGCAACGTCACCGAAACGTCGGGTCCTGCAAATTTCACGCGGTAAATTCGTTTTCTATCCTATTTATAACATCTTATATAATACTGAACTATGATCACAATTTGTCTTATTGGCACAAAATCACTGATTATTTACTTATTACCTACTTTTAATTAATTAAGTGCCAGTATACGCATAAGTGTGAAAAAATTAGTTTAAAATAATGGTTGTCCTTAGCCAAACCAGCTGACCCCTCGACTCTCTTCAGGTCCTAACACAATTTTGGGCTAGCTCTAAAACTGCCCTCTCTGCTCTACGCCAACTCCAGAATAACCAAAAATTCGATTCTAAGCAATTCCAAGGATCCGGAAATATCGAAGCACGTAGTAAGTGGCCGTAGAGAGTCAAATGATTTACAAGCCCGCGTAGACGTTCCACAAAAAAATCCTTACCGGAATCAGCCAGAATGGCACTGGTCTGGGGTAGGGCAGTACATCCATGAGCGATGTGGACTTGAAGAAGTCTCTCTTGCGACAGCAATAGTATGGCTCACGCTATTGGCCTTCAATGCCAGAATGATTGGACAACAATTGGAGGCTTTTGCATTCCTCCTCCAGTGCACTGGAAAGTAATGTTGTATGACTGGACACCAGCGATGCTGAAATTTTATTTAAATGCCTTTCAGCAAACACTTCCACACCCCAGTAACCTCGCTCGTTGGAGCTATGCCGAGGGTAGTTCATATCCTCTTTGTAGCAACAGCCCTTGCACAGCTAGACATATTCTAGCTGCTGCAAGGTGGCCTTGGATCAAAGACGGTACACTTATCGCCACGACAAAGTCCTTGCTGTTATTCGCGAGGTACTTAGCCTCTCAGTGGCTCGTGCCAAATGGTTCCTCACTATTCTCCAAACCCCCAAAACAGTTTGTTCGGGTTGGCTCCAAAGGCAAAAAACATCTCACTGCAAAACCTTTCTCAATAATCGAGAAAGCTTCAGATTGGATTATGGGGGTCAATTCGGTCTCTAAGCAGTATAAATTCCCTGAAAGTCTCGGATGCACAGCCCTGCGTCCAGATATAACTCTTTACTCTCTATCTCAAAAGATGGTCCTTATCGTAGAATTAACTGTTCCATGCGAATCAAATATCTCAAAAGACCACGAGTAAAAATTAAATAAACACCATGACCTCGCAAATGCCGTCACCCGGAACGGCTTCACTGTTCACCTTCACGCGGTGGAAGTAGGCGCTCGTGGCCTGCCAGCTAAATCTTAGTTTCACCTTTTTAAAGATCTTGGTCTCTCCAGAAAAATAATCACCTCCTTTCTAGAAAAATTATCTAAAACCGCGATTTCTGCATCTCAAATTCTATGGCTTCGAAGGGGGAGTGAATGGGTGGTAAGGTGAACGCTCACATGTGGCAAGACAGCTGTCCTAAACCTACCACAGCCGGTCGTCAGTCCGGAATCCACCGCTCACATCCCAGATGTGTAATAATTATATATGATGGGCCCGATTTTTGGTCGGTGAATTCCATGGCAGCTCGTTTGTATTTTTTTTATTGACAATAGAAAAAATCCATTAGAAAATACTTTCATAAAAAGCAGAGTAATACCGAGGGATATTTTTTTTTGTAACAGTTCTTTTAAATCATTTTTCTTGTTTGCGGGAAATTCTCTTTTAGAAGTATACGCTGGAACCACATTAATATCTCGTATAGCCTTAGTTATTCTTTGACTAGTAGATTTTTGTTTTTTATTTTCTTTATTTCAGCTTCACTCCAGTTATCGTAATTACTCAATTTCGTCAATGAACATTTTATAAAATGCCATTTTTAGAGTTACAATGACATATTTATAAAATTCCGTCGTTGTTTCACCAAGAAGGTACCTTACTTGGACAAACATTGATGTAATTACGCAATTTTATCATTGTTTCACGAAGAACTTATTGATTTTTGGAGTAACAACGCCGCAATTGCTCAATTACGTCATTGTTGCACCAAAAATTATCGAATTAATGCTTTTTGAACTCTTAGCCCTGGTACTTCTGAGGATCAAAGAGAGTTTTTATAACGATGTTGGTCGGGGAGTGATATTAGTCGATTCGATAGACGAGGATGTCGCGGTGTACCGACTATTTACAGATTCGGTTGATCACTTGAAAGCGACATAACTATGTAATAATCCTATCTTTAACAGGAGTCGTTCTTCTGGGTGTCGCTTCGCTGCCGTAACCTGATATGAGTTACAGTACCGTGCGAATCAATTGGAACGAGGAGTATTTTTCTTCGAAAAGTGCTTTATTGGACATAAACATACAAAAACAGTACTGTTAGTTATAAATTGTTAGTTTTAATATAGAATGTGTCCTCCTTTTGTGTTGATAGCACCTTTATTAAATTAAAATTTACCAGGTTTTGATAGCTTCTTTTCAGTTCATCATCGTGAAACCATACTTGAATTACTGCATTGATCATCTTGGTATTCGTTGTACAATCCATCTTGGATAACCGTCTTTGCAAATGGCCCTGAGGTTTTCGATCGGGTTAAGATCGTGGTAGTTTCCGGGTCATTCAAGTATAGTAATTTGGTTCTGTGTGAAAAACTGTTTCACTTTTTTCAAAGAATGGCATGGGGCGAGATCCTGTTAAAAAACTCTCTCGGAAGGATAGACCTTGTGGAGCTCTATAATGGGGATGTGGTCACTGCCATAGGGTCGGCTAAGGTTTGCCATGACGAAACTAAGGCAAGCGAAGTCGTACAGAGGGAGATGTCCACAGCAGAGGGTCGTTCTTCAGGGCCCGCCACGAGGGTGGGTGATCCGTCATTAAGAAGACACAGTCGATGCATGTCCATCAGTTCGAGTACGGCAGCGTCTCGCCGATCCGAGTTTGCACAACCCCCAACCCGTTGAGTGCGCGTTAAAGTCTCCCAAAATATAGAGGGGGCAGTCTACAACTGCAAACATTGATGTACACCATTCATTGGGGACGAATTTGCGGGGGGGGGGGGGCGGGGGGATGTATATGAAGACGAAGGCGATTCCATCAATTTTAGCAGGGACTACTTAGATTTCCAGGCCGGGTGAAGGGATAGGAATGATTGTGAACTAAATAGTGTCTCTGATGGCCAAGAGGCAGCCGCCATGGCCGTCGCCACGATCCCAGCGTATGCATGAAAATCCAGGAATATTAAATACGCTACGGGCGTTGAGCCATGTATCACCGACCGTAGCAACATCTACATTGTGCTCTTTAAGGAGACACAAAAGCTCCGCTTTCTTGCCTGCAATAGATCTGCAATTCCACTGGAAGATCATACCCATGATGGTTACTATAAGAAATATATATATTTATTGATTTAATTAATTATACATGTATATTTATTTATATATAAGTATATATAAAAATAAATATAAATATACATAAATGTATATGAGTTAAAAAAAGAGATAGAGAATAAATTAATAAATGAGAAAAAAAGTAACAGTCAGCAGAGGTTACCGACCGCGGGATTCCCGCCATCAAAAGCCCCCACTTCGTCCGCAGCGTTCTGGAGAACATTCAGCAGTGATGCAATAGATGCTGAAGCTAGAGAAGGCGCCGTAGAGAATTTAGATTGGATGTTGAGGACTTTTTGTTCTGCATCTTTCAATAATGTACGAATGCTAGAGAAAGGTTCCTGTGAGGATTATTGAGGCATCTGCCGTTGCTGGAGGGAAATAGTCCCAAGTGAAACTCGGGGAAGGGCTAGCTGGAGGAGAGAGAGACAGAAGCACTTTTCTTTTTTTATTACCTCTCGTATTCTATGCCCGAGGGGGTCAGTTACGACAATTCGGGGCCTATACGGAGTCCTTTCCACGGACACTCTGGGGATTGGGGTGAATGAAGAAACAACTGAGGTAAACAATGATTTCTTGGGGCACTTTGAAGCGGCATCGAAGTATAAGATATAGTCCGTAGACATTAGATGTTTGATCTTCTTCTGTCTGAAATATTCCTCACATGAGAAGTTATTGGCGTGGTCCTGTGACCTACAGTTCACGCAGTTAATGGCCTCCGACTTGCATTCTGTGCCAGTGTGCTCACCTGAACACTTGAAACATCGTGGGGTCTTAGCCCGGCAAGATGCAATGCTATGACCAAAACGGCAGCAGTTAAGACACTGTATGACAGAGAGAGCTTAGCTTCGACTAGAAGTGAGTTATAGAAAAGTATAATCTTTTCCGGAAACCGTTGGCCTACAAAAGCGACGACAATAAAGCGGAAGGGCTTCCACACTGGCTCGCCGTTAGACTTATCCCTATAATTAAGGCGGCGCACTTTGTGGACACAAATGCTGTTGCACTCGTTGAAATCGTCAACAATTTCTTGCTCTGATAAAGATGTATCAATACCTCGCCGTTTCTGAAAGTTGCGTATGTTGGAATGTACACATTTAGATGCTTATCCTTTAAAAATGTCAATGTGGTAAATGCGTTTGCATCTTTGCCGGATTTAAATGCGATTTCGACCCGGTTGCGGACTATCTTCTTGAGGTTTTCAATTCCTCGGACCTTTTGGTCAAAGATTGCTTTGCCTAAGGCAATCGGGTTGATTGTGCGATTACTCGACTTGTCGGCTTCCTCGCCGGAGGGGGTTGGTGGTTCAAATTGAACATAGACAATATATGGCCCTGAGGCATTTATCTTGTACAGGTTTGCCGTTTCAGGTACCTTCTTTGCAGGCGGTGAGGGCTGCTTCTCAACCGTTACAGCCACGTCTTGTAGAGTGTCCATAATCTCCGTATGGACCAGATCATTATTTACATCGTTAGCACTGTTAGAGTTTGACGGGCCAAAGGAAGTGCCGCCTCTGACCCCCCCTTTTGAACACTCCATACTGCAACTACCGCTTGTATTGTTTGAGCATAATTATCAAAAAATAATTAAAAAGTAAATTTAAAACAGTATTGTGGGGTAGGTAAAAGTATCCTTTTACCTACCCCACAATACACTTAACCAACCCACTAACTGCACGCTGGCAAAATAGAACTATTCTTAACTAAATAGAACTATTCAATATAGAACTGTTTTCGTAAGACTTCTGTATAGTCAAACCCCACATTGTTGGTATCTGTCAATCGTGTCGTAATGTATGAATTTAGGTGAACGAACGAATTGTGAAACTCAATAACTACTTTCTATTTTTATCGATTTCAGGCAAATCCGAAAGCACAGTTCGACGCATAATAAAAGAAGATACAATAATGGCGGCAAATTTGAAACACCTGCTAAGCATACGAGAGGCCACCTAAGGGAATTTGACGATTTTTATATTGGTGCCATACGTCAAAAAGTGGTTTTTTTCTATACCGTACGCAAAGAGGTACCAGCTTTACAAAAGTTATTGACTATCGTAAGGGAAGATTTGGGTTTTACTGGTGGTCGCGAACATTTTTGCAGGAAATTTTGAAAAAATACAGATTTTATTATAAATAATGTGCAAATAATAGAGAAAGTCTTATAGAAAAACCTCACATAGCTGCTAAACGAGGAAGCTGGTAACTCGCTCCGAATCGGGGAGTCGGAGCCACTGTGTACTTTGAGTAGGTTGGTCGGGGTGATACCAAATGCTGCCTGCGTGAGCCTCACCGCGTGACAAAGGAGTGGCTGCGCCCGCCGCTGACTCGGGAAGTCAACGGCTCGCGTCAAAGCACCGGCGTCTGTTTGTCGGCCGCGCGGCTCGTTTGTTGCTCGCGCCCGCCGCACTGTGACAAGGAGTCACCGTGCCTATACGCAGTGGTTTTTCTTCGTTTCTTCAGGTGTACAATCATCAGTAAAATTGACACTTTTAAATTGTTAAATGTTTGTCCCGGTGATTCGATGTAGGTAATATGTACCTACAGTAGATTCGATAGCGTAACGGACGCTCTTTATTTGTTTACTAATTTTATTTGCCGAAAATTGTAGCTTTAATTATTTTTATTTATTTGTTTTATACGCCCTTTGGTAATTGTGACCGGAATCATGTGCTTTATTGGTGGCATCCCTGTCACCATGGAATTAAATTTAGGAGTTTAATGAGGATAATGCGGTATTTGCAGCGGTAACGTGGCAGCCCGTAACGGGCAAGCGGCGATCTATTACAGTCCTGGGTCAGTGACCACTTATCAGCTCTGCGCTAGTGGCACCGCATATAACTCATCTGTCGTTACAGTTACCGTTACCGCATTAAAATATTCTTCCCTCATGTCGATTTTTATCTACTCTTTTCGAACAGACGTACGTGATAGAATCAGAACAAGTACATATAAATGTAAATAAAAACACGACTGTCCTTACAAGGAGTGCTACTGTATTTATAATAACCTACTGTTATTACGGCTATTAAACCCCTCCTCTCGCGAAGTAAAAATTCAGCTATCACTTTTGCGCGCGACATATTCGCGCGAAAAATCGACGCGAGTCGACGACCTTGATACAAACGACCATAACTTGTAAACCACTATACCGATTATAAAAAGAATAACTGTAAAATGACCGCATTGAAATTTGAAATATAAAACATTATAACTTTATCTCGTAAAACAATTAAGTTAATAATGAATAAATATTACAAAATTGGCGAACTGAAATAACTCGCCTATAAAATCATTTCGATTTTTTTGTCACAAAATACGTAAAATATGCAAAAATTGTAAATACAGTTATGTTCTTCATTACATGCTTTACCATAACCATATTTTTTTTGACTTATTTGCATACAAAAATATTTATTTATTTAGCCAAGAAAAATTTTATGTATTCTCGTAAAATATTTTTTTTAAATTTTTAATTTGTGACTACTTATGGTATTTTTTTATATGAAATTCTTTCAAAATAACTTTATTACTACATCACACTTCTTAGAAATCACACCAGAAGTTTGAGCTTTGTCTGATGAGTTTGAGCTTTACAGAAAAATCTAAAGTTTTGAGAGTTTGCGTCCAAAACTTAATAATAAACTTTGAATGCTCATAATATAAAATTCGTTAGATTTTTTCAATTATATTGTCTCATTATATAATTATTATATGCCTAATAACTAATTACTATACTCGAAAGAGTCAGATTTCATCGAAAAACTATGGAAAATCGCACTTTTTTCTCTCATAGTAATTATCAAAACAAGTTTCTTTGCGCGTGTCATATTAGAAAACAATACATAATGTTCAAAATACGCCTAATTATGTGATAACTTAGGATGTAAATGAAGCAATACCTATTTTGTTAGTAAATTAAAGCGACATTACGTCCAATTTCGCAATATATCGGGATAATTCACAAACATTACAAAATAAAAACGCCATTTTTTCGGAAGGGATGTGATGTCGCCGAAGTCTTTTGTTTAAAAATTCGTGAAAAACAGCAAATGGACTATCTCAAATGACTAATCCTTATTTAGAAACTACTTAAAAATGCAAATTACTCACTGTTCTCTAGTAAATGGCACAGAAATATTTGTGGTTTATATATTTATCCATATGGATACCTACATAATATACCTATGAAGGGTACAGGAATAAAAAGGGTTCGTGGACATTGGCATTTTCAACCAAAACATGCCATTCGAAAGCAAAAAATTTGGCCATTCGCTAAAATCGCAAAAAAACTGCAGCAATCGCGCTGATTGCTATTCAAATCCATTATTGATAAAACACTATATTTATACAAAGCAAGTAGATTTTTTTTAATTTTCTGCTTGCCTTTGGAAAAATATTATATTTAATTCTGGAATTATGTAATATGGTCAAACATTAAAATATCCCTATGATATACATACAAAAGCTTATTTAGATTTTTCTGACCAAAGGATTGGTCTCTTAATTTGCAAATTGTTCAAAACTTGCTTAAAGTCGAAAAGCCCCTTTTATTCATGTACCCTTCATATATTTTCGGAATGTGCTCAAGCAGGCCTTTCATTTGACCCTAAATACGATATATTTATGTTACATTATTGACATTTGGAGATTTGGACATTTGGACATATATTTATTTCATATTTGTATAGTTAAGGTACCCTATGACACTGGATGACATAACGATTCTAATAATACCACATACTTATCAATCAGTTCAGACATTACAAGTTATGGTGGATTCAAAGAAACGGAAAACATACATAGATGAACCCTGAACAAAACTCTCATTTTTTGTTGAGCAGTCGTGTAAAAAGAGCAGAAACGCTAACCTGAGCAATTGCCATGTAAGCTTTAGAAGAGGCGTTTGCTTAGGCAGACGACACCAGGCTAACTCACTTGTCAGCGTTATATTTCATATAAGACAATGTACTGTGCTTTAAGTCATATACATGTTTTTTCTTGTACATAAACGACGAATAATTTATTTTGGGCAATATGAATATAAAACACAAAGTACGCTCTCACATTTTATTTACAATACCATTTTGAAAAAAAAATACAATATAAAAAAACCAAAATATTTAAAAAAACAGCGTTGCCTACATACAATACGCATTTTGGGAGACGGTACTGAGACATGTTCCAAGGCCCTAGATTATTTAATCTTACTATTCTAACATTGCTGTGTTGCAATATAATTATTTTTCCCCATTATTAAGGGTCTATTCTTTTTTGCCAGACTGTAAAAGGATTTAACTGTTACGACAATGAGCTCGCGAAAGAAAATGATTTGACAGCCTCTGTCCTCTTGTCACTGCTATTAAATAATCACTGCTATTAATAATGTTGCGATTAAATAAAATTCTAATTAGGGCTGCCCGCGCACTGCGGTGCGTTTTATTTCCAAAAAATGTGGACTATAGACGCACATAGAGAACCGCGCGTACTACGAGAAAAAATCGGGTCGCGTTTAAATTCTGTGGATTGTTGTAGAGTTGTTGCGGTGGGAGACCAAAAAATAACAGCGACAGGATTGCCACTACAAAACAACTTAATGAAAATGTCCTTCACTGTCAAATATTATATCACATAAGACGTAATTTCAATGATTTTTTAAACAAAGTTTCTTTAATCTTTATTTTTTAAACAAGTTTGTAAATACAAACAAAATCTTTTTTAAGCATTCTTTTGTTATCTTATAATGTGTCTTCTTCATGTTTATTATAAATGTATATAATATACTTCGTTAGAGAAGCTAATTTTACCAAACAATCGATTATTTACTCCAAAATATGAATGGAAAATTGTTTTTGAAGTATTGGGATGTTATTCTATATTTAATATTTATTTACACATAAATATTACACATTATTAAATAAAATTCTTGTGAGGTTTATAACAAAATAATATCTACTTATTAAAGCAACTTGGATAGCGAATATTTTTAACTTACGACGGCATGTTTTCAACCCTCGAAAAATTGATTGTAGAGGATTTTATTGCAAGCATACTATGAAATAACGGTAGCTTATTCAATGACAGACGGCTTTCACCGTAGTGGAGAGAGATATAGAGCCGATAATTGCATACATACGAAGATCACTCGCCGTGAGTTGTCATAACAGAAAAATCACCAAATGGTGGTAATGGCGTCACAGGGTTAAGTAAGTGTGATTTAAAATCGTCATACTGATTAACATACGCTGTCGTTGCTAAATAATTTAGGTCAATACTCATAGTTCGTAAGCGAAAAACACTGATCTTCAATTATTTTACATTTTGAGTTTTTTTTTACACAAACTTGCATCAGACAATCAAAACCACTGTGTCACGGCCTGGTAGCACAGTGGTTAGGTCGCCTGATCTTACATTGGGCTCGATTGCGTTTCTTCGTGAACTAACATCGGAAATTAGTTCGTATAAACAAGACAGGGCAATACGCTTGAGCGGAATGTGAAATAAACTGTTGTTACTTGTTCGCATTAAAACTACTGACCAAAGATAAAGCATCGGGATCTAACACCGCACGAAATGTGTTAAAATTTATTCGGACGAGTATCAGTTCGACAGGTAATTTTTATCGACGATCCTTTGTGTCATATTCAGCTCTAACGTATTGATCTATCTCGTTCGATCGAATTAATTTCAGTTTTAGTTCACAAAGAAATGCAGTTCCGGGTTCAATTTCCGGCTGGGTTACATTTTCGGTTGGGATAAAATTAACAGAATTGCATTTGAATTATGTCGATGGAATGCAATAAAAAGACATACATTTACACAAATATTAATAATAATAATAAACTCTTAATTGCACTTAAAAAGTATACAAAAAAAGCGAGCTTATTGCCACATGGCAATGTCTTACAGCTAACCTACACATTACACGTACACATTCATAGAAACACTTCATGGTAGGGTTGGTTGTAAGAATTTGTCGTGTAGAATCATGCCGTGGTCATTTCAGAAGGCTTAAAATCCTCACCCTTCCATCTCTATACGTTTTTGAATGCATTAAATTGATCATAAAAAACCTAGCTCAGCTGCCGATACAATCAGATACCCATAAACACTTTACCAGGGGGAGAAATAATCTGATTCTTCCTCGTCCAAATCTAGAACTTTTTAAAAGGGATCCGAACTACGTCGGAATTATATGCTACAATAAGCTACCCTCTAGTATCAAAAAAATATGCCGCGAAGGAAAAATGCCCCAATTTAAAAATAAACTCAAATTTTATCTCATTGAAGGAGAATTGTACAACATAAACGATCTATAAAAACTGTATGCATCTTGACTATATCTCTTTCTGTAATAGGTTTTTAGTCGATTTTCAATTTGACTAAAAAGTATTGACTATTTCTATTATTAGGTAGATACATATTAATTATATCTTGACTATTTTTATTTGCAATATAATCATTAAGACATTTTATTTTACTTTTTGACGATCGTCATATTTTTTTTGGTTCTTTTTGACGTTACATTTATTAATTTTGTACAAAATAAAAATCATTTTCATCGGTATTTTAAAGAATTAATTATGTTCATTATAACCTTATTTATTTTAAGCATTACATTATTCATTATATTCAATGTAATAGAATCACTACTTATTGATTTAATTTCTACATATCTTCTCTATATTTTACATCTCTATATCCTACTTTCTACATATCTTACTCTGTGTTTTTTATCTGGTTAACTAAATGGTAAGACTCGATTTAATTCTACAATATTCTACCTTCTTTATTCTTACGAGTAACCTTTTTTGTTTTGATTATTGATAAAAGAATTTGATCGTTAACCCCTCACCTCGCGAAGTAAAAATTCAGCTGTCCCATTCGCGCGCGACGTTTTCGCGCGCAAAATCGACGACCTTGATAAAAACGACCATATTTTGTAAACCACTATACGGATCATAAAAAGAAGAACTGTAAAATGATCGCATTGAAATTTGACATATAAAACATTACAACCTTATCTCGTAAATCAATTAAGATAATAATGGCGACAAATTACAAATTTGGCGAAGTGAAAAAACTCGCCTATTGATCATTTCGATGTTTTTATCACAAAATACGAAAGTCTATGCGGAAATTGTATTTACAGTTATGTTCTTTATTAAATGCTTTACCAAAACCATTATTTTGTTTTAATTCTTTGCATACAAAAAAATTTAGTTTTTCAGTCATAATAACCAAGAAAAATTTGATGTCTCCTCGTAAAATTTTTTTAAAAATTTTTATATTTCTGACTACTTAGGGACTTTATTTATATGAAATTCTTTCATAATAACTTTTCCCCTACACTACACTTCTTATAAAATCATATCAGACCTTTCAGCTTTGTCTGATATTACAGAAAAATCCAAACTTTTGCGAGTCAGTGACGAAAATTTGGGATTAACTTTGACAGGTCATAATACAAAAGTGGATAAAGTTTTTCAAATATATTGTGTTATTATGTGATTATTATATGTCTAATAACTAATTATTATACTCTAAAGAGTCACATGTCATAGAAAAACTATAGGAAATCACGCTCAAAATATGGTAATTCTTCCATACTAATTACGTAAACAAATAGATATGTGCACCCCGCGATTTCGCGAATATCGATAAAATTAGGCAGCGCGCATGTCTATGCAATATCGCCGCGGTGCGTTCTTATTTGTTTAGGCAAATTCGGAGTGTGATTTTCTAGTTTCTTCTATGAAATGTGACTGGAGTATAATAATTAGTTATTGGACATCTAATAAGCGTCAAGTTTTCAATACATTCGAAAAACTTCTAACCACTTTTGTATACCTCTGCAATTATTATGAAATCAAAGACTATCGCGGTTGCTTCACATTATAGCTTTATAAACGAATTTACCGCGTGAAGTGTGTAGCACCCGACGTTTCGGCGACGTTGCCCAGGGTAGACTGGACAGCGGCGGCTGCAACGTCGCCGAAACATTGGTGTCCAAACTTTACGTGGTAAATTCGTTTTTTAACCACATTTGTATCATGCCTTTGCAATTATTATGAAATCAAAGACTATCGCGGTTGTTCGATATTATAAATAGCTTTATAAACGAATTTACCGCGTGAACTTTGTAGCACCCGACGTTTTGGCGACGTTGCAGCCGCCGTTGTCCAGGGTAGACTGGACAGCGGCCGCTGCAACATCGCCGAAACGTCGGGTGCTACAAACTTCACGCGGTAATTCGTTTATAAAGCTATTTATAATGTCAAACAAACGCGTTAAGTTTTTGATTTCATAATAATGGCAAAGGCATTATACAAAGTGGTTAAAAAACGAATTTACCGCGTGAAGTTTGTAGCACCCGACGTTTCGGCGACGTTGCAGCAGCCGTTGTCCAGAGTAGACTGGACAGCGGCCGCTGCAACATCGCCGAAACGTCGGGTGCTACAAACTTCACGCGGTATATTCGTTTTTTAACCACTTTTGTAGAATTATTATTATTATTTAAATTTCCTAGAAGAAAAGTTTCTGAAATTTCGTTCCTGGCAATACAACCAGCTGTCAAAATACTGTTAGGTCGATTGAAAGTCGATCGTGCTTTACTCGTATTAACAGATAAAAAGGCGGCCTTCAAAAGGGAAATGGATTACGATAGCTCTAATGGAAATATGCCGCTAGCAGATTTGAATGCATCCTGCGACGAAAAAGGAAATATTGTTGATTTTTACGAGGAAGAAATGCGCTTCATTAAACCAGAGCCAAATGATGCTCCGAGTGGCAGCGTCGAGCAATTTTTACTCAGTGAAAGTGAAAATGTTGCACGTAAAATGGTGGCTACAAATTCCGACGAAGTAAGCTTTCATGCAAATGGCAGCGGGAATATAGTAGAGTTTTACGACGGTAAGACTTGCTTTATTAAACAGGAACCAAATAATGGCCAAAGTAGCAATGTGGAGCGAAATTCAAGGAGTGAACGGCCTGAGAGAGTAAAACCTTTTTCGTGTCCGGAGTGTGACAAATCGTTTTCTAATAAATATCAATTAACTCGTCATAATAAAAGAATTCACACGAAATTTAAAAAATACGCTTGTCAGGAATGCATACTTGCATATTCAGATCAAGGTAGTCTGAAGAGGCATGTAGACTCAATACATCTAAAATTGAAGAAATATATTTGTCAAGAATGCGATCAAGTATTTTCAAAAAAAGGGAATCTAGAGAAGCATGTAGACGCCGTACATCTAAAATTGAAGAAATATATTTGTCAAGAATGCGATCAAGCATTTTCAAAAAAAGGATGTCTAAAGAAGCATGTAGACGCCGTACATCTAAAATTGAAGAAATGTATTTGTCAAGAATGCGATCAAGCATTTTCAAAAAAAGGGAATCTAGAGAAGCATGTAGACGCCGTACATCTAAAATTGAAGAAATATATTTGTCAAGAATGCGATCAAGCATTTTCAAAAAAAGGATGTCTAAAGAAGCATGTAGACGCCGTACATCTAAAATTGAAGAAATATATTTGTCAAGAATGCGATCAAGCATTTTCAGAAAAAGGGAGTCTAAAGAAGCATGTGGACGCCGTACATCTTAAATTGAAGAAATATATTTGTCAAGAATGCGATCAAGCATTTTCACTAAAAGGAATTCTAAAGAATCATGTAAACGCCGTGCATCTAAAATTGAAGAAATATATTTGTCAAGAATGCGATCAATCATTTTCGCAAAAAGGAAGTCTAAAATTGAAGAAATTCTCGTGTGCGGAATGCGGCCGATCCTTCGCATGGAAAGATAACCTAAAGACACACATTGAAAGACGACATGTCAACCTGTAGAATTTGTCTTGTAGAATTGTGATCGTGCTTACAAGCAAAAGAGTTATTTAATGAGGTATTCTCAGATACATTTCATGAAAAAGCCTGTTGTATTTGTATTTATGAACGTAGAATATGATAGTACGCTTACACGGAAGCAAAGTATAAAGATGCATACATACTATACAATTCGTCAAAAACTACAAGGATTTCTTTGCTTATATACAAAGCAATTTATAAAAACGTTTTTTGCGGAAGCACATTTTGCGGAACGTGACCTTGTTTTTTTAAGTAAGGGACATTTTAAACGGTAATTAATAAATATTCATCTAACCTTCAAGTATTTCTTTGTAAATATTAGTATATTAATAAATATTACACCAGTATTTTTTGATATTCTTTAACCCATTGAAAGCCAGCCATTGTGCGCATTATTCGCGCGGAAAAGACTCAACGTCTTTTTGGTCGTGTATTTTTTGGTTGATGTTGTATGTAAATACAAACAAAATCTCTTTATGCATTCTTTTGTTATCTTATAATTTACCTTCTTATTTATGTTTATTATAAATGTATATAATATACCTACTTCGTCCAGAGAAGCTAATTTTACCAAACAATCGATCATTTACTCCAAAATATGAATGGAAATTTGTTTTTGAAGTATTGGGATGTTATTTTAAATTTAAGATTTATTTACACATAAATATTACACATTACTAAATAAAATTCTTGTGAGGTTTATAACAAAACAATATCTACTTATTAAAGCAAGTTGGATTGCGAATATTTTTAACTCACGACAGCATGTGTTCAACCCTCGAAAAATTGATTGTAGAAGATTCTAGTGCACGCATACTATGAAACAACGGTAGCTTATTCAATGACAGACGGCTTTCACCGTAGTGGAGAGAGATATAGAGCCGATAATTGCATACATACGAAGATCGCCCGCCGTGAGTTGTCATAACATAAATATCACCAAATGGTGGCAGAGGCGTCACAGAGGTTAACCCCTCGCGTACCAGACGGCCCGAAACGTCCAGAATTGATATTTACCGTCGAACCCCAGACGGCCCGAAATGGCCAGGCGAGGCCGACCGCTAATTATGTTAGTACAACTTTGACTAATAATTATGAATAATCTTTATTGCTTTGCATAACGACGTTACAAATATCTAATAGCAAATTTCAATAGGAACATAAAACAGGTCTTTTTTAGACGATCGGTGTGACAGTTTCGGAGTAATCGTTTTTTTTCTGAAACGCCATCTTTTTTTTGAGACTCGCGAATTTCTTACGGGCCCGTAAGGCACACATTAAAATTCAAACCGCGGGCCGCGAGGGGTTAAGTAAGTGTGATTTAAAATGGCAACATTTCTACACGTTTAAGTCAATGTACTCAAAATTATTGTGAATTTTTAAGCGGTGAGATTTCTAGCTAATAATATAAACCGATAACCATTGTAACCCATTGCAAAAGTTGCATTTTCTATATCATTTTTTCTATTTCTTGGTTATTTGATTATTTTCAATGACTTTCTGGTATATATAAAAACGTATCAGTTGATACAAGATATGACGCTAACTCTTAATGAATTATTTCAAATGCTACTTGCAGTTGCGAAACTAAAAAAATGGCCCTCGGTGTAAAATTGACAAAAGGCCCCTGCCCCTACTTACTTGCATTCATTATGGCATATAGGACGTAACTACTATATACTGTGTATACCTAGCTACATTGCATATTTACATTATAGCTACATTATAAATCGTCTTCATTTGGGGGTATTGCCTCAAATGTTGCAGAACAAGTTTATAAGAACTTCAGCGGGGATCACATAGAAACATTTTTGAGGGAAAATGTTTGCAACATTTGTTCCTATATTAATAACACCCTTTACTGTTAATTCAATTACTGAATTATATTTCTCCACCTTTGATTGTTGGTGAGAAATGAAAAAAATCATTTTTTATAACTTTATTTTGAGTAGAACTACCAAGTGCGAAACTAGTAAGACTAAAAACCCGCATAATATTATTATTAAATGTGTACCATTTTTTGAAGTTTTGAGACTTCCATGTTTTAGCTTCCTTCGTTTTTTAGCAAAGTTGAATGAATCGTCAATCGTAACGGAATCGCAATCGTGGGCCACGGTGCGCTGCACCGGCTGCACCGGCTTAGTTGCGCCACTGGCTGCTTGTATGGGCGAATTGCAAGGTCGGAATCACAGCCACTTGACCATTTTACCGGTCGCTTTGGTCGGTGAACGGGTCATGTGTACCTATATGTAATTATGTCCCGTTTACGCAACTTTTTTACAAAATAAGGTAAACAAATGAAAGGAATTAACTTAATGTTAAAAGTTTTGCACATAGTAGTCATGTAGACATCCAAATAACGTATTTCTGTCATCAAATATAAAACAAGGCAACAAGTTTATGACAAAGTGTTGTCGAATTGGTAAACGTTCGTCGGAGCGTTTTAAACAAGACGTCGAATATCAAAATAAGTGGTCGATAATTAATCTTATCATTTAAAAACTTATAAGCACACGGATATTAGAAAATTTAGGGCAAAACGTCGTTAAATTAATGGTATACTTACGTGTAATATAGCATAACATAAATAAGCGCAATAAAGCATAATAAAAATAAGTTACAATGGTAGCAGTAAGGCCGGCATTATACAACGGAAAACGGAATACGGAATATTGTACCTTATTTTTATTGTGCAATAGGGAGATTTTCGTTCATTCATTCATTCATTTCATTTATTCTTAACATAACTTTTCCGTAGGTACATAGCGTAGTCGTTAAATCGTTCTTTGTAAGTTTACCATGCTGATTTCAAAAAATCTAAAATCAAAAAAAATAAGTGTGATTTAAAATGTATTGATCTATCTCGTTCGATCGAATTTATTTCGGTTTTAGTTCTCAAAGTAATGCAATCAGGCTCATTGTAAGGTTCCGGGTTCGATTTCCGGTTGGGTGACATTTTCCATTAAGATAAAATTGACAGAATTGCATTTGAATTATGTCGATGGAATGCCATAAAAAGACATACACTCACAAACATATTACATGTACACATTTATATAAACAGTTCAAGGTATGGTTGGTTGTAAGAAATTGTCGCATGACAATAAACCCGCCCATTGTGGAATATCACAATAGAGAGTAACAAGAGTACCTACATTTTAATGCTTTTTGAACTCTTGGCACTGGCACTTCGGAGGATCAAAGAAAGTTTTTATAACGATGGTGGTCGGGAAGTGGTATTAGTCGATCCGAGAGAGGAGAATGTCGTGGTGTATCGACTATTTTGTGGCCTCATGGCCGCTGACTGGTCAGATTTGTCTGATAACAAGCGACATATCGCTCATTTGATGCAACAATGACGTAATAACACTTTTGGTAATTTTACAGGGGAGCCGACCAAAGATTTGTATGAAAGGTATGGTATTATGAAGGGACTTATTACAATCGTCGTGATTTTAAATATAAGTTGAATATGTGTAGTGTCTATTATAGTCCCAATCTACTCGGTACATTGTACATAACCTGGATTATAGACTTAAAAAAAGAAGGCATCAGTAAATACGTCACTGTTGCTTCAGAATTCAATATAAAAAATATCGCGTTCGTTAGGAAATTTTGCATTTGTGACAAATTAAAACTAAATAAATGAATTACTCAACAGAAAACATTTATTTATGAATGTTTAATAAAGAAACTTAGTAACAACCATGTAGGTATATCTTATGTTCAATAGGCACTTACTTAAGATTAAAACAAGAAACATCTTATATAATACTGAACTATGATCACAATTTGTCTTATTGGCACAAAATCACTGATTATTTACTTATTACCTACTTTTAATTAATTAAGTGCCAGTATACGCATAAGTGTGAAAAAATTAGTTTAAAATAATGGTTGTCCTTAGCCAAACCAGCTGACCCCTCGACTCTCTTCAGGTCCTAACACAATTTTGGGCTAGCTCTAAAACTGCCCTCTCTGCTCTACGCCAACTCCAGAAAAACCAAAAATTCGATTCTAAGCAATTCCAAGGATCCGGAAATATCGAAGCACGTAGTAAGTGGCCGTAGTGAGTCAAATGATTTACAAGCCCGCGTAGACTTCCACAAAAAAATTCTTACCGGAATCAGCCAGAATGGCACTGGTCTGGGGTAGGGCAGTACATCCATGAGCGATGTAGACTTGAAGAAGTCTCTCTTACGACAGCAATAGTATGGCTCACGCTATTGGCCTTCAATGCTAGAATGATTGGACAACAATTGGAGGCTTTTGCATTCCTCCTCCAGTGCACTGGAAAGTAATGTTGTATGACTGGACACCAGAAATTTTATTTAAATGCCTTTCAGCATACACTTCCAGACCCCAGTAAAATCGCTCGTTGGACCTATGCCGAGGGTAGTTCATATCCCCTTTGTAGCAACAGCCCTTGCACAGCTAGACATATTCTAGCTGGCTGCAAGGTGGCCTTGGATCAAGGACGGTACACTTATCGCCACGACAAAGTCCTTGCTGTTATTCGCGAGGTACTTAGCCTCTCAGTGGCTCGTGCCAAATGGTTCCACAGTATTCTCCAAACCCCCAATACAGATTGTGCGGGTTGGCTCTAAAGGCAAAAAACATCTCACTGCAAAACCTTTCTCAATAATTGAGAAAGCTTCAGATTGGATTATGGGGGTCAATTCGGTCTCTAAGCAGTATAAATTCCCTGAAAGTCTCGGATGCACAGCCCTGCGTCCAGATATAACTCTTTACTCTCTATCTCAAAAGATGGTCCTTATCGTAGAATTAACTGTACCATGGGAATCAAATATCCCAAAAGACCACGAGTACAAATTAAATAAATACCATGACCTCACAAATGCCGTCACCCGGAACGGCTTCACTGTTCACCTTCACGCGGTGGAAGTAGGCGCTCGTGGCCTGCCAGCTAAATCTTAGTTTCACCTTTTTAAAGATCTTGGTCTCTCCAGAAAAATAATCAACTCCTTTCTAGAAAAATTATCTAAAACCGCGATTTCTGCATCTCAAATTCTATGGCTTCGAAGGGGGAGTGAATGGGTGGTACGGTGAACGCTCACATGTGGCAAGACAGCTGTCCTAAACCTACCACAACCGGTCGTCAGTCCGGAATCCACCGCTCACCTCCCAGAAGTGTAATAATTATATATGATGGGCCCGATTTTTGGTCGGTGAATTCCATGGCAGCTCCGTTTGTATTTTTTTTATTGACAATAGGAAAAAAATCCATCAGAAAATACTTTCATAAAAAGCAGAGTAATACCGAGGGATATTTTTTTTTGTAACAGTTCTTTTAAATCATTTATCTTGTTTGCGGGAAATTCTCTTTTAGAAGTATACGCTGGAACCACATTAATATCTTGTATAGCCTTAGTTATTCGTTGACTAGTAGATCTTTGTTTTTTTTTATTTCAGCTTCACTCCAGTTATCGTAATTACTCAATTTCGTCAATGAACATTTTAAAAAATGCCATTTTTGGAGTTACAATGACATATTTACAAAATTCCGTCGTTGTTTCACTTAGAAGGTACCTTACTTGGACAAACATTGACGTAATTACGCAATTTTATCATTGTTTCACCAAGAACTTATTGATTTTTGGAGTAACAACGCCGCAATTGCTCAATTACGTCATTGTTGCACCAAAAATGATCGAATTAATGCTTTTTGAACTCTTAGCCCTGGTACTTCGGAGGCTCAAAGAGAGTTTTTATAACGATGTTGGTCGGGGAGTGATATTAGTCGATTCGATAGACGAGGATGTCGCGGTGTACCGACTATTTACAGATTCGGTTGATCACTTGAAAGCGACATAACTATGTAATAATCCTATCTTTAACAGGAGTCGTTCTTCTGGGTGTCGCTTCGCTGCCGTAACCTGATATGAGGTACAGTACCGTGCGAATCAATTGGAACAAGGAGTATTTTTCTTCGAAAAGTGCTTTATTGGAAATAAACATACAAAAACAGTACTTTTAGTTATAAATTGTTAGATTTAATATAGAATGTGTCCTCCTTTTGTGTTGATAGCACCTTTATTAAATTAAAATTTACCAGGTTTTGATAGCTTCTTTTCAGTTCATCATCGTGAAACCATACTTGAATTACTGCATTGATCATCTTGGTATTCGTTGTACAATCCATCTTGGATAACCGTCTTTGCAAATGGCCCTGAGGTTTTCGATCGGGTTAAGATCGTGGTAGTTTCCGGGTCATTCAAGTATAGTAATTTGGTTCTGTGTGAAAAACTGTTTCACTTTTTTCAAAGAATGGCATGGGGCGAGATCCTGTTAAAAAACTCTCTCGGAAGGATAGACCTTGTGGAGCTCTATAATGGGGATGTGGTCACTGCCATAAGGGTCGGCTAAGGTTTGCCATGATGGAACTAAGGCAAGCGAAGTCGTACAGAGGGAGATGTCGACAGCAGAGGGTCGTTCTTCAGGGCCCGCCACGACGGTGGGTGATCCGTCATTAAGAAGACACAGTCGATGCATGTCCATCAGTTCGAGTACGGCTGCGTCTCGCCGATCCGAGTTTGCACAACCCCCAACCCGTTGAGTGCGCGTTAAAGTCTCCCAAAATATAGAGGGGGCAGTCTACAACTGCAAACATTGATGTACACCATTAATTGGGGACGGATTTGCGGGGGGGCGGGGGGGGGTGTATATGAAGACGAAGGCGATTCCATCAATTTTAGCAGCGACTACTTAGATTTCCAGGCCGGGTGACGGGATAGGAATGATTGTGAACTGAATAGTGTCTCTGATGGCCAAGAGGCAGCCGCCATGGCCGTCGCCACGATCCCAGCGTATGCATGAAAATCCAGGAATATTAAATACGCTACGGGCGTTGAGCCATGTATCACCGACCGTAGCAACATCTACATTGTGCTCTTTAAGGAGACTCAAAAGCTCCGCTTTCTTGCCTGCAATAGATCTGCAATTCCACTGGAAGATCATACCCATGAGGGGTACTATAAGAAATATATATATATATATATATATATATTTATTGATTTAATTAATTATATATGTATATTTATTTATATATAAGTATATGTAAAAATAAATATAAATATATATAAATGTATATGAGTTAAAATAAGAGATAAAATTAATAAATGAGAAAAAAAGTAACAGTCAGCAGAGGTTAACGTCCGCGGGATTCCCGCCATCAAAAGCCCCAACTTCGTCCGCAGCGTTCTGGAGAACATTCAGCAGTGATGCAATAGATGCTGAAGCTAGAGAAGGCGCCGTAGAGAATTTAGATTGGATGTTGAGGACTTTTTGTTCTGCATCTTTCAATAATGTACGAATGCTAGAGAAAGGTTCCTGTGAGGATTATTGAGGCATCTGCCGTTGCTGGAGGGGAAATAGTCCCAAGTGAAACTCGGGGAAGGGCTAGCTGGAGGAGAGAGAGACAGAAGCACTTTTCTTTTTTTATTACCTCTCGTATTCTATGCCCGAGGGGGTCAGTTACAACAATTCGGGGCCTATACGGAGTCCTTTCCACGGACACTCTGGGGATTGGGGTGAATGAAGAAACAACTGAGGTAAACAATGATTTCTTGGGGCACTTTGAAGCGGCATCGAAGTATAAGATATAGTCCGTAGACATTAGATGTTTGATCTTCTTCTGTCTGACATATTCCTCACATGAGAAGTTATTGGCGAAGTGGTCCTGTGACCTACAGTTCGCGCTGTTAATGGCCTCCGACTTGCATTCTGTGCCAGTGTGCTCACCTGAACACTTGAAACATCGTGGGGTCTTAGCCCGGCAAGATGCACTGCTATGACCAAAACGGCAGCAGTTAAGATACTGTATGACAGAGAGAGCTTAGCTTCGACTAGAAGTGAGTTATAGAAAAGTATAATCTTTTCCGGAAACCGTTGGCCTACAAAAGCGACGACAATAGAGCGGGAGGGCTTCCACAACTGGCTCGCCGTTAGACTTATCCCTATAATTAAGGCGGCGCACTTTGTGGACACAAATGCTGTTGCACTCGTTGACATCGTCAACAATTTCTTGCTCTGATAAAGATGTATCAATACCTCGCCGTTTCTGAAAGTTGCGTATGTTGGAATGTACACATTTAGATGCTTATCCTTTAAAAATGTCAATGTGGTAAATGCGTTTGCATCTTTGCCGGATTTAAATGCGATTTCGACCCGGTTGCGGCCTATCTTCTTGAGGTTTTCAATTCCTCGGACCTTTTGGTCAAAGATTGCTTTGCCTAAGGTAATCGGGTTGATTGTGCGATTCCTCGACTTGTCGGCTTCCTCGCCGGAGGGGATTGGTGGTTCAAATTGAACATAGACAATATATGGCCCTGAGGCATTTATCTTGTACAGGTTTGCCGTTTCAGGTACCTTCTTTGCAGTCGGTGAGGGCTGCCTCTCAACCTTTACAGCCACGTGTTGTAGAGTGTCCATAATCTCCGTATAGACCAGATCATTATTTACATCGTTAGCACTGTTAGATTTTGACGGGCCAAAGGAAGTGCCGACTCTGACCCCCCCCCCCTTCTTTTGCACACTCCATACTGCAACTACCGCTTGTATTTTTTGGGCATAATTATCAAAAAATAATTAAAAAGTAAATTTAAAACAGTATTGTGGGGTAGGTAAAAGGATACACTTAACCAACCGACTAACTGCACGCTGGAAAAATAGAACTATTCTTAACTAAATAGAACTATTCAATATAGAACTATTTTCGCCAGACTTGTGTATAGTCAAACCCCACATTGTTGGTATCTGCCAATCGTGTCGTAATGTAATGTAGGTGAACGAACGAATTGTGAAACTTAATAACTAGGTAGTTTCTATTTTTATCGATTTCAGGCAAATCCGAAAGCACAGTTCGACGCATAATAAAAGAAGATACAATAATGGCGGCAAATTTGAAACACCTGCTAAGCATACGAGAGGGCACCTAAGGGAATTTGACGATTTTTATATTGGTGCCATACGTCAAAAAGTGGTTTTTTTCTATACCGTACTAAAAGTTATTGATTATCGTAAGGGAAGATTTGGGTTTTACTGGTGGTCGCGAACATTTGCAGGAAATTTTGAAAAAATCATATTTTATTATAAACAATGTGCAAATAATAGAGAAAGTCTTATAGAAAAACCTCACATAGCTGCTAAACGAGGAAGCTGGTAACTCGCTCCGAATCAGGGAGTCGGAGCCACTGTGTACAGTAGGTTGGTCGGGGTGATACTAAATGCTGCCTGCGTGAGCCTCACCGCGTGACAAAGGAGTGGCTGCGCCCGCCGCTGACTCGGGAAGTCAACGGCTCGCGTCAAAGCACCGGCGTCTGTTTGTCGGCCGCGCGGCTCGTTTGTTGCTCGCGCCCGCCGCACTAAGCCAAGGAGTCACCGTGCCTATACGCAGTGGTTTTTCTTCGTTTCTTCAGGTGTACAATCATCAGTAAATTGACACTTTTAAATTGTTAAATGGTTGTCCCGGTGATTCGATGTAGGTGATATGTACAGTAGATTCGATAGCGTAACGGACGCTCTTTATTTGTTTACTAATTTTATTTGTCGAAAATTGTAGCTTTAATTATTTTTATTTATTTGTTTTATACGCCCATTGGTAATTGTGACCGGAATCATGTGTTTTTATTGGTGACATCTCTGTCACCACGGAATTAAATTTGGAGTTTAATAAGGATAATGCGGTATTTGCAGCGGTAACGTGGCAGCTCGTAACGGGCAAGCGGCGATCTTTTACAGTCCTGGGTCAGTGACCACTTATCAGGTCTGCGCTAGTGGCACCGCATGTAACTCTTCTGTCGTTACAGTTACCTTTGCCGCATCAAAATATTCTTCCCTCATGTCGATTTTTATCTACTCTTTTCGAACAGACGTACGTGATAGAATCAGAACAAGTACATATAAATGTAAATAAAAAACACGACTGTCGTTACAAGGATTGTATTTATAATAACCTACTGTTATTACGGCTTTTTAATTAAATATTTGTGGTTTATATATTTATCCATATAGATACCTACATAAGATATGAAGGGTACAGAAATAAAAGGGGTTCGTTGACATTGGCATTTTCAACCAAAACATGCCATTCGAAAGCAAAAAAATTGGCCATTCGCTAAAATCGCAAAAAACTGCAGCAATCGCGCTGATTGCTATTCAAATCCATTATTGATAAAACACTATATTTATACAAAGCAAGTAGATTTTTTTTAATTTTCTGCTTGCCTTTGGAAAAATATTATATTTAATTCTGGAATTATGTAATATGGTCAAACATTAAAATATCCCTATGATATACATACAAAATCACATTTAGATTTTTCTGACCAAAGGATTGGTCTCTTAACCCGCTGAGCACGTAACATCCATTTGGGGACATGAATGGCGGCCGCCGAAATTCCGAAACGTCCACTACTGGATATAGCGCTCGGCTCTTACGAAAATGTCGTTTAAATTTCGAAATGCGATTGTATATTCTATCGAATGATGCCATAATATAGCCAAATATGCAACACTATGAAATTGCTCGATTGCCGCATGCGATGTTAGAAATATGAATTACTACATCCCTTACAAAATCGGTGACCTCATTTCTGACGACAGTCGCGAACTGCCCACCGCTGGCGGCGTATAATTCCGCGACGTGTTGTGTTGTGAATTGTTTTGTGTATATAAGTGAAGTGTATACCGGATAAAAGTAAGTAATTTCCATTTTTAAGTAGTTTAGGCCTTAGGATTAAACAATTTACACAGCCCATTTGCTGTTTTTCACGAATTTTCGAAGAAAACACTTTGGCAAAACGTAACGGCTCGCGAAAGATGGCCGTTTTTATTTTGTAATGTTTGTGAAATATCCCGTTATATCGCGAAACATGACGTAATGTCGCTTTAATTTACTAATAAAATAGGTATTGCTTCATTTACATCCTAAGTTATCACATAATTAGGCGTATTTTGAACATTATATGTTGTTTTCAAATATGGCTCGCGAAAATGAAACTTGTTTTGATAATTACTATGAGAGAAAAAAGTGTGATTTTCCATAGTTTTTCGATGAAATGTGACTCTTTGGAGTATAGTAATTAGTTATTAGACATATAATAAGTCTATGATAAGACAATATAATTGAAAAAATCTAACGAATTTTATATTATGGGCATTCAAAGTTTATTATTAGGTTCGGAAGTCGGAAACTCTCAAAACTTTAGATTTTTCTATAATATCAGACAAAGCTCAAAGTTCTGGTGTGATTTCTAAGAAGAAGTGATGTAGTAATAAAGTTATTTTGAAAGAATTTCATATAAAAAAATACCATAAGTAGTCACAAATTAAAAATTAAAAAAATTTTTTTTTACGAGAATACATACAATTTTTCTTGGCTGAATAAATAAATATTTTTTCCGTATTTTTGTATGCAAATAAGTAAAAAAAAAATATCGCTTTGGTAAAGCATTTAATAAAGAACATAACTGTATTTACAATTTTTGATATTTACAAAAACTGTATTTACAAAAAAATCGAAATGATTTTATAGGCGAGTTTTTTCAGTTTGCCAATTTTGTAATATTTATTCATTATTATCTTAATTGTTTTACGAGATAAGGTTATAATGTTTTATATGTCAAATTTCAATGCGATCATTTTTCTATTAATCTTTTTTTAATCCGATTAGTGGTTTATAAGTTATGATCGTTTTTCTCAAGGCCGTTGACTCGCGTCGATTTTTTGCGCGAATATGTCGCGCGCAAAAGTGATGTTTTTGGGCGCGGTGAGTTTTTACCTCGCAACGTGAGGGGTTAATTTGCAAATTGTTCAAATGTCGAAAAGCCCCTTTTATTCATGTACCCTTCATATATTTTCGGAATGTGCTCAAGCAGGCCTTTCATTTGACCCTAAATACGATATATTTATGTTACATTATTGACATTTGGAGATTTGGAGATTTGGACATATATTTATTTCATATTTGTATAGTTAAGGTACCCTATGACACTGGATGACATAACGATTCTAATAATACCACATACTTCTCAATCAGTTTAGACGTTAAAAGTTATGGTGGATTCAAAGAAACGGAAAACATACATAGATGAACCCTGAACAAAACTCTCATTTTTTGTTGAGCAGTCGTGTAAAAAGAGCAGAAACGCTAACCTGAACAATTGCCATGTAAGCTTTAGAAGAGGCGTTTGCTTAGGCAGAGGACACCAGGCTAACTCACTCGTCAGCGTTATATTTCATATAAGACAATGTTCTGTGCTTTAAGTCATATACTTGTGTTTTCTTGTACATAAACGACGAATAATTTATTTTGGGCAATATGAATATAAAGCACAAAGTACGCTCTCACATTTTATTTATAATACCATTTTGAAAAAAACATAAAATATTTAAAAAACCAAAATATTTAAAAAAACAGCGTTGCCTACATACAATACGCATTTTGGGAGACGGTACTGAGACATGTTCCTAGGCCCTAGATTATTTAGTCTTACTATTCTAACATTGCTGTGTTGCAATATAATTATTTTTCCCCATTATTAAGGGTCTACTCTTTTTTGCCAGACTGTAAAAGAATTTAACTGTTCCGACAATGAGCTCGCGAAAGAAAATGATTTGACAGCCTCTGGCCTCTTGTCACTGCTATTAAATAATCACTGCCATTAATAATGTTGCTATAAATAAAATTTTAATTAAGGCTGCCCGCGCACTGCGGTGCGTTTTATTTCCAAAAAATGTGGACTATAGACGCATATAGAGAACCGCGCGTACTACCAGAAAAAAATCGGGTCGCATTTAAATTCTGTGGATTGTTGTAGAGTTTTTGCGGTGGGAGACCAAAAAATGACAGCGACAGGATTGCCACTACAAAACATCTTGATGAAAATGTCCTTCACTGTCAAATATTATATCACATAAGACATAATTTCAAGGATTTTTTAAACAAAGTTTCTTTTACAATAAAGAAAACAGTGAGAAAAATACTAGATGTTGCTGTCACTGTCTGCTCTTTATGGTTCATTTAATGATTAATGATGTTCTTAAGTGCTGCCATCGCAGTGCCGGATTTAAAACGCAGTGCGCGTACTGCAAAAATACAGTGTTTTTTAATTCGGCGGACATATTTCCTCGTTTCTGAAATTTCGTTCCTGGCAACACAACCAGCTGTCAAAATCCTATTAGGTGGATAGAAAGTCGGTCGTGCTTTGATCGTTTAAACTTATATGGCGATAAATCAAAATATTGTCGGCAATTCCAGTCCAGTCAGATTGATAACAGAGAAAAAGGCGGCCTTCAAAAGGGAAATGGATTACGATAGCTCTAATGGAAATATTCCGCTAGCAGATTTGAATGCATCCTTCGACGAAAAAGGAAATATTGTTGATTTTTACGAAGAAGAAATGCGCTTCATTAAACCAGAGCCAAATGATGCTCCGAGTGGCAGCATCGAGCAATTTTTACTCAGTGAAAGTGAAAATGTTGCACGTAAAATGGTGGCTACAAATTCCGATGAAGTAAGTCTTCATGCAAATGGCAGCGGGAATATAGTAGAGGTTTACGACGGTAAGACTTGCTTTATTAAACCGGAACCAAATAATGACCAAAGTAGCAATGTGGAGCGAAATTCAAGGAGTGAACGGCCTGAGAGAGAAAAACGTTTTTCGTGTCCGGAGTTTGACAAATCGTTTTCTACTAAATATCAATTAACTCGTCATAATAAAAGAATTCACACGAAATTTAAAAAATACGCTTGTCAGGAATGCGATCAAGCATTTTCAGAAAAATGGAGTCTAAAGAAGCATGTAGACGCCGTACATCTAAAATTGAAGAAATATATTTGTCAAGAATGCGATCAAGCATTTTCAGAAAAAGGGAGTCTAAAGAAGCATGTGGACGCCGTACATCTAAAATTGAAGAAATATATTTGTCAAGAATGCGATCAAGCATTTTCTGAAAAAGGAAGTCTAAAGGAGCATGTAGACGCCGTACATCTAAAATTGAAGAAATATATTTGTCAAGAATGCGATCAAGCATTTTCAAAAAATGGGAATCTAGAGAAGCATGTAGACGCCGTACATCTAAAATTGAAGAAATATATTTGTCAAGAATGCGATCAAGCATTTTCAAATAAAGACAGTCTAAAGAAGCATGTAGACGCCGTACATCTAAAATTGAAGAAATATATTTGTCAAGAATGCGATCAAGCATTTTCAGAAAAAGGAAGTCTAAAGAGGCATGTAGACGCCGTGCATCTAAAATTGAAGAAATATGTTTGTCAGGAATGTGGTCATGGCTTTTCACAACAATACGACCTGAAGAATCATATAGACGCCGTACATCTAAAATCGAAGAAATATGTTTGTCAGGAATGTGGTCATGCCTTTTCACAACAAAACAATCTAAAGAATCATGTAGACGCCGTACATCTAAAATTGAAGAAATTCTCGTGTGCAGAATGTGGCCGATCCTTCGCATGGAAAGGATACCTAAAGGCACACATTAAAAGACATCATGTCAACCTGTAGAATTTGTCTTGTAAAATTGTGATCGTGCTTACAAGCAAAAGGGTTATTTAATGAGGTATTCAGATACAATTCATGAAAAAGCCTGTTGTATTTGGATTTATGAACGTAGAATATGATAGTACGCTTACACGGAAGCAAACTATAAAGGTGCATACATACCAAACAATTCATCAAAAACTAAACAGAATACTTTGCTTATATACAAAGCAATTTATAAAACGCTGGAAACACATTTTGCGGAATGTGACCTTGTTTTTTTAAGTAAGGGACATCTTAAGCGGTAATTAATAAATATTCATCTAACCTTCAAGTATTTCTTTATAAATATTAGTATATTAATAGATATTACACCAGCATTTTTTGATATTCTTTAACCCATTGAAAGCCAGCCACTGTGCGCATTATTCGCGCGGAAAAGACTCAACGTCTTTTTGGTCGTGTATTTTTTGGTCGAATTTGTATGTAAATACAAACAAAATCTTTTTTATGCATTCTTTTGTTATCTTATAATTTATCTTCTTATTTAAGTTTATTATAAATGTATATAATACACCTACTTCATCCAGAGAAGCTAATTTTACCAAACAATCCATCATTTACTCCAAAATATGAATGGAAAATTGTTTTTGAAGTATTGGGATGTTATTTTATATTTAATATTTATTTACACATAAATATTACACATTACTAAATAAAATTTTTGTGAGGTTTATAACAAAATAATATCTACTTATTAAAGCAACTTGGATAGCGAATATTTTTAACTCACGACGGCATGTTTCCAACCCTCGAAAAATTGATTGTAGAGGATTTTAGTGCACGCATACTATGGAATAACGGTAGCTTATTCAATGACAGACGGCTTTCACCGTAGTGGAGAGAGAAATAGAGCCGATAATTGCATACATACGAAGATCGCTCGCCGTGAGTTGTCATAACAGAAAAATCACCAAATGGTGGTAATGGCGTCACAGAGGTTAAGTAAGTGTGATTTAAAATCGTCATACTGATTAACATACGCTGTCGTTGCTAAATAATATAATTTAGGTCGATACTCATAGTTCGTAAGCGAAAAACACTGATCTTCAATTATTTTACGTTTTGAGAGTTGTTTTACACAAACTTGCATTAGGCAATCAAAAACACTGTGTCACGGCCCGGTAGCACAGTGCTTAGGTCGCCTGATCTTACATTGGGCTCCTGGAGGATCTTACATTGAGTCCTGAGGTGGTTCCTTTGGGCAGAAATTCTGAAATGACGTCAGCTCCGTATATACAGCATGTTGATACGAAACCAGTTCCTTTGGACAATAACTTTGTCATTTCGGACGAACGCATTCTCAAACCATTAAATCTTGGTTTTACGTTTGATGGCGATTCCTGTGTGGTCGAGTTCTTAGAACGATGGGATGAGATTAGGTTTTCGCGTAATATCTCGGATGCCAGGATGCTGAAATCGGCTTGTGAGCTATTCCAGAAACAGGCGCTTAGTTGGTACCGTGCTAGAGCTTCGAGCATTTCCAGTTGGAAGCAGTTAGTTGCTGCACTCCGCTCCGATTTTGGCAGTTTAAATTACGATGCTGAAGTTTTGTCATTTGTACGGGGACGTAAACAAAAGTCGGACGAGAGGATGCATATTTTTGTTTCGGTCATGTTGGGCTATTTCAACAGGTTGTCAAGGCCATTGTCTGGCGAGGAACAGTTAGGAATTATCCTTTCAAATATCTCCATTTCTTACCAACGACATTTCATGCTAGTTGATATAAATTCAATCGACGAACTTAGGAAAAAAAGTTAGGAAAAAAAGTTGAGAATGCACAACAGCGTATGAACGCATCTAATGCAGCCACTCCTGCACAAGCTAAGGTCAAGCCTTCTGGCTCGAAAGCAGTTTATGCGGTCGACGAGTCTCCTACCAAATGTGCGACGGAGGAAGTGAAAGTTGTACAGAAGTTAAAAGAGTGTAACGTTTCTTCTGCTTGTCCATCCAATCGTGGTGGTTTTAATCGTGGTGGTTTTCATCGTGGCGGTTTTAATCGTGGAAATTTTTCCCGTAATGATTTTTCTTATGGTAATTCGTCTTCTGGTAATTACAACCAAGGAGTCAATAATAGTTCGCGTGGTTCACGCGGTGGCACACATCATGGCCATTCTAAATATTGCTATCGTTGTGGTAGGTTTAACTACACGGTAGCTACTTGTCCGGAATGTTCTAAGAATAACCGGCCTAGTAATTCCCCGGTTTCAGAATAGAGGATTTTCTACATTCTGCCTCGATATTGTTTGCAAATGAGAAGGATAACCGTCGCCCTTTCTTAGAAGTCTCACTTGGTGATATAACTGTCTGTGGATTACTCGACACTGGATCGACTGTAACGATTTTGGGTGCTGATTCACATAAATATTTAGTTGATATCGGTTTTACTCTTAATAAGTCTCCGTTGGTGACTTTATCCACTGCTAATGCAAGTTCGGTTAAGACGATTGGGTCTATGTTTCTTCCTTTTAAATTCAATAATCGTTGCCAGGTTATTCGAGCTGTTGTAGCTCCTGATATAGGTACTTCCCTTATTTTGGGAATTGATTTTGTCCGAGAATTTGAGTTGGCTCCTGAAATATTAAAATTCATCAAGTTTGAGTCCTGCGATGCGATTTTTTGGCATCGAGTCAAAGAAGTGAGGGCCTTGCGGCCTTTTGCTTCATTGACTGGAGACCAGCGATCGCTAGCAGACAGAATGATCAATAATTTTGGAAAAATTTCTTCCGAAGTCAAAGGTCTCGGTCGTACTAATTCGTTGTCCCAGGTTATTGATACTGGAGATCATCTTCCAGTGAAACAGCGTTACTATCCTTTGTCTCCAGCTAGATTGGCGCTGTTGAATGAAGAAGTTGATAAGATGTTAGAGTTAGGTGTTATCGAACCTAGTTCCGGGGGTTGGAATAATCCAACAATTTTTGTTCCAAAGTCAGATGGTACTCTTCGTTTCTGTCTCGATAGCAGGAAGCTGAATTCTATTACGAAACCGGATGCGTATCCCCTGCCGAGAATTACTACTATCTTGGACAGTTTGAGAGATGCAAATTATTTATCTTCTATCGACTTATCCTCTGCCTTTTGGCAAATCCCTTTGGATCCTTCTTCACGAGAGAAGTGTAGTTTTACTGTTCCTGGTCGAGGATTCTTTTGCTTCAGATCTTGCGCCTTCGGCCTAAGAAATTCGCCGGCGTGCATGCAAAGGCTGGCTGACAAATTGTTCGATCCCTCTTTCGAAAACAAAGTTTTTTGTTACCTAGATGACATAATTATTGTATCTGCTACTTTTGAAGAACATATAACTTTGTTAAACGAAGTATTAGATCGCTTGTTGTATGCCAACCTTTCTATTAATTTCAAGAAGTGTCAGTTTTTCCGTCAGGAATTGAAGTATTTAGGGTATGTAGTTGATTCTCACGGTCTACATACCGATCCCGAGAAGGTAAAATGTATTTTCGATTTTCCTACTCCAAATTCTCCAAAAATGGTAAAGAGTTTTCTTGGTATGGCCGGTTGGTATCGTCGGTTCATTAACCCCTCGCGGCCCGCGGTTTGAATTTTAATGTGTGCCTTACGGCCCGTAAGAAATTCGCGAGTCTCAAAAAAAAGATGGCGTTTCAGAAAAAAAACGATTACTCCGAAACTGTCACACCGATCGTCTAAAAAAGACCTGTTTTATGTTCCTATTGAAATTTGCTATTAGATATTTGTAACGTCGTTATGTAAAGCAATAAAGATTATTCATAATTATTAGTCAAAGTTGTACTAACATAATTAGCGGTCGGCCTCGCCTGGCCATTTCGGGCCGTCTGGGGTTCGACGGTAAATATCAATTCTGGACGTTTCGGGCCGTCTGGTACGCGAGGGGTTAAAATTTTTTCTAGTATTGCTGCTCCCTTATCTCGGTTGACAAGTACCCGCAAAGGTGCTCCCCCTTATGAGTGGACGCCCGAGGCGGAAGAGGCATTTCAAAAACTAAAATCGGCCTTAGTTTCTAGTCCGATTTTGGCCTGTCCGGATTATTCAAAACCGTTCGCTCTTCATTGCGATGCATCGTTGTACGGTTTAGGCGGAGTTTTAACCCAGGAAGTGGATGGCGTCGATCACCCTATCGCTTTCACGAGTAGAACACTTTTACCCGCTGAAACGCGATATTCGGCGACCGAACGCGAAGCCCTAAGTGTTATTCATGCTGTCGAGCATTTTCGCGGTTACTTGGAGGGCGGTCCCAAATTCACTATCTTTACAGATCATGCCAGCTTACGTTGGTTTTTGCGTTTAAAAAATCCTACCGGCCGTCTGGCTCGATGGGGTATTCGTCTATCTGCTTTTGATTTTGAGATTGTCCACAAGAAAGGTGTCGATAATGTGGTTCCTGACACGTTATCTCGGTTGCTTCCCGTTTCCTCTCTGTCTGTTGTTTCCGACTCATGGTACAACGATTTGTTTAAGGCAGTGTCTGAAAATCCCGCTGGACATCCAAATTTCCAGATTAAGGACCATAAATTGTTTAGGTACTCTAAAAGCAAATATCAACTCACCAGTTGTTACGATTGGAAGTTAGTTGTTCCGTTGCAGCTTAGAGAAAACCTTATCCGAGAAAATCATGAGTCTGATTTGGCTATGCATTTTGGAATTTTTAAGACACACCGTCGTCTTTGTCTTCGTTACTTTTGGCCTAATTTACACGGAGACGTAGTTAACTTTGTTTCTAAATGTGAAACATGTCAGCAATACAAACATTCGAATATTTCCCCTCTGGGTCAGCTAGGAAATCCTAAGTCCTGTACCTTCCCGTTCCAAATGGTCTCGGTCGATCTGTTGGGTCCTTATCCGATGACGAGGAACAAGAATATGCATATTCTCGTGGTGACAGATTGTTTTAGCAAATACTGTTTACTTTTTCCGTTAAAACGTGCTACCAGTAAACTTGTAAGTTATGTCGTTGAACATAATGTATTCCTTCGCTATGGTGTTCCGCAGTATTTAATTTCAGACAACGGAAAACAGTTTATCGGTAGGGAGTTCACTGAACTGATTGCGAAATATAAAATTCCAAAAGTATATTTAAACCCGAAATATTGCCCTCAAGTTAATCCAACTGAACGTCAGAATCGTAGTGTGGTCACTGCGTTATCGTTGTGTGTAAAAGACGATCATCGCAGCTGGGATCTCTACCTTTCTGAAATTCAGATGGCCATTAACGCGGCAGTCTCGGAATCAACAGGGTTCAGTCCATTTTTCCTAGTCCATGGTCGTGAACCAATTATGAATGGTTCTTTTTATGCTCAGACGCCGGAATCTCAAGCAGAGGTTATTTTTGATAGTAGGTTGTCGTACGCTCAAAATTTGAGTGAATTATCTAACATTTATCATGTAGTGCGGCAGAAATTGTTAAAATTACATGCACATAATAAAGTTTACTATGATCGTAAACACCGTCCTGCGGAATTTCAAGTAGGCGATACGATCTATAAAAAGACTTATTATCTAAGTAATGCTGGGAATTATTACATTTCCAAATTTGCCCCAAAATATGAAAAATGTAAAATAATTAAAAAACTCTCTGCGTTGGTGTACGAGTTAGAAAATGCTCAAGGGAAGAATATAGGTTCCTGGCATATTAAGGATTTCAAATTAAATCCTCAAGGTTCTAAATAGTTTTGTTTTATTACTTTTTTCTCGTTAACATCCATCTGAAAAGCTTTCATAGTAGTCCGAATAGTTCGACTCAAATGTTTTGTCCTTTACAAAGGTGTGGTACCGATTGGTTACTATCACTGAAATCATTGTGTTTGTGATCAGTCGTGCTAGCAATCTTGACTAGCACCACTGTGGTTTGAATAGGTATCGTGAGAGGGAAGTATGCAAGGAGATGGTATACAAGGCAGTAATGGACAGTATTCACATTCCCTAGTAGGTATAAATTATGTCTAGGTCTAACCATATAGTTGTATTTTTTTGTGTCCACAACAAGTTTTGTGCTTGATTGTTTGGAAGTTGTTCGGTGCTCCTTCAGTGAGTAGAGTTGGTTTTGTTACGGAGGTTAGGACACCGGTTATTGATTTTGTTCTTGGAACATGGGCCTTGTGCGTCCATGACTTTGTAATTTTTTCGCTGTAGTAATTTTGTTTTTCCTCTACGGGACAGTAGAGAGAGTTTAAATGGCAGTCGACCTCTGCAGTAACGTACCTACCAGGATTTCACTCATAGTTAACGAGGAAAAGTTGTTTTTTTGTTTTAGTATTTTCTTATGTCCCAATTGGGTCGTTTCCTCCCTAAGAGAGGGAGAGTTTTTCCTTCAAGTGAGTAAACAAGGAGTTTTCGTTATTGCTTGTTAGTTGATGCTTTGGCGTTTTTGTTATCCTATAGTAGGAGAAATTGAATCGGGACGATTCGTCTGAAATCGTTCGTTGGCTCTTCCGATTTCTTTTTTGGAGGAGGCTGTAACAAAAACCGGATATTTTGTTGTCTTGTTTTCGCGCCTTTGTGCAGATTAGGTTCGCTGCACCCGTTTTTCCATGTTTTCCCCGTGTTTAGTCATGTTTCCTGTTGGTTTTCGCTTTTTTCATGAATTTCTTCCATATTATGACAATTAAAAGAACCATGTTCACGAAATTTCGTAAATACCAAATTTTGACAGATAGAGCTGTGCAGTCATAATTTTTATCGCGATTACTAGTGGCGACACTGGTCTAGCTCTACCCTTTATGGGCGACCTTCGCCTTGCAATCATTCTGTTTCGTTTCAAGATGGCTAGGACACAGACGCATAGGTTCGGCTGTGAGAACTGGCGACCGCCGTAAGGAGAAGCCGGAGAGTGACCGCCTGGCGGTAAAAATTTGTTATGTGAAGTGTGTGTGACTTATCTGGTAAGCATTTAATCTCATTTTGGGTAGCTTTTCATATAGGATCCTCGCGATTTTAACGGATTTTTCTATTGATCGCAGCTTGCGGCACCTATGAGCTTCTGACACATGCGTATTTTAATTGCTGCTAAATAAGTGACGAAATCGTCGCTAAATGTGACGGGACTTGCCTCCACGTCAGGGATTTTGCCTTCATATCCGGAATTAACCTTTTATTTGGCTGAACACATGTGACGCGCCGATAAGCGGGAATTGCAGAAAGGGTGTCTGCGGGCGATTAAACACAAATACTTTACATACTCTCGTGTTTCTTTTTGTGCTTTAGTCTTTTGTGTGTCTGAGGAAAAGGGTTTTCTGTTGGCCAAATTCAGTTCCGATCAATATAGCCCACTCTCTGAGATCGATTTTTTTAGGTTACCTTTTTTTCAAAATTTCTTTCGGGTATCTTTTTTTTTATATATAATTAGTTTCCTTCTTTTTCTTTAAAAGTAGGTGGCGTCCTTTTACTTGCATTCTTTTGGGTTTTGGTGGTTTCTACCGTGTTTCTTCCAAACACGGAAATTAGTATGTTGAGGTTATAAAATTGGAGGGGTTAACATACGCTGTCGTTGCTAAATAATTTAGGTCAATACTTATAGTTCGTAAGCGAAAAACACTGATCTTCAATTATTTTACGTTTTGAGAGTTTTTTTACACAAACTTGCATCAGGCAATCAAAACCACTGTGTCACGGCCCGGTAGCACAGTGGTTAGGTCGCCTGATCTTACATTGGGCTCGATTGCGTTTCTTCTTGAACTAACATCGGAAATTAGTTCGTATAAACAAGACAGGGCAATACGTTAGAGCGGAATGTGAAATAAACTGTTGTTACTTTTTCGCATTAAAACTACTGACCAAAGATAAAGCATCGGGATCTAACACCGCACGACATGTGTTAAAATTTATTCGGACGAGTAAAATTTATTCGGATTCGAACTACGTCGGAATTATATGCTACAATAAGCTACCCTCTAGTATCAAAAAAATATGCCGCGAAGGAAAAATGCCCCAATTTAAAAATAAACTCAAATTATATCTCATTGAAAGAGAATTGTACAACATTAACCCTTCAGGCCTCGGCCCCTCAGCCGATTAACAAATTGCTGTCCCAAAAATTTTTAGTAAAAATTTGTAAAAAAATTGAATTACGACACTGTCTCACCAAAACATTAATTACTGCCAAACCACTGTACCCATAATGAAAATGAAACATATTAACATAATAAAACATAATAAAATAAAACAAATTAAATTAAAATAAAATTAAAACGGGGCCGTCACGCTGAATCGTGTTGTGGCCGATATCGGCCAATCGAGGCCTGAGGGGTTAACGATCTATAAAAACTGTATGCATCTTGACTATATCTCTTTCTGTAATAGGTTTTTAATCGATTTTCAATTAGACTAAAATGTATTGACTATTTCTATTATTAGGTAGGCAAATATTAATAATATATCTTGACTATTTTTATTTGCAATATAATCATTAAGACATTTTATTTTACTTTTTGACGATCCTCACTTTTTTTTGTTCTTTTCGACATTACATTTATTAATTTTGCACAAAATAAAAATCATTTTCATCGGTATTTTAAAGAATTAATTATGTTCATTAAAACCTTATTTATTTTCCGCATTACATTATTCATTATATTCAATGTAATAGAATCACTACTTATTAAGTTGATTTCTATATAGGTATCTTCTCTATATTTTACATCTCTATATCCTACTTTCTACATATCTTACTCTGTGTTTTTTATCTGGTTAACTAAATGGTGAGACTCGATTTAATTCTACAATAATACCTTCTTTATTCTTACGAGTAACCTTTTTTGTTTTGATTATTAATAAAAGAATTTGATTATTAATGAAGAATTTAATCATATCACGGCCAAATATAAATGTAATACTACTATGTCTATACAACTATGTATTAGTTTTTAGGGCAATAAATTATTTGATTTGATTTTGATTTGAGTAGCAAGAGTACATTTTAATGCTTTTTGAACTCTTAGCCCTGGTACTTCGGAGGATCAAAGAGAGTTTTTATAACGATGTTGGTCGGGGAGTGATATTATTCGATTCGATAGACGAGGATGTCGCGGTGTACCGACTATTTACAGATTCGGTTGATCACTTGAAAGCGACATAACTATTTAGTAATCCTATCTTTAACGGCAGTTCTTCTTCTGGGTGTCGCTTCGCTGCCGTAGCCTGATATGTGTTACAGTACCGTGCGAATTAATTGGAACAAGGAGTATTTTTCTTCGATAAGTGCTTTATCGGACATAAACATACAAAAACAGTACTGGTAGTTATAAATTGTTAGTTTTAATATAGAATGTGTCCTCTTTTGCGTTGATAACACCTTTTTTAAATTAAAATTTACCAGGTTTTGATAGCTTCATTTCAGTTCATCATCGTGAAACCATGCTTGAATTACTGCACTGATCATCTTGGTATTCGTTGTACAATCCATCTTGGATAACAATACAATACAATACAATCAACTACTACAGTAGATAGGCATTCCTACACTTGAATGCGTTACAAAATTAAATGCTAAAAATTTCATTATTAGAAACATAACTATCGTGATAGTTGTCATGGCTGTAATATTATATTCAATATTACCTACATACAAATAATCAAAATATGCTAATGTGATGAGCCAGGGAGAATAATATATTAAAATAGAATTGCAAATTCTACACTCAGAGAAATTTTTACTAGACAACGCTGCATTTTTATATTGCGAGCGAAAAATTACGAAATTAACCATAGAATATTGTGGCAATGACAAATTACCCTTTGCGGGGTCAGCAACGTTTACTTTGTCGAATGCAAAAATTGCGGAATCAACAATATAAAATTGTGGCGCTAACAATTTTTTTCGACATTGTTATTACCTCAATGCTCTAAACTGCGGGGTTAACAATTTTACAGCTTGTGAGTTTAACAATGTAAACGTAACATTGATTTTATACGTTGCGGCGATAGCAATGTTCCGCTACTTTGATAAATTGATAACGTGGTAATCTGCGGAATTCACATAGTTAAAGATTGTGAGTTTCACAATGTAAGCAGAACATTGATTTTATACATTGCGACGATGGCAACTTTACGGTACTTTGATAAATTAGCAATGTGATAATCTGTGGAATTCACATAGTTGAGTATTGTGAGTTTCACAATGTAAGCGGAACATTGCTTTTTTAATGTTGTGGATAAATTAGCAATGTCCATGATTAACATAGTTGGTTTGTCAGTTCCACAATGTAAGCGAGACATTGATTTTATACGTTGCCGCGCTAGCAACTTTTACTAGCAACGCTAGCTAGTAACTACGTAAGTTGTGAATAAGGCAATGTTTTCATAATTCCTCAATGTTTTTAAATTGATATTAACACAACTTTGACGTACATTTTTTCTCAATGGCAGATAGGTTTGAGAAAAACTCAAACTATAATTGTCAAAACCGCAACGTTTATTTTCTACAAAGTTGGGGGCTTTCCTACGTTGTCAAAATCCCGCCGCGCGAGTCGCGACACGCTCGGCTGTTTGCGACGCTATTCCAGTCTGTAACAAGGGCGCGTGCGGAGCGCTCGCTCTCCATCGAGTGCATTTTACGGCGTCGTATTTTCAAGAAAGAATTAAAAGCACAACTCGGAACTGTTCAAAAGTGCAATCAGTGATTAAGTGGCGACATCTCAGAAAAATGGAGAAAGAACAGCAGCTACTGTTTGACTTCTTAATATCGAACAACCTCGTACACCTGTTTGCAACACTACAAGGTAAGTTTTTTGAAAAAAATATTTATCGAGTCTGTATTGGCGTCTCATCGCACGATAACATAAGAACACGCGGCCGTTCCGACACCTTTGAGTTGTATGGCTGTGACTACATTGTACCGAAACTATTCTACTTTAGATACCTCGTTTCGGAATCAGCGTGGTGAATATAGTCGAATGATATTGAAAGATCAATAATCTAGAATAATACCTAAACTATAGATTTTTTTTTCTAGACAACGCTGCATTTTTACATTGCGAGCGAAAAATTGCGGTTTGTGTAGATTTCATAGTGCACCATTTTAAATAAATTAATTAAAATTTCCACAGTAATTTAAAAATAACACATTTTGCTTGTATCGAATATAATTGAATGTCTATTGGTAAAAAAACTGAATTAATTGCAATTTAGTTTTAACTGCAGCATATTTCCTGTCATAGCATAATATGATTTTGAACCTGTAATAAGGCTGGATATTTTTTTTGTTACAGAAGGGTCCTACACATACTGTCTCTTCGCGTAATACTCAGATTGATGCTACAGAGAAGTTTTTGTCACCTGCTGTGGCTGGTTCATCATCTGCCAGGGCGGTGGTGAGTTAGAAAAATCATAAAAGAGTTTATAAGGGAAATCTCTTGGAAACCTGCAACATCTTGTCAACATCTTGTAACATCTTGTAACTTTAAAAAGTGACAATCAATTTGCATTTTTATTAATTCTGATTATTCTAATGTTGATTTTGTTTTATTTATTATTTGGATTAGATTTAGTTTTATCTTATTTTATTTTTATTTTAAAAAGATTTGAATTTTCTATTTTAAATTTAATTTTTTGTAGACTATTTTAATAATTAGTTTTATTTGATTGTGTCTAGAAATATATGCATTGTTAATAAATAGTAATCATAATGCACAAAGAAAATTGCTCAAGTCTGCCTTAGAACAGGCTCAGGCCTAGTTAGGCGACTTTCGGTCATAACCATGTCTCAGTCACAATAAGAATCAGTTTTCTGCTATTGCCTCATTTACATACAGTGTGACATGGTAAAATGTACTAGTTAAATTTTGTAATACCTACTCTAAATAAATAAATCTTGGAAACCTGCAAATTTATAAGGGACCACGATCAGTATTTCAAAACAAACAATGTTGAACACGGCTATACATGAGCTACACACACGAAATAAACATGAGCTACAAGCACCCAAGCCAAATTTAACTCTATTTAACCCGACAAATGTCGGGCGTCCCATTAGGGATATAAACTTTAATACGTTGAAATGTGAGGCGTCCCAATAACCCCCTTATGATGGAGGCGACAGTCGCCGTTTGGGAAAAAATCCATTAAAAAATAGAACGCGCTTCTATATTTTATCGTTTGATGCCAGAAAATAGCCAATGATTCGTTACCATTACTTTATACGATAGTATCATGCGATAAAAGCTGTATGATATTTGCAACCCTGCCAAACGGCGGTCGAAAATTCCGCTGACAGCGACGCGCTACAATTATTGTGTTTTTAAGTGTTTTTAGTTGGATTTTACCCGTAAAAGTGAGTTATTGAGTGAGTTATAGTGCATTCTAAAATTGTGTAGGAATGATAATTACCGATTGGAGAAGGCCATTTCCTTTTTCTCACGTAGTTTTTAGTAAATTTGTGAAGTGACGCAACACGATCAATGGCGGTGTATCGAATTTTTTTTCGAAACGAACGAAATCTCGCGAATGTAGTGATAATATTGGTTTATTTCGCTTATAAAATCGTTATTATTCCATTTAGGAGGTATATACTCAAGAAATTAGATGTATTTTGATATTTACACGTCGTTTACAAACGGATCACGTTTTCAGAGTTCATATTTTGGCGGCAAAAACCGAAATTTCTCAATGTGTGTAGAGAAGGCTTGGATTTCTATCGATACAAAACAACAAAAAAATACGGAAAAAAAAATTATTTTCGATATTTTTATTTTTGAGAAATTTGGTTATTTGAATATCGGATTTTATAGGGAAACTAAAATGCAGCTTAAAATAACGTACAACTTTTTTTCAATTTGGGCTTATTTACTGAGGAAATCTAGACTGTGTCTCACCATGCGGTGTAAGATCGTTATACCAGCCTGGGGTGACGGGTTCGCCCGTTGTAGTCGACAACCCAAGTTGTTAGTCAGAGTGCACAGTCGATTGGCTTATGCCGCACGGTGCGCAGACCGTCCAGAAGCGCCAGAAGTTTGATTCCTAGGGGAAACTGACCATAAGTTAGGGGAATTCAAGCTGATTAGGGGAAGAGTTGATAATCCTAGCATGCTAGCGAAGGTTTGTCTCTTTGTCCCGGACAATTATAATCGTGCTCGCATTCATAATCTATTTGCGGAGCCGTCCTCGCGCACCAACCTAAGTCGATGGAGTCTGCTTACACGAGCTTTTTGCGGCACATAAATGCGCTATGTTCGACAGCGCCAGACTTTGATATTTTTACAGCGAGCCCGCATCTCTTCAAGGTGTGGGCATTGCGCTACTTGTTTATGGCAGTATAACATAAACTGTTTTCACTCTTATGTACTGTAAGTTTGTAAGTTTTTCTATTCTTAATGCCGGTATTTGTATTTAACGCTTATTTAAACATGTTATGTATGTACTTGTAAGAATTCTATTATTTTTTTATATTTATGTCTATATTGCATATCAACGGATTGGTAGAAACTGTAATGTTGATTTGTTATGAAAATAAATAAATAAATAAATAAATAAATAAGGCCAGAGTCCTACCCGGGCTCGCACTTCATGCGTGGAGTCCGTCGGATAGGTGTCGACCCGTGAGTGTGACCAACCCTGAACAGAATGGGTCTTCGTGGCCACCTCAGCTAGGGCCCATTAACTCCCTCAACGGTCAACAGCGGAGAGACCGGACTATTCTTCTAAGGTTGGTCAGATTATCAAATATCCTCCTAAGCAGTATTTTGTTTTATTTTTCAGATATGTTGCGCGCTTGCCGTTCCACGTCCATGCAGCCCCCGTCTCGTTTTCGTCGCCGAGCTTTATAAGGTCAGTACTTATTAATTTAATTTTGAATTTTATTTTGACTTCTATATAGACCTTACGGCGACTGCTCTTGAAACGACCATCGGCTACCCGATCCTTGGTGAAAAGCCGGGCAAAGGATGCCGTGGTCAGCGATAGATTCGGTATACAGCGTTTCACCGCTAACAGCGCAAGCGACCTCGAAATCGTAACCAATCGAGAGACCGGAGTAATCTGGTCGCAATTGGGAGTTAGGGCATGAGTGTAAGCCCGCTGGGTAACACACCTGGTTATCTCGCTATTAAGGCGTTGGCATCTTACGGGCATGTGGTGGAGCTTGACGACGGTGGACTGTTTTGTCCAAGTCTTCTGCGCTCACTTCACGGGAGATAGATTGACTATACGTTAAAACTTCCTGAGGTGACGGGCTCGCCCGTTGTAGTTGACAACTCTATTCGACCATTCGGCTACCCGATACCAGGAGATAGTTTGACACCAGGAAAAAATTTGGCAGTAACTGATAGCGACGGCGCTTGGTCTGCCCGCTGAGTCAACTGCCCGGTGCGTCTTCTACGCTCATCCCGCGGCTGAAAGAACGATCACATATCGTTATACTAGCCTGGGGTGACGGGTTCGCCCATTGTAGTCGACAACCCAAGTTGTTAGTCAGAGTGCACAGTCGATTGGCTTATGCCGCACGGTGCGCAGACCGTCCAGGAGCGCCAGAAGTTTGATTCCTAGGGGAAACTGACCATAAGGCCAGAGTCCTACCCGGGCTCAAATATACTGGGCGCTGATACATATAATTGTCCAAGGCTTCTGCGCTCACTTCACGGGAGGTAGATTGACTATACGTTAAAACTTCCTGAGGTGACGGGCTCGCCCGTTGTAGTTGACAACTCTATTTGACCATTCGGCTACCCGATACCAGGAGATAGCCGGGCAAATAATGCCATGGTCCGCGATAGATTCGGTATACACCGTTTCACTGCTTCGTAAGGGAGATGACCGCGCAAGCGACCTCGAACTCGTAACCAATCGAGAGACCGGAGTATTCTTCTAAGGATGGTCAGATTATCAAAGTTGCGCGCTTGCCGTTCTACGTCCATGCACCCCCCGTCTCGCTTTCGCCGCCGAGCTTTATAAGGTCAGTACTTATTAATTTTATTTTGAATTTTATTTTGACTTCTATATAGACCTTACGGCGACTGCTCTTGAAACGACCATCGGCTACCCGATCATTGGTGAAAAGCCGGGCAAAGGATGCCGTGGTCAGCGATAGATTCGGTATACAGCGTTTCACCGCTAACAGCGCAAGCGACCTCGAAATCGTAACCAATCGAGAGACCGGAGTAATCTGGTCGCAATTGATATAATGTATTCTTCAAATCTAAACTAACATAAAGATTGCTAAGATGAATAAATGAATTAATGAAAATCTCTTTATTGCACAATAAAAAATAAGGTACAATGGCGGACTTATTGCTACATTACAATATCTTCCAGTCAACCAACACAATATCTTCCAGTCAACCAACCCAATATCTTCCAGTCAACCAACTCAATATCTTCCAGTCAACCGACAGGTGACTTTTTTGATCATTTTAAAGAACTGACCAAATTTTTTGTCGCTTGGTTGCCGAAAACTGTAAATAATCAACAAAATATAAAATACCAAGCGACAACAAAAACTACCCCAGCAGTTTGAGAGTGGGACTAATCGACGCAGGATTTTTTTATGATTCTATTGATATATATAACTCAATATCGCCCAAATTGTCGTTTAGTAAATTTTTCCTTTCCACCGTCGATGTATTTATTTTAACCTATTGATATTTGTACATTTAGACAACTACTTACTTAATATTTTTAGATTGAGGTACCCTATGACACTCGGGATGACATAACGATTCTAGTAATACCGCAGATTTTTAAATTGGTCTTAAGCGTTTAGAAGTTATGATGGAATAAAGAAACGGAAATTTGTGGTCAGGGGGAATTTTCGATCACTACAACAGAATTAGGTGTTTGAAATTGAATTGAAATTTAGACAGGACGTGAGAACTAATAATATTGTTTTAATTTTCAGACGACCTATAGCGGCGGCGGGGCGAGTAGCGGGCGGCGGACGCGGGAGATCCGGCGCGCGGCGTAGAGCGACGGGCGGCGTTTTGTTATTACTGTTTTATATAGAATAACGACGTTTCACTCGAAATTTTGTTGAATTACAAGGAATTTTGATGAAACTCCATTACTCGATTATATTATGTATCATTATATTTCAACGATGTAACGTGATGTGTGTTATGCACTTTTTTTTGTGATACATTATAAGTTTTTATCAAATGTGGCAATTTTTAAACATGCATGTACTATTTTGTACTGGAAATTTAGTACCAATAAAAAAAAATTAAAGCATAAGTCGCATAAAAAATAAATGATAAAATCCAATCTCGTCAACTTTTTTCACTTAGATTTTTTTTTGTTATATTTTTCTATGTTTCTTTTGTATATAAAGAAACGAATAATTGTTATATACCTAATATACCAACTGATGAAAGTTTTTATTTTAGTCGGTACAATTGTTTTGTTTATTTTTATGAAATGTTTGTTTTATTTTTATCAAATGACTTACTGTAAAATTTTGTACTGGAAATTTAGTAAATAAAAAAAAAATGGTTTGTTGAGTTTTCTTCTAGGAAATTTTAATAATAATAATAATTCTACAAAAGTGGTTAAAAACCGAATATACCGCGTGAAGTTTGTAGCACCCGACGTTTCGGCGATGTTGCAGCGGCCGCTGTACAGTCTACTCTGGACAACGGCTGCTGCAACGTCGCCGAAACGTCGGGTGCTACAAACTTCACGCGGTAAATTCGTTTTTTAACCACTTTGTATAATGCCTTTGCCATTATTCTGAAATCAAAAACTTAACGCGTTTGTTTGACATTATAAATAGCTTTATAAACGAATTACCGCGTGAAGTTTGTAGAACCCGACGTTTCGGCGATGTTGCAGCGGCCGCTGTCCAGTCTACCCTGGACAACGGCGGCTGCAACGTCGCCGAAACGTCGGGTGCTACAAAGTTCACGCGGTAAATTCGTTTATAAAGCTATTTATAATGTCAAACAACCGCGATAGTCTTTGATTTCATAATAATTGCAAAGGCATGATAGAAATGTGGTTAAAAAACGAATTTACCACGTAAAGTTTGGACACCAACGTTTCGGCGACGTTGCAGCCGCCGCTGTCCAGTCTACCCTGGGCAACGTCGCCGAAACGTCGGGTGCTACACACTTCACGCGGTAAATTCGTTTATAAAGCTATAATGTGAAGCAACCGCGATAGTCTGATTTCATAATAATTGCAAAGGCATACAAAAGTGGTTAGAAGTTTTTCTTTTGTATTGAAAACTTGACGCTTATTAGATGTCCAATAACTAATTATTATACTCCAGTCACATTTCATAGAAGAAACTAGAAAATCACACTCCGAATTTGCTTAAACGAATAAGAACGCACCGCGGCGATATTGCATAGACAGGCGTGCTGCCTAATTTTATCGATATTCGCGAAATCGCGGGGTGCGCATACCTATTTGTTTACGTAATTAGTATGGAAGAATTACCATATTTTGAGTGTGATTTCCTATAGTTTTTCTATGAAATGTGACTCTTTAGAGTATAATAATTAGTTATTAGACATATAGTAAGCACATAATAACACAATATATTTGAAAAACTTTATCCACTTTTGTATTATGACCTGTCAAAATTAATACCAAATTTTCGTCACCGACTCGCAAAAGTTTGGATTTTTCTGTAATATCAGACAAAGTTGAAAGGTCTGGTATGATTTTATAAGAAGTGTAGTGTAGTGGAAAAGTTATTATGAAAGAATTTCATATAAATAAAGTCCCTAGGTAGTCAGAAATACAAAATTTTAAAAAAAACTTTTTACGAGGAGACATGAAATTTTTCTTGGTTATTATGACTGAAAAACTAAATATTTTTGTATGCAAAGAAGTAAAACAAAATAATGGTTTTGGTAAAGCATTTAATAAAGAACATAACTGTAAATACAATTTCCGCATAGACTTTCGTATTTTGTGATAAAAACATCGAAATGATAAATAGGCGAGTTTTTTCACTTCGCCAAATTTGTAATTTGTCGCCATTATTATCTTAATTGATTTACGAGATAAGGTTATAATGTTTTATATGTCAAATTTCAATGCGATCATGTTACAGTTCTTCTTTTTATGAGCCGTATAGTGGTTTACAAGTTATGGTCGTTTTTATCAAGGTCGTCGATTTTGCGCGCGAAAAGGTCGCGCGCGAATGGGACGGCTGAATTTTATTCCGCGAGGAGAGGGGTTAAAAAAGGAATGTTATACAATGCAATAAAAATCTATAACCACCTACCTGCAAATATCAAAGAAATAAAAGGAAAAGGGTTTACCGCAGCGTTGAAAAAATGGCTTATCGATAAAAGCTTTTACACATTAAACGAATATTTCTCATAATATTATATTGTAGGCATGCATTTTCATTTTGTTTTTACAATAATTCAATTAGGAAGATTACAAATTTTTAAGTATATACATTTCGTATTTATAGGCGGATTTTTGATTATTCCTTGATTTTGATTTTTTTCATTATTTTTTATATAATTGGTTAATTATTTTTTATTAATTGTTTTCTACCGTTACATTTTAAATTATATACATTTCGTATTTATAGGCGGAATTTTGATTATTCCTTGATTTTGATTTTTTCTTTATTTTTTATATTATTGGTGAATTATTTTTTCTAATTGTCTTCTACTGTTAGTTCTACTTTTTTTTATTTTTTTTTTTTATTTATTTATTTAAATCCAAAATAAAAATTTACAATGTTGACATAAATAACACAGTGTAAAAAAGAGCAAATACTTAGTCATTGTTTGTGAAGCAAAGAAAGTACAGATTTGATGGATTTTATCAGTCTCCAGAACAGACTACAGTCTGTTCTGGAGTGATACCACACTTATGTTTGTTACATAGTACATTTTTTTATAAATTTTCGGTTAAAATAAAAAAAAAAAAAAATAGCAACATAATTAAGAAAATTTGAAGAAAAAGACATCTAATATTAGTTAGTAAAGCGGTAATAATAAAAGGATAAAAGGGTAATTACCTACATAGGCATTATAATATATAGATATATTTATATATAAATACACACTTATACATATAAAATATATATATACACATACACACACATACATATATACAAAATGTATCTACCTATATTCAATATATACTGTATATATACTTACATAATAATATATAAATAAACAAAAATAAATCATTGCAAAAAAAAATCTTTTTTATTATTTTAAGACACAATTTCCATGAGCTGCCTTTCGCATTCGCCTCTACTTTTTCCACGTAACCATTTTGTGACCTCAGCTTTGAAAGCGGTACTGGTTCTCAGCTTCTGCCCTTCGGTGAGTGTCGCAAGGAATGCATCATACATTCGAGGGGCCAGAAACAAATAATGTCTCTGGGCAAACCTTGTGTTCGTCCGAATTTGCTTCTGGGTTTGCTTTTTTCTTGTGTCGTGTTTGTGATCTCGGCTGGAATGCCGATCTGTGTCGTGGTGAAAATAAGTGACAATCGATTTTATGTACAGCTGTCTGATATCAAGTATCTGGAAGTCATTGAAAAGTAAATCGGATGGGTAGCGATACGGTTTTCTGTTTATAACTCTCACTACCGCTTTTTGAGCTTTTACTAGTGGGTCTAGGTGCAGTTTAGCCGCACCGCCCCAACCGATATTGCCATACATCATCAGTGACTGTGCCAAAGCACAATATATGGATCTCAGAGTTTTTATATCAAGAACATTTCTAATACTCCTGAAATTATATATTAATTTACGGACTTTTTCGGCGACCTTTCCGATATGTATTTGCCACCGGAGATGTTTATCGACATGAACACCTAGGTACTTTACAAAAGGCACACGCTCAATTTGTACACAGTTACAATCAAGACTGTCGCATTCGTGTAGGACTAGGTTATAATTTTGTGGAGGTTGCTGACGAGCATCTATGCTGAAGGCTACAAGCTTAGTCTTATCCACGTTCAGCGTTAACAGATTATAATCAAGCCAGCCCTTAACACTTTTCATCGCGACAGCTGCCTTGTTATATAAACTTTCCCAACTATTCGATTCGAATATGAGGGCAGTATCGTCAGCGTAGGATATTATATCTGCACCAACATCCATTTCACAAAGCCCATTTATGTAAAGTAGGAAGAGAGTCGGCCCAAGAGTACTTCCTTGTGGGACCCCATGATTATTGAAAAGACTATTACTTAAGGAATCGCCTATCCGGGTACGCTGTTTTCGAGATCCAATATAACTGCGAAACCAGTTTAGTTCGATACCCGTAATACCATATTTCCCAAGTTTCATTAGGAGTATTTCATGGGATATTGTATCAAAGGCTTTTGCAAGGTCAAGAAATACAGTAATACACTTTTTGTTGGCGTCTACATACCTAGTGATATGCCCTGTCATTTTTAGTATTGCATATTGTGTTCCCATTTTGGATCTGAAGCCGTATTGGTTTTGGGATAGCATGTGGTTGGATTCTAGGTGAGTACAGAGTTGTTTATTTACTATTTTTTCCAAAATTTTGGCTAAAACATTAAGTACTGATATCGGTCGATATTTTGAGGGATCAGACTTCAGTCCAGCTTTAAAAATGGGTGTAACATTTGCTTCTTTGAATTTTCTTGGGAATATGCCACTAGCTAAACTACAGTTAAATAAATGGGTAAGCGGAGTTACTAAATATTCAGCATATTTTTTAAGGATTTTGGCACTTATCATATCTGGCCCACAAGCAGAATTTGTTTTTATATTTTTTAAGGCATTATAGACCTCTTCTTCTGTGGTTTTAGTAAGTTTGAACAATGGGTGAATAATAGTCCCAGCCACTTCCTTAGCTACTTTAACTTCACATAAATTTAATCTACTACATAGTTTGTCAGCAAGATTTTTTCCAATGTTAGAGAAATATTTATTCAATTCATTTGCTATTTTGGCGTTTTCTGTTATTAATTCATTATTGATGACCAGTTCGCTTATCCGTGAAGTTGTCTTCTTCCTATAGCTCAATTCATTAACTATATTCCATACACATTTAATGTCGTTGTTTTCTGATTGTAGTTTTAGTTTATAATAATTCTCTTTTGCAGTTGTTATTAATTTTTCACATAGATTGCGGTATCTTTTAAAGTAGCTTTTTAAGGCGTAGTTGTTTGGGAATTTTTTGACTTTACTGTGTAGTTTATCCCTTTTATGAATGGACTGGACCAGCCCTGCGGTGATCCAGGGTTTAATTTTTTTATTCTTATGTGGGATCTGTTTGTTTGTTGTACAGTCTCTAATGTGTGTTTGGAGGGTAGCTACAAATTTGTCGGTTACTTGGTCTACATTCAATTTATCCATGACGTCTGTCCACAGTTCCTTTGACAGTAAATCTAGTAATTTCGAGTCATCAATTTTTTTTAATTTCGTGTACATTATTTGAGTTTTCTGTATATCGCGATCGATGGCTAATATCGTACTATAGTGATCGGTAATTGTGGAGTGTATTACTGCAGAGGTGACGTTGTATTTAGTTTTTATAAAAATATGATCTATACAAGACTCAATATTTGGAAGAACCCTTGTCGGCGTATTTATGGCGGACGCGAAACCCAGTTCATGCAAGAAACATTCATAGTCATCAGCAAATGTTGATCGATTTCCATATATATTTATGTTTGCGTCGCCGGCAATGACAGTGTGACGGATTTTTTCGTCATAACAAATGCTGTTTAAGCTGAAAATAAGAGAATTTATGAACTTAGCAGCATTTGCAAATGAAGGGGATCGATAAATTGCAATTATGTTAACATCATTGTACGTTACTTGCAAGCCATTGCCGTCATCGATATCGAGCTCATTCGCTGATGCGTTTAGGCATGTTTTCGTGTAGACGATTACACCGTCGGATCTATTTCGGTTTCTCAATGTGTAGTTAACGTTATATCCATCTAGATGTGGAATCTGGGAGGCGCAATTTATCCAGCATTCACTTAATACCACTGCGTCAAGGTCTAGATCCAAACAATGCAGAAGAATTAATAACTGATCAAAATTTTTGTTAACGCTGCGGATATTGAGACTTAGTATGCACTTGGAAATATTTGTCTTAAGTTTAGTTTTACAGTCTCTAGGATTGTTAATATCCGGAATTTGTATAGAATCAATCAGGTTTAACTCTTCACCTATCGTATCAATCATAAAGTAGAATAAAAAGTGTAATTAGTTTAAAGGTAGATAATCTTGTTAACGACAGATTACAACAGTTAAGTACCATTTTTGGGTCTAGCACTGGGAATGATTGATTTTGTTCTTTTAATAACAATCCTAGAGAAAGGTAGTTGGCATAAATGAAAATAATAAAATAAGTAATGAAATTATAATAAAAATAATATACTACATATATATAAAGGTAGGTGCATTTGAAAATACTGTAAACTAATGCAATACAAGAGGTATATTCTGATTTATAGTATGTCCGTTTACCAAAATAACCACTTACTAATTTATTTTCGCCAGATCTTGCTCGGAGTAAATTTTTATGAGAGCCGAGTTCTCCTTTTCCCTTACATAAATACGACAGTTTTTTAACCACACAAATCTGTATTTTTTTTGCTTCGCTATGTCCCTAACTTTTTTGTACAGTATTTTATTTGCCATAGTAAGGTGGTCGTTGAAGTAAATTTTTTGAACTGGGAAATCTAGGCCAATGTCTGCAGTAGTAATGGGTCCTCTCTTAGCTCCACGGATCTTACGTAATCCTGCGAGCAGTTGATCCTTTTTTTGGCGTGTTGTGAAGCGCACAATGACTGCGGGCGGCCCGAGTGGTTGTTGACGGTTACTAGTCCCGGCGCGGGCGGCGGCAGCGGTGGTCGATGCCGCTCGATATACGTAATCGATATCGCATTCTTCAATGTTTACTTTTGCAGCGTTCCCGCACTTTTTTAGAAGTTGCATGAGGTCTTCCTGAGCTGTTGGAATGCAGCTGATTTCCAAATTATTTTGACGCATTTCTTGTTCCCAGTTTCTTTGTGCGTATTCCATAGAAGTAACCTTTAATTCCAATGTGTTTATCCTGGCTTCACATTCCATTGTTTTTTTAATGGATTTGTCCACTTCCTTCATTTTATTTGTAAACTCATCCACTTTGCAGCAGCACATGTCAACAGACGATTTGAAGTCTACCATTTGTGCTTTTATTTCTTGAAAGTCACTGCGGAGTAGTTTAATTTCTTTTAGAACAGCCGTTTGGTTTGATTCCACTGAATTTTGCTGGTTGATATTATTTGTATTGGTATCCGATTGAACTGCTTGGCTTTCGGAGGCAGAAGCCTCAGATTGCTTTCCATTTGTTTTTGGTCGTGATTTTCCGTCCGACTTGCGGCACGTGAAGCAAAGCCAGGTCTTCTTAGTTTTTTTTAATATCTTCTCGAAGGTTTTTACGTTTAGTCCCATACAATAATAATGGAACCTTTTTAAACAAGCAGTACAGCACAGGGCATCTTCCGAGATCAGGTTTTCTTCGTAATTTGCGTGTTGGCATTTCATTATGGTGGCTATAATAATTATTTCTTCTTAATTTTTTGTTTTATTTTTTTTTAACTTTTTATATCAAAAAAAAAGGAAAATGACTTTTAAAAAAAAAAATTAAATGCTGATTTTATTTTACTAACATATCAAGAAGAAAAAAGTGGACAAAAAATTAGTCAAATCGAGGTGGATTTGAACTCGGTTCTCTTTCACGTTAGCTGAGCGTGATAACCGCTGAGCTATGTGATGGTTACATCTAATAGCGGCCGTGATGTACTATGTAAATTGTTGTCCGAAATTCGATGCGCGTCTGACGGGTAGGCGTTTCTTGCTAGCAATGCGATTAAACACACAAAAATTGTCAAAACACTGATTTTAGACACTTTTCACTGTTTGCAGACACTTAGACAACTAGAATGATTGTACTGCTGTATTTTAGTGCTGATTTTTGGGTGATTGGCGTAGGATTTACGAGTGTTTTTTCCAAAAATTTGTTAGACCGGGCAAAATGACAGCTGCCTATTTCGACGCGCGCGCGAGAATTATTATCCGGTCTGTTTAGATTTTTTCATGTTAAACCAGTGAAATAATTACATTTTTAATAAGATATTATAATTAGCAGATAAGTCAATTTAGCACATAAGTAAATTTGTCAATCTGTTTTAATAACAGGTAATTGTGAGATACATAGTTTTACGCATTATCACCATAAATGTACCACCACAATTTCGGACAATAAAAATATTTCTATTTCTATTTCCATACATGTATGAATAAAACTGTATTCTGTAAATTTATGGCTTCTTATGTTTGTTAATCTTGGTTAAGAGAAGACAGAGATTAACACGGAAATCATACGTTTCTATACAAAATATTACAGAAACGTCTTTCAAGTTTTGGAAGACTATTTTGTATGGAAATTTTCTATTTCCGACCTAAACTCTGTCTCCACATAAAATTATTCGAGTAAAATTAAAATTAAACACTCCTTTTGTTATAACATGTATGTCAGTTGTAAGTAAATAAATGTTTTATTTTGTGTAACTGTTGTTTATGTTTTAGGTTATTGGATACACAAACATGCACAAGTAATGCAACATAGGCTTCAGATCTTCTTCAGGTTTTATTTGCAATGCTGTTCCTGGTCAACCGCAGTGTAAATATTGCAGGAATAGCAATAATGGATTTCTTTTTCCCTGCAATTAATATTTACACAGCGGTTGTACAGTATACATCTGAAGCAATGCGTACGTTGCTTTATTAGCAACTTTCAAGTTGTGTTTCAAAGAGAGGTGTGATTCAACCTTGTGGAGTATGCAAAGTTACCATTGCTGCTCCCGCAGTGTAACACTGCGTGAAAAGAGCAAAGTTTACATTGCTCTTTCCGCAGTGTTCTATTACAGGAATATTATCATATTATATATTCTTGTAATAGAACACTGTGGAAAGAGCAATGCAAACATTGCTCTTTTGCCGCAGTCTTACACTGCAGGAACAGCAATGTTAACATTGCTAAACCCACAAGGTTGAACCACAACTCTGTTAGAAACACAACTTGAAAGTTGCTAATAAAGAAAAGTGCGCATTGCTAAACCCACAAGGTTGAACCAGAACTCTGTTAGAAACACAACTTGAAAGTTGCTAATAAAGCAAAGTGCGCATTGCTAAACCCACAAGGTCGAACCACAACTCTGTTAGAAACACAACTTGAAAGTTGCTAATAAATCAAAGTGCGCATTGCTAAACCCACAAGGTTGAAAGGCGGAATTGATTGCGAATCAACAGAGTAAAGTTGTGAAATTCGCAATGTGTTAACATTGCGAATTTCACAGATGCCTTTTCACAAAGTAAAATTGTGAAATATGAGCCATCAAAGTAAAGTTGTGAAAGCGCGCCTTTGTGAAATTAACAATGCTATGCTCTGTCATATAAGCAATGTTTTTCGACAATTTTGGCGTTGTGGCTCCCACTATTTTACCTTGATGGCTCATATTTAACAACTTTTTGTTGTCAAATTGACCATGTTTTTATCTGAGTGTATGTAGAATAATCAAAAAATATATATTTTATAGTCAATTCAGCAATATGCCTTCGTATTTTTTTTTTAAATGAATAGATGTATAATAAATTATATGAAAATTAGAATGTCGGCTATCATAATAGCATTATGTTTAAAACTTTACGCATTCCATTAATCATCAACATGGAAAATAAACTCAGAATTTTTAAACTCCCTTATACCATAAATTGGGTTTCTTACCAAATTATGTATAATTATCTTTTTAAATTGGTTCTCTCCAAGGCTTTTCATTTACTCTGGAATCTTATTATAGAAGGACAACTTTTGGTGAATAAAACTGTATCGCACTTTGCTAAGTCGCTGTCGGTTGATGTGGAGATTGGATTTATTCCTCGTATCGTGATGATGAAAATCACTATTCACCGGAGCTTCTGTTAGGTGTCTACGAGCGTACATAGGTAATATTTTGGTAGATGTAAGAAGAAAATAGAGTCATTATTCCTGATTTTACAAATAGCGGCTTACAAAAACTTCTTGGTGAGACTCTATGTATATAAACTGCGTAGGGGAGACCGGGGTCGAAAGTAACATGGGTCAAAAGTAACAGCGACTATAAACTCCCAGGCCTACGTGCTTTCGAGAATTCAAATACATGGCCATGACCCTGCCACGCGGTCCCCCCTCCCGCCAGTAGCACGCCACCGCCGGCGCAAAGCAGACGTTTGGGGAGCGGCGTTTGCGTTTTCGATAGAGTCGCGAAAGTTTTTCGATTTTTTAATTTTTTGAGATAGTATCGACGATATTACAGTCTCAGTGAATATTTATATGGCAACAGGTATGTACATTTTCTCATTATCTATTGTAACAATAGAACTAAGCGTGATATTCTTTCAATTTGGTGCAGATTACACCAAAGACGGATTGTCGGTTCGGGGTCAAAAGTAACAATTCGCTCGGGGTCAGATGTAACTGTTACTTTTGACCCTGCGGTGATCATCTCCACTTTAATTTTTTTTACAGTCTTGCCAGATTATAATTCCTTGTTTTTTATTAATTTCAGGATGCCACGTAACAGGACAAGAACTACAACCAGAGGCCTGGCAGAACAGTCGTCTTATGAAGCGGCTTTTCAAGACCACTTGCAGCTTAACCTGAGCATTAGAGCTGCATCGAAGAAACATAACTTGTGTCATGTAACGCTATAACGGTACGTAAAGAAACGCAAGAATCAGCCAGGTGAAATTCTTCCTCCGGTGGGCTACCGCAGTGCTACTCAGGTATTTACTGATGAGGAAGAAAATACACTCATGGGCTTCCTGCTCAAATCTGCAGAGTTATATTATGGTTTAACGCCTAAGGATGTACGAAAGCTAGCTTATGATCTGGCTCTCAAACACCATAAGAAAATCCCCCCCTCGTGGGTTGAGAAAGAGGTAGCAGGAGTAGACTGGTTGACTGGATTTTTAAAGAGATTTCCGCAATTATCGATTCGGTCACCCCAAGCTACTAGTCTCGCTAGAGCAACTAGTTTTAACGAGACCAACATAAACGCCTTTTTCGATAACTTGGCAAACGTCATGGACAGATATAAATTTGAGCCAAAAGACATATAATACATGGACGAAACCGGCATAACAACGGTGCAAGCTCCGTCTAAAATCGTGGCTCGAAAAGGTATCAAGCAAGTTGGAGCCATTACATCTGCCGAAAGAGGAACACTTGTCACTGTGGCTATTGCCATTAACGCACAAGGAGGCAGCACGCCTCCATTCTTCGTCTTTCCCCGAATAAGATATAACGACCACTTCATACGGGATGGTCCCATTGGTTGTGCTGGTGCTGGTAATGCCAGTGGGTGGATGCAAGAAAAAGAATTCGTGAAATTTTTAGAACACTTCAAGAACCAAGCCAGACCCAGTCAAGAACATAAATGTTTATTGCTCTTAGACAATCACGAGTCTCACATCTCCGTAAGTTGTCTTGACTTTTGTAAGTCAAACGGCATCGTGCTCTTGTCATTTCCCCTCACTGTACACATAAGTTACAGTCTTTAGACCGAGCAGTGTACGGTCCATTCAAAAAAATGGTGAATGCAGCATCCGATAGTTGGATTCGAAACCATCCAGGCAAAACTATGCAAATATACAATATTCCGAGCATCGTAAAAGAAGCATGCCCTCTCTCGGTATCAACAGCTAATGAAATCGCTGGGTTTAAATGCACTGGGATATGCCCATACAATAGAAACATTTTCACAGCTGTGGACTTCGCTCCATCTGTGGTCACGGATCGACCGTCCCCTGTTTCTGAAAGGTATCAAGAAAGTAGCAACAGCCACGTCGTCACTTCGGCATCCCCAGACACTGTTAACTTGAACTTAAGTCCCGAAGTTGACGGACCAGCCTTGGATACACACCCACCTACATCGACTCAAGGAAACAGTTCGGACAACGCTACCATGATTGCTACCGCTCCTATTGAACCTGTGCCAGGCCCTAGTGGACTACAAGCTTCTTTTTCACCAGAATCAATTAGGCCCTACCCAAAAGCAGGCCCTAGACTGCAATCCAACAGAGGCAGAAAGAAGAGAAAGACGGCGATATTGACAGATACCCCAGAAAAACAAGCAATCGAGGAAGAGCATGAACGGAAAATGAACCAGGCGAAAAAAAACTATTGACTAAAAATGCTAAAGGAAAGAAAGAAACAATCAAAAAAAAAATAAAAAGCCAACAATTGATATCGAAAGTGATTCATCATCTGAAGAAGATGTGTTCTGCTTAGTTTGTGTGGAGGCTTACAGTAAAAGCAGGTGCCGAGAAAAATGGATACAGTGTATGGACTGTAAGGGCTGGGCTCATGAGGAGTGCACTGATGGAAACAAGCTGTATATATGTCATAACTGTATGTCTGATTAGTGTTTATGTAATTAGGAACGTATCTTTAAATGTTTATGGTTAATTTTAATGTGTATGTCTAATAAACATATTTTATTTCTTTTACTTGGTTCTTTTCCTTCAACTTCCACGACGCTTTTAAATGTTACTTTCTACCCCGTTAAGTGTTACATTTGACCCAGGTCCTGGGGTTAATTGTAACAACCGACATGTTCAGAAAAACATGTCATAAAGCTCGACTCTTCTGTTTAATAGTGATTAATATCGCTTGTATTATGAGAAGAAGGGTCACTTTATTAGCGCTGATAACTAACTATAACCTAAAGGTATTACTTCTCTTGTAACATGCTCCAATATCAAAATTGTTACTTTTGGCCCCGGTCTCCCCTACTGCTCTTTTCATGAAGAGATTTTTTTTTTTGAGTTTGGTGCCATTCCCCAAAAAAGTAGGCATTACGTTATTAGGGAGTGAAAATATGCAAAATAAACGGATTTAGCTGCTTCAAAACCGCATAAACTTCTTATCTTTCTAATGGCGAATATGGCACTGCACAATTTTTTACTTAGATCATTTAAGTGATCAGACCATTGTAATTTTTGATCAATTTCTAATCCGAGAAATTTTGTGGAGGAGACATTTTCTAGTTGGTCAGACCCAAAGTATACGTCTATTTCATTATAATTAGACGGCCGCAAAGAGAAGCATATTGATTTTGATTTATTTACGTTAAGTGACAATTTATTAACTTGGAACCATATACTAAGCCTGTCTATTGTTTCTTTTATTCTTTGGGCCAAAGTGTCGGTATTTTTATCGCTAAAAAGAAGTGAAGTATCATCGGCGAATAAAATGATTTCACCATCCACGGATTTCAGGCACTCTGGGATGTCATTAATATAGACGAGGAAGAGAAATGGTCCAAGTATCGATCTTGAGGAACACCTTTGCGGATATTCTGTGGCGCGCTCTTGCTATTTTCGACTTGCGTAATCTGAGTGGGTTCTTGCAAATAAGATTCCATGAGTTGCAGTTGCAGTATTCCTAATGCCGTAATATTCCAATTCGTAATTCATTGAGTTGCAGTATTCCTAATGCCGTAATATTCCAATTTTTCAATTAGAATTGAGTGGTCTACGCAATCAAAAGCCTTAGAGAGGTCACAGAAAATGCCTACGATTTTTTTCATATTGTCTAGTCCAAGTAGTGTTTTTTTAATTAGACTGCATCTTGCGTAGAGAGATTTTTTTGAAATCCAAATTGTTTTTTAGTCAGGATTTGGTTTTCAGCAAAGAAATTAACAAGTCGGATAAGAAGTAATTTTTCAAAAATTTTGCTGAAATCTGGTAAAAGCGATATGGGTCGATAATTATCTCTGTTTTTAGGGCAACCTTTTTTAAATATCGGCACTACTTTGGCAATCTTCATTTCGGTGGGAAAGAATCCATGTTCCATGCATCGATTAAATATAAAAGATAGATTGTGCGAGATTACGGTTACAGAACTCTTTAGGATTTTGGTGGATATATTCCATAGGTCTGTTGATTTTTTCATTTTAAGTGATTTAGCAACTTTAATTATTTCGGAAGAATTAGTGGGGGAGAATAACAAAGAATTTGGTTTTTTTTACGATAGTCCTCAAGCAGGCCTAAAGCTGATTGATTTCCCTTATTCTGGCAGCTGGTATTTAAGTGTATAGGGCTGAAATAGTCGTTAAAAAGTTCTGCAACCGTTGTCGCATCATCTATACTACTGCCATTGACATTGAGGCGTACGCAATTATTACCTCTTTGGTTCGGTGTACATTCTTTTTTAATGATATTCCAGGCAGCCTTGATTTTATTATCTGAATTATCTATAGTATATTTTAAATATTTCTGCTTAGCAAACCATACTACTTTTTTGTATGTCTTTTTGAATGTTTTGATGTATTCGAGAACTATGGTATCATTACTATTTTTCTGTATTTCATTCAGATGCAGCATCCGCTGTTTGGATATCTTGATTCCCGGTGTTGCCCAGTCATTAAAAGTTTTTGAAAGTTTCTGAGTTGATTGCCTCACGGGAATTGAGCTATCCAATGCAGCGAGATACCATCTGAAGAACTCACCATACAGATGATCAGGATCATTCGTGGAAGCGATAAAATCATTTTCTGTCAAGGCTGTCTGGAAAATATAAGGGTTTTTTGCCGTTACTTTTCTTCTGGTAACATTCTGTGCCAGTTTCTTGACTATATTGCTATACTTAATGGCAATCATTTGTCCGCCATGATCCGATAGTCCGCAGCTGACTGGCTGAACGGAAAATTTATCAGAGTTAGTAAATATATTATCTATGCATTTACTGCTGCTAGCTGTCGTTCGCGTAGGGAAGTCTATTAGTTCTGATTAAATTATAAGACAAGCAAAGATCCATCATAGTATCTCCATTATTAGATTTTTCAAAAAAATTGACGTTAAAATCGGCACACAGTATTATTTTGGATGAATCCCTAGCTAACTTGTCAAGTACCTACTATCTCTAGGGTATTTAAGAAGATGTGAAAATCTGACTCCGGACTTCTATATAAGCAAAGAACATACGCAGATAGCTCCGATAGATATAACCGTCTTTGCAAATGGCCCAGAGGTTTTCGATCGGGTTAAGATCGTGGTAGTTTCCGGGTCATTCAAGTATAGTAATTTGGTTCTGTGTGAAAAACTGTTTCACTTTTTTCAAAGAATGGTATGGGGCGAGATCCTGTTAAAAAACTCTCTCGGGAGGATAGACCTTGTGGAGCTCTATAATGGGGAATTGGTCACTGCCATAAGGGTCGGCTAAGGTTTGCCATGATTAAACTAAGGCAAGCGAAGTCGTACAGAGGGAGATGTCGACAGCAGAGGGTCGTTCTTCAGGGCCCGCCACCAGGGTGGGTGATCCGTCATTAAGAAAACACAGTTGATGCATGTCCATCAGTTCGAGTACAGCTGCGCCTCGCCGATCCGAGTTTGCACAATCCCCAACCCGTTGAGTGTGCGTTAAAGTCTCCCAAAATATAGAGGGAGCAGTCTACAACTGCAAACATTGATGTACACCATTCATTGGGGACGGCTTTGCGGGGGGGGGGGGATGTATATGAAGACGAAGGCTCTTCCATCCAATTTTAGCAGCGGCTACTTAGATTTCCAGGCCGGGTGACGGGATAGAAATGATTGTGAACTGAATAGTGTATCTGATGGCCAAGAGGCAGCCGCCATGGCCGTCGCCACGATCCCAGCGTATGCATGAAAATCCAGGAATGTTAAATACGCTACGGGCGCTGAGCCATGTACCTATCACCGACCGTAGCAAACTCTACATTGTGCTCTTTAAGGAGACTCAAAAGGTCCGCTTTCTTGCCCTCAATAGATCTGCAATTACACTGGAAGATCACACCCATGATGGGTATTATAAGCAATATACATATTTATTGATTTCATTAATTATATATGTATATTTATTTATATATAAGTATATATAAAAATAAATATAAATATATAAGAATGTATATGGGTTAAAATAAGAGATAGAGAATAAATTAATAAATGAGAAAAAAAGTAACAGTCAGCAGAGGTTATCGACCGCGGGATTCCCGCCGTCAAAAGCCCCCACTTCGTCCGCAGCGTTCTGGAGAACAGTCAGCAGTGATGCAATAGATGCTGAAGCTAGAGAAGGCGCCGTAGAGAATTTAGATTGGATGTTGAGGACTTTTTGTTCTGCATCTTTCAATAATGTACGAATGCTAGAGAAAGGTTCCTGTGAGGATTATTGAGGCATCTGCCGTTGCTGGAGGGAAATAGTCCCAAGTGAAACTCGGGGAAGGGCTAGCTGGAGGAGGGAGAGACAGAACACTTTTCTTTTTTTATTACCTCTCGTATTCTATGCCCGAGGGGGTCAGTTACGACAATTCGGGGCCTATACGGAGTCCTTTCCACGGACACTCTGGGGATTGGGGTGAATGAAGAAACAACTTAGGTAAACAATGATTTCTTGGGGCACTTTGGAGCGGCATCGAAGTATAAGATATAGTCCGTAGACATTAGATGTTTGATCTTCTTCTGTCTGACATATTCCTCACATGAGAAGTTATTGGCGAAGTGGTCCTGTGACCTACAGTTCGTGCAGTTAATGGCCTCCGACTTGCATTCTGTGCCAGTGTGCTCACCTGAACACTTGAAACATCGTGGGGTCTTAGCCCGGCAAGATGCACTGCAATGACCAAAACGGCAGCAGTTAAGACACTGTATGACAGAGAGAGCTTAGCTTCGACTAGAAGTGAGTTATAGAAAAGTATAATCTTTTCCGGAAACCGTTGGCCTACAAAAGCGACGACAATAGAGCGGGAGGGCTTCCACACTGGCTCGCCGTTAGACTTATCCCTATAATTAAGGCGGCGCACTTTGTGGACACAAATGCTGTTGCACTCGTTGAAATCGTCAACAATTTCTTGCTCTGATAAAGATGTATCAATACCTCGCCGTTTCTGAAAGTTGCGTATGTTGGAATGTACACATTTAGATGCTTATCCTTTAAAAATGTCAATGTGGTAAATGCGTTTGCATCTTTGCCGGATTTAAATGCGATTTCGACCCGTTTGCGGCCTATCTTCTTGAGGTTTTCAATTCCTCGGACCTTTTGGTCAAAGATTGCTTTGCCTAAGGCAATCGGGTTGATTGTGCGATTACTCGACTTGTCGGCTTCCTCGCCGGAGGGGGTTGGTGGTTCAAATTGAACATAGACAATATATGGCCCTGAGGCATTTATCTTGTACAGGTTTGCCGTTTCAGGTACCTTCTTTGCAGGCGGTGAGGGCTGCTTCTCAACCGTTACAGCCACGTCTTGTAGAGTGTCCATAATCTCCGTATGGACCAGATCATTATTTACATCGTTAGCACTGTTAGAGTTTGACGGGCCAAAGGAAGTGCCGCCTCTGACCCCCCCTTTTGAACACTCCATACTGCAACTACCGCTTGTATTTTTTGGTCATAATTATCAAAAAATAATTAAAAAGTAAATTTAAAACAGTATTGTGGGGTAGGTAAAAGTATCCTTTTACCTACCCCACAATACACTTAACCAACCCACAAACTTCACGCTGGCAAAATAGAACTATTCTTAACTAAATAGAACTATTCAATATAGAACTGTTTTCGTATGACTTCTGTATAGTCAAACCCCACATTGTTGGTATCTGTCAATCGTGTCGTAATGTATGAATTTAGGTGAACGAACGAATTGTGAAACTTAATAACTACTTTCTATTTTTATCGATTTCTGGCAAATCCGAAAGCACAGTTCGACGCATAATAAAAGAAGATACAATAATGGCGCCAAATTTGAAACACCTGCTAAGCATACGAGAGGCCACCTAAGGGAATTTGACGATTTTTATATTGGTGCCATACGTCAAAAAGTGGTTTTTTTCTATACCGTACGCAAAGAGGTACCAGCTTTACAAAAGTTATTGACTATCGTAAGGGAAGATTTGGGTTTTACTGGTGGTCGCGAACATTTGCAGGAAATTTTGAAAAAATACAGATTTTATTATAAATAATGTGCAAATAATAGAGAAAGTCTTATAGAAAAACCTCACATAGCTGCTAAACGAGGAAGCTGGTAACTCGCTCCGAATCGGGGAGTCGGAGCCACTGTGTACTTTGAGTAGGTTGGTCGGGGTGATACCAAATGCTGCCTGCGTGAGCCTCACCGCGTGACAAAGGAGTGGCTGCGCCCGCCGCTGACTCGGGAAGTCAACGGCTCGCGTCAAAGCACCGGCGTCTGTTTGTCGACCGCGCGGCTCGTTTGTTGCTCGCGCCCGCCGCACTGTGACAAGGAGTCACCGTGCCTATACGCAGTGGTTTTTCTTCGTTTCTTCAGGTGTACAATCATCAGTAAAATTGACACTTTTAAATTGTTAAATGTTTGTCCCGGTGATTCTATGTAGGTAATATAAACCTACAGTAGATTCGATAGCGTAACGGACGCTCTTTATTTGTTTACTAATTTTATTTGTCGAAAATTGTAGCTTTAATTATTTTTATTTATTTGTTTTATACGCCCTTTGGTAATTGTGACCGTAATCATGTGCTTTATTGGTGGCATCCCTGTCACCATGGAATTAAATTTAGGAGTTTAATGAGGATAGTGCGGTATTTGCAGCGGTAACGTGGCAGCCCGTAACGGGCAAGCGGCGATCTATTACAGTCCTGGGTCAGTGACCACTTATCAGCTCTGCGCTAGTGGCACCGCATATAACTCATCTGTCGTTACAGTTACCGTTACCGCATCAAAATATTCTTCCCTCATGTCGATTTTTATCTACTCTTTTCGAACAGACGTACGTGATAGAATCAGAACAAGTACATATAAATGTAAATAAAAAACACGACTGTCGTTACAAGGAGTGCTACTGTATTTATAATAACCTACTGTTATTACGGTTATTTAACCCCTCCTCTCGCAAAGTAAAAATTCAGCTATCACTTTTGCGCGCGACATATTCGCGCGAAAAATCGACGGGAGTCGACGACCTTGATACAAACGACCATAACTTGTAAACCACTATACCGATTATAAAAAAATAACTGTAAAATGACCGCATTGAAATTTGAAATATAAAACATTATAACTTTATCTCGTAAAACAATTAAGATAATAATGAATAAATATTACAAAATTGGCGAACTGAAATAACTCGCCTATAAAATCATTTCGATTTTTTTGTCACAAAATACGTAAAATATGCAAAAATCGTAAATACAGTTATGTTCTTCATTAAATGCTTTACCATAACCATATTTTTTTTTGACTTATTTGCATACAAAAATATTTATTTATTCAGCCAAGAAAAATTTTATGTATTCTCGTAAAATATTTTTTTTTAATTTTTAATTTGTGACTACTTATGGTATTTTTTTATATGAAATTCTTTCAAAATAACTTTATTACTACATCACACTTCTTAGAAATCACACCAGAAGTTTGAGCTTTGTCTGATATTACAGAAAAATCTAAAGTTTTGAGAGTTTGCGTCCAAAACTTAATAATACACTTTAAATGCTCATAATATAAAATTCGTTAGATTTTTTCAATTATATTGTCTCTTTATATAATTATTATATGCCTAATAACTAATTACTATACTCGAAAGAGTCAGATTTCATCGAAAAACTATGGAAAATCGCACTTTTTTCTCTCATAGTAATAATCAAAACAAGTTTCTTTGCGCGTGTCATATTAGAAAACAATACATAATGTTCAAAATACGCCTAATTATGTGATAACTTAGGATGTAAATGAAGCAATACCTATTTTGTTAGTAAATTAAAGCGACATTACGTCCAATTTCGCAATATATCGGGATAATTCACAAACATTACAAAATAAAAACGCCATTTTTTCGGAAGGGATGTGATGTCGCCGAAGTCTTTTGTTTAAAAATTCGTGAAAAACAGCAAACGGACTATCTCAAATGACTAATCCTTATTTAGAAACTACTTAAAAATGCAAATTACTCACTGTTCTCTAGTAAATGGCACAGAAATATTTGTGGTTTATATATTTATCCATATGGATACCTACATAATATACCTATGAAGGGTACAGGAATAAAAGGGGTTCGTTGACATTGGCATTTTCAACCAAAACATGCCATTCGAAAGCAAAAAATTTGGCCATTCGCTAAAATCGCAAAAAACTGCAGCAATCGCGCTGATTGCTATTCAAATCCATTATTGATAAAACACTATATTTATACAAAGCAAGTAGATTTTTTTAAATTTTCTGCTTGCCTTTGGAAAAATATTATATTTAATTCTGGAATTATGTAACATGGTCAAACATTAAAATATCCCTATGATATACCTACATACAAAAGCTTATTTAGATTTTTCTGACCAAAGGATTGGTCTCTTAATTTGCAAATTGTTCAAAACTTGCTTAAAGTCGAAAAGCCCCTTTTATTCATGTACCCTTCATATATTTTCGGAATGTGCTCAAGCAGGCCTTTCATTTGACCCTAAATACGATATATTTATGTTACATTATTGACATTTGGAGATTTGGAGATTTGGACATATATTTATTTCATATTTGTATACCTAGTTAAGGTACCCTATGACACTGGATGACATAACGATTCTAATAATACCACATACTTCTCAATCAGTTTAGACGTTAAAAGTTATGGTGGATTCAAAGAAACGGAAAACATACGTAGATGAACCCTGAACAAAACTCTCATTTTTTGTTGAGCAGTCGTGTAAAAAGAGCAGAAACGCTAACCTGAGCAATTGCCATGTAAGCTTTAGAAGAGGCGTTTGCTTAGGCAGACGACACCAGGCTAACTCACTCGTCAGTGTTATATTTCATATAAGACAATGTACTGTGCTTTAAGTCATATACATGTTTTTTCTTGTACATAAACGACGAATAATTTATTTTGGGCAATATGAATATAAAACACAAAGTACGCTCTCACATTTTATTTATAACACCATTTTGAAAAAAAAAATATAAAAAAAAACAAAATATTAAAAAAAACAGCGTTGCCTACATACAATACGCATTTTGGGAGACGGTACTGAGACATGTTCCAAGGCCCTAGATTATTTAATCTTACTATTCTAACATTGCTGTGTTGCAATATAATTATTTTTCCCCATAATTAAGGGTCTACTATTTTTTGCCAGACTGTAAAAGAATTTAACTGTTCCGACAATGAGCTCGCGAAAGAAAATGATTTGACAGCCTCTGGCCTCTTGTCACTACTATTAAATAATCACTGCTATTAATAATGTTGCGACTAAATAAAATTCTAATTAGGGCTGCCCGCGCACTGCGGTGCGTTTTATTTCCGAAAAATGTGGACTATAGACGCACATAGAGAACCGCGCGTACTACGAGAAAAAATCGGGTCCCGTTTAAATTCTGTGGATTGTTGTAGAGTTGTTGCGGTGGGAGACCAAAAAATAACAGCGACAGGATTGCCACTACAAAACAACTTAATGAAAATGTTCTTCACTGTCAAATATTATATCACATAAGACGTAATTTCAATGATTTTTTAAACAAAGTTTCTTTTACAATAAAGAAAACAGTGAGAAAAATACTAGATGTTTCTGAAAGTTCGTTCCTGGTAACACAACCTGCTGTCAAAATCCTGTTAGGTCGATAGAAAGTCGATCGTGCTTTGATCGTATTAAACTTATATCACGATTAATCAAAATGTTGTCGGCAATTCCAGTACAGTCAGATTGATAACAGAGAAAAAGGCGGCCTTCAAAAGGGAAATGGATTACGATAGCTCTAATGGATATATGCCGCTAGCAGATTTGAATGCATCCTGCGACGAAAAAGGAAATATTGTTGATTTTTACGAGGAAGAAATGCGCTTCATTAAACCAGAGCCAAATGATGCTCCGAGTGGCAGCGTCGAGCAATTTTTACTCAGTGAAAGTGAAAATGTTGCACGTAAAATGGTGGCTACAAATTCCGACGAAGTAAGTCTTCACGCATATGGCAGCGGGAATATAGTAGAGTTTTACGACGGTAAGACTTGCTTTATTAAAACGGAACCAAATGATGACCAAAGTAGCAATGTGGAGCGAAATTCACGGAGTGAACAACCTGAGAGAGTAAAACGTTTTTCGTGTCCGGAGTGTGACAAATCGTTTTCTACTAAATATCAATTAACTCGTCATACTAAAAGAATTAACACGAAATTGAAGAAATACGCTTGTCAGGAATGTTCACTTGCCTATTCAGATCAAGGTAGTCTGAAGAAGCATGTAAACTCAATACATCTAAAATTGAAGAAGTGTATTTGTCAAGAATGCGATAAAGCATTTTCAGAAAAATGGAGTCTAAAGAATCATGTAGGCGCCGTACATCTAAAATTGAAGAAATATATTTGTCAAGAATGCGATCAAGCATTTTCACAAAAAGGAATTCTAAAGAATCATGTAAACGCCGTGCAACTAAAATTGAAGAAATATATTTGTCAAGAATGCGATCAAGCATTTTCAGAAAAAGGAATTCTAAAGAATCATGTAAACGCCGTGCATCTAAAATTGAAGAAATATATTTGTCAAGAATGCGATCAAGCATTTGCACAAAAAGGGACTCTAGAGAAGCATGTAGACGCCGTACATCTAAAATTGAAGAAATATATTTGTCAAGAATGCGATCAAGCATTTTCAGAAAAAGGAAGTCTAAAGAATCATGTAGACGCCGTGCATCTAAAATTGAAGAAATATATTTGTCAAGAATGCGATCAAGCATTTTCAAAAAAAGGGACTCTAGAGAAGCATGTAGACGCCGTACATCTAAAATTGAAGAAATATATTTGTCAAGAATGCGATCAAGCATTTTCACAAAAAGGAAGTCTAAAGAATCATGTAGACGTCGTGCATCTAAAATTGAAGAAATATATTTGTCAAGAATGCGATCAAGCATTTGCACAAAAAGGGACTCTAGAGAAGCATGTAGACGCCGTACATCTAAAATTGAAGAAATATATTTGTCAAGAATGCGATCAAGCATTTTCACAAAAAGGAATTCTAAAGAATCATGTAAACACCGTGCATCTAAAATTGAAGAAATATATTTGTCAAGAATGCGATAAAGCATTTTCAGAAAAAGGAAATCTAAAGAAGCATGTAGACGCCGTGCATCTAAAATCGAAGAAATATGCTTGTCAAGAATGCGATCAAGCATTTTCACAAAAAGGAAGTCTAAAGAATCATGTAGACGTCGTACATCTAAAATTGAAGAAATTCTCGTGTGCGGAATGTGGCCGATCCTTCGCATGGAAAGGACACCTAAAGGCACACATTGAAACACATCCTGTCAACCTGTAGAATTTGTCTTGTAGAATTGTGCTTACTTATAATTATTTTTTTCCTATAAATATTAGTAGGTACTTATATTAATAAATATGATACCAGTATTTTTTGACATTCTTTAACCATTCGAAACCCAGCCATTGTGCCCATTATTCGCGCGGAAAAGACGCAACGTCTTTGTATTTTTTGGTTGATTTTGTATGTAAATACAAACAAAATCTTTTTTAAGCATTCTTTTGTTATCTTATAATGTGTCTTCTTCATGTTTATTATAAATGTATATAATATACTTCGTTAGAGAAGCTAATTTTACCAAACAATCGATTATTTACTCCAAAATATGAATGGAAAATTGTTTTTGAAGTATTGGGATGTTATTCTATATTTAATATTTATTTACACATAAATATTACACATTATTAAATAAAATTCTTGTGAGATTTATAACAAAATAATATCTACTTATTAAAGCAACTTGGATAGCGAATATTTTAAACTCACGACGGCATGTTTTCAACCCTCGAAAAATTGATTGTAGAGGATTTTAGTGCACGCATACTATGAAATAACGGTAGCTTATTCAATGACAGACGGCTTTCACCGTAGTGGAGAGAGATATAGAGCCGATAATTGCATACATACGAAGATCACTCGCCGTGAGTTGTCATAACAGAAAAATCACCAAATGGTGGTAATGGCGTCACAGAGGTTAAGTAAGTGTGATTTAAAATCGTCATACTGATTAACATACGCTGTCGTTGCTAAATAATTTAGGTCAATACTCATAGTTCGTAAGCGAAAAACACTGATCTTCAATTATTTTACATTTTGAGTTTTTTTTTACACAAACTTGCATCAGACAATCAAAACCACTGTGTCACGGCCTGGTAGAACAGTGGTTAGGTCGCCTGATCTTACATTGGGCTCGATTGCGTTTCTTCGTGAACTAACATCGGAAATTAGTTCGTATAAACAAGACAGGGCAATACGCTTGAGCGGAATGTGAAATAAACTGTTGTTACTTGTTCGCATTAAAACTACTGACCAAAGATAAAGCATCGGGATCTAACACCGCACGAAATGTGTTAAAATTTATTCGGACGAGTATCAGTTCGACAGGTAATTTTTATCGACGATCCTTTGTGTCATATTCAGCTCTAACGTATTGATCTATCTCGTTCGATCGAATTAATTTCAGTTTTAGTTCACAAAGAAATGCAGTTCCGGGTTCGATTTCCGGCTGGGTTACATTTTCGGTTGGGATAAAATTAACAGAATTGCATTTGAATTATGTCGATGGAATGCAATAAAAAGACATACATTTACACAAATATTAATAATAATAATAAACTCTTTATTTGCACTTAAAAAGTATACAAAAAAAGCGAGCTTATTGCCACATGGCAATGTCTTACAGCTAACCTACACATTACACGTACACATTCATAGAAACACTTCATGGTAGGGTTGGTTGTAAGAATTTGTCGTGTAGAATCATGCCGTGGTCATTTCAGAAGGCTTAAAATCCTCACCCTTCCATCTCTATACGTTTTTGAATGCATTAAATTGATCATAAAAAACCTAGCTCAGCTGCCGATACAATCAGATACCCATAAACACTTTACCAGGGGGAGAAATAATCTGATTCTTCCTCGTCCAAATCTAGAACTTTTTAAAAGGGATCCGAACTACGTCGGAATTATATGCTACAATAAGCTACCCTCTAGTATCAAAAAAATATGCCGCGAAGGAAAAATGCCCCAATTTAAAAATAAACTCAAATTTTATCTCATTGAAGGAGAATTGTACAACATAAACGATCTATAAAAACTGTATGCATCTTGACTATATCTCTTTCTGTAATAGGTTTTTAGTCGATTTTCAATTTGACTAAAAAGTATTGACTATTTCTATTATTAGGTAGATACATATTAATTATATCTTGACTATTTTTATTTGCAATATAATCATTAAGACATTTTATTTTACTTTTTGACGATCGTCATATTTTTTTTGGTTCTTTTTGACGTTACATTTATTAATTTTGTACAAAATAAAAATCATTTTCATCGGTATTTTAAAGAATTAATTATGTTCATTATAACCTTATTTATTTTAAGCATTACATTATTCATTATATTCAATGTAATAGAATCACTACTTATTGATTTAATTTCTACATATCTTCTCTATATTTTACATCTCTATATCCTACTTTCTACATATCTTACTCTGTGTTTTTTATCTGGTTAACTAAATGGTAAGACTCGATTTAATTCTACAATATTCTACCTTCTTTATTCTTACGAGCAACCTTTTTTGTTTTGATTATTGATAAAAGAATTTGATCGTTAACCCCTCACCTCGCGAAGTAAAAATTCAGCTGTCCCATTCGCGCGCGACGTTTTCGCGCGCAAAATCGACGACCTTGATAAAAACGACCATATTTTGTAAACCACTATACGGATCATAAAAAGAAGAACTGTAAAATGATCGCATTGAAATTTGACATATAAAACATTACAACCTTATCTCGTAAATCAATTAAGATAATAATGGCGACAAATTACAAATTTGGCGAAGTGAAAAAACTCGCCTATTGATCATTTCGATGTTTTTATCACAAAATACGAAAGTCTATGCGGAAATTGTATTTACAGTTATGTTCTTTATTAAATGCTTTACCAAAACCATTATTTTGTTTTAATTCTTTGCATACAAAAATATTTAGTTTTTCAGTCATAATAACCAAGAAAAATTTGATGTCTCCTCGTAATTTTTTTTTTAAAAATTTTATATTTCTGACTACTTAGGGACTTTATTTATATGAAATTCTTTCATAATAACTTTTCCCCTACACTACACTTCTTATAAAATCATATCAGACCTTTCAGCTTTGTCTGATATTACAGAAAAATCCAAACTTTTGCGAGTCAGTGACGAAAATTTGGGATTAACTTTGACAGGTCATAATACAAAAGTGGATAAAGTTTTTCAAATATATTGTGTTATTATGTGCTTATTATATGTCTAATAACTAATTATTATAATCTAAAGAGTCACATGTCATAGAAAAACTATAGGAAATCACGCTCAAAATATGGTAATTCTTCCATACTAATTACGTAAACAAATAGATATGCGCACCCCGCGATTTCGCGAATATCGATAAAATTAGGCAGCGCGTATGTCTATGCAATATCGCCGCGGTGCGTTCTTATTTGTTTAGGCAAATTCGGAGTGTGATTTTCTAGTTTCTTCTATGAAATGTGACTGGAGTATAATAATTAGTTATTGGACATCTAATAAGCGTCAAGTTTTCAATACATTCGAAAAACTTCTAACCACTTTTGTATGCCTTTGCAATTATTATGAAATCAGACTATCGCGGTTGCTTCACATTATAGCTTTATAAACGAATTTACCGCGTGAAGTGTGTAGCACCCGACGTTTCGGCGACGTTGCCCAGGGTAGACTGGACAGCGGCGGCTGCAACGTCGCCGAAAAGTTGGTGTCCAAACTTAACGTGGTAAATTCGTTTTTTAACCACATTTGTATCATGCCTTTGCAATTATTATGAAATCAAAGACTATCGCGGTTGTTTGATATTATAAATAGCTTTATAAACGAATTTACCGCGTGAACTTTGTAGCACCCGACGTTTCGGCGACGTTGCAGCCGCCGTTGTCCAGGGTAGACTGGACAGCGGCCGCTGCAACATCGCCGAAACGTCGGGTGCTACAAACTTCACGAGGTAATTCGTTTATAAAGCTATTTATAATGTCAAACAAACGCGTTAAGTTTTTGATTTCATAATAATGGCAAAGGCATTATACAAAGTGGTTAAAAAACGAATTTACCGCGTGAAGTTTGTAGCACCCGACGTTTCGGCGACGTTGCAGCAGCCGTTGTCCAGAGTAGACTGGACAGCGGCCGCTGCAACATCGCCGAAACGTCGGGTGCTACAAACTTCACGCGGTATATTCGTTTTTAACCACTTTTGTAGAATTATTATTATTATAAAAATTTCCTAGAAGAAAACTCAACAAACCAATTTTTTTTTTATTTACTAAATTTCCAGTACAAAATTTTACAGTAAGACATTTGATAAAAATAAAACAAACATGTCATAAAAATAAACAAAACAATTGTACCGACTAAAATAAAAACTTTCATCAGTTGGTATATTAGGTATACAATTATTCGTTTCTTTATATACAAAAGAAACATAGAAAAATATAACAAAAAAAATCTAAGTGAAAAAAGTTGACGAGATTGGATTTTATCATTTATTTTTTATGCGACTTATGCTTTAAATATTTTTTTTTTGGTACTAAATTTCCAGTACAAAATATTACATGCACGTTTAAAAATTGCCACATTTGATAAAAACTTATAATGTATCACAAAAAAAAGTGCATAACACACATCACGTTACATCGTTGAAATATAATGATACATATAATCGAGTAATGGAGTTTCATCAAAATTCCTTGTAATTCAACAAAATTTCGAGTGAAACGTCGCCCGTCGCTCACCGCCGCGCGCTGGCTCTCCCGCGTCCGCCGTTACTCGCCCCGCCGCCGCTAGAGGTCGTCTGAAAATTAAAACAATATTATTAGTTCTCACGTCCTGTCTAAATTTCAATTCAATTTCAAAAACCTAATTCTGTTGTAGTGATCGAAAATTCCCCCTGACCACAAATTTCCGTTTCTTTATTCCATCATAACTTCTAAACGCTTAAGACCAATTTAAAAATCTGCGGTATTACTAGAATCGTTATGTCATCCCGAGTGTCATAGGGTACCTCAATCTAAAAATATTAAGTAAGTAGTTGTCTAAATGTCCAAATATCAATAGGTTAAAATAAATACATCGACGGTGGAAAGGAAAAATTTACTAAACGACAATTTGGGCGATATTGAGTTATATATATCACTAGAATCATAAAAAAATCCTGCGTCGATTAGTCCCACTCTCAAACTGCTGGGGTAGTTTTTGTTGTCGCTTGGTATTTTATATTTTGTTGATTATTTACAGTTTTCGGCAACCAAGCGACAAAAAATTTGGTCAGTTCTTTAAAATGATCAAAAAAGTCACCTGTCGGTTAACTGGAAGATATTGAGTTGGTTGACTGGAAGATATTGGGTTGGTTGACTGGAAGATATTGTGTTGGTTGACTGGAAGATATTGTAATGTAGCAATAAGTCCGCCATTGTACCTTATTTTTTATTGTGCAATAAAGAGATTTTCATTAATTCATTTATTCATCTTAGCAATCTTTATGTTAGTTTAGATTTGAAGAATACATTATATTACATTTTCGTCGTGTACAATTGACGGCTAAAAACCGCTGCTCTTGGACGTGTCAAAATAATTGTTCACCTGCGATGCGAGTTTACCTACAATTGATCTTTTGGCCCGAGCTAAACGAAAGCGTTCGCTACCGGAAAGCTGCATAGTTGGACGGTGTCGACTACAACGGGCGAACCCGTCACCCCAGGCTGGTATAACGATATGAGATCGTTCTTTAAACCGCGGGATGAGCGTAGAAGACTCAGCAGTAGAAGACGCACCGGGCAGTTAACTCAGCGGGCAGACCAAGCGCCCTGTTACTGCCAGATTTATTCAGTATCCCGACTGGTTACAGGTTCGAAGTCGCTTGAGTGATCCTCTCCCTAGTGTTGCGGTGATCGGTGTGTACCGAATCTATCGCGGACCATGGCATCCTTTGCCCGGCTATCTCCTGGTATCGGGTAGCCGAATGATCAAATAGAGTTGTCAACTACAACGGGCGAGCCCGTCACCTCAGGAAGTTTTAACGCATAGTCATTCTATCTCCCGTGAAGTGAGCGCAGAAGACTTGGACAAAACAGTCCACCGTCGTCGTCCGATCGGGTAGCCGATGGTCGTTTCAAGAGCAGTCGCCGTAAGGTCGATATGAAAGTCAAAATAAAATTCAAAATAAAATTAATAAGTACTGACCTTATAGTGCTCGGCGACGAAAGCGAGACGGGGGCTGCATGGACGTGGAACGGCAAGCGCGCAACATATCTGAAAAATAAAACAAAATACTGCTTAGGAGGATCTTTGATAATCTGACCAACCTTAGAAGAATAGTCCGGTCTCTCCGCTGTTGACCGTTGAGGGAGTTAATGGGCCCTAGCTGAGGTGGCCACGAAGACCCATTCTGTTCAGGGTTGGTCACACTCACGGGTCGACACCTATCCGACGGTCTCCACGCATGAAGTGCGAGCCCGGGTAGGACTCTGGCCTTATGGTCAGTTTCCCCTAGGAATCAAACTTCTGGCGTTCCTGGACGGTCTGCGCACCGTGCGGCATAAGCTAATCGACTGTGCACTCTGACTAACAACTTGGTTTGTCGACTACAACGGGCGAACCCGTCACCCCAGGCTGGTATAACGATCTTACACCGCATGGTGAGACACAGTCTACTTTTCCTCAGTAAATAAGCCCAAATTGAAAAAAAGTTGTATGTTATTTTAAGCTGCATTTTAGTTTCCCTATAAAATCCTATATTCAAAGAACCAAATTTCTCAAAAATAAAAATATCGAAAAAAAAAATTTTTTCCGTATTTTTTTGTTGTTTTGTATCGATAGAAATCCAAGCCTTCTCTACACACATTGAGAAATCTCGGTTTTTGCCGCCAAAATATAAACTGTGAAAACGTTGTCCGATTTGGAAACGACGTGTAAATATCAAAATACATCTAATTCCTAGAGTATATACCGCCTAGATGGAATAATAACGATTTTATAAGCGAAATAAACCAATATTATTACTATATTCGCCAGAACTCATTCGTTTCGAAAAAATTTTCGCCACGCCGCCATTAGGATGCGATGCGTCACTGTACAAATTTACTAAAAACTACGTGAAAAAAAGGAAATGGACTTCTCCAATTGGTAATTATCATTCCTACACAATTTTAGAATGCATATAACTCACTTTTACGGGTAAAATCCAACTAAAAACACTTAAAATCACAATAATTGTAGCGCGTTGCCTGGCACTCGTTCGGCGCTGTATCTTCACGTCAAACGGAAATTTCCATTCGCCGTTGGCAGGGTTGCAATGTATCGTACAGCTTTTATCGCATGATACTATCGTATAATATAATAGAACGAATCATTGGCTATTTTCTGGCATCAAACGATAAAATATAGAAGCGTGTTCTATTTTTTAATGGATTTTTTCCCAAACGGCGACCGTCGCCTCCATCATAACGGCGTAATTGGGACGCCTCACATTCCAACATATTAAAGTTTATATCCCTGATGGGACGCCCGACATTTGTCGGGTTAATCGATCAGCTGAACCATTAAAACAATGGTAAGACATGAAAGTGGTTTTTTTCCAAATCGTACAAGCTCGCCTGAGAGTACATACCAATACCAGCAACATCAGTCCTTTTCGAAAGTTTATTTTCAAAGGCAGGCAAAACAATAACAAATATACGAAACCGTTTAGCGCCAAAACGGTTAAAAAAACTTCTATTTTTGCGATTGCCCAGAGGAAGAAAAGGATATTTAATAACGTTTAACCCCTCCTCTCGCGAAGTAAAAATTCAGCTATAACTTTTGCGCGCGACATTTTCGCGCGTAAAATCGGCGCGAATCGACGACCTTGATACAAACGACCATAACTTGTAAACCACTATACGGATCATTAAAAAAAAATACTGTCAAATGATCGGATTGAAATTTGACATATAAAAAATTATAACCTGGAAATTGGGGGAGTCGGCCGTTGGTCCCGCAAGGGATGTTACGGAGAAATAATTAATAAACGTTGATTTGTCAATTTATACGGGTTGTCATTACTGCACGGGCATTTTTTCTCTGGGTGAATCAGTACAACGTGGTAAGCAACTTTTGTTTTTTTTTTTTAAAAAAAACAAAAAAAAAGTTTGTTTTTGGAAAATAATATTTTTTGTTTTTTTTTTTATTCGAAAATTTGAAGAAGTTAACTGTTAAAGGAAGGTTTGAGAAGCGCTTAAGCACGCTGCGCCATCTAGCGGTAGGTAATAAGTCGTAGGTAATAAGCGGTAATTAATAAACAATACCAGAGACATTTTACCAACTGCTAGATAGCGTACTGTGATCATAGCTTTTCATACTAAAAAACATGTAATGATATATTTTTTTTGATCTATAAAATATTATTATCTATTCTGATATGTTATGTACAATTGCCTGAAATAATTTATATTATTTATTAGTGTATTTAAATGTTTATATACATCATTAATGGATAATTCTATTGTGAATTGATTATTAATAGTGAATTCATAATATTGAGAATTCTTTTAATTGGTATTCATATCATCAAAACCATTCAGGCTAAGATATCTAAAGTATCATGCTTAGGGGGAGTGGGGGAGGATTGATACGATTTTCAAAACATGTAATTTTTAGGTGTTATACCATTAATTAATCTGAAAGAAAATTATTTCCTCTTAAAGATTGGTTCTTTATTTAAAACCTAAAGAGATAATTTGGGTGAAATTGTAAAATGTACTTGTTTAAAAAGTGCCCTTAAAAGAATATGGAAAGTGTATCAATGCTCCCCCACCAGGGGATGGATTGATGCAGAGGTTGAGTAAGAAATAAACATGGATAAATTAACCAGTATGTTTATTATTACGTTAGAAAACAGTTTATAATTACGATAAACATAAAAACCCTCGCTTACTCTATGAAAGAGGAAAGATTCTCCTCAAAACTGTACAAATGAGATCGCCGTACAGTCACGCTTTTATCTTGTGGAGTAAGTTTTAACACGACGTCCGTAAAGTTTGCATAAGCCATAACCGGCTCTTTCGGAAATGTAAACATGATTCTCCCGAAGCCTCGTTTTCGCAAGTAAGACACTCCATACTCAGTCATTGAAGACTTGTCTATCACTTGTGCCACGTAATGAACACATCTCTTTTGTCCTAATTTGATCACCACGAAATCATCAGTATGAATATCAAAAGCAGACAGCTCTACCTTCTTCTGCTCACAATTTATTTCCTGAATTGTCTCCAAATCAGACTCGATATCATTGATATCACTATCTGAATGTAGACTTATTATGTCCTCTTCGTTTTCTGAAGATGATTCAACTAAACGCTCATTTTCTTAGGTCGTTAAGTTTTCTTCAGAAACACTTTAGCTCGCTTCATTCTTTTTTCTTCTTCTACTTGTTCCAATCTTTCCTTCTCTGGCGTATCTGTGTAAATTCGTGACTTTCCTTGTCTTCCTCTACCAGTTTGTTTTCGGACAGGCGCCTTTGTGAACGGTCTAATGATTTCTGGCGATAAAATACTCGTATCTTGGAACGGAACAACTGATCCAGAGGCCGTAACTAGAAGGGTTGGAGTGATGTGGATGTGACTCCAAGGTTTCTGGTGCTTCTAGTATGGCGGTGTGCAAAGTAGTTGTATTTTCAGGGGGTTCTGGTGTAGAGTGACTTAATTGTGATCCCAAAGTTTCTGGTGCTGGTGGTGGTATGGTACCTAGTGTTCGAAGTGGAGGTTTCTTCAGCGGGATCTGGAGGTGTGTAAGGTGGATGTGCCTGTGGTGTGGTTTTGGCAGAGGTTTCGGGACGATCTGTCGCATACGCCGCGCTGAAGTCTGCATCGGAAAAAGCCAATCTATCAAGTGGTCAAATACCAGGCTTGCTGAACCCGCTTGTGATGTTTCTCATCGAAAATGCTTCAAAGTAAGCTATTTTGATTAAAGCCGGTAGATCATAGATCGTGAGGGTGCGCCCTGGATGGTTTAGGTGCCAGTTGTTAAACACCACGGACAACTTTGATTTGAAAGGTCCGAATATTTATATGTCTAGAGGTTGTAATCGATGTGATGTATGTGGTGGAAACGAATACCGTTTAGAACGATAGAACGATACCGTTTTCTTTGCAAAAACGAACAGCGTTGATTGAAGCATGTGATTCATGATTGTCTAGAAGCAGTAGCATTGGTTGCTCGCGAGAACAACCACTGTGCTTTTTTAGGTGTTCTAAAACTTTCAAAAATGCTTCTGATGTCATCCATCCGCTTTTTGTTGCTAATCCAACAGAACCTTCAGGTGCGCCATTAAGAAAATTTTCTTTATAGTGAACTCTTGGGAATACGAACGCAGGAGGAATGCAAGAGCCAATAGCAGAAATAATTGCACAAAACGTCACTAGTTGTCCTCGTTCTGCTGATAGGTACTATTTGACCTAATTGCTTGTGCCGCTTTTCTGCAAGAACTTTTGGTGTTTTTTGCACAGTAGTTACACCGCTTTCGTCTAAGTTATAGATTTTGTCTGGAGAGAATGAAAATCTTCTCAAAACAGACTCATATTATTAAAAAATTCATCAACCGTATGCCTGTTGAATGCCGAAGCTCTTGCGGCGCTCGTATTCTCAGGTTTTCTGAGACTTATACTTGGATGGCGTTTTCGAAATCCCTTTAACCATTCAATACCAGCGAGTTTATCTTCATTCCATTTTTCTGGGTATTTACAATTCTGTAGAACGCAAGCATAGTCGTTCGCCAGTTTTCTTACTGCGTTCAAAGTCAGCCCATACTGTATGGTGCTGCTTTTTTAAATATATATCTCCAATTCTTTCTCTTCGTCTGTTGCAAAAACTTGTTTATTTGTGAACTTATTTTGAAAAGTTCGTTCTGCACCGCTTAGTAATTCATTTTCATTCTTTTTCTTTTCTAGTCTATGTTGTAGTGTCCCAGGTTTAACATCATATTTTTCTGCAGACTTTCTTATCGATAATTCTCTACTAAGAACACTTTCTATGGCCAACTTCATATTTGCCTCGGATACATCGGGTCTATCCGTCACTTTTTTATATATATACGCGGCATTTTGAGTGAAGATATGTTGAAAAAAACGAAAGTAAGTTACCTATTACATTTGTCGTATCAAGCCACATATCAGGGGGAGGATTGATACAGTGTATCAGTCCTCCCCTTTGTTATCTGTATCAATGCTCCCCACAAACAACATAAGTAATTAAATGAATTCGTATTCAAAACCAAGCAAATCTAGTTGACAAAACCCTGAGATTCAGCTAAAATACAGCTACGCGGTTAAGAAATGATACTTTCCTAGTTATAATCCGTAAAAATGCACTATTTCTATATTTTTTCGTAGCGCGGAACCAAATTACTTCCGAGCTGTCAATACACGAAGAACTAATAAAAAAAAAGATGCTGGCCGATACAACGGCGCCATTCATATGCTTTGACCAACTACTACAGACATCTATTGGTCGTACTCGTAACTACGTAGTGAGTTGTGTATGCTTTTTAATTCATCTGTATCGATCCTCCACCTGTATTAATCCTCCCCCACTCCCCCTATTGAAGTCAGGTCGAATCCACATTCTCGTCTTTTTTGTCGTTTTAAATTTTCATTAAAAATAATATAAGCCGCTGCGACACGTATGAATTCGTCGACCATTGTTGCCCAATTGTGTAGCCCGTTTACGAGTCAAAATGATGGGCCATACTTTTGCAGAAATATTGCCGAGGATGGCAGGCTATATATTTTCCAGCCATATGCTGCAACAAAATGTTGCAGTGATGGCCAGACGATAGTTGTTGATATTGCAGCCACAAATTGCCGTGTGAAGGAACACACATAGACAGACAGACATACAAACACACACACATACGTGCGTCCACAATACTTTCTTGCTAGGAAATTAAAAACAATTTTATTTCTTGGTTTTTCAAAACTGCTGATTATTTTTTAATGTGCATTAAATTGCAAACCAGACTGACATCACATTAAATTAGGATGTTTTTATTTTATGAATAAAGTTTTAAAAAATCATTTTCATAGCACATATGGTTTAAAAGTTATACCTACATAAAAAACAAAAGTTTATGTAATTATGGCCGCTAGTGTATATGAATCTTCAGACGTCGAATGAGCGTAAAGGTAATGTCACATTTTATATTAACGAGCAATAGGCTGTCCACTAATTGTATCTGAATACCTCTTCAACTCCCCCTTTTGCTAATAAGCAAGATCACAATTCCACAAGACGAATTCTACAGGTTCACGTGGTGTATTTTAATATGTGTCTTTAGATTGCCTTTCTGTGTGAATGAACGGCCACATTCCGAGCAAGAGAATTTCTTTAATTTTAGATGTACGGCGTCTACGTGCTTCTTTAGATTTTTTTTAAGTGAAAATACTTGACTGCAATCTTGACAAACATATTTCTTCAATTTTGGATGTATCACTTCTAGATGCGTCTTTAGACTTCCTTTTTCTGAAAATGCTTGATTGCATTCTTGACAAATATATTTCTTCAATTTTAGATGTACGGCGTTTACATGATGCTTTAGATTGGTTTGTAGTGAAAAGGCATGATTGCAATCCTGGCAAACATATTTATTCAATTTAAGATGTACGCCGTTTACATGCTTCTTTAGATTGGATTTCAGTGAAAAGGCATGACTGCATTCTTGACAAACATATTTTTTCAATTTTAGATGTTTCGCTGCTACATGAGTCTTTAGACTTCCTTTTTCTGAAAACGCTTGATCACATTCTTCACAAATATATTTCTTTAATTTTAGATGTACGGCGTCTACATGCTTCTTTAGATTATGTTTTAGTGAAAAGACAAGACTGCATTCTTGACAAACATATTTTTTCAATTTTAGATGTTTCGCTGCTAAATGAGTCTTTAGACTTCCTTTTTCTGAAAACGCTTGATCACATTCTTCACAAATATATTTCTTTAATTTTAGATGTACGGCGTCTACATGCTTCTTTAGATTATGTTTTAGTGAAAAGACATGACTGCATTCTTGACAAACATATTTTTTCAATTTTAGATGTTTCGCCTCTACATGAGTCTTTAGACTTCCTTTTTGTGAAAACGCTTGATCACATTCTTGACAAATATATTTTTTCAATTTTAGATGTACGGCGTTTACATGATGCGTTAGATTGGTTTGTAGTGAAAAAGCATGATTGCAATCCTGGCAAACATATTTATTCAATTTAAGATGTGCGCCGTTTACATGCTTCTTTAGATTGGATTTCAGTGAAAAGGCATGACTGCATTCTTGACAAACATATTTTTTCAATTTTAGATGTTTCGCCTCTACATGAGTGTTTAGTCTTCCTTTTTCTGAAAACGCTTGATCACATTCTTCACAAATAAATTTCTTTAATTTTAGATGTACAACGTCTACATGCTTCTTTAGATTGGTTTGTAGTGAAAAGGCATGACTGCATTCATGGCAAATGTATTTTTTCAAATTTAGATGTATCGCCTCTACATGCTTCTTTAGACTTGTTTGTCGTGAAAAGTGAAGATTGCATTCTTGGCAAACATATTTTTTCAAATTTAGATGTTTCGCCTCTACATGCTTCTTTAAACTTCCTTTTTCTGAAAATGCTTGATCACATTCTTGACATATATATTTTTTCAATTTTAGATGTACGGCGTCTACATGCTTCTTCAGATTGGTTTTTAGTGAAAAGACATGACTGCATTCCTGGCAAACATATTTATTCAATTCCGTGTGAATTCTTCCAATATGTCCAGTTAAGTGATATCTGTTAGAAAACGCTTTATCACACTCCGGACCCGAAAAACTTTTTCCTCTCTCAGAACCTTCACTCCTTAAATTTAGCTCTTTATTGCCACTTTGACCAATAGTTGATTCCGGTTTAATGATGGATGTCTCTCCTTCGTAAAACTCTACTATATTCCCGCTGTCGTCTGCATGAAACTTTGCTTCGTCGGAGTCGATTGCCACCATTTTGGTTGTGGCATTTTCACGTTCCCTGAGTAAAAAATTCTCGCCGCTGCCACTCGGACCACCACTTGGCTCAGGTTTAATAAAGCGCGTTTCTTCCTTGTAAAATTTAACAATATTTCCTTTCTCATCGAAAGATGCATTCAAATCAGCCAGCGGAATATTTTCATCGGAGCTATCGTTATCCATTTCCGTTTTGATGGTTGCTTTTTCCTTTATTTGTACTCTGGCGGGGCTGGAATTGCCGACAATATTTTGACTCATTGCGATATTTTTAGTTTAATACGATCAAAACACGCTAGACTTTCTATTGAACTAACAATGTTTTGACAGCTGGTAGTGTTGCTTAGCGACACGGAAATGTTTTCGATACTGTTTTATATCGAGTTACTTTGTTTCGATACCAATACTAGTACTCGATACTTGTTAAATCGATACTATACCCAATTATTTTTTTTGCAAGTATCTAATCGAATAACTTATGAATGATTTTTTAAAATTAGATTTTATGACTCATGTTTATGCATGCCATTTAAAAAATACCAAGATGTTTTGCTGTATTCGTTCACTGTGGTACACAGGAATTTGAACTTTATTGGTTGAAAATAAGGTTCATTATGCTATCATCTTTGCGTTGAGGTTCCATCCCCCGACTCAACTCTCGCCGGAGTCGCCAATTTAGCGACTATGTCGTTAGATTGAGCGACATTTTGACACTAACAGAGACTTTTTATTTTCATTTAGCTACAAAAAAACTAGCGACTTTTCTAGCGCCTTCTTGATGTGGTATTTTGTTTATCTTTTTTTTAAGTCCACATTTGTGTACATTATAGGATTTTTTTGTATCTCACTCCAAAAACACAGTTTAAAAACGCCCATTAATCGATCAGCCGTACCATTAAAACAATGGTAAGACATGAAAGTGGTTTTTTTCCAAATCGTACATGCTCGCCTGAGAGTAAATTCTTACCAATACCAGCAACATCAGTCCTTTTCGAAAGTTCATTTTCAAAGGCAGGCAAAACAATAACAAATATACGAAACCGTTTATACGGCTAAATAAACTTCTATTTTGCGATTGCCCAGAGGAAGAAAAGGATATTTAATAATGTTTAACCCCTCCTCTCGCGAAGTAAAAATTCAGCTATCACTTTTGCGCGCGACATTTTCGCGCGTAAAATCGGCGCGAATCGACGACCTTGATACAAACGACCATAACTTGTAAACCACTTCTTCTTGCGGTGTCAACTACAACGGGCGAGCCCGTCACCACAGGACGTTTTAACGATTAGTCGTTCTGTCGCCCTGCAGTGAACGTAGAAGACTTTGGACAGTACATTCTACGTCCAGCTACGTCACAACCCGTGAGAGTCCAACGCCTTACCGCGAGTGAGCCAGGAATAAACCCGGCGGGCTCGAGATACTCGCGCCCTCACTTCCAATTGTGACCAGATTTCTCCGGTCTCTCGATTGGTTCCGAGTTCGAGGTCGCTTGCGCGGTCCTCTCCCTTACGAAGCGGTGAAACGGAGTGCACCGAATCTATCGCGGACCAAGGCGTCCTTTGCCCGACTCTGAACCGGGATCGGATGGCCAATGGTCATTTCAAGAGCAGTCGCCGTAAGGTAAACAACTACCCCCGCTCTATAGGAAACAATACAGTTCCCAGACTCCCCCGATTGTTAGTCGGAGAGCACAATCGATTGGCTTGCGCCGCTCGGTGCGCAGACCGTCCAGGAGCGCCAGAGGATTGATTCCCAGGGGAGACTGGTTGACCCAGTGTCCTACCCAGGCTCGCACCCCATGCGTGGAGGCCATCGGATGGGTGTTGACCCGTGAGTGTGACCGACCCTGAAACAGAATGGGTCTTCGTGGCCAACTCAGCAAGGGCCCATTAGCTCCCAAATTGTAAACCACTATACGGATCATAAAAAAAATACTGTAAAATGATCGCATTGAAATTTGACATATAAAAAATTATAACCTGGAAATTGGGGGAGTCGGCCGTTGGTCCCGCAAGGGATGTTACGGAGAAATAATTAATAAACGTTGATTTGTCAATTTATACGGGTTGTCATTACTGCACGGGCATTTTTTCTGTGGGTGAATCAGTACAACGTGGTAAGCAACTTTTGTTTTTTTTTTTTAAAAAACAAAAAAAAAGTTTGTTATTGGAAAAGAATATTTTTTGTTTTTTTTTTATTCGAAAATTTGAAGAAGTTAACTCTTAAAGGAAGGTTTGAGAAGCGCTTAAGCACGCTGCGCCATCTAGCGGTAGGTAATAAGTCGTAGGTAATAAGCGGTAATTAATAAACAATACCAGAGACATTTTACCAACTGCTAGATAGCGTAATGTGATCATAGCTTTTTATACTATTTAAAAAAAAAATAAAAAAAAACATGTACCTAATGATATATTTTTTTGATCTATAAAATATTATTATCTATTCTGATATGTTATGAACAATTGCCTGAAATAATTTATATTATTTATTAGTGTATGTATTTAAATGTTTATATACATCATTAATGGATAATTCTATTGTGAATTGATTATTAATAGTGAATTCATAATATGGAGAATTCTTTTAATTGGTATTCATATCATCAAAACCACTCAGGCTAAGATATCTAAAGTATCATGCTTAGGGGGAGTGGGGAAAGATTGATACGATTTTCAAAACATGTAATTTTTAGGTGTTATACCATTAATTAATCTGAAAGAAAATTATTTCCTCTTAAAGATTGGTTCTTTATTTAAAACCTAACGAGATAATTTGGGTGAAATTGTAAAATGTAGGTACTTGTGTAAAAAGTGCCCTTAAAAAAATATGGAAAGTGTATCAATGCTCCCCCACCAGGGGATGGATTGATACAGAGGTTGAGTAAGAAATAAACATGGATAAATTAACCAGTATGTTTATTTTTACTTTAGAAAACAGTTTATAATTACGATAAACATAAAAACCCTCGCTTACTCTATGAAAGAGGAAAGATTCTCCTCAAAACTGTACAAATGAGATCGCCGTACAGTCACGCTTTTATCTTGTGGAGTAAGTTATAACACGACGTCCGTAAAGTTTGCATAAGCCATAACCGGCTCTTTCGGAAATGTAAACATGATTCTCCCGAAGCCTTGACGTTTTCGCAAGTAAGACACTCCATACTCAGTCATTGAAGACTTGTCTAACACTTGTGCCACGTAATGAACACATCTCTTTTGTCCTAATTTGATCACCACGAAATCATCAATATGAATATCAAAAGCAGACAGCTCTACCTTCTTCTGCTCACAATTTATTTCCTGAATTGACTCCAAATCAGACTCGATATCATTGATATCACTATCTGAATGTAGACTTATTATGTCCTCTTCGTTTTCTGAAGATGATTCAACTAAACGCTCATTTTTCTTAGGTCGTTTAGTTTTCTTCAGAAACACTTTAGCTCGCTTCATTCTTTTTTCTTTTTATTTTTTTTTTTTTTTAAAGCAATGCACATAATAAGCGACAAGCGTAACAAATTATATTTAATATCTACACTGCACTAAAACCCACAGCAGGTAAAACCCAAAGTTAAGTGTCACGCTTATAGTGAAGATCGGTCCCATGTCGCCCAACTAAGTATGAACACTTGTTCTAGGGCAGACATATTAAACAAATACTAGTTTAAAAAGAAAACATAATCAAAAGAAAAAAAAAGTAGTTTAAACAAAAAGAAAAAAAAGCGAAAATGGAAAAAAAACATTGAATTAAATATAAATATGCATAAAAATAAAATATGTAAATATATAATTATAATAAAATAAAACATTGAAGTAAATAGATAATTAAATACACATATCCTTCAGTTAATAATAAACTATATAGTCATAATTTAAATTATAAATAAAATTTGTAATATTTGTAAGAAAAATAAAAAGTCACAATAAAATTATAATACCATTAATAGTAAAGTTTCTAAAAAAATTAAATAGTCACAAAGAAAAATTAAAATAATAGAAATAGTCACAAAGTGCAGCCAAACAAAGCTAGATAGTTGAGAGTTCTTGGTGTATTCTGTACCTTCCTGGCCCAAGCATCCACGAGACCAGTTGTTTCTTAAAAATTGGAATGCTCGGGCTAATCTTTATACCTGCAGGTAGGATGTTATATATCCTAGGCCCTAGATAAGTGAAATTTCTTTGGCCAAATGATGTACTCCTTCGGGGAACTGCAACGTAGTCACTAGTGGCACTTCTTGTGTGTTTAGTTTGCTGGGATTTAATTTTTTCCTTAAGAACGATCCGACCTAAAATCATTTTCACATATAACATGCGCACTTCTAAAACATGCATTTCCTTAAATGTGAGATCTGATGCATACGTGAACGGTTTTCTTAATATTATTTTGATCAAACCTTTTTGCGCGACAAGGAGTGGTTGAAGAACCGTTTTCGCACATCCTCCCCAACCAATAATGCCGTAGTATAAAATGGACTCACATAGCGTATAGTATGTCCATTTAATAGTACGTCGGTCTAATATGTTGCGGAGATCCCTAAACACGTAGCCAAGTTGTCTAATTTTTGTGGATAAATAATCAATATGCCCAGACCACCGTAGATTGTTGTCGATTATGATTCCAAGATATTTAATAGAGTTTACCCTTTCTACGTTCAAACATCGGCAGGTCAGCTTATTGTCACAGTCATGTATAACCAGATGAAGATTTTCTGGTGCTTGTCCAGCTTTTGTAGCACTAAATGCAACAAATTTGGTCTTGCCGATATTAAGTGTGAGCAAAGCCTCATCTAACCAATCTTTTACCAATTCCATCTCGTGATTTGCCATTTGAAATACTTCATGCCAATTACTGCCTTGAAAAATAATTACTGTGTCGTCAGCATATGTGATCGTTTTATTTGTCACTAGATCGCACAGACTATTAATATAAACTAGAAACAGGATCGGTCCCAGAACACTGCCTTGTGGTACGCCATAATTTAAGTTTCTCAGATTGCTATTAACATTTTCAATGCACACATATTGTTTTCTGTCAGTAATGTAACTTCTGAACCAGGCTAATGTCTTGTTTTTCGCTCCTATATCCTGTAGTCGCTGTATTAGACCGTCATGTGGGACAGTGTCGAACGCCTTTGCTAGATCTAAAAAGACAGCTAAACATTTTTCACCTCTGTCTATACAAGATGACACAGTTTTTGTTAGCTCGGCCAAAGCATCTGATGTACCTAGGTCCTTAAGGAACCCAAATTGGTTTTTAGAGAAAAAATCGTTCGAATTTAAATATTCTATTAGCCTTTTCTTTGTTACTTTTTCAAAAATTTTGGACAGCGTGTTAAGCAAGGAGATCGGTCGGTAGTTTTGAATGTTCGAATGATCACCGCCTTTGTAAATTGGAATTACTTTTGCACATTTCAGGCACTCTGGAAATATCCCTTGTTGGTAGCTAATATTGACTAGGTGACAAATGGGCCCGATTATATAATCAATAGCACTTATATATATAGAAACACTAATTCCGTCCATGCCCGAGGATGACGAATTTTTAGTGAAGTTATTATTGTTTTTACTTCTTCTTCAGTCGTTTGCGTCAGTTCGAAGCTAACTCCGTTAGAATCTAACTTAGTGGAGGCTAACTTCGTTTTTTTACCGTGGTCTGAAATTCCCTTGTTGAAGTTAAGTTTATTTTTGGCAAGTTCTAATCCTACCTTAGAAAAGTGACTATTTATGAAATTTGCCATTAGCATTGGATTATCTCTAGAAAAAGTTTCGCCTCCGGCCTTAATTTCCTTAATTGGTGCCTGCTTACCAGAATCCATGGACGTTGCCTCTTTGATTACAGCCCAAGTTTTTTTACAGTCGCCTTTAACTGCCTCTAGTTTATTTTTATAAAATCTTTCTTTAGTTGATTTAATGATTTTATTGCACATATTTCTATATTTGGCATATTTTTCCTTGAGAATTAAATTTTCTGGATTGCGTTTAGTTGCCGAGTGTAGCTTGTCCCTATTGTGCAAGCATTGTAGCAGACCATCTTCTTCTACTTGTTCCAATCTTTCCTTCTCTGGCGTATCTGTGTAAATTCGTGACTTTCCTTGTCTTCCTCTACCAGTTTGTTTTCGTACAGGCGCCTTTGGGAACGGTCTAATGATTTCTGGGGATAAAATACTCGTATCTTGGAACGGAACAATGATCCAGAGGCCGTAACTAGAAGGGTTGTTTTGTCGACGGGTTCTACAGTGGAGTGATGTGGATGTGACTCCAAGGTTTCTGGTGCTTCTGGTATGGCGGTGGTGGTATGGTAGTGTTCGAAGTGGAGGTTTTTTCAGCGGGATCTGGAGGTGTGTAAAGTGGATGTGCCTGTGGTGTGGTTTTGGCAGAGATTTCGGGGCGATCTGTCGCATACGCCGCGCTGAAGTCTGCATCGGAAAAAGCCAATCTATCAAGTGGCCAAATACCAGGCCAAAAACCCAACTTCATATTTGCCTCGGATACATCGGGTCTATCCGTCACTTTTTTATATATACGCGGCATTTTGAGTGAAGATATGCTGAAAAAACGAAAGTAAGTTACGTATTACATTTGTCGTATCAAGCCACATATCAGGGGGAGGATTGATACAGTGTATCAGTCCTCCCCTTTGTTATCTGTATCAATGCTCCCCACAAACAACATAAGTAATTAAATGAATTCGTATTCAAAACCAAGCAAATCTAGTTGACAAAACCCTGAGATTCAGCTAAAATACAGCTACGCGGTTTAGAAATGACACTTACCTAGTTTAATCCGTAAAAATGCACCATTTCTATATTTTTTCGTAGCCCGGAACCAAATTACTTCCGAGTTGTCAAAACACGAAGAACTAATAAAAAAAAGATGCTGGCCGACACAACGGCGCCATTCATATGCTTTGACCAACTACTACAGACATCTATTGGTCGTACTCGTAACTACGTAGTGAGTTATGTATGCTTTTTAATTCATCTGTATCGATCCTCCACCTGTATTAATCCTCCCCCACTCCCCCTACATACTTTACAATTTATCAAAAACTAAATAGATTTTTTTGCATATATACAAAGCAATTTATAAAAACGCTTGAAGCACATTTTGCGGAATGTGACGTTGTTTTTTTAAGTAAGGGATTATATCTTAAGCGGTAATTAATAAATATTCATCTAACCTTCAAGTATTTCTTTATAAATATTAGTATATTAATAAATATTACACCAGTATTTTTTGATATTCTTTAACCCATTGAAAGCCAGCCATTGTGCGCATTATTCGCGCGGAAAAGATTAAACGTCTTTTTGGTCGTGTATTTTTTGGTCGAATTTGTATGTAAATACAAACAAAATCTTTTTTAATGCATTCTTTTATAATCTTATAATTTATCTTCTTATTCATGTTTATTATAAATGTATATATGTATATAATAAACCTACTTCGTCCACAGAAGCTAATTTTACCAAACAATCGATTATTTACTCCAAAATATGAATGGAAATTTGTTTTCAAAGTATTGGGATGTTATTTATTTACACATTAATATTACACATTACCAAATAAAATTCTTGTTAGGTTTATAACAAAATAATATCTACTTATAAAGCAACTTGGATAGCGAATATTTTTAACTCACGACGGCATGTTTTCAACCCTCGAAAATTTGATTGTAGAGGATTTTAGTGCACGCATACTATGAAATAACGGTAGCTTATTCAATGACAGGCGGCTTTCACCGTAGTGAAGAGAGCAATAGAGCCGATAATTGCAGACATACGAAGATCGCTTGCCGTGTTCCCATAACAGAAAAATCACCAAATGGTGGTAATGTCATCACAGAGGTTAAGTACCTAAGTGTGATTTAAAATCGTCATACTGATTAACATACGCTGTCGTTGCTAAATAATTTAGGTCAATACTCAAAGTTCGTAAGCGAAAAACACTGATCTTTAATTATTTTACGTTTTGAGAGTTTTTTTTACACAAACTTGCATCAGGCAATCAAAAACACTGTGTCAAGACCCGGTAGCACAGTGGTTAGGTCGCCTGATCTTACATTGGGCTCGATTGCGTTTCTTCGTTAACTAACATCGGAAATTAGTTCGTATAAACAAGACAGGGCAATACGCTAGAGCGGAATGTGAAATAAACTGTTGTTAGTTTTTCGCATTAAAACTACTGACCAAAGATAAAGCATCGTGATCTAACACCGCTCGAAATGTGTTAAAATTTATTCGGACGAGTATCAGTTCGACAGGTAATTTTTATCGACGATCCTTTATGTCATTCAGCTCTAACGAATTGATCTATCTCGTTCGATCGAATTTATTTCAGTTTTAGTCTACAAAGAAATGCATTGTAAGGTTCCGGGTTCGATTTCCGGCTGGGTGACATTTTCCGTTAAGATAAAAATAACGGAATTTCATTTGAATTATGTCGATGGAATGCAATAAAAAGACTTACACTTACACACATATTACACGTACACATTCATATAAACACTTCATGGTAGGGTTGGTTGTAAAAAATTGTCGTATGACAATAAACCTGCCCATTGTGAAATGTTACAATAAAGAGTAGGTAGAATCATGCCGTGGTCATTTCAGAAGGCTTGAAATACTCACCCTTCCATCTCTATACGTTTCTGAATGCATTAAATTGATCATAAAAAACCTAGGTCAGCTGCCGATACAATCAGATACCCATAAACACTCTACCAGGGGGAGAAATAATCTGATCCTTCCTCGTCCAAATCTAGAACTTTTTAAAAGGGATCCGAACTACGTCGGAATTATATGCTACAATAAGCTACCCTCTAGTATCAAAAAAATATGCCGCGAAGGAAAAATGCCCCAATTTAAAAATAAACTCAAATTATATCTCATTGAAAGAGAATTGTACAACATTAACGATCTATATAAACTCTATGCATCTTGACTATATCTCTTTCTGTAATAGGTTTTTAATCGATTTTTAATTTGACTAAAATGTATTGACTGTTTCTATTATTAGGTAGGCACATATTAATTATATCTTGACTATTTTTATTTGCAATATAATCATTAATAGCAATAGCATTAGTATTAATGTTGTTTAGTAGCAATGTTTTCTTACGCTAATCGATTTGTCTATTTTTAGTGAAAAGTTAAATGTCTTACAGTTGTGTTTGTGTGTCTGTCATATTAAACATATATTGTATTGTCCTCTTTCTTTTCTATATTGCGTACCTAGTGACCTAGACATCATTATCAAAAAAAGTTTTTTGACAAAATGGCAATTAATTGATTAAACACAGTTAGAAAGATTCACGGAGCGACGACACAACCCAAAAGGAAATCACATCTACCTTTTAGTCGGTTCTAGCAAGAGTCAACAAATCGGGTCGGATTTAAATTCTGTGGATTGTAGTTTTTGCGGTGGGAGACCAAAAAATGACAGCGACAAGATTGCCACTACAAAAAATAATTTTACAATAAAGAAAACAGTGGAAAAATACTAGATCTTTGTCACTGCCTGCTCTTATGGTTAATTTAATGATTAATGATGTTCTTAAGTGCTGCCATCGCAGTGCCGGAATTAAGACGTACCTACTAGTGCGCGTACTGCAAAAATGCAGTGTTTATCAATTCGTTGGACATACTTCCCCGTTTCTGAAATTTCGTTCCTGGCAACACAACCAGCTGTCAAAATCCAGTTAGGTCGATTGAAAGTCGATCGTGCTTTAATCGTATTAACAGATAAAAAGGCGGGCTTCAAAAGGGAAATGGATTACGATAGCTCTAACAGAAATATGCCGCTAGCAGATTTGAATGCATCCTGCGACGAAAAAGGAAATATTGTTGATTTTTACGAGGAAGAAATGCGCTTCATTAAACCAGAGCCAAATGATGCTCCGACTGGCAGCGTCGAGCAATTTTTACTCAGTGAAAGTGAAAATGTTGCACGTAAAATGGTGGCTACAAATTCCGACGAAGTAAGTCTTCATGCAAATGGCAGCGGGAATATAGTAGAGTTTTACGACGGTAAGACTTGCTTTATTAAACTGGAACCAAATAATGGCCAAAGTAGCAATGTGGAGCAAAATTCACGGAGTGAACGACCTGACAGAGTAAAACGTTTTTCGTGTCTGGAGTGTGACAAATCGTTTTCTACTAAATATGATTTAACTCGTCATAATAAAAGAATTCACATGAAATTGAAGAAATACGCGTGTCAGGAATGCATACTTGCCTATTCAGATCAAGGTAGTCTAAATAACCATGTAGACGCCGTACATCTAAAATTGAAGAAATATATTTGTCAAGAATGCGATCAAGCATTTTCAAGAAAAGGACATCTAAAGCGGCATATGGACGCCGTACATCTAAAATTGAAGAAATATATTTGTCAAGAATGCGATCAAGCATTTTCAAGAAAAGGACATCTAAAGCGGCATATGGACGCCGTACATCTAAAATTGAAGAAATATATTTGTCAAGAATGCGATCAAGCATTTTTAGAAAAAGGGAGTCTAAAGAAGCATGTAGACGCCGTACATCTAAAATTGAAGAAATATATTTGTCAAAAATGCGATCAAGCATTTTCAAGAAAAGGACATCTAAAGAAGCATATGTACGCCGTACATCTAAAATTGAAGAAATATATTTGTCAAGAATGCGATCAAGCATTTTCAGAAAAAGGAAGTCTAAAGAAGCATGTAGTAGCCGTGCATCTAAAATTGAAGAAATATATTTGTCAAGAATGCGATCAAGCATTTTCAGAAAAAGGAAATCTAAAGAAACATGTAGACTCAATACATCTAAAATTTAAGAAATATATTTGTCAAGAATGCGATCAAGCATTTTCAGAAAAAGGAAATCTAAAGAAACATGTAGACTCAATACATCTAAAATTTAAGAAATATATTTGTCAAGAATGCGATCAAACATTTTCAGAAAAAGGAAGTCTAAAGAAGCATGTAGTAGCCGTGCATCTAAAATTCAAGAAATATATTTGTCAAGAATGCGATCAAGCATTTTCAGGAATAGGAAAACTAAAGAAGCATGTAGACGCCGTGCATCTAAAATTGAAGAAATATGTTTGTCAGGAATGTGGTAATGGCTTTTCACGACAAGACGACCTGAAGAATCATGTAGACGCCGTACATCTAAAATTGAAGAAATTCTCATGTGCGGAATGTGGCCGATCCTTCGCATGGAAACGACACCTAAAGGCACACATTGAAAGACATCATGTCAACCTGTAGAATTTGTCTTGTAGAATTGTGCTTACTTATAAATATTTTTTACGAATAACTATTAGTATATTAACCCCTCACGTTGCGAGGTAAAAAGTCACCTATCACTTTTGCGCGCGACATATTCGCGCAAAAAATCGACGCGAATCAACGGCCTTGAGAAAAACGATCATAACTTATAAACCACTAATCGGATTAAAAAAAGATAAAGAGAAAAATGATCGCGTTGAAATTTGACATATAAAACATTATAACCTTATCTCGTAAAACAATTAGGATAATAATGAATAAATATTACAAAATTGGCAAACTGAAAAAACTCGCCTATAAAATCATTTCGATTTTTTTGTAAATACAGTTTTTGTAAATATCAAAAATTGTAAATACAGTTATGTTCTCTATTAAATGCTTTACCAAAACGATATTTTTTTTTACTTATTTGCATACAAAAATACGGAAAAAATATTTATTTATTCAGCCAAGAAAAATTGTATGTATTCTCGTAAAAAAAAATTTTTTTAATTTTTAATTTGTGACTACTTATGGTATTTTTTTATATGAAATTCTTTCAAAATAACTTTATTACTACATCACTTCTTCTTAGAAATCACACCAGAACTTTGAGCTTTGTCTGATATTATAGAAAAATCTAAAGTTTTGAGAGTTTCCGCGTCTGAACCTAATAATAAACTTTGAATGCCCATAATATAAAATTCGTTAGATTTTTTCAATTATATTGTCTTATCATAGACTTATTATATGTCTAATAACTAATTACTATACTCCAAAGAGTCACATTTCATCGAAAAACTATGGAAAATCGCACTTTTTTCTCTCATAGTAATTATCAAAACAAGTTTCATTTTCGCGAGCAATATTAGAACACAACATATAATGTTCAAAATACGCCTAATTATGTGATAACTTAGGATGTAAATGAAGCAATACCTATTTTATTAGTAAATTAAAGCGACATTACGTCATGTTTCGCGATATAACGGGATATTTCAAAAACATTACAAAATAAACACGGCCGTTTTTTTCGCGAGCCTTGGTTTGTTGACAAAGTGTTTTCTTCGAAAATTCGTGAAAAACAGCAAATGGATTGTCGAAATTATATAATCCTACTGGCTAATCTACTTAAAAAGGGAAATACTCACTTTTATCCGGTATAAACTGCACTTATATCCAGAAAACACTTCACAACACAATCACTTCGGCGAACATCGCGCGCGCCGCCGCCATGGCCGATCTGCGACTGTCGTCAGAAATGAGGTCACCGATTTTGTAAGGGATGTAGTAATTCATATTTCTAACATCGCATGCGGCAATCGAGCAATTTCATAGTGTTGCATATTTGGCTATATTATGGCATCATTCGATAGAATATACAATCGCATTTCGAAATTTAAACGACATTTTCTTGAGCGGCGAGCGCGATATCCCGTATGGGATAGTTTGGATTTCAGCCGGCCGCCATACATATCCCGCAAAGGATGTTAAGTGCCGAGCGGGAATAAATATTACACCAGTATTTTTTTACATTCTTTAATCCTTCGAAAGCCAGCCATTGTGCCCATTATTCGCGCGGAAAAGACGCAACGTCTTTGTATTTTTTGGTCGACTTTGTATGTAAATACAAACAATATCTTTTTAAGCATCTTAAAATTTATATTCTTATTCATGTTTATTATTTATACTTCCATACTAATAATATAAAGGGGTAAAGTTTGTGAGGTTGTAAGAAGTAATCTCTGGATCTACTGAACCCATTTTGAAAATTCTTTTAACAATAGAAATCCTCGTTATTTGTGAGTGTCATAGGATATATATTAATCCGAAAAATGAAAAGACTTTTTCGTGGTAGTCGGATTTGCAAAGTAAGTCGGAGAATAAGCGGTCGAACGAAAACGTTTCTAACTAACGCTGCCTTAACGATGAGAGATATATGATTAAGTTGATATCGAGTTGATAAGTTGATAACGTACCTTGATATCGCATATGATTGCTGCGAGACTCCAGGGACATACGGCTCAACTGAAAGGTGTGAAGCTATTTATAAATAACAAGCTATGGAACAGCGAGAGGCTGGAAGGTGTATCAGCTGAATCTGAATCTGAGCTGCCTACCACCAACAGCATTCACCCGAAAAATGCGGTCAACTTCTACTCTCAGACTGCAATGACAAAGGAGAAGATCCACCACCACGAAGCCCCTGTGGCTAATCCTGGGCCGATAGCAACGAGTCGCGCCACTGTCACCGCGTGCGTTCCTCCTGCGTCCAATCAAACGCTGACCGCGCCTAGCGGTGCCAAATTCCATAACCTCCGCCAAAGGAAGCTGACGCGTACGCAGTTTCTGCGCCATACTTCCCATGCTGGAAACTTGCGGAAACCACTGGTGAAGAAAAAGAACGACACCGGATCGGGCTATTCTCGCGATGTTACTGCCGCAGACGCCGGGGATGTTACGCCTTCCTTCCCTTCTATATATACAAGAACGCCCACAGCAGCCGAGGGAAGAATTACCGCGAATCCACTCAACACCTCGACCGACTCAAAGGATGCGGACACCATGGATGGCTGCAGTTCCGGACACCAATCTATCTTAGATAAGTATTCCTACTTACAATTGAAGTGTACGACAAAGACTATCTAATTTGGCTACAAATGAAGCTGTTAATAAATATACATTCAATATTGCAAGCATAAATATTCGTTCGATTAGTAAAAAGTTGGATGAGATCATAAATATGTTGTCTATGTACAGTATTCATATTCTTGCTGTACAAGAGATTTGGCTATCAGATGTCGATGAATCGCTCTGTCGCGTGCCTGGTTATGTTTTTGTACAATCGCCTCGAATGAATAGTAAGAGAAAACGCGGCGGTGGGGTTGGGTTTTTTATTCAGAATAATTTCATGTTTAATATAATAGACTTTGAATACGATATTAGATTAGAACAAATATGGATTCAGTTTACTTTTAAAAAACAAACATTTATCATAGGTTCAATATATCGTACTAGTGACTATGGCTGGGCAGGCTGCGCTCAATTGCTTGAAGATCGGTTGTCGTATGTGTCGCCCATCTGTGACATACTTATTGTTTTGGCAGATTTTAATGTAGATTTGCTGGCCCCTCTCTCTCGGGAAGCTACTATACTACATGGATGTATCGATGCTTTCGGCTTACATCAAATAATATCGCATCCTACACGTGTAACCGACGCTCATAAGTCATTGCTTGATGTGGTTATAACTAACGGGAAAGCCGATTGCATTCGAGCTTCGGTCCTACCCATGCCACATCTAACCGATCACTCACTAGTTTTGGCTTCTCTTAATTTCTATAAACCCACTAAGGCCATACGCACAATCGAGTATAGGCCGATTGATCGGATTAAACAAGACATTTTCATAAACCATCTGTCTAAAATCGATTGGTCATCTTGTTTAAAAACACATTCCCCTGAAGACAATCTCAACACTCTTAGCAACCTAATTATGTCTGCTTTTGATTTGTTTGCCCCGATACGAAATCATACGATACGTGAAAGAAATACACCGTGGATAAGTAACGAAATCAAGGAGCTCATGTTCCGTCGCGATAAACTTGCTAAGAAAGCTCGTATTAGTGAACACCATAGGAAACCTTATAATCATTTAAGAAATTATATTAATAGTTTGTGTAAGCGGGCGAAGAGTGAATATTTTTCTCATCATGTTAATACTAATTTAAAAAATAGCAAAATGTTATGGAAAGAAATCAATCACCTGACAAATGCAAACTCTTTTGATAGCGCCTTGCCACCAAACTTCGATGCAGAGTCGTTAAATGTATATTTCTCTGACAACTCAAAAATTTTAAAAGCGGACGTAGATTCTATTCAGTATTACAATATGTATCCTAATTTACGCAACATCAATACCTTGCAATTTAATAAGGTGTCTTACAGGGAAGTCACGAAATATATAAATGAAATAAGCTCAAATGCGATTGGGAATGATGGCATTTCTATCAAAATGTTAAAAATCTGTTTGCCATATATAATTGAGTACATTACCGCTATAATAAACAAGTGCATCGAAACCTGTCAAGTGCCACGTCAGTGGAAAATTTCACTGATTCGCCCGATTCCAAAGAAAACACCTGTTTCTAGTTTTAAAGATCTCCGCCCTATCAGTATTCTTCCTTGCTTTTCAAAAATCCTGGAGAAGGCTATTTATTCACAAATGATTCCTTTTATCGCGAAAAATAATCTGCTTCCTGATTACCAGTCTGGCTTTCGCCGCAATCATAGCACCTCTACTGCGCTGGCGCACGTCACAAATTTATGTCTATCCAACATGGATAAAGGCAAAGCAACTGCCCTCATACTTTTAGATTACAGCAAGGCTTTTGATTCTCTGGATCACTCTCTTCTGGTGGCAAAACTTTTACATCTAGGCTTTTCTGGGTCAGCATGCGAATTGATACGTAGTTATCTGTCAGAGCGTTTTCAAAAAGTAATTTTGAAAGATGTATCTGGCCGTCAATCGATTTCCTCTCTTCGTGAAGTTAAAACAGGCGTACCACAGGGATCAATACTGGGCCCAGTCTTATTTGCACTATATACTTCTGACATAGCTGCAAATTTTGAAAACTGTCGCTATCATCTATATGCCGACGACACTCAATTAATGCATTCCATAGACACGAATTGTCCATTTTCAGCAGTCAGCCTAATCAATGCCGATCTTGAAAGGTTATCCGCTTGGTCCAATAAACATGGCTTACAAATCAACCCTTCGAAGTCATGTTTTATGATTATTGGGTCGAAACAGGGCAGGACTAAAATTGCTAACTATGGCTCTCTTCCTATAATGGTGGACAGTTTGCCAATACCACTGGTCACTACGGCTAAAAATCTGGGTATTCTATTTGATGGAAAATTACGGTTTGAGGAACATGTCAGCAAAAGCGTTGGGTGGGGTTTCTCACGTCTAAAGGCCTTATACAGAATTCGGGAGTACCTCAGCGTCAGAATCAGAATACTACTTGTAAATGCCCTTATATTGTCTATAATGGACTATGGCGACTGTGTGTACGGCCCCTGTCTATATAGGAAGACTGAGCGGAGACTTCAGAGAATGCAAAATGCCTGCGCAAGATTTTGCTTTAGGATTCCTCCGCGTCATCATGTGTCACCATTCCTTGCCAAAGCTTCCATGTTGAATATGAGTAAAAGAAGGCAGCTCCATCTTGCGACCCTTGTACTCAAGGTAGTACGCAATAAACAGCCGCGATATCTTTACAAGATTATGACGTGGTCCCGTAACCGGCATGTCCATTCAACACGGGCACGTGAACAACTTGCTATAATACCCAAGCACAAAACTACACATTTCCAGTGCAGGTTTTCGTATTATTCTGCGGTTGTATGGAATCGGTTAGGAATGGCTTTGCGATCGAAATCAATTGCAGTATTTAAGGACCACTTTAAAAGTTTATTATTAAAGGAAGATATTTAGATGTCATAATTTGATTTTATTTTAAAATAACTATTGCTAATTGCATTATTACTATTGTCTTCGTTTATTTATTAATTTGTAACCTGATTATTTAATGTTAAATATTTTGATTTTGATTATTTTTGATTTATTATATGTAGATTATTAAATTTATGTAATTACGTTATTTTCTTTTAATATCATTTGATGTTAAATATCTTGATTTTGATTATTTCGATTTGTGTATTTATTTGATTATGATTATTTGGATTTTTTGTTTTAAGATTTATTTGATTAGGTTATTTTATTTTAACAATCATATATACCTATGTATCAATAATTAATAGGTGTGTCCTGAAAACCAGGATAAGAGATATCCTGAGGATACCCCTAAATTGCAGCGTTTGTAGCTTTATTTCATAGTCTTTGTCTATTTATAGTTTTAATTTTTAATCTGTGTGTTCTTGTTTTTTTTTTGTATATGTTTTTTATAACAGCTGCAAATAAATAAATAAATAAATAAATAAATAAATAAATAAGTTCTAGAGAAAAGTTGTAGAGCTTAATAATGTCTACAAAAAAGTCGGACAGCATATGCCTACCTTTTATATTTAATTAAGTCACAAAAAGTAGTATTTTATATTAAAAAAAATTATTTAAATCGTTAGGTCATGTTTATTGGTCATATTATCAACAATTATGAATTCTTATGAAAATAAGTAAATTTTTCGTCTATAGCGTTTAAAAAAAAAGACTTCCCTTTTACTGCATAAATAGTTAAAAGAGATATTACGACATAGTTATGAAACCGCGACAGTGTCGTAATCTATACTAATAATAATATAAAGAGGTAAAGTGTGTGACGTTGTTAATCTCTGGATCTACTGAACCGATTTTGATAATTCTTTTACCAATAGAATGCCACGTTATTTGTGAGTGTGATATTCTATATGGTAATCCGAAAAATGAAAAGACTTTTTCGTGGTAGTCAGATTTGCAAAGTAAGTCGGAGAATAAGCGGTCGAACGAAAACGTTTCTAACTAACGTTGCCATAACGATGAGGGATATAATATGATTAAGTTATAGCGAAAAGTTATAGTGCTTGATAATGCCTACAAAAAAGTCAACGACGTCATGCCTAACTTTTATATTTAAAATCGGATGGCAAATCCATTGATTGATGTTGATTGTGGAGGTTGATTGATGTTATGCAGCATGATAATGACTAAGCCTAATTTCTATTGCAAATGTGCGGTGGCAATCCAGACAATCCCAGCGAATTCAAAAATACTGTGTAATCAATCAGTTATATGTAATCATATCAATTTTATGTGGTACGAAGTTCACCGGGTCATCTAGTTGCTTATATAAATAGTTGCAAATTATATCTGTACGATCACACTGTTAACTCTCCACCAAGTTGTAACAAATAAATAAATAGATAAATAAGTTTTCTGTTTGTTTATTTTTTATCACTTTTATTTTTATTGGTCTTTTGCGTAGCCAACGTAATAATAAAAATATATAAGCTATAGGTTAGGTGAGAGGCATTGTCGCTAGGCAAAATGCTCGCCTTTATTTAATTAAAATAGAGTTTTTTTTTAATTTATTTATTTACATTTTGCTAGTCTTCTACTCCAGATCGGGGGTAGTTTTGAGAGTGGGTGACATCCGGTCAACATCCATCTCCCGTGCTTAGGAAACAGTATGTCGTTTCCATACTCCTCCAATGGTCCACCGAGTGTTCACATTCGATTGACTGACGCCGCACGGCGCGCAACTCGACCACTAGCGCCCGAGGGACTTCCCCCAGGGGAACTGATACATATACCATGGCATAATAAATAGAGTCCTTACCGGGGTACAGAGGCGGACCGTGCGTTTGTGGGGCCTAATTAATCAATCGATTGCCCTTTTGTCAAAAAACTTTTTTTGATAATGATGTATAGGTCACTAGGTACACAATATAGAAAAGAAAGAGGACAATACAATATTTTATTTATTTAATATGACAGACACACAAACACAATTGTAAGACATTTAACTTTTCACTAAAAATAGACAAATCGATTAGCGTAAGAAAACGTTGCTACTAAACAACATTAATACTAATGCTAGTGCTACTAAACAACATTAATACTAATTTTAATAATATCTTAATTAGTAGCTTAATTAAGCAAGTATTGATATTAATTGTAAAGCTTGTTTATATAAGTAAAATTTAAACAAACATTCATTACTAGTTACCTATTGACAAGGCACTAGCCTCAGTAGGAGCTCGGTTCACAATATTGTCCATTGTTTTCGATGGAGGCTGGGGCCCTTTATATTCACGGGGCCCTGGGCAGCAGCCCAAAGAGCCGTAGAGGTAGTACCTCTACGAGCAATCTACTGGATAGGAGCTAAGAAGTGAGTTGGACCGACCAGAAATAACCAGCAGGTCTTAATAGAAAAACTGCACGGGACCAATTAGCAGGGGCGGATGTATATAAGGGCTTTTTGGGCTGCAGCCCAGGGTCCCATGGATATAAAGAGCCTCATATAGGTATATCAATGACCTGTGCAATATTCGATTAGACGGCAGAATAATAACATTCGCCGATGACACAGTTTTATTAGCCGAGGCAGATACATGGCATCAAGTAATAAATAAATCACAAAACAACATAAATTTGATTAAAAATTGGCTTGACAATAACCTCCTTACTCTTAATTCCTCTAAAACAAAATATATCAACTTCAGTCTACGACACATCGACACAAGTTTACACTTACTAACAATTCATAAACCCACATGTGTAGGAGGGGGTGTGCCTTGCCTGTGCCCTACACTTGAGAAAGTGAACGACATGTAGTATTTAGGAATCATTATTGATTCAAATTTAAATTGGTCAAATCAAGTAATGTCTATTACTGACAGAAGCAGGAAACTAGTTCACGTTTTTTGTGATCTCCGAAATATTTTACCAAATAAAATTATTAGAATGGTAGGTATATATGGCCCTATGCCAAAGTTTGTGGATTTACTGCATAACTGCCTGGGGAACATGCACCAAAAAACTACTTGACACAGTACAGAAGGTTCAAAAGCTTCTGCTTCGCATTATTCACAAGAAGCCCAGGCGATACAAATCGGAGCTACTGTTTACTGAAGCCAAAGTCCTAAATATCCAACAACTTTTTGTGAAGAATATACTGCTTAATTTCCATAGAAACAAACACCTAAAACCTAGAAGCCAGCAAACGCGTAATACAAGAAATGCAGAAAAACAAAACTATCTAATTCCACATGTTAAAACGACGTTTGCTCAACGACAAATTTATTTTCTGGGACCTAAAATTTATAACTGTATTGATGAAAAGATTAAAAACATAAAGATAATAAGTACGTTTAAACAGAAAATCAATTCCTGGATATTAGAGTTGGGCCCATCAAAATTAAACGACGAATTACTGATCATTGCTGTTTGAAAGGTTATGTATGTATTTTTATGTATGTATACCGGAGGGTATGGGGATGCTCGAAATCCCAGTAACGCGGTCTTTTGGTTCGTTTTAGGTAAAACTCACGTTACTACTAATGTTCAGTCACCGAGGCGGGCGGCGCGGCGCGGAAGGAAACACAGTGATGTTGCTTGGAAGAAGGTTTATTACGAACTGATGCGCGAACGGCTCTCCGTTCGCGCGAGTGTTTACAGCGTGAACTTTACTTACAAAGTAGTGACGTAGTCTCTACACTACACACCCCCAGAAAACGGCTCGTTTTCGCCTTGTTCTGGTAAAGAAATTAAATTAAACGTACAACTGTAAACACAATAAATTTGCAAAAGCATACATTAAAAGAAATATCTTATGCTAAATTGCGTTTTGTAAAAAAACTTATAATCAATGTAAATGGTGTAAAACATATTGTCCGGTCTCAAAATGATTGACCGTTGTAAACAAAATTTAACGGTAGTACATTTAAACAATTTGTAAACAATGTGTATAAACTTATTACGCAAGTTGAAAAAAACTAGGCGTTAAGAATTATGACAATAGTTTGTAAAAAAAATGACAACAGTTTGGTAAAAAAAACATGTAAAATATACGAAAAAAAATCGTAGAAATTGCCTTAACCTACGTGTGTTAGCGTTGAGCTCTAACACTGTACCGCACTACACTCACACTCCACTCACTGTATAAAGCTGAGATGGGGCTGCTGGCAAATTTGCTGCTGTAGGCGGTGTCAGGACCACCAGTGTACGCACGAGCCAGGCCGCTTCCACCTGACAAATACGCTCGCGTAAAAAAGGAATTTGAAACCTTAGTGGACTTAGGTATATGTCGACCTAGTTCCAGTCCTTGGGCCAGTCCACTTCACGTCGTCATGAAGAAGAGCGGAGAGTTACGCCTCTGCGGAGACTACAGAAGGCTCAACAGCGTTACGAAACCAGGTCGGGGTCACCAATATACCGGAGGGTATGGGGATGCTCGAAATCCCAGTAACGCGGTCTTTTGGTTCGTTTTAGGTAAAACTCACGTTACTACTAATGTTCAGTCACCGAGGCGGGCGGCGCGGCGCGGAAGGAAACACAGTGATGTTGCTTGGAAGAAGGTTTATTACGAACTGATGCGCGAACGGCTCTCCGTTCGCGCGAGTGTTTACAGCGTGAACTTTACTTACAAAGTAGTGACGTAGTCTCTACATATGTTTGTATATATATATATATATACATATATAAATATATAAATATATATATATATATATATATATATATATATATATATATATATATATATATATATATATATATATATATATATATATATATATATATATATATATATATATATATATATATATATATATATATATATATATATATATATATATATATATATATATATATATATATATATATATATATATATATATATATATATATATATATATATATATATATATATATATATATATATATATATATATATATATATATATATATATATATATATATATATATATATATATATATATATATATATATACATCTCTATGAGAAATGTCATAGAGATGAATACGACTAGTGTCGAAATATTCTCAGTCATATAATTTCTTCTAAAATAAGTTACTAACATCCATTTCTGTTACAGAAACCATCCTCCTATACTTATTACATCCAAGGGCATACAATAATTCGGCTGCAATAACTAAGAACATCATAAGTTATCAATTGCGGAAACAGGTGCTGCTGCCCTAATAAGTATTTAAAGAGGACATTAACTATCGTTAAAATCTTTCTGGTCCACCAGGACCCCAGATAAGTAACTTTTCATGAATCTAATTTTATATATTATTGAAAATAATTTTAAAAAATTTACACCCTTAAAATATCAAAATATATATAATATATATATATATATATATATATATATATATATATATATATATATATATATATATATATATATATATATATATATATATATATATATATATATATATATATATATATATATATATATATATATATATATATATATATATATGGAATGATACACAGCAAAATGCTTTTGAGGCAGCCAAAAGAGCCCTGACAGAATATCCTGTTTTGGCAATTTATAACTCTACTTTTAAGACTCAACTTCATACTGATGCATCTCAGATTGGATTGGGTGCGATTTTACTACAGGAACAAGAAAGCGGTTTATGGAAGCCAGTTGCATATGCCAGTAGACAAACGATGTCAGCAGAAAAACGTTATCACAGCTATGAATTGGAGACACTTGCTGTGGTAATGGGTGCTACTACAACATCCTTCTTAAGTAATGTTGTCAATGGAGATACCATTATGGCGAAATTCTTTATAAATTTACGAAAATATCCAGCCAATCCAAGGAACTGACGAACTTGATGAACATTTGAAGGTGTAGGAAATTCTTGTACTGCAAGTAACTTACACTTTGAAGGACGAATCTCTCCTTTTGACACTTCATAGCCCAAATATTCAACCTTAGTAGTTAAGAATGAACACTTCTCCAATCTCAATGTCATATTTGATTTCTTCAACACCTCAAAAACAGTACGAAGCCGTTGGATACCCTCTTCTTCATTATGGGCCAAGATTAATATGTCATCTAAATAAGCCATTGCATACTGGAATCGTAGAGAACCCAATACACCATTCATTGCCCTTTGAAATACTGCAGGTGCATTGGCCAGCCCAAAACTTACTCGTCGATATTGATAATGGCCATCAGGTGTTATAAATGCTGTATATCTTCGAGAATCTTCATGGACGCTGATTTGATGATAACCTGAAGCCAGATCCAACATAGTGAAAACACTATGATTATTTAAACGATCCAATAGATCTTCTATTAGAGGTAACGGATACCTCTCCTTTTGTGTTATCTTGTTTAAAGCACGATAATCTACACACATTCTCGGCTCTCCATTCTTCTTTTGTACCAGAAGTACAGGACTTGCATAATCTGATTGCGATTCTTCTATGATCCCTTCATGAAGCAGATCCGAAACAATGTCCCTAACCGTCTGACGTTCAGCATCAGAAAGCCGATAAGGTCGATAGTAGATTGTTTTCTGTTCTGTCAATTTGATCTTCATCTCAACGTTGATGTGACCCAATGGTTTATTATTTCGTTTAAAACAATCTTTGAATTCATCGAGTAAATTGTCAAGTTCTTGGCGATCTTTTTGTGATAATTGATCACCCACTTTGTAACCTCCTTTTTCCTTAATGAATGTATAATCACATCGCGCAATACACTCATTCTGATTTATGCGAAGTACTTGATTAGTCTGATTTACCACTTTGACTTGTGCTTTTCCAAATTCAACCTTCATTTCGCTCTGTAATACTTCTTTCTCCCTTAGTGGCTCCAAATGTTGACCTCCGTATGTTATTAATGACCCAGAGTACGGTTCAGATAAACATACATTAAGCACATTAATTCCTGGCTGTAATTCAACATTATCTTCAGTATATAGTTTGGTCTTTGAAGAAAGTTCTACAGCTTGAGGCATTTCTGTCCACGGAGTGTTATTAAGAATCCTCAACGTATTTGCTGTTTTAATGACATAGATATTGGATAACTCGGTAAAAGTTTGTCCAATTAATATGTCCATTTTCTGCTCCTTGTCGTCAACTACTAAACTTTCAACATTTGCAGAAGCTTCATCAACTTCCAAAAATATCTTGACATATCCTAACGGCGTGATCACTGATCCACCGTAGCCACGAATCAAGCAGTCACTTTTCTCGTTTACTTCCAAACCGAGTTCCAGGACTTTATTATATCTCATTATATTAATGCTGCTGCCAAAGTCCACATATCCCGTAACTGGGATACCATTTATTCTGGCAGTCACATAATATTTGTCCCCATCAGTGTTAATACAAATTGATCGTACGGGTTTCCGTGTTTTATTCATATCCTGCCTTTTAAGTTTGAAGCATTGCTCCCGATTATGGCCACGGAATTTACAAAATGTACAAAACACCACTGGCGGTGCTCCACTCTTATCCTTATCTAGCGTTAATATCGTCTTTTTATTTTTGAAACAATCTTTAGTCATATGGCCACGTCGATTACAGATTTTACATAGTAGCTGTCTTCGATCATATCCTCGGTTGATTTTAGGTGTAAATGAAGTACTGGCAATTGCTCGATTTATTTCGGGCAGTGCTCGAAGCGATGACAAATAGCTCCTGAGAGTGTCAGTTGTTTTACACCCCGCTGATACGGCTCCTATTTCCAGCACCTCGCTTCCAAGAGTGCCTATAATCGCTTCGCAGATGACTGAATCCTGTAACTGACATGCTACACCCAAGTTCAACTTTTCGTTGAAAAATTGCAAAGGATCTTCATTTATTGCTCTTTTATAATTCACAATTGTTTTCAACATTTCCAATACACTACGTCCAGAAGGAAAAGCATTTCTAAGACGCTGCTTCCAAAGCGACCAATCAACATTATATGACGTTTGTTGATCATACCAAGTCTTAGCATAGCCAACCAATTTTGTTGTGGCATGATAAATTTTCGTCTTCTCATCCCAGTTATAAAGGTTAGCTATATCATCTACAACGCGAATCCACTGTTCTATGGTGGTAGACCTATTTGCAGGATCGAATCTAGGGATCACATCACCATGTCCGAAATATTTAACAATCGGTTGTTGTACAGCATCTGTCGCAATTGCCGGTGAAACGATGTGTTGATGCACACTATCTGTTACCACCGCTGGTGAGTCAACGTCCATATTATTGGCCGCTACCGTCGGTAAATCGGTGTTCACAATATTGGCCGCCAACGTTGGTGAGCTAGTATTCGTAGTGTCGGTTGATACTGCTGGTAATTTAGCAAGCATATCGTTGGTTAAATGAGCCACACCCGATGCAGGAAATCTTTTATTTAAGATTCGCTCTACCTCTGTTTCGATCTCTCGCCTACGCTTAGATCGCTCCTTTGAATGTCGATGTTTAGATTTTGAGCGTCGTTCATAGGTATCGCTCCCTTCTGTATTATCGTTGTTGAACGCGTCCATTTTCGTGAAAATAGCGTACGTGCTCAACTCTACCAAATGAACATACAATTGGCTCAATCGTGCGACATCACTATTTGACGTTTAATTAACCCAATCGCCCAACACTACTGTCTGACATCTGATGACGTCACGCCGGATGACGTATTATTTTTCTCGAATTTCGGAAATTATTATCATTATTTCACAATCAAGACAGCTCAAAAATACACAGAATTTCAGCACTCCCAGGCCGTCCAGTAAAAATAAAACGTTGTACTCACGTTCGGCGCGACGAAAGAACTGGACTTTTTCTCGTACCTGGCCTTATTAGATATGAAATCACCTGTTGTCCAACAGAAAACAAGCTGCCTCAGGTATTAGACGCTGTCTCCAATCTGTAAAACAGTCATTTTCAATGTTTTTATGCCCAAAAATAATGATACGCAATTTGCGATCGATTGCGCAATAGTTCGAATTCTCCACTGATAATGTTTAAAATCACGAAAAATGCACTTGTGGATTGTGTTATCCCACTTCTGATATTTGATAGGAACTCCGGCAGGTTCACTTAGTACAAAAACGTCAATTTCCGTAAGAATAAATGTATTTTCCGAAATAAAACAAAGCAATACAATAGCCGAACGTTGCCTCGATATAAGTCAATCCCCGAATGGAAAATTCCCTCCTCATTCGGTGAGCCGGGACACGAACCGCTGATACATTTACTTCGTACAAAATTATACCGCATGGCTTCTCGTTCAACCGGCAGATGGCGCTACTGTCTTTTATACATAGATGTCGCTTGCGGTCATACTTGAAATTAAATTGTTGTATATTCTAAAAAATATATCTAACAATATATATATATATATATATATATATATATATATATATATATATATATATATATATATATATATATATATATATATATATATATATATATATATATATATATATATATATATATATATATATATATATATATATATATATATATATATATATATATATATATATATATATATATATATATATATATATATATATATATGTATATATATATATATATATATATATATATATATATATATATATATATATATATATATATATAATCTTTTTTCAAAGAATTCGTTTAAAGGATGACACTTTGATGAAAAAATTAAAAATTGAAATGATTTAAAAAAAAAAGATTTTACAAAAAACCAATCAAATATTAACAATATTATACAATTTTATCTTATGTTTTGAACTCTTGTAAATATCATATAGCCTTAAGTATAAACTTCTCGACCAGAAATTACGATTTATATCTTATTTCATGGGAACGAGCAAATGAAGTATTTTATTTTTATTTTCATTTAATCGCTGGCTGATAGCGAGCCCAGCAATCGTATATCGTCCTTTTAAAGAGTGGATATATTCGAATTTCAAATCGAATTTTCGAAATGTCATTCCGCATTTAAGAGACGATTGATTGTGATTTTTTTCATTGTTTTTTGCTTAAATTTGTCTTTAATAAAGACATTTTATTTTGGTTTGCAAAAGGATACGCTTTGTTTTTGAGATGTGGATGAAGGGTGATCGTTCGCTAGCGATAAAGGGATCCCATTAAACCTACAGTGTACCGTCGAAAGTGGTACTCATCCAAGAATACATCTCGTTTAAACAATAAGCATTTCCCAGTCCAGTCCGGGAAAACCTTCCAGCTATGTAAGTGGCTTTTATTATTTTAATTTTTTCATCAAAGTGTCATCCTTTAAACGAATTCTTTGAAAAAAGATTTTACAAAAAACCAATCAAATATTAACTATATATATATATATATATATATATATATATATATATATATATATATATATATATAATTTTTAAATGAAAACTTTTAAAACATTTTTATTTAATTGTAAGGTTAGTGAAGGTTGTACCTTTGCCGGACGTTTCGGAGCCCGTGGCTCCTTCTTCAGCGGCAAGAAGAATACTCGTATTCTTCTTGCCGCTGAAGAAGGAGCCACGGGCTCCGAAACGTCCGGCAAAGGTACAACCTTCACTAACCTTACAATTAAATAAAAATATATATATATATATATATATATATATATATATATATATATATATATATATATATATATATATATATATATATATATATATATATATATATATATATATATATATATATATATATATATATATATATATATATATATATATATATATATATATATATATATATATATATATATATATATATATATATATATATGTATATATATATATAGGTATATATATATATATATATATATATATATATATATATATATATATATATATATATATATATATATATATATATATATATATATATATATATATATATATATATATATATATATATATATATATATATATTATATGTATGTTTATATATTTATGTATGTTTGTATATATTTATCTAATATATATATTTATAGATATTATAAGCTAGTAAATATTTTGTTTACTTATATGTAGTTACCTGATATGACGTGCTTATCATTGTCATTATACGTATTGTAATTAGCTCATCTAGATACAGGCCGGGTCCCATCAAACTTGCAGAAGGCAGATTTGCAGACGGCAATCTTGCAGACGGCATTCTTGCAGGCGGCAGTTTTGCAGAAGGCAATCTTGCAGAAGGCAGTTTTGCAAATGTCAAACTGACGTTTCGAGGGTCGGCATTTTTGCAGAAGGCATTTTTGCAGAAAATGAAGTTAGAAGCAAAACATCGTATTTAAAATTTAGTGTTACCAGAGTAGAAATCGACAAAAGCCGCGTTTTCATATGTAAGGGTAGGGAAACCAGTCCACTTCTTTGAGTGTCTTCTCCATCGCGGACCTCAGCAATCAACTTTCGATTTTAGGGAAAGAAAAACCTAACCTAACCTAACAGAAAAACTTAAAACATTTTTTTTAATGTTTAGTTTGATGTACTGAATCATCCACTACAAGGATGCAGGTAATTAATGTCACTTCGATTTTAGGGAAAGAAAAACCTAACCTAACCTAACCTAACAGAAAAACTTAAAACATTTTTTTGTTTAGTTTGATGTACTGAATCATCCACTACAAGGATGTCGGTAATTAAATGTGGAGAGGTAAAAATATTCACCACTTTAATTTACCCTGACATGATAATTTGCTACTTCTTTTTCTAAATTTAAAATTAATAACATATGACCGCTTTACTGCTTTATTTTTGGTTTGTAAAATAATATAAAAATATTTTATTCATGTAATCATTTCCTAATGCGCCATTCTCAAACGTTGCTAACTTCGGGTTTGAATGCAAGTTTGCTTTCTGCAAGAATGCCGTCTGCAAAAATGCCGCCTGTAAGGTTGCCGCCTGCAAGGTTGCCGCCTGCAAGGTTGCCTCCTGCAAATCTGCCCTCAACAGATTTGGAACTGTCAAAAGTGACATTTGTGCAAGACTGCCGCATGCAAAACTGGCGCCCCCCTACAGGCCTTAGTTGACCTAGTTAGATGAGTTTTAGGCAGGTGCCAAACACGATGTGACGGTTTCTCTGAACTGTTTGACGGTTTGTAACAGTCGTAACCATTGTAATAAGTACTTATAAATAAATAAAAGAGCCCCAGCCTCCATTGAAAACAATGGACAATATTGAAAATTAAAAAACAAAATCTCAACTTTTCAAAAATCCTATCATAACGTTGGCAACCCTGAGATCAAATTCTCGCATCTATTCCGGGGGACTCCCTGCCGCTTGTTTGCAGTGTATTTTCTCACAGACTTAAATATAAAAGGTAGGCATATGCTGTCCGACTTTTTATGGACATTATTAAGCTCTACAACTTTTCTCTAGAACTTAATCATATATCTCTCATCGTTAAGACAGAGTTAGTTAGAAACGTTTTCGTTCGATATAAGCTTCGTTTTCGTTATAAGTTTATCCTATTATGCACTTTATGAATTATATGTATGTGTATGTATGTGTATGTATGCGTATGTATATGTATTCTTTGAAGTCAATGAAAAATTAAAAAAATGTTTACCTACGTGTTTAAAAATGTTTAAAAAAATGTATTAAAAAAAAATGTTTAAAAATTTAAAACGAAATTACTACCGGCTGGTTGGCTGGAGGATATTGACATTTATGGCAATAAGCCTTCCATTTGTACCTGTTGTGGTCAATAAAGAGTTTTTATTATTATTATTATATTATGCATAAAAAGATTTTGTTTGTATTTACATACAAAATCGACCAAAAAATACAAAGACATTGCGTCTTTTCCGCGGGAAGAATGGGCACAATGGCTAGCTTTCGAAGGGTTAAAGAATGTAAAAAAATACTGGTGTAATATTTATTTTATTAATATACTAATATTTATAAGAAAAAAATATTTATAAGTAAGCACAATTCTACAAGACAAATTCTACAGGTTGACATGATGTCTTTCAATGTGTGCCTTTAGGTGTCGTTTCCATGCGAAGGATCGGCCACATTCCGCACATGAGAATTTCTTCAATTTTAGATGTACGGCGTCTACATGATTCTTCAGGTTTCCTTGTTGAGAAAAGGCAAGACCACATTCCTGACAAACGTATTTCTTCGATTTTAGATGTACGGCGTCTACATGGTTCTTTAGGTCGACTTGTCGTGAAAAGCCATGACCGCATTCCTGACAAACATATTTCTTCAATTTTAGATGCACGGCGTCTACATGCTTTTTTAGATTTCCATTTTCGGAAAATGCTTGATCGCATTCATGACAAATATATTTCTTCAATTTTAGATGCACGGCGTCTACATGCTTCTTTAGACTACGTTTTTCTGAAAATGATTTATCGCATTCTTGACAAATATATTTCTTCAATTTTAGATGTACGGCGTCTACATGCTTGTTTAGACTCCCTTTTTCTGAAAATGCTTGATCGCATTCTTGACAAATATATTTCTTCAATTTTAGATGTACGGCGTCTACATGCATCTTTAGACTCCCTTTTGCTGAAAATGCTTGATCGCATTCTTGACAAATATATTTCTTCAATTTTAGATGTACGGCGTCTACATGCTTCTCTAGATTCCCTTTTTCTGAAAATGCTTGATCGCATTCTTGACAAATATATTTCTTCAATTTTAGATGTACGGCGTCGACATGCTTCTCTAGATTCCCTTTTTTTGAAAATGATTGATCGCATTCTTGACAAATATATTTCTTCAATTTTAGATGTATTGAGTCTACATGCCTCTTCAGACTACCTTGATCTGAATATGCAAGTATGCATTCCTGACAAGCGTATTTTTAAAATTTCGTGTGAATTCTTTTATTATGACGAGTTAATTGATATTTATTAGAAAACGATTTGTCACACTCCGGACACGAAACAGGTTTTACTCTCTCAGGCCGTTCACTCCTTGAATTTCGCTCCACATTGCTACTTTGGCCATTATTTGGTTCCGGTTTAATAAAGCAAGTCTTACCGTCGTAAAACTCTACTATATTCCCGCTGCTATTTGTATGAAAACTTACTTCGCCGGAATTTGTTGCCACCATTTTACGTGCAACATTTTCACTTTCACTGAGTAAAAATTGCTCGACGCTGCCACTCGGAGCATCATTTGGCTCTGGTTTAATGAAGCGCATTTCTTCCTCGTAAAAATCAACAATATTTCCTTTTTCGTCGCAGGATGCATTCAAATCTGCTAGCGGCATATTTCCATTAAAGCTATTGTAATCCATTTCCCTTTTGAAGGCCGCCTTTTTCTCTGTTATCAATCTGACTGGACTGGAATTGCCGACAATATTTTGATTCATCGCCATATAAGTTTAATACGATCAAAGCACGATCGACTTTCTATCCACCTAACAGGATATTGACAGCTGGTAGTAGTAGGATATAGTAGTTACGTCCTATATGCCATAATGAATGCAAGTAAGTAGGGGCAGGGGCCTTTCGTCAATTTTACACCGAGGCCCATTGTTTTAGTTTCGCAACTCCAAGTAGCATCTGAAATAATTCATTAAGAGTTAGCGTCATATCTTGTATCAACTGATACGTTTTTATATATACCAGAAAGTCATTGAAAATAATCAAATAACCAAGAAATAGAAGAAAATATATAGAAAATCCAACTTTTGCAATGGGTTACAATGGTTATTGGTTTATATTATTAGCTAGAAATCTCACCGCTTAAAAATTCACAATAATGTTGAGTACATTGACTTAAACGTGTAGAAATGTTGCGATTTTAAATCACACTTACTTAACCTCTGTGACGCCTCTGCCACCATTTGGTGATTTTTCTGTTATGACAACTCACGGCGAGCGATTTTCGTATGTATGCAATTATCGGCTCTATATCTCTCTCCACTACGGTGAAAGCCGTCTGTCATTGAATAAGCTACCGTTATTTCATAGTATGCGTGCACTAGAATCCTCTATGTAATCAATTTTTCGAGGGTTGAACACATGCTGTCGTGAGTTAAAAATATTCGCAATCCAAGTTGCTTTAATAAGTAGATATTATTTTGTTATAAACCTCACAAGAATTTTATTTAGTAATGTGTAATATTTATGTGTGAATTTTAAAAAAAAATATAAAATAACATCCCAATACTTCAAAAACAAATTTCCATTCATATTTTGGAGTAAATGATCGATTGTTTGGTAAAATTACCTTCTCTGGACGAAGTAGGTATATTATATACATTTATAATAAACATAAATAAGAAGGTAAATTATAAGATAAGAAAAGACTGCATAAAGAGATTTTGTTTGTATTTACATACAAAATCGGCCAAAAAATACACGCCCAAAAAGACGTTGCGTCTTTTCCGCGCGAATAATGCGCACAATGGCTGGCTTTCAATGGGTTAAAGAATATCAAAAAATACTGGTGTAATATTAATAACAATATTTCCTTTTTCGTCGCAGGATGCATTCAAATCTGCTAGCGGCATATTTCCATTAAAGCTATTGTAATCCATTTCCCTTTTGAAGGCCGCCTTTTTCTCTGTTATCAATCTGACTGTACTGGAATTGCCGATAATATTTTGATTCATCGTGATATAAGTTTAATACAATCAAAGCACGTCCAACTTTCTATCGACCTAACAGGATTTTGACAGCTGGTTGTGTTGCCAGGAACGAAATTTCAGAAACGAGGAAATATGTTCGCCGAATTAAAAAACACTGTATTTTTGGGGGGGCGGCAGTTTTGCATGCGGCAAACTTGCACAAATGTCACTTTGACAGCTCCAAATTTGTTGAGGGCAGATTTGCAGCAGGCAACCTTGCAGGCGGCAACCTTGCAGGCGGCAACTTGCAGGCGGCATTTTTTCAGACGGCATTCTTGCAGAAAGCAAACTTGCATACAAACCCGAAGTTAGCAACGTTTGAGAATTGCGCATTAGGACATGATTACACTAATAAAATAATTTTAAATTATTTTACAAACCAAAAATAAAGCAGTAAAGCGGTCATATGTTATTAATTTTAAATTTAGAAAAAGAAGTAGCAAATTATCATGTCAGGGTAAATTAAAGTGGTGAATATTTTTACCTCTCCACAATGTTATCGTATTAATTATTTTTTGACTGTCAACATTGCCTTTTGCGACACCACTTACGATTATCTAATATTATCGATACATTAAATCGAATTTATATTAGATGTCATTACATTGTTTACAGGATAGGTTAGGTTAGGTTAGGTTAGGTTTTTCACCCTTTCATTAATTTCTTTCCCTAAAATCGAAAGTTGATTGCTGAGATCCGCGATGGAGAGGACACTCAAAGAAGTGGACTGGTTTCCCTACCCTGACATATGAAAACGCGGCTTTTGTCGATTTCTACTCTGGTAACACTAAATTTTAAATACGATGTTATGCTTCTAACTTCATTTTCTGCAAAAATGCCGTCTGCAAAAATGCCGACCCTCGAAACGTCAGTTTGACATTTGCAAAACTGCTTTCTTCAAGATTGCCTTCTGCAAAACTGCCGCCTGCAAGAATGCCGTCTGCAAGATTGCCGTCTGCAAATCTGCCTTCTGCAAGTTTGATGGGACCCTATTTTTGCAGTACGCGCACTGCGTTTTAAATCCGGCACTGCGATGGCAGCACTTAACCCTTTGAGTATGATACGACCAAATTTGGTTCTGACACTTTTATCCGTTGCATCTGATACGACCAAATTTGGTTCCACTCGGCGCGCGCGCTTTCGAACGCTTTGTTTACCATCGAAAGCATTTTGTCTCTTTCATGCGTATGGCAGATCGGGTACAGTATTAAATTCTCTCTGTTATCATGCGCCGCAGTAACTGCGCAGTCCATGTGAAGTATTATTACGGAACGCGCGAAGTCGAACGCAACTTTCTAGAAACGTCAAATCCGCCATTGCTTATGTCGGCATTTCAGAAACGGTTTTCGTGTAGATTTCGGTGTGTTTTTGAACGAATCGTAAGTAAAACCATTTCTACAACATCATATAGTCCCCCTAAACTGATTAGATGTACCATTTATCGTGTATATAAAGTATTTCGGGTCTTTGAATGTCCGCGTCGCAAATGCCAATGTCCGCCATTGATAATCGCAAAAATGTTTTCTTGCGATTCTTGCATAATTTCTCGTGATATATCAGAAATTTATGGATATATAGCTCTGAAATATATGTGATTATGTTTTCCCGTTATATAACTTATGCAATAACTAATGTTTTTTTTGATAATGGTTGATTTCTCAAAACGCTTATGTTTTAGTATTCAAAGATTCGCTCTAAAAATACTAAAATTCGTGTTTTTCATCATTTTTTGCGGGAGGCTAATAGAGAATTCGAAAAAAAAACGATATTTTATACGATAAAAACATAACCTCAATTTTTTTCGATAAAATTTCGTAATTTCATAAAAGTTGGATTTCTTTATATCGGGAATTATAGAATATATAAAATAAAGTAGAAAAGTATATATAACTTTTTTGACATAACTGCATATTTAGTGAAAAAAAAACAGTTAGAAAGTTTTCGAATTCAATTTTGTTATTTTACAAAAAATGTCGTTATCCTTTCATCAATTAGATGGCATCATCGCGACGGGACAGAATCCTAGACCTGGTGGTGGAGCAGTCTTCTGACGATGAGAGCAGCGATGGGAGCAGCATGGGCCCGGCGGAAGAACTTGGGATGGAGACCGATGAAGGAGCGGATGACGGAGCGGAGACGACTTGGGACCAGTACATTGGCTTTGGCTATATGTCGCCGCTTTATGAGATGTACTGGTTGAGTCCATCAGGCACCAAAGGCAGATGTAAGTATAACTAGAAGTGAATTACAATTTTATCATAAACAACTTAACATAACGGCCGATTAAACGGCCAGGGGCTAACGGGCCCATGATGAGGTGGCCACGATGACCCATGTCTTCAGGGTCGGTCACACTCACGGGTCAACACTAGTGATGGGCGTGATTCTCAATTTTCAATCACGCAACGATCACGTTACTGGTATTTTATCACGCGTGATAATAACTGCTACTCGTGATTTTCGTGATTGTACTGAAATGTACTGTGAAACGTTAAGTAACGAAGTTTCGTCAATGTGATAACTGATAACAGAAACGCGCATTATATTTGCTTTATTGGTAATTAGAAGAATTAGCGTTCAGAAAGATTAACTCTCTCGCTCTGTTGGCGCTAAGCCGAGTTCGTCTTTCTGAAATAATATAAGCCACTTGTCGCCAAAAGTTATTTTATTGCTAACAAATCATGAGCAAACTCATTTACATGAACGATTACGACGCGAGCGATAAGAGTGTCCAAATTCATGCCATAACAGTGTCTAAATTCATGCGATAACAGTGTCCAAATTCACGTTACGTACGAAATGAACGCGCCACTCATCAGTTATCGTCCAGCCGGCGCGGGCGTTCGTCAGAACGAACGGCGGATCACTGATCCACTGATCATATCACTGATCCACTGATCGCCGATCACTAGTGATTGAATTCGAATGAACGAAACCAAGTGAACGGTTCAATTAGGCGCTCACCGATCATCGTTCAGTGGCGCGCCGCGCGGTCGTTCAACGGCGATCAGTGAGAACGGCCAATCGATGTGATCAGTGATCGGTCGCGTCGTAGCGGCGCGCGCCGAGTGATGGCAACGCGGTGCTGTTCGTAGCCGTGATTCAAATAGCATGTTCTTTCGAATTCTCGTAACGCGTTCTTCGTGATTGCAAATATCACAGGTTATTGTTATTGCTATTCGTGATCACACCCATCACTAGTCAACACCCATCCGATGGCCTCCTCGCATGGGGTGCGAACCTGGGTAGGACACTGGGTCAACCAGTCTCCCCCGGGAATCAATCCTCTGGCGCTCCTGGACGGTCTGCGCACCGAGCGGCGCAAGCCAATCGATTGTGCTCTCCGACTAACAATCGGGGGAGTCTGGAAACTGTATTATTTCCTATAGAGCGGGGGTGGTTGTGTACCTTATGGCGACTGCTCTTGAATTGACCATTGGCCATCCGATCCCGGTTCAGAGCCAGGCAAAGGACGCCTTGGTCCGCTATAGATTCGGTGTACTCCGTTTCACCGCTTCATAAGGGAGAGGACCGCGCAAGCGACCTCGAACTCGGAACCAATCGAGAGACCGGAGAAATCTGGTCACAATTGGTAGTTAGGGCGCGAGTGCCGCCCGCCAGGTAACATACCTGGCTACTCGCGGTAAGGCGTTGGCTTCTAACGGGTTGTGGCGTAGCTAGACGTTGGATTTTGTAAATGTCCAAAGTCTTCTACGCTCACTGCAGGGCGACAGAACGACTAATCGTTAAAACGTCCTGTGGTGACGGGCTCGCCCGTTGTAGATGACACCGCAAGATGTTAGTCAGAGTGCACAATCGATTGGCTTACGCCGCACGGAGCGCAGGTCGTCCAGGAGCGCCAGAAGGTTGATTCCTAGGGGAAATGTCGCAAGATGTCTTGACTGAATCGAGGGCTTTTCCGTTGTCAACTACTCTTCAGACTTCTGTATGATTTTATTATCATAGATTTATTATTAATTTTTTGTGTTTTTTTTCTAAATTTCAGCAACCTGTCGGATGCCCACCCAGATCTCCACCACTCACCGCCGCCGCCCGATCCCTTACTCGCTGCTGTCGTTAGAGAGGTATCAAAGTATTATAAAGAAATTGATTTGAAGATTTTATTACATACAACTAACGGAATTCTTGTATCTTCTAGACGTCTCCGCCATGGTCGCCTGGACTGTCCCGTCTGTTGTCGTCGCAGCTTAGAACGGTTTGTATATATAATAAATATAGTTTGGCAAATTGATTTTGGAGATTCACGGAATTCTTGTATCTTTTAGACGTCATCTCCGCGGTCGAGATCTCGCTCGCCACAGCCAGGACCGTCCCATCGAGTACCTCCACCTCTACCTTTTATTTTCTAAAATGCAATGTATTATCTTTATAATGGCTCGATTGATTGCGTTTCTTCGTAAACTAAAGTCCTGTACTATTGTAGTCCCGCAGAACTATTGTAGTCCCGCAGGTTATTCGCGTGTTAGTTTGATTTTACTATGTTCTTACGATCTAGATTATATGTACAACTTACGAGCTATGTTAGCTTCGATCTACTTTATATGTACAACTTACAAAATTTGTTAGCGAAGTAGAACTAATGTGGTAATTGTCTAAATTATTATGTTCAATGATTATCTTATTTTAGTTTCACACATATATTTTGTGATACATTTGTTTCAGTGATACATGTGATACATTTTGTGATACATTTCACACGGACGACTTTCTGCGCGTCGAATGTAAAATGAACGGTTGTCACTTTTCCGCACTAAAACTAACTACCGAAGATAAAGCAGCTGAATCTAAGACCGCTTGAAATGCGTTCAACCTTATTCCGACGGCTATAAGTTCGACAGAATCGTCGATCGTTCATTTCATATTCTGCTCTTTTGTGTTTTTTTTCTAAATTTCAGCAACCTGTCGGATGCCCACCCAGATCTCAACCACTCACCGCCGCCGCCCGATCCCTTACTCGCTGCTGTCGTTAGAGAGGTATCAAAGTATTATAAAGAAATTGATTTGAAGATTTTATTACATACAACTAACGGACTTCTTGTATCTTCTAGACGTCTCCGCCATGGTCGCCTGGACTGTCCCGTCTGTTGTCGTCGCAGCTTAGAACGGTTTGTATATATAATAAATATAGTTTGGCAAATTGATTTTGGAGATTCACGGAATTCTTGTATCTTTTAGACGTCATCTCCGCGGTCGAGATCTCGCTCGCCACAGCCAGGACCGTCCCATCGAGTACCTCCACCTCTACCTTTTATTTTCTAAAATGCAATGTATTATCTTTATAATGGCTCGATTGATTGCGTTTCTTCGTAAACTAAAGTCCTGTACTATTGTAGTCCCGCAGAACTATTGTAGTCCCGCAGGTTATTCGCGTGTTAGTTTGATTTTACTATGTTCTTACGATCTAGATTATATGTACAACTTACGAGCTATGTTAGCTTCGATCTACTTTATATGTACAACTTACAAAATTTGTTAGCGAAGTAGAACTAATGTGGTAATTGTCTAAATTATTATGTTCAATGATTATCTTATTTTAGTTTCACACATATATTTTGTGATACATTTGTTTCAGTGATACATGTGATACATTTTGTGATACATTTCACACGGACGACTTTCTGCGCGTCGAATGTAAAATGAACGGTTGTCACTTTTCCGCACTAAAACTAACTACCGAAGATAAAGCAGCTGAATCTAAGACCGATTATGAATGAATGAATGAATGAATCTAAGACCGATTATGAATGAATGAATTAATGAATCTATCATTATCTTATTTTAGTTTCACACATATATATTTTTATACCTAACGATGAAAAAATGATAGTGGTTGTAAAAAGTCTGTTGGCTAAAATTGTACTGTATTATCTTTGGTAGGTATATTATGTAATTGTTTTGTATACCTAACATTAAAAATAGGTTTCCTCTTAATTTGCTTACTGATTCTTCTCAGAGTGGCCATTTTCGAATCAGTTGTAAGTCATAACAAAAAAAAAAATATGTTTGATTTGTGGGAAAATCGTGTTTTATTTCTTCGTATGATTTTTTGGTAAATATTTTTTTTTTGTATTTTTGTAACAATTTTTTTTTTTTTTATAAAGTTTATACGTAAAATAATGAAAGAATTTATATTCTGCAAAGATTGCGTAACAAATTATGTTATTACAACCACTGCAAATTTTATCGATATTATCAAATGTGTTTGCCCATCACTAGCGGCTTTCAGCTTTTTGTATGGGAATTATTGCAAACTTCCAGTATTATTTATTATTATTTTTACTATGAAACGTGACTGTTTAGAGTATAATAATTACTTATTGGACATATAACAAGCGCCAATATTTCAATAAATTTCAAAAACTATTAAAGACTTCGGAATTATGACGGTTCAAAAATAGTACTGCTTTTTTGAGGACAGATTTGAAACATATTTAGTTTTCTATATCTATAAAACAAACTGGAGGTTTTTGTTCTATTTATAGCATAGTATGATATAGTAGTCGACTGATTTCAACACAATTTCAAATAAAAAGAGCCTCTAATCATTCATAAATAAAACATACATAAAAAAAAAAACTCGATGATTCATCAAAAATTTTCGTGGTTTTCATGAGCTAATATCTAAATATTTTTGTATGCTAATAAGTAAAACGAAATAATAGTTTTGATAAAGAATATAATACAGATGACGTAAGTATTTACAATTTCTAAATAGACTTCCGTATTTTCTCGTAATACAATTATACGGCAGAAATGGCGAGTTTTTTTCACTTCTTTGAAGTTCTCATATTTATTCATAATTATCCAATTGTTTTACAAAATGATATTTCAATATTCTATATTCGAAATTTCAATGCCATCATTGTGCAGTTGTTCTTTTTATGATTGGTGTAGTAGTTTCGTAGTTATAGTCCTTGAAGTCGAGCGCCGTCGATGTCGCCGAAAATCCTGCAAAAGTGACAGCAGATGATTCCATGAAAATACCCATTTACTCCAAGGGTTAAGAACATATTTTCTTCAGAAAATAGCATTAAATGAACCATAAAGAGCAGGCTTTGACAGAAACATCTAGTATTTTTCTCACTGTTTACTTTGTTGTAAAAGAATTTTTGTTTAAAAAATCATTGAAATTACGTCTTATGTGATATAATATTTGACAATGAAGGGCATTTTCATTAAGATGTTTTGTAGTGGCAATCCTGACGCTGTTATTTTTTTGGTCTCCCACCGCAAAAACTCTACAACAATCCTCAGAATTTAAATGCGACCCGATTATTTTCTCGTAGTACGCGCGGTTCTCTATGTGCGTCTATAGTCCACATTTTATTGAAATAAAACGCACCGCAGTGCGCGGGCAGCCTTAATTAGAATTTTATTTAATAGCAACATTATTAATAGCAGTGATTATTTAATAGCAGTGACAAGAGGCCAGTGACTGTCTAATCATTTTCTTTCGCGAGCTCATTGTCGGAACAGTTAAATCCTTTTACAGTCTGGCAAAAAAGAGTAGACCCTTAATAATGGGGAAAAATAATTATATCGCATCACAGCAATGTTAGAATAGTAAGACCAAATAATCTAGGGCCTATGAACATGTCTCAGTACCGTCTCCCAAAATGCGTATTGTATGTAGGCAACGCTGATATGTTTTTTAAAATATTTCGATTTTGAATGTTTTTATTCGAAATGTTATTATAAATAAAATGCGAGAGCGTACTTTGTGCTTTATATTCATATTGACCAAAATAAATTATTCGTCGTTTATGTACAAGATAAGTATATGACTTAAAGCACAGTACATTGTCTTATATGAAATATAACGCTGTCGAGTGAGAATTAGCCTGGTGTGGTCTGCCTAAGCAAACGCCTCTTCTAAAGCTTAAATAGCAATTGCTCAGGCTAGCGCTTCTGCTATTTTTACACGACTACTCAACAAAAAATTAGTTTTGTTCACGGTTCATCTATGTATGTTTTCCGTTTCTTTATTCCACTATAACCTAAACATCCGAACTGATTGAGAAGTATGTGGATTTCTTAGAATCGTTATGTCATCCAGAGTGTCATAGGGTACCTTAACTATCCGAATATGAAGTAAATATTTGTCCAAATCTCCAAATGTCAATAAATTAACATAAATATATCGTAGTTAGGGTCAAATGAAAGGCCTGCTTGAGCACATTCCGAAAATATAATAAGGGTACAGGAATAAAAGGGTTTGAACAAATTGCAAATTAAAAGACCAATCTTTGGGTCATAAAAATCAAAATGTGATTTTGTATGTATATCATAGGGATAGTTTAATGTTTGACCATATTACATAATTCCAGAATTAAATATAATATTTTTTCAAAGGCAAGCAGGAAATTTAAAAAAAAATTACTTGCTTTGGATACATATAATAAAAAATTCTGGAATTATTTAATTAATAACGTGTTTTATCAATAATGGATTTGAATAGCAATCAGTGCAATTATGGCAGTTTTTGTTACATCAAGCGAATGGCCAAAATTTTTGCTTTCAAATGGCATTTCTTGGTTGAAAAAGCCAATTATGTCAATGAAACCCTTTTATTCCTGTACCCTTCATATATGTAGGTTTATTCCTGTACCCGTCTATATGGATACATATATAAACCACAAATATTTAATTAAAAAGCCGTAATAACAGTAGGTTATTATAAATGCAATAGTTCACTCCTTTTAACGGCAGTCGTGTTTTTTATTATTTTTAATATATTTACTTGTTCTGATTCTATCACGTAGGGCATGAACCCCGGTTCTGGCCATATACCCCTTTCTGGCCACTTTCAACTTTCAATCGCAATAAATAACGAACTAGTTACACATACAGTCTGCGGTATACGGCAATCGAAAGAACATACTATGGCAACACCAAAACAGTTCACAGGAGTCTTCTGTCAATTGTCACTTGACTGAAAGCTGCTCTCAAAGTGATTCGTCAATTGAAACGTGCATTTCTTACGAAAAATCTTAAGGACGGCGGGTGAGTAATCTTTGAACATTTCTGCAATGTTTAAGTAAATTATAAATATTATTGTTTATATTGTATTCAGAAGGTGCTGTCTAAAGGCGCTTTACATTATTTTGTCACGGTATCAGTTAGAAGTTAGATTATAAATGGTGGCCACAACTGGTGCCAAATAATCTCGATTTTCTGGGTTTTGGCCACGATGGTGGCCAGAACCGGTGCACATAGTACACCAGTTCTGGCCATTTAAAAAAAAATACTGAGTTTGGTTTTAAAGTACCAACAAAGACACAAACCCTATTAGCATAGCTATTATCCTTTTTCTGTCCGTCCACTCGTCAATCTTTCTATGAAAAAACAAGCATAATATTTGCACATGTAAAAAAAGTCAATGAATAAAAAATTGTACAGTTGCTTTCCTTGTCAGTTCATTATTTCTAACACATCCTTGTTTTTTCCACAGCGAAAAATGTCAACTACGGAAAGAAAACTCGATGAAGTAAAGAAGAAATGATTTCAATACTTACCACACAAGGTAGAAATGGCATTAGATGCAATAAGAGGGGGGTGAAAGTATCAACTGCCAGCAAAAACTTCAGTGTTCCCCGGACCACCTTGCGGCATAAACTATCTGGCTTCGCACCTAAAACATCTGGACATGTTGAACCGCAACCCATTCTTGGCAAGGAAATTGAGAATGAACTGGTCGCATGGATCAAGGACAGCTCTCGTGCTGGATTTCCTATTAGCAGAAAAGGTTTATTGGACTCGGTAAAAAGAATTGTTACAAAAGGCAATATCAAGACACCTTTCGTAAATAATCGGCCTTCAAAATCATGGTTTCATGGATTTATGGGAAGATATCCCAATCTCAGCCAAAAACATACCGAGTATATAAACAGAGCTCGTGCAGCAATCACAGAAGAAAAAATAAGAAATTGGTTTGATGAGGTATCTGCGCTACTAGGCCTAGAAAATCTGAAAGTCCTAGAGGACCCATCACGAGTTTGGAATTGTGATGAAACTTCTTTTTTTCTTGCTCCAAAAGGAGGTCTCGTGCTAGCTGAAAAAGGACAACACGTCTATGATATATCGAAGAACAGCGACAAAGACAATATAACAACTCTCTTCTCTGTGAATGCCCTGGGTGAGTATGCACCTCCCTTAACAGTCTACAAAAACAAAAGAATGAGCAGCGATATTGTAGAAAATGCGCCATCTGGATGGGATGTAGAATTTAAAAACCCAAAAATGCTGCAATATATTACATCGGAAAAATACTAACCCCAAAGGATGACGAAAATAACTTCGAAATAAGTTACCTGGGGAAAAAGGAACGCTGAGCCAACTATTCATCGTGCCTCTTGAACCAGACATGGCATTGATGGCCGAATCAGATATCAAGATGATCTTACCTGCACCTGTTTTTACTGGTGCCACAAAAAGACAAAAGTCTTATTTTACTTTCGAGATCGATCTGTCAAACATAAATGTGCGTTGATTTATGTTAAAAATGTCAAATTAAAACTAATATTGAGTATTGTATTACAAACGAATGATTACCTACATTTATTTTATTATCTATCAATGTGGCCAGAACTGGTGCCTAGGTGTGGCCACAACTGGGTAAAATATGGCCAGAACTGGCGCCAAGGCTCTTCTCTGACAAAATATTTTTTATAAAAAAAAGTAAACTAAATCTAAGGATGAAATAAGCATATCAAGAAACAATAGTACATTTTATGATGCCATGATAACATAATATAACGCAGTTCCTTAAAAACTCAAAGTTACATAAGTTCAAATTTGAAAAATTTCTTAAAGTGGCCAGAACCGGGGCTCTTGCCCTACGTCTGTTCGAAAAGAGTAGATAAAAAAATCGACATGAGGGAAGAATATTTTGATGCGGCAACGCTAACTGTAACGACAGATGAGTTACATGCGGTGCCACTAGCGCAGAGCTGATAAGTGGTCACTGACCCAGGACTGTAAAAGATCGCCGTTTGCCCGTTACGGGCTGCCACGTTACCGCTGCAAATACCGCATTGTCCTTATTCAACTCCTAAATTTAATTCCATGGTAACAGGGCTGTCACCAATAAAAACACATGATTCCGGTCACAATTACCAAATGGCGTACTAAACAAATAAATAAAAATTTTTTTTTTTTTTTTCTTTTGATGTGTTAATTTTTTTTTAATTTTTATTTTATTTTATTTTATTTCTGGAAACATACAGCGCATACAATTGAAACGTGTGCATAAACATAATGTAGAAAAAGAGAAAAACATTACGCCGATAATCGTTTCCTATGAAATTAACAGATTTCCGCATATTACACATTTGGATTTCGGCATATTACACTTAAAAATTAATTGTAAAATAAACTAAGTACATGTTAAATAGAAAATTAAAATAGAAAATCGATGGGAGAGGTAGGGAATTGGAAGTGTTTAGGAAGAAGGAGTTAGACGATGGTATGTGTATATGTATAGAGATATAAATAAAGATATAAATAGGTCTTATAGTGGGTATATAGATACAGATATTTATTGATGTTTATAGATATTTTTAGATATATAATAAATATTTATAAATATTTGTAGTAGCTACTGATATGTTGCATGAAAATTATATAACTAAGAAAGATAGATGTTAACAAGCTCGTTAGGTGCAATTGATTTGAATAATTCTTTAACGAACGTCGGTTGGTTGAGGTTGAAAATGTCGATGGTGGAGAAACGAGAGTCGTACGTGCACATTATCCTATAAGCGATGGAATTTTTCCCGTAGTTGGTATTGGCACGAGAGACCTCAATCGTGCGTGAATTACGAATTAATCGCGGAGGAACGAAAAAACGTAAGTTTTCAACAAGGTATGGACTATCTATGGTATTGTGGATAACTTTGTGTAACAGTACCATATCAGCCACAGTGCGTCGGTCTTCTAGAGCTTGAATACCGAAGTGGTCCAGTCTGCTCTCGTACGTAGGAAGACCGAAGCGTCCACGATAATTGATGTGTTTTAAAAAACGCCTTTGGATACATTCTATCCTGCTTCTGTAGACCGAAAATTGCGGATTCCAAATTGAGGACGCAAATTGCACGGTACTGCGAACGTAAGCGAAATATAACATCTTCAGGACATTTATATTGGAGAAAGGTCTTGAGATACGGGTCACAAATCCTAGTGTTCTCAAAGCTCGGCTAACCATACTTTCTATATGCTGATCGAAAAGCAACTTATGATCAATTTGTACTCCGAGGTCGCGAATACATTTTACATTAGGGATCACTTCACCATTAATGTGATAACTGAACTGCACCAAGTCTCTCTTACGGCTGAAGCTTATACTGTTACATTTAGTAGCATTTAGAGAGAGTTTATTAAGTACACAGTAGTGTGACAGGCGGTCGATATCCTCCTGTAACCGGAGGCAGTCTGCCACGTCAGTCACCTCAGCATAGATTTTCAGGTCATCCGCGTATAAAATGTGACGACCAGCTGTGAAACAAGAACTAATATCGTAAAGATAGGCGTTGAAGAGCAGAGGACCCAAGTGTGAACCCTGCGGTACCCCGGACGGAATTGATGCAAAGTTCGACCTGAATCCTCCAACAACCACAGCTTGGTGACGGTTAGCTACGTACGATGATATCCACCTGTATAGATCTCCGTGGACTCCTAGTCTCTTTAGCTTACTTAAGAGAATAGGATGGTTAACACGGTCGAACGCCTTCGCAAAGTCGGTGTAGATGGCGTCCACTTGCTTCCGTTTGTCCATCGCACTTAAGGTAAAATTGGTAAATTCCGCCAGATTGGAAACTACCGACCGTTGCTTTAGGAACCCATGTTGCTGTATAGGCAGACATGGCGCGATGTAAGAGTATAGCTGTGAATAGACGACCTTTTCAAACAGCTTACTCAGGACTGAAAGTATAGAGACTGGCCTATAGTTGTCAACGATGTTTTTGCAGCCTTTCTTGTGTATTGGCACAATAAGTGCTTCCTTCCATTTCGCTGGGAAGACACCTTGGAAGAGAGACGATCGAAAAATTAGGCAGAGGGGACTCTTAATTTGGACAGCACAGTTCCTTATGAATATTGGCGGAATTAAATCACTTCCGGCACTCTTGCGCACGTCCAAATCTCGTATGCATTTGAAGACTAATTCCTCAGTGAAATCGATAGAGCTTATGCATCCAGGGATAACCTGTTCATGTGTCGTATCATATGTAGATTGGGAAATGGGCCCTTTTGACGGGTTGTCTTCTAAGTAAACAGACTGAAAGTAGCTACTAAAAATTTCGCATATTTGAGGTCCCTCAGTTGCAACAATATCTTCGTAATTCATGCATTGAGGAAGGCTGCCGCCCTTACGAATACGTTTAATAAATGACCAAAAATGTTTAGGGTTCTGAACTATCTTATTCTCGCTAACAGATATAAAACTGCGATAGCATTGTTTTTGGAGGAGTTTATGCCTCCTTCGTAGTAGAGCGAACGTATCGTAATCGCGGGGATTGCCGAAACGTTTCCACTTTTTGTGAAACTTGGTTTTCTCTTTAAGGACTTTTATTAAAGCAGGAGAAAACCAGGTCGGGTGTGGTTTTTTAAGAGTCTTGATATAGGGGACATATTTTTCGATTGCATTGTTTATTACAGTATAAAAATTGGTCACGGCCGTGTCTGTAGGGATATCATTAATCAACTCAGACCAATTTATTTTCGATAAGTAATCATTTATCTGAAAATAGTCGGCGGTGTTAAATTTGTAGACTAAGCGTGGTGATTCTCTTAACGGAGCCGATAGAGCGTTATGGATTTCTACGTTTAGAGAAGGATGGTGCGAATCCTCCGGAACAAGAGGATCTTCGTCACGGGTAACACATGTCTCAACGTTTGACAGGACGAGATCAAGCCAACGGCCCTTCTCGTTAGCAACCCCATTGTATTGGTCAAGCCCAGCGAATGTAATGTAGTCAACAAATGAGGCACTAACTAGGTCCAGTCCTCCCGTGTGTTGCATAACGGAGCTATCCCTCGAACTTTCCCATTTAATATTCGGAAGGTTGAAGTCTCCAAGAACTAGGAATGTGTCATCAGGGTGCCGTTCCCTCAGAGAAATGCACGTTTCTAAAAAGGTGTCGATGTGATTTTGGTGACTTTTGCCTCCGGGTATGTAAACGCACGCGATGTGAAGGTCACATTTGGATGCAAGGAGATGCCCGGACACCGTGATTCAGAGGCACTCAGGTAATACACCCTCGGGCCACCAGTCAGGTCGGGCGCGTGGACGCAGGCCTTTCTTAGCTGCAATCATAACTCCGCCGCCTCGGCCAAGTCCTGTAGTCTCTTTGTTCCTGTCGAATCTGTAAAGCTCGTACCTTTGATCTACCAATTCACCGTCAAGTATACCACTTGTTAACCAGCTCTTGGTGATTGCTATTATGTCAAAGTCGCGCGAAAGAACATTTTGTGCAAATAAGTCGGTCTTTGTACGAAGTCCGCGTACGTTCGCGTAGAAGATTTTTATGTTACTCTCCATGATGAATTATATAATAATAATAATAATATGTATATAACAACCTGTATATTGAGCTACTGGTAATACATATGAAAATATAACCTTGAATTGGATAATTTACGTGATTTGATAGATAAGTGTAAATAAAATATGCGGATGTGGATGTGAGGATCGGAATGCTATTTTTATGGGGTCTATTGTTATGGGAATGCTCAGCGCTAGAGAGCTGAAATCGCGATATGATAGCTTGATGGTAGTATGAAAAATCACAAAATGAAATTATAAAAAAACACGACTATTAAGTTGTGACTCTAAAGATATACAATGAGCAGGCGATGTGTCATTTTTCCTGACGTAGATTCGACAAGAGCGTGTCCAGCAATATTTGATGTTCCGATCCTTGACAAGCTCGCGGACTTTTTTATATAAAGCTTTGTATTAAAGCTACAATTTTCGACAAATAAAATTAGTAGTAGTAAAAGATTTATTAAACAAAAGCTACAATCCACACATGCTTTCTATAAGCTGGGTGATTTTTTTGAGCATGCCAATTCCTTCAAATGGGAATAACATTAATATGTAACTTTCAGGTACCTCATTTTAGTTCTTATTGTTTAATAATAATATTATGAATTTAATATATAATATGTAGATTACAATGTGTAATGTAACATACCTGATCATATACATACGTTGTTTTTTCCAATTTTGTTTTGATACTTCTATTGTGTGATTATTTTTTGTATAAAGTGCTTGATGACTATTAATATTCTTATAATAATCTATTTTATATGTATACTCATGTACATGGATTCAGCTCTATTTTTTATTTTTTTTTAATTTTTTTTGTCTGCCGTGTAAAGCCGACTTTAGTCAACGCTATTGTCGAATTAATATTTATGCTTTAATCGTTTTATATCTACATTTAAACTGACGAATTCTAATATGCGATAATTAGCTTTAAATCATAATTCATGCTTTTATTGTATATTCTGAATAAATAAATTGAATACTGAATACTGAATACTGAATAGTAAACAAATAAAGAGCGTCCGTTACGCTATCGAATCTACTGTACATATCACCTACATCGAATCACCGGGACAACCATTTAACAATTTAAAAGTGTCAATTTTACTGATGATTGTACACCTGAAGAAACGAAGAAAAACCACTGCGTATAGGCACGGTGACTCCTTGTCACAGTGCGGCGGGCGCGAGCAACAAACGAGCCGCGCGGCCGACAAACAGACGCCGGTGCTTTGATGCGAGCCGTTGACTTCCCGAGTCAGCGGTGGCGCAGCCACTCCCTTGTCACGCGGTGAGGCTCACGCAGGCAGCATTTGGTATCACCCCGACCAACCTACTGTACACAGTGGCTCCGACTCCCCGATTCGGAGCGAGTTACCAGCTTCCTCGTTTAGCAGCTATGTGAGGTTTTTCTATAAGACTTTCTCTATTATTTGCACATTGTTTATAATAAAATATGTTTTTTTTCAAAATTTCCTGCAAATGTTCGCGACCACCAGTAAAACCCAAATCTTCCCTTACGATAGTCAATAACTTTTGTAAAGCTGGTACCTCCTTGCGTACGGTATAGAAAAAATGCACTTTTTGACGTATGGCACCTACGACATAAAAATCTTCAAATTCCCTTAGGTGGCCTCTCGTATGCTTAGCAGGTGTTTCAAATTTGCCGCCATTATTGTATCTTCTTTTATTATGCGTCGAACTGTGCTTTCGGATTAGCCTGAAATCGATAAAAATAGAAACTAGTTATTAAGTTTCACAATTCGTTCGTTCACCTAAATTCATACATTACGACACGGTTGACAGATACCAACAATGTGGGGTTTGACTATACAGAAGTCTTGCGAAAATAGTTCTATATTGAATAGTTCTATTTAGTTAAGAATAGTTCTATTTTGCCAGCGTGCAATTAGTGGGTTGGTTAAGTGTATCCTTTTACCTACTCCACAATGCTGTTTTAAATTTACTTTTTAATTATTTTTTGATAATTATGCCCAAAAAATACAAGCGGTAGTTGCAGTATGAAGTGTGCAAAAGGGGGGGTCAGAGGCGGCACTTCCTTTGGCCCGTCAAACTCTAACAGTGCTAACGATGTAAATATTGATCTGGTCCATACGGAGATTATGGACACTCACCGCCTGCAAAGAAGGTACCTGAAACGGCAAACCTGTACAAGATAAATGCCTCCGGGCCATATATTGTCTATGTTCAATTTGAACCACCAACCCCCTCCGGCGAGGAAGCCGACAAGTCGAGTAATCGCACAATCAACCCGATTGCCTTAGGCAAAGCAATCTTTGACCAAAAGGTCCGACGAATTGAAAACCTCAAGAAGATAGGCCGCAACCGGGTCGAAATCGCGTTTAAATCCGGCAAAGAGGCAAACGCATTTGGGTGAGGCCGCCATTTTTTGCTGATTTCGTTAACAAAAACCTCCGCTGCCTGTATTTTTTAAATTACGTTTCTTTTGTAATTTACGATAATTGCAACGAGGCAAGCAACAATAGGGCTCACGTTGTCACTTTAAATATTTCAGTTTAGTTGGGAAAATAAAAAGATGTGTCGAATGAAACGTGAAAAAAAGAAGGATTTTTACAAAAAAACACCTATCCGCCACGGTAGAGGTATACTTTAAGTGACGCTGTAGCAAAAAGTAAGAGATATTTTGAGACACGACTGTTGTGTAAAGAATATTCATATAAATAGCTATCATTAATTTTTATTTCGTAACGTTGTTTCTAGGACCTTCCGTGAAAAAATATACAATTTTCAATTTTGTCGTAATACTTTACTTATACGCTACTCTATCAACGTCACCAATATTTCCGGGCACGTATTAAAACCAAAGTTTTTAGGGTCACGATCGGGGGCTGGCAACACCAAAGTTTAGATAATCTGTGGTCAGCGGCTTGAAGGCAGCCATTTTTTTGACAGTCGATAAGTCAATGTCACCTCGAGTGAATGTGCACGCTGTTTCCCGAGGAAGATTTTTGAAAATAAAAAGGTGAGTTTTCGTGTTTTCATAAAAGTTATTAGTGTACACTGTGTGTTAAGATGAAATTCATGTTTGGAGCTGTAATGCGATTGAAATTGTACGTTATTTACAGAGTTCTGACCGGTTTTGTCAACGCGACCGGTAGTGTATATGTACCACTACTCCACCTTTTTTTGTATTCGCCACCTCTGGTGACGTATATATTCGTCACTTCCTATACGCTACCAAAATAAAGGTGAGTTTTCACTTGTTTTTTTATTGCTATTTAAACAAGAAACCGACTGAATAACAGGTCGAGTTTGAGCAGACTTAAATGATTGATACTAATATTACGGGCTTGTCAATATGATGGATTTAAATTAATTAATTATTTTTCATCGAGCCCCTGGTTTACGTTAGCTATAATTTTCACTCTCATTGTCCTTGTGTTTTTATTATTGTTGATATCACTGAATTTTCAACGTTTGTCAGTTATTGAAAATTTATTCATTATTAACTTTGATAAAACCAAATCGGAAGACGTATCGAACACAAAATGTGGCACAACGAAACTGCGTACCTACATGTTCTCCGAACGGCTTAGTCAGATTTTTGTGTTTTCTGCATGACATAATTTGACAGCTGACAGTTTTATTGTTTGGTTTTGCATGACACGTCATTTAAGTGATGTAAAGACAGTTATCATATTTTATCTTCCTAATTTGATTACATCAAAGATTCTACATTTATTACAGATGCCTTTAACATCAGCAGAGAAATCTAAAAGGTATAGAGAGAGACTTAAAAATAACCCAGAAAAATATGATATATCTAAACGAAAAAGCAGAGCAAGATCTTCTAAACAGTATCAAAGAAAGATGAAGGATTTGGATGAAAGCAAGAAAAATGATATGAGATTAGAATGGCGCCAACAATATGCTTCAAGAAAGCGTAATACAAATCTTCGAGACAATAGTAATAGCACAGAAACTAATTCTAACGAAGTACACAGTGAGGTGAGTGAAGTTATTATTTATAGTAGAAAATTATATATTTGGCGTATGAACACAAATTTCACTATATTATTTTGTTACCAGGTGCAAAATATCAACGCCGAGATACAGTCAAAAACTAAACTAGATAAAACTGAAGTAAGTAAAATAAGAAGAAACGTTGTCAATATTTTGAGACGAGAAAACGCAGAACTGACGCAAAGACTCCTTACTTTAGAAAGGGGATTTAATACACTTCGCAGAGAAATGCGCGATTTGAAAAAGAAATATCAAGACACAAGACAAGAAGTACAAACAAACATCGAAAATGTAACTGTCTCAAGACAAGAAGACACTCCTCTCAAAAGAAGTGACGAGTTTGCAGTAACACATCTTGCTGCACTTGAAACTCCCAAAAAGGAATTAATTAAACGGAAAATATTTGAATACAACGTTCTCACGGACTCATTAAAGAAAACTTATAAATCTTTCAATAATACCGAAAGAAATGTTTTAAAAGAGGTTTTCGACAACGAGTTTGTGAAGAGATATAAAGTCACCACAAACCTAACTCAGAATATTGGACTTAAAAGTAACATAAGGAAAAAAAAAGAAAACAAAAAGGTAGCAGAAGAATTAAAAGAAAGATTAACAAAATTTTATGAAAGAGATGATGTGAGCAGAGCAAGCGCTGGGAAAAAAGAATGTCTTATGAAATCGAAGACTATCGCGGTTGTTTGACATTATAAATAGGATAGAAAACGAATTTACCGCGTGAAATTTGTAGGACCCGACGTTTCGGTGACGTTGCAGCCGCCGTTGTCAAGGGTAAACGTCGAGTTTACCCTTGACAACGGCGGCTGCAACGTCACCGAAACGTCGGGTCCTACAAATTTCACGCGGTAAATTCGTTTTCTATCCTATTTATAAGAATGTCTTACAAACAAAAAAGTTAAAAAACAAAAGAGATACTTATTAGATAAACTCAGAAATCTGCATCTTAAGTATATGATTGAAGTTGGTAAAATTTCTTTCAGCACATTTAAAAAGCACAGACCTTTTTATGTGGTGGCTCCAAATTTGAAAAATTTAGAAACATGTGCTTGTTTAAAACATGCAAACATGCAGTTCATAATAAATGCTCTGAAATCTGCTGGTATATTAGAAAATAACGATCTGAATATGATAATTGCAAGTCTTGTTTGCGACCAAATGTTCAAGGGGTGTATGTATGGTGAGTGCAATGCTTGTGCAGAAAACTTTATTAAAGTTGATGAAATTGAAAATAACAAAAGAGTCAAATGGTTTGCTTGGACATTTAAAGACTATGTTTATAATGAAAAGGGCACCATTAAAACCTCGAAACGCATGGCCAAGATGGAAAAAACTGGACCTATAAATGAATTATTAGATTCCTTTCACGTCCAACTAAAGGCTTTCAAGATTCACCTTTATAACGTACGCCATCAATATAAACAATATAAGCTGTGCATAGAAAACCTGGACAATAATGAAGCTGCTATTCATATAGACTTTTCAGAGAATTGGGTTGCTAAATACAACGAAGAGGTGCAAGCTATGCATTTTGGGGCATCAAAAACACAAATAACGCTGCACACTGGCGTTCTCTACGTCAAAAATGCAAAACCATTTTCATTTTGTTCCATTTCAGCGGAAAATTCACATGGTCCAGAAGCTATTTGGGGGCATCTTCATCCGATTATGAAACATATTAGGTCAGCACATCCAAACATCAACAATCTTCATTTTCATTCAGACGGACCGACAACTCAGTATAAACAAAAGAAGAATTTTTATCTTCTATGCACAAAAATGTATGAGCTTGGATTTAACGCAACATGGTCATTTTTTGAGGCTTCCCATGGAAAGGGGGCAGCGGACGGAATTGGTAGTAGCGTTAAAAGAACCTTAGACTTTAAGGTTTCACATGGTCTAGATATACCAGACGCTCAAACAGCATTTGAAGTTTTACAGAATGCAGAATCGACAGTCAAAATGTTTTTGGTACCACCTGAAAACATTCAGCGTTTAGATACCAGTATTGTACAGAAACTGCTTCCTATCCGTAATACATTGAAGATACATCAACTCATCACGCATTCAAAGTTTGCTGTGAAGCACCGCATTCTATCTTGTTTTTGCCAAAGTTTGAAAGGAAAATTCGAATGCCATAATCCTGAGTTACACGTTTTTAATTTTGATGAAAAGTCGCTCAATGATTGTCAAATGGAAAAGGTAGACGAATCATGCATATTTTTAGACGAAGTGACGGGAAATATCATAAAAAGTAAAAAAATATGCAATAAACACAATACTGTTGATTTCAATGATGAAGACATCTTTCCTGTTGATTTTAATGAAGAAGACATCTTTCAAACAAAAGATTTAGATGATGCAAGCACATTGTTACGAAATATCGACGAAATAACGGAAGATTTTTTTTCGAAAAAACGATAAATAGAAGACAATTTGAACTTGACAACTAATCACAAGAAAAATAAACGCTTGAAAAGAAATACATTCCTGAAAGAAAAACGTAGCCTGATTGATAGTTCTGACGAAGAAAATGAGTCTGATAATTATTCTGTTCATGACTCATCGGATTCTGATTTTGCCGCTGGGACGGACTCGGAAGTGACTGATGACAATGATTTTGAACGCAATAAGGACACAAACATAGAAATAATTGTAGGATCATTTGTTTTGGTTAAGTTTCTTACTGAGAAAAGGACTAAACGCTATATTGGAGAAGTCACAGAAATATATGAAAATGGTTATAAAGTGAAGTTTTTACGAAACAAAGGAAAAGGGAAATTTGCTTGGCCAATTACCGAAGACAAATCTGTCGTATACAGATCCGACATCGAACAGATACTTCAGAAACCAAAAACAGAGAGAAGAGGTTTAAAAACCTTTGACATTGAAGATCTGAGCATAATAATAGAGTAAAAGTAAGAAAAGAAGAGGGAATGTCACTGTACAATTTAGATTTTTACGCGGTTTTTAGTTTAACATATGAAAACTTGCTTGAATACACGCTGATGCCTCTCACAATAGCGTATTCACATTTTTGTAAATTTTGTATGTGTGCCTAATAACAAAATTCTACTTTAACTCCTAGAGCGCCGCCGTCACATACGCTGTGCCAGACGATTTTTGTCCCTCGGCGCCGGTGTCACACCGTCTGTGACAGCAGATGCGGCGCTGATTTTTATTTTTTTTCTACCTAATGGTTTACTACCAGCGTAATAAATTTAAGTACAGCCGCTTGCCAATAAAACTAGCAACCGAAAGAAATATCGCAGTTTACAAAATATCATTTTTGAGATGCCTAAACCGACCCTGAAAACCGACCCTGAAACCTTCAATTCTCCGAAATAGGAAGTAACAATAGGTATTATTCGCGATTCAATGCCGGTTCCTTGGAACAGTTAACACGAGCAAGCCGTTTATTGAGTAAAATCTCGTATTTTTTCAAATAATTTATAATAAATTATATATCATGTTATTAGAAATTTAGTCTAGATTACATATACTTAAATTAATCTGACGTTTCACAAGTAATTTCCTGGAAAACTTTAACTTACTGTAGCAACGCCCAAACACATCGCGACTATAGAGGATGTTTTATATTTGTTACATAATGATTACAAGAAAGTTTTTATTTATTTATTTTTTTAACGAAAGATTTTTTAACATAAAAGAGTGAGTTTATATCGCTGTATTTTTTTTTAAAATCAGACTTTGTTTCCCAGGATATTCAATTTCCGATGATATATATATTTTTTTTATTTCCTTTTCTTTGTAACAAAAGTCTACGAAAAATAACCTGCACACGATTTTTAACAGTTTTTTAAGTACCTACATAAACAAAAAGTATTTGATAACATATTAAAAAAATGGAGTATACATTTTTTAAGTTTTTAACTATATTTTTATGTATAGAATCAAGCTTACGTCTTTTACTCTCCAATAAATACTAAACTTGTATCTTCATTTTTGAGTCTTAAAATTCCTTGATGTCATAGATTTTTGATTTGAGAATTCCAAAGAGAGATTAGAGGTACAGTATTGTATAGGCAATTTCGGCGAGCAAGGATCTGCGGCAATTCGTAAAGTCCGTATTTATGATTTTGACATGTAACGGTATCGCCAGCGTTAACCACCAGACCACGCGTTTCCAAACTGTTTCGCTTTCTGCATTATTTAAAATATACATGAAATAAGCAAGTTAATATACTATAGTCTGATATAAGTCAATAATAGAATGCGTTTGTAGATAATGATGTATATTCTATGCATCTATTATATACAGAATGGAAAACCTGGAGAATTCACCCGCTCTTCCGCTTACCAAGAAGCAAAGAATTTTGCTGCCGGCAATTCCCGTGCGAATAACGCCAGGAGGCAGCATTCGAGTAAGCTCGGAAGACCGCGTTATATGCAGAATCTTTAAAAATAAACATTAGTATAGAGGAAAAACATAGCTCTATGCATATAAATGTGCTAGCATATCCGAAATGAGGCGAAGTCGCACAACCAACTAGACCTATAAGGTCTGTATCTGGCTATGCTGGAAATATATCTTTGAAATACATTGGTAAATCATTTACATAAACTAAAAATAGAATAGGGCCCAAAATTGAACCCTGCGGGACACCAAATTTATTAATTAAAGCAATCGAACAGTGTTTCGTAATGTTTTGATTTTGACAATGTGTAATTTCCACGATTAAAGTTCTATTTTTCACATATGAATCAAACCATTTTAAGCAGTCCTCTCTAACTCCATAATGATTTAGTTTGTTTAGTAAAATATCACGCCCAACGCAATCAAGTCGCCTAGATAACCATAGTCAAAATAGTCGCCTAGATAACCATGTCAATGAGTCTCGGAAGGGTATAAAAGAATTTTGGTTACGAATGTATTCTATTCGTTAGAATGTATTGTCTATTTTCGTCTACAATCAGGTCGCTTTAAATATAATATGTAAGTATAAGTTACTGCTTTTTGTGGGTAATTTTTATATTTTCATTATCAATGGTGCTTTATAATTCTATAATCCTAATACTAGCAGTCCCACTTGTCAATGTTTCATAAATAATAACCCCCTTAAAATGTTGTAGGTATTCAAACACCCGACATGTATTTTATTATTTTAACTATAGAATATTGTATTGTCATCGGAACTTTTTATGTATGTAAAATTTAAAAATAATTGGTTGTATAAAAGTTCGTCAAAATCGAGTTACAAAAGTACACCTACCTTCTGGCATTGTACTGAGAAACAAATGAAGTTCAATTAAAGCCATAAATAGTAAATACAACATTTTTGTACATATTATTGTTTTTGTTACGGACAATAACGAATAAATATAAATATAACGAATAAATATAAATATAAATTTTAAAATAACTTTATTTATAATTCTAAAACTACTAACCATAAGTTAAAAAGTAATGTTTATATTATCCATGCAATTTCTAGGACTTTCATTTGCCAGCGGTCAGTGGAATTATTTGGGAATAAATGTTTTCTTTAATAAATTTTACATGACATAAATCACGATGTTATTTGTTGCTCTTCATCTCTTTCAGACTTTTAAGCTAAATTTTATATGGACATTATTTCTGAGTTGCCGAATATTTCGTGTCATCTCAGAAAGTCGACCTGGTGAGTTATAATTGTAAGGTATGTTGACATTTTTGAATGTAAACTTTATCTTTATTATTGGTACTTAACTATCACTATCAAACAATCGTCATTGAGTACCTGTCTTATATTCGTATAGTAAAATAAATCTAAAACGGTAACAGTAAGTTGTATTTTTGTTATCTACTTAATCAAGATAAGAATTATTATAAAATTATGAAATAACTAAATCTCAAAATATCACGACAATAATTACTGGTAAAATATTTTGTTTACAATGATGAAAAATAATAATCAGTAGACTAATAATACGCTAGTGTTCGTAAATATAGATGAGTACAATAAGTAACCCTAATGAAAATTTATTTCTTAAAACGTTGACAATGATTCTAATACGTTAACGCAAGTCCAAATGTGACACGGTGTCTAATTAAAAAGGACAAATTTAAAAGAAATGATTGACGAAGTAAGAGTTGTTGCAGATTAAAGTTTTAGAAACAGAGTACAGACCCTTGGTCCCAACGCAGGGATATCGATGCTTCGACCTTCATAGGGCTTCGTCATTGTATCGGTCGGTCGCGTGGGTAGTGACAAACAGATGTTAGACTTACGATTCGACTTGAGTAACCTAAAAAAAGGAGTGGCCTTTTGAATCGCCTTTTGCAGGTATATTATAGTCAGTTACTAGAAGCATGGCTACTAATAAATTAAGCGCTAAAATATGAACGGTGTGATTCTTATACACCTGTTTTATTCATTTACGAATGATGGTTTTACACAAAATGTGGGATAGTTGCAATATATAAGTAAAAAAGTACCTACCCAGGAAGTACCTAGGTACAATTTTTTTAATTAATTATATATTTTATACTATATTCCCTTATTAATATTATTAATAATAATTACACTTAAATTTTTACTATACTTTAATTTTATTGCAAAATACCTAGGTATTTTCTTTTCAAAAATAGCTATAATGATATTGAAGAAATTTTTCGAAAATTATATTTTAATGGATAATCATAACACACCCTTACTAATTACTTTGAGAAAACTGTTTCTGGGTAGTGTTTTATAGCTACCTAGCTATTCAACGAAATTGGTATTAAAAATACGAAATAAATGGGTATATAGTTAGGGATAAAAAGGGATTTTACTAGGTAGATTACCTAGTAAAACTTTGTCTTGGTAGCCGTTATGTTTAGTTTCAAGATTTCAGAGGCATTACAGAGAGTCTAACTAAAATAATATATCGATCGTTTACAAACACCCTATGTTTTGAGTCACGTAAACTCCGCCGGAAAAAGTAAAACCAAAAATATTGACAAATTGAAATTAATATTACACTACTTATTAGTACTATAACTAGAGTGGCACAGAGCCCAGTGGGGTGGGGTGGTAGTGAGTTGTGTTGTTGTTGTTCATTGTATGAAAGGGCACATCTACTTTCATTGTAAACTATGTTAGATTGGTAGAGTAAATAGGTAGGTCGAGTGAGCCCATTCGGTGTTAGTCGCGCTAACGCGACTGAGTCGAGTCGAGAACGCGCTCGTTTTCTTGTTCGACTTTTGCTTTTTACCCGCCTTCCCCTACGTGCCTCGCCATCTTTCGAAATAAATCGAAATCTTCTTCTTTCGAAATCGAGACCTTTAGAAATAATTCGATAGGTAGAGTAAATAGGTAGGTCGAGTGAGCCCATTCAGTGTTAGTCGCGCTAACGCGACTGAATCGGGTCGAGAACGCGCTCATTTTCTTGTTCGATTTTCAAAATTTTTCAAAATTTCAAAATTTCAAAAATGCCATTTTGTAGAGATTACCGAGGCCGTCGTTCTGTCCGACCATCGTAGCGCTATAGGTTTACTCTGTCGCGATTTATTTCGAAAAATGTGATTTTTTCATAACAATTTCCAAGTTCAAAATGAAAGTTTATATAAAATTTTTCAAAATTTCAAAATTTCAAAAATGCCATTTTGTAGAGATTACCAAGGCCGTCGTTATGTACGAACACAGTAGCGCTATAGGTTTACTCTATCACGATCTTTTTCGAAAAATGTGATTTTTTCATAATAATTTCTATGTTTAAAATGAAAGTTTATATAAAATTTTTCAAAATTTCAAAATTTCAAAAATGCCATTTTCTAGAGCTTACCGAGGCCGTCGTTCTGTCCGAACTCCGTAGCGCTATAGGTTTACTCTGTCACGATCTTTTTCGAAAAATGGGATTTTTTCATAATAATTTCTATGTTTAAAATGAAAGTTTATATAAAATTTTTCAAAATGTCAAAATTTCAAAAATGCCATTTTGTAGAGATTACCAAGGCCGTCGTTCTGTCCGAACACAGTAGCGCTATAGGTTTACTCTATCACGATCTTTTTCGAAAAATGTGATTTTTTCATAATAATTTCTATGTTTAAAATGAAAGTTTATATAAAATTTTTCAAAATTTCAAAATTTTAAAAATGCCATTTTGTAGAGGTTACCGAGGCCGTCGTTCTGTCCGAACACCTTAGCGCTATAGGTTTACTCTATCACGATCTTTTTCGAAAAATGTGATTTTTTCTCAATAATTTCTATGTTTAAAATGAAATTTTATATAAAATTTTTCAAAATGTCAAAATTTCAAAAATGCCATTTTGTAGAGCTTAAGCGGGGTGTCGATCTCGCCAAAGACCGCAACGCGGTAGGTTTACTCTATCACGGTCTTTTTCGAGAAATGTGATTTTTTGATAACAATTTCTATGTTCAAAATGAAAGTTTATATAAAAAATTTCAAAATGTCAAAATTTCAAAAATGCCATTTTGTAGAGATTACCGAGGCCGTCGTTCTGTCCAAACATCGTAGCGCTATAGGTTTACTCTGTCGCGATTTATTTCGAAAAATGTGATTTTGTCATAACAATTTCCAAGTTCAAAATGAAAGTTTATATAAAATTTTTCAAAATTTCAAAATTTCAAAAATGCCATTTTGTAGAGATTACCGAGGCCGTCGTTCTGTCCAAACATCGTAGCGCTATAGGTTTACTCTGTCGCGATTTATTTCGAAAAATGTGATTTTGTCATAACAATTTCCAAGTTCAAAATGAAAGTTTATATAAAATTTTTCAAAATTTCAAAATTTCAAAAATGCCATTTTGTAGAGATTACCCAGGCCGTCGTTCTGTCCGAACACAGTAGCGCTATAGGTTTACTCTATCACGATCTTTTTCGAAAAATGTGATTTTTTCATAATAATTTCTATGTTTAAAATGAAAGTTTATATAAAATTTTTCAAAATTTCAAAATTTTAAAAATGCCATTTTGTAGAGGTTACCGAGGCCGTCGTTCTGTCCGAACACCTTAGCGCTATAGGTTTACTCTATCACGATCTTTTTCGAAAAATGTGATTTTTTCTCAATAATTTCTATGTTTAAAATGAAATTTTATATAAAATTTTTCAAAATGTCAAAATTTCAAAAATGCCATTTTGTAGAGCTTAAGCGGGGTGTCGATCTCGCCAAAGACCGCAACGCGGTAGGTTTACTCTATCACGGTCTTTTTCGAAAAATGTGATTTTTTGATAACAATTTCTATGTTCAAAATGAAAGTTTATATAAAAAATTTCAAAATGTCAAAATTTCAAAAATGCCATTTTGTAGAGATTACCGAGGCCGTCGTTCTGTCCGAACACCATAGCGCTATAGGTTTACTCTATCACGATCTTTTTCGAAAAATGTGATTTTTTCATAATAATTTCTATGTTTAAAATGAAATTTTATATAAAATTTTTCAAAATGTCAAAATTTCAAAAATTCCGTTTTGTAGAGATTACCGAGGCCGTCATTCTGTCCAAACACCGTAATGCGTTAGGTTTTCTCTATCACGATCTTTTTCAAAAAATGTGATTTTTTCATAATAATTTCTATGTTTAAAATGAAATTTTATATAAAATTTTTCAAAATGTCAAAATTTCAAAAATGCCATTTTGTAGAGCGTAAGCGGGGTGTCGATCTCGCCAAAGACCACAACGCGGTAGGTTCACTCTATCTCGTTCTTTTGTGAAAAATGTGATTTTTTCATAACAATTTCTATGTTCAAAATGAAAGTTTATATAAAAAATTTCAAAATGTCAAAATTTCGAAAATGCCATTTCGTAGAGATTTCAAAGGCCTTCGTTCTGTCCGAACACCGCAACGCGGTAGGTTTACTCTATCTCGTTATTTTGTGAAAAATGTGATTTTTTCATAACAATTTCTATGTTCAAAATGAAAGTTTATATAAAATATTTCAAAATGTCAAAATTTCGAAAATGCCATTTCGTAGAGATTTCAAAGGCCTTCGTTCTGTCCGAACACTGCAACGCGGTAGGTTTACTCTATCTCGTTATTTTGTGAAAAATGTGATTTTTTCATAACAATTTCTATGTTCAAAATGAAAGTTTATATAAAAAATTTCAAAATGTCAAAAATTTCAAAAATGCCATTTCGTAGACCTCACTCGGGGCGTCTATCTCGCCTAAGACCGCTACGCGGTAGGTTCGGTCTGTCTCGATCGATATCGGAAAATGTGATTTTTGTACTCGTTGGAAAAATTCAAAATCAAAATTTATATAAATTTTTTCAAAATTTCAAAATTCTGAAAATGCCACTTTGTAGTGCTGGTCGAGGCGCTACATCTCGCCGTAGAACACAACTCGACGGGAGGTCGTCCTCTCTGCGCTAATCGGGTTTTTTCGTAGCCTCGTTTCAAAATCAAAGATGGCGGCCGCACGAAGAAAATTGAAGGAAATTTCAACTTTTAGGAATTTTTCCATAGAGATGGGGGTATTCGGGTGGAAATGTCCATTGCACAATTTCGGTCCCGCTGCTGCTTCCCAAAGCGTGGGAGCCGAAAAATTACGTTTTTTTTGTAAAAAAAATCCTTTAAAAATTGGGAAAATGGAAAATTTATATGAATTTTTGGAGAAATTCCAATTTTTTTTTTGGCAGTCTCGTAACGGATTTCTCGGACTTCGAGTTGCCACAGACGCGAATCCATTTCGACGTTTTCGATTCGAATTATCGAGGTTTTTGCGGTTTTTTCGTTGTATTTTCAAAATCCAATATGGCGGCGGGGCGAAGGAAATTTCAACTTTTTGGAGTTTTTCCATAGAGGGAAGGGTTTTCGGGTGGAGATGACAGTTGCGCAATTACGGTCCCGCGGCTATTTTCCAAAGCGTGGGATCCGAAATATGAAACTTTTTTCGTTTCGAATGCGTTTTTTGGAAAAATTTCAAATTGAAAATTTATATGAATTTTTGGAGAAACTTGAAAATTTTTTTTGGCAATCTCGTAAAGGACGTCTAGGTCTTCGACTTGCCGTAGACGCAAATCCATTCGGACGTTCGTGAGTCGAATTATCGAGGTTTATGTGTTTTTTTGGTGGCATTTTCAAAATCCAATATGGCCGCCGCCCGAAGGAAATTTCAACTTTTCGGGATTTTCCCATAGAGAGACGATTCTCCGGTTGGAAAGAGGCGATGAAAAATTAACAAAAATCAAAAAATGAGAAAAATTAAGGGAGCCGAAAAAAACACTCTTTTCGTTTTGAGGGCGTTTTTTTGACCAAATTTCAAAGTGAAAATTATTACTAATTTTTGGAGAAACTTAATATTTTTTTTCTGCAATATCGTAAAGGACGTGCAGTCCTCGGACTCGCCGTAGACGGCCGTCGATTTGGACGTTCTCGATTGCGTCGAATGATCGTGGAAAATGTGCGTTTTTTCGACGTTCTCTAGATGCATTTTCAAAATCCAATATGGCGGCCGCGCGAAGAAAATTTCTACTTTTTGGAGTTTTCCCATAGACAGACGATTCTCCGGTTGGAAATAGGCGATGAAAAATTAACAAAAATCAAAAAATGAGAAAAATTAAGGGAGCCGAAAATGACACTTTTTTCGAAAAAAATATTTCCTATCAAAAGTGGAAAAATGGAAAATTTGTATGATTTTTTTGGGAATTTCAAAATTTCAAAAATGTCATTTCGCAGCTCTCGCCGAGCCCTTCGATCGCTCCTCGGACCAAAACGCTCCGCTCCTATCCGTTCTCGAGTTATGTCGGTTTCCGCGTTTTCGTCGATGCGTTTTCGAACGCAATTTTGAATTTGAAAAACGAAAAAATTTCCACTTTTCGGAGTTTTCCCATAGAGAGACGATTCTCCGGTTGGAAAGATTCGATGAAAAATTATCAAAAATCAAAAAATGAAAAAAATTAAGTCAGCCGAAAAAAAAGAGCACTTTTTGAACTTTACGTGCGAAAAAAACGAATAAAACAAACGAATAGACGAAAATAAATTTTTCCACTCGACGCGCCGTCTAATGCCGTGCGATAGTTCCCGTACTTCGCACGCGCGTAACTCGATAGATAACGGAGATTAAGAACCCCGAAGGCCGAAAACGGGCAGTTACCAACTCCCTTTTAGGTAATAGGACTAGAGTGGCACAGAGCCCAGTGGGGTGGGGTGGTAGTGAGTTGTGTTGTTGTTGTTCATTGTATGAAAGGGCACATCTACTTTCATTGTAAACTATGTTAGATTGGTAGAGTAAATAGGTAGGTCGAGTGAGCCCATTCGGTGTTAGTCGCGCTAACGCGACTGAGTCGAGTCGAGAACGCGCTCGTTTTCTTGTTCGACTTTTGCTTTTTACCCGCCTTCCCCTACGTGCCTCGCCATCTTTCGAAATAAATCGAAATCTTCTTCTTTCGAAATCGAGACCTTTAGAAATAATTCGATAGGTAGAGTAAATAGGTAGGTCGAGTGAGCCCATTCAGTGTTAGTCGCGCTAACGCGACTGAATCGGGTCGAGAACGCGCTCATTTTCTTGTTCGATTTTCAAAATTTTTCAAAATTTCAAAATTTCAAAAATGCCATTTTGTAGAGATTACCGAGGCCGTCGTTCTGTCCGACCATCGTAGCGCTATAGGTTTACTCTGTCGCGATTTATTTCGAAAAATGTGATTTTTTCATAACAATTTCCAAGTTCAAAATGAAAGTTTATATAAAATTTTTCAAAATTTCAAAATTTCAAAAATGCCATTTTGTAGAGATTACCAAGGCCGTCGTTATGTACGAACACAGTAGCGCTATAGGTTTACTCTATCACGATCTTTTTCGAAAAATGTGATTTTTTCATAATAATTTCTATGTTTAAAATGAAAGTTTATATAAAATTTTTCAAAATTTCAAAATTTCAAAAATGCCATTTTCTAGAGCTTACCGAGGCCGTCGTTCTGTCCGAACTCCGTAGCGCTATAGGTTTACTCTGTCACGATCTTTTTCGAAAAATGGGATTTTTTCATAATAATTTCTATGTTTAAAATGAAAGTTTATATAAAATTTTTCAAAATGTCAAAATTTCAAAAATGCCATTTTGTAGAGATTACCAAGGCCGTCGTTCTGTCCGAACACAGTAGCGCTATAGGTTTACTCTATCACGATCTTTTTCGAAAAATGTGATTTTTTCATAATAATTTCTATGTTTAAAATGAAAGTTTATATAAAATTTTTCAAAATTTCAAAATTTTAAAAATGCCATTTTGTAGAGGTTACCGAGGCCGTCGTTCTGTCCGAACACCTTAGCGCTATAGGTTTACTCTATCACGATCTTTTTCGAAAAATGTGATTTTTTCTCAATAATTTCTATGTTTAAAATGAAATTTTATATAAAATTTTTCAAAATGTCAAAATTTCAAAAATGCCATTTTGTAGAGCTTAAGCGGGGTGTCGATCTCGCCAAAGACCGCAACGCGGTAGGTTTACTCTATCACGGTCTTTTTCGAAAAATGTGATTTTTTGATAACAATTTCTATGTTCAAAATGAAAGTTTATATAAAAAATTTCAAAATGTCAAAATTTCAAAAATGCCATTTTGTAGAGATTACCGAGGCCGTCGTTCTGTCCAAACATCGTAGCGCTATAGGTTTACTCTGTCGCGATTTATTTCGAAAAATGTGATTTTGTCATAACAATTTCCAAGTTCAAAATGAAAGTTTATATAAAATTTTTCAAAATTTCAAAATTTCAAAAATGCCATTTTGTAGAGATTACCGAGGCCGTCGTTCTGTCCAAACATCGTAGCGCTATAGGTTTACTCTGTCGCGATTTATTTCGAAAAATGTGATTTTGTCATAACAATTTCCAAGTTCAAAATGAAAGTTTATATAAAATTTTTCAAAATTTCAAAATTTCAAAAATGCCATTTTGTAGAGATTACCCAGGCCGTCGTTCTGTCCGAACACAGTAGCGCTATAGGTTTACTCTATCACGATCTTTCTCGAAAAATGTGATTTTTTGATAACAATTTCTATGTTCAAAATGAAAGTTTATATAAAAAATTTCAAAATGTCAAAATTTCAAAAATGCCATTTTGTAGAGATTACCGAGGCCGTCGTTCTGTCCGAACACCGTAGCGCTATAGGTTTACTCTATCACGATCTTTTTCGAAAAATGTGATTTTTTCATAATAATTTCTATGTTTAAAATGAAATTTTATATAAAATTTTTCAAAATGTCAAAATTTCAAAAATTCCGTTTTGTAGAGATTACCGAGGCCGTCATTCTGTCCAAACACCGTAATGCGTTAGGTTTTCTCTATCACGATCTTTTTCAAAAAATGTGATTTTTTCATAATAATTTCTATGTTTAAAATGAAATTTTATATAAAATTTTTCAAAATGTCAAAATTTCAAAAATGCCATTTTGTAGAGCGTAAGCGGGGTGTCGATCTCGCCAAAGACCACAACGCGGTAGGTTCACTCTATCTCGTTCTTTTGTGAAAAATGTGATTTTTTCATAACAATTTCTATGTTCAAAATGAAAGTTTATATAAAAAATTTCAAAATGTCAAAATTTCGAAAATGCCATTTCGTAGAGATTTCAAAGGCCTTCGTTCTGTCCGAACACCCCAACGCGGTAGGTTTACTCTATCTCGTTATTTTGTGAAAAATGTGATTTTTTCATAACAATTTCTATGTTCAAAATGAAAGTTTATATCAAAAAATTTCAAAATGTCAAAATTTCGAAAATGCCATTTCGTAGAGATTTCAAAGGCCTTCGTTCTGTCCGAACACCGCAACGCGGTAGGTTTACTCTATCTCGTTATTTTGTGAAAAATGTGATTTTTTCATAAAAATTTCTATGTTCAAAATGAAAGTTTATATAAAAAATTTCAAAATGTCAAAATTTGAAAAATGCCATTTTGTAGACCTCACTCGGGGCGTCGATCTCGCCTAAGACCGCAACGCGGTAGGTTCGGTCTGTCTCGATCGATATCGGAAAATGTGATTTTTGTACTCGTTGGAAAAATTCAAAATCAAAATTTATATAATTTTTTTTAAAATTTCAAAATTCTGAAAATGCCACTTTGTAGTGCTGGTCGAGGCGCTACATCTCGCCGTAGAACACAACTCGACGGGAGGTCGTCCTCTCTGCGCTAATCGGGTTTTTTCGTAGCCTCGTTTCAAAATCAAAGATGGCGGCCGCACGAAGAAAATTGAAGGAAATTTCAACTTTTAGGATTTTTCCCATAGAGTTGGGGGTATTCGGGTGGAAATGTCCATTGCACAATTTCGGTCCCGCTGCTGCTTCCCAAAGCGTGGGAGCCGAAAAAATACGTTTTTTTTGTAAAAAATTTGCTTTAAAAATTGGGAAAATGGAAAATTTATATGAATTTTTGGAGAAATTCCAATTTTTTTTTTGGCAGTCTCGTAACGGATTTCTCGGACTTCGAGTTGCCACAGACGCGAATCCATTTCGACGTTTTCGATTCGAATTATCGAGGTTTTTGCGGTTTTTTCGTTGTATTTTCAAAATCCAATATGGCGGCGGCGCGAAGGAAATTTCAACTTTTTGGAGTTTTTCCATAGAGAGAAGGGTTTTCGGGTGGAGATGACAGTTGCGCAATTACGGTCTCGCGGCTATTTTCCAAAGCGTGGGATTCGAAATATGAAACTTTTTTCGTTTCGAATGCGTTTTTTGGAAAAATTTCAAATTGAAAATTTATATGAATTTTTGGAGAAACTTGAAATTTTTTTTTGGCAATCTCGTATAGGACGTCTAGGTCTTCGAATTGAAGCAGACGCAAATCCATTCGGACGTTCGTGAGTCGAATTATCGAGGTTTATGTGTTTTTTTGGTGGCATTTTCAAAATCCAATATGGCCGCCGGCCGAAGGAAATTTTCACTTTTCGGAGTTTTCCCATAGAGAGACGATTCTCCGGTTGGAAAGAGGCGATGAAAAATTAACAAAAATCAAAAAATGAAAAAAATTAAGGGAGCCGAAAATGACACTTTTTTCGTTTTGAGGGCGTTTTTTTGACCAAATTTCAAAGTGAAAATTATTACTAATTTTTGGAGAAACTTAATATTTTTTTTCTGCAATATCGTAAAGGACGTGCAGTCCTCGGACTCGCCGTAGACGGCCGTCGATTTGGACGTTCTCGATTGCGTCGAATGATCGTGGAAAATGTGCGTTTTTTCGATGTTCCCTAAATGCATTTTCAAAATCCAATATGGCGGCCGGGCGAAGAAAATTTCTACTTTTTGGAGTTTTCCCATAGAGAGACGATTCTTCGGTTGGAAATAGGCGATGAAAAATTAACAAAAATCAAAAAATGAGAAAAATTAAGGGAGCCGAAAATGACACTTTTTTCGAAAAAAATATTTCCTATCGAAAGTGGAAAAATGGAAAATTTGTATGATTTTTTTGGGAATTTCAAAATTTCAAAAATGCCATTTCGCAGATCTCGCCGAGCCCTTCGATCGCTCCTCGGACGAAACGCTCCGCTCCTATCCGTTCTCGAGTTATGGCGGTTTCCGCGTTTTCGTCGATGCGTTTTCGAACGCCATTTTGAATTTGAAAATCGAAAAAATTTCAACTTTTCGGAATTTTTCCATAGACGGAGCGTCGTCGAGATGGAGACGTAGCGAAAAAAGACTGACCGAATTGAGGAATAAAAAATCGTACAAAGCCGAAAAAAAAAGAGCACTTTTTGAACTTTACGCGCGAAAAAAACGAATAAAACGAACGAATGGACGAAAATAAATTTTTCCACGCGACGCCCCGTCTAATGCAGTGCGATAGTTCCCGTACTTTGCGCGCCCGTAACTCGACGGATAACGGAGATAATCAACCGCGAAGGCCGAAAACGGGCAGTTACCAACTCCCTTTTAGGGTATATGACTAGAGTGGCACAGAGCCCAGTGGGGTGGGGTGGTAGTGAGTTGTGTTTTTTAGTTTTTCAGTTTTTTTTTTTTGCACATCTACTTTTATTGTTACTCATTGTAAACTATGTTAGATAGGTAGAGTAAATAGGTAGGTCGAGTGAGCCCATTCGGTGTTAGTCGCGCTAACGCGACTGAGTCGAGTCGAGAACGCGCTCATTTTCTTGTTCGACTTTTGCTTTTTACCCGCCTTCCCCTACGTGCCTCGCCACCTTCGATCTTTCGAAATAAATCGAAATCTTCTTCTTTCGAAATCGAGATCTTTCGAAATAATTCGATAGGTAGAGTAAATAGGTAGGTCGAGTGAGCCCATTCAGTGTTAGTCGCGCTAACGCGACTGAGTCGGGTCGAGAACGCGCTCATTTTCTTGTTCAATTTTCAAAATTTTTCAAAATTTCAAAATTTCAAAAATGCCATTTTATAGAGCTTAAGCGGGGTGTCAATCTCGCCAAAAACCGCAACGCGGTAGGTTTACTCAATCTCGATTTATTTCAAAAAATGTGATTTTTTCATAACAATTTCTATGTTCAAAATGAAAGTTTATATAAAAAATTTCAAAATGTCAAAATTTCGAAAATGCCATTTCGTAGAGATTTCAAAGGCCTTCGTTCTGCCCGAACACCGTAACGCGTTTAATTTACTCTATCACGGTCTTTTTCGAAAAATGTCATTTATTCATAACAATTTCTATGTTCAAAATGAAAGTTTATATAAAAAATTTCAAAATGTCAAAATTTCGAAAATGCCATTTCGTAGAGATTTCAAAGGCCTTCGTTCTGTCCAAATACAGCAACGCGGTAGGTTTACTCTATCTCGTTATTTTGTGAAAAATGTGATTTTTTCATAATAATTTCTATGTTTAAAATGAAATTTTATATAAAATTTTTCAAAATTTCAAAATTTCAAAAATGCCATTTTGTAGAGCTTAAGCGGGGTGTCGATCTCGCCAAAGACCGCAACGCGGTAGGTTTACTCTATCTCGTTATTTTGTGAAAAATGTGATTTTTTCATAATAATTTCTATGTTTAAAATGAAATTTTATATAAAATTTTTCAAAATTTCAAAATTTCAAAAATGCCATTTTGTAGAGCTTAAGCGGGGTGTCGATCTTGCCAAAGACCGCAACGCGGTAGGTTTACTCTATCTCGTTATTTTGTGAAAAATGTGATTGTTTCATAATAATTTCTATGTTTAAAATGAAATTTTATATAAAATTTTTCAAAATTTCAAAATTTCAAAAATGCCATTTTGTAGAGCTTAAGCGGGGTGTCGATCTCGCCAAAGACCGCAACGCGCTAGGTTTACTCTATCTCGTTCTTTTGTGAAAAATGTGATTTTTTGATAACAATTTCTATGTTCAAAATGAAAGTTTATATAAAAAATTTCAAAATGTCAAAATTTCGAAAATGCCATTTCGTAGAGATTTCAAAGGCCTTCGTTCTGTCCGAACACCGCAACGCGGTAGGTTTACTCTATCTCGTTATTTTGTGAAAAATGTGATTTTTTCATAACAATTTCTATGTTCAAAATGAAAGTTTATATAAAAAATTTCAAAATGTCAAAATTTCGAAAATGCCATTTTGTAGAGATTACCAAGGCGGTCGTTCTGTCCGAACATCGTAACGCTATAGGTTTCCTCTATCACGATCTTTTTCGAAAAATGTGATTTTTTCATAATAAATTCTATGTTTAAAATGAAATTTTATATAAAATTTTTCAAAATTTCAAAATTTCAAAAATGTCATTTTGTAGAGCTTAAGCGGGGTGTCGATCTCGCCAAAGACCGCAACGCGGTAGGTTTACTCTATCTCGTTCTTTTGTGAAAAATGTGATTTTTTGATAACAATTTCTATGTTCAAAATGAAAGTTTATATAAAAAATTTCAAAATGTCAAAATTTTGAAATAGCCATTTCGTAGAGATTATCAAGGCCGTCGTTCTGTTTAAACGCCGTAACGCTATAGGTTTACTCTATCACGATCTTTTTCGAAAAATGTGATTTTTTCATAATAATTTCTATGTTTAAAATGAAATTTTATATAAAATTTTTCAAAATTTCAAAATTTCAAAAATGCCATTTCGTAGACCTCACTCGGGGCGTCGATCTCGCCTAAGACCGCAACGCGGTAGGTTCGGTCTGTCTCGATCGATATCGGAAAATGTGATTTTTGTACTCGTTGGAAAAATTCAAAATCAAAATTTATACAAATTTTTTTAAAATTTCAAAATTCTGAAAATGCCACTTTGTAGTGCTGGTCGAGGCGCTACATCTCGCCGTAGAACACAACTCGACGTGAGGTCGTCCTCTCTGCGCTAATCGGGTTTTTTCGTAGCCTCGTTTAAAAATCAAATATGGCGGCCGCACGAAGAAAATTGAAGGAAATTTCAACTTTTAGGATTTTTCCCATAGAGTTGGGGGTATTCGGGTGGAAATGTCTATTGCACAATTTCGGTCCCGCTGCTGCTTCCCAAAGCGTGGGAGCCGAAAAAATACGTTTTTTTTGTAAAAAATTTGCTTCAAAAATTGGGAAAATGGAAAATTTATATGATTTTTTTGAGAAATTCCAATTTTTTTTTTTGCAGTCTCGTAACGGATTTCTCGGACTTCGAGTTGCCACAGACGCGAATCCATTTTGACGTTTTCGATTCGAATTATCGAGGTTTTTGCGGTTTTTTCGTTGTATTTTCAAAATCCAATATGGCGGCGGCGCGAGGGAAATTTCAACTTTTTGGAGTTTTTCCATAGAGAGAAGGGTTTTCGGGTGGAGATGACAGTTGCGCAATTACGGTGCCGCGGCTATTTCCCAAAGCGTGGGATCCGAAATATGAAACTTTTTTCGTTTCGAATGCGTTTTTTGGAAAAATTTCAAATTGAAAATTTATATGAATTTTTGGAGAAACTTGAAAATTTTTTTTGGCAATCACGTAAAGGACGTCTAGGTCTTCGACTTGACGCAGACGCAAATCCATTCGGACGTTCGTGAGTCGAATTATCGAGGTTTATGTGTTTTTTTGGTGGCATTTTCAAAATCCAATATGGCCGCCGGGCGAAGAAAATTTCTACTTTTTGGACTTTTCCCATAGAGAGACGATTCTCCGGTTGGAAAGAGGCGATGAAAAATTAACAAAAATCAAAAAATGAGAAAAATTAAGGAAGCCGAAAAAAACACTTTTTTCGTTTTGAGGGCGTTTTTTTGACCAAATTTCAAAGTGAAAATTATTACTAATTTTTGGAGAAACTTAATATTTTTTTTTTGCAATATCGTAAAGGACGTGCAGTCCTTGGACTGGCCGTAGACGGCCGTCGATTTGGACGTTCTCGATTGCGTCGAATTATCGTGGAAAATGTGCGTTTTTTCGACGTTCTCTAGATGCATTTTCAAAATGCAATATGGCGGCCGGGCGAAGAAAATTTCTACTTTTTGGAGTTTTCCCATAGAGAGACGATTCTCCGGTTGGAAAGAGGCGATGAAAAATTAACAAAAATCAAAAAATGAGAAAAATTAAGGGAGCCGAAAATGACACTTTTTTCGAAAAAAATATTTCCTATCGAAAGTGGAAAAATGGAAAATTTGTATGATTTTTTTGGGAATTTCAAAATTTCAAAAATGCCATTTCGCAGCTCTCGCCGAGCCCTTCGATCGCTCCTCGGACCGAAACGCTCCGCTCCTATCCGTTCTCGAGTTATGTCGGTTTCCGCGTTTTCGTCGATGCGTTTTCGAACGCCATTTTGAATTTGAAAATCGAAAAAATTTCAACTTTTCGGAATTTTTCCACAGACGGAGCGTCGTCGAGATGGAGACGTAGCGAAAAAAGACTGACCGAATTGAGGAATAAAAAATCGTACAAAGCCGAAAAAAAAAGAGCACTTTTTGAACTTTACGCGCGAAAAAAACGAATAAAACGAACGAATGGACGAAAATAAATTTTTCCACGCGACGCCCCGTCTAATGCAGTGCGATAGTTCCCGTACTTTGCGCGCCCGTAACTCGACGGATAACGGAGATAATCAACCGCGAAGGCCGAAAACGGGCGGTTACCAACTCCCTTTTAGGGTATATGACTAGAGTGGCACAGAGCCCAGTGGGGTGGGGTGGTAGTGAGTTGTGTTTTTTAGTTTTTCAGTTTTTTTTTTTGCACATCTACTTTTACTCATTGTATGAAAGGGCACATCTACTTTCGTTGTTGTTCATTGTATGAAAGGCACATCTACTTTCAAGGTAGAGTAAATAGGTAGGTCGAGTGAGCCCATTCGGTGTTAGTCGCGCTAACGCGACTGAGTCGAGTCGAGAACGCGCTCATTTTCTTGTTCGACTTTTGCTTTTTACCCGCCTTCCCCTACGTGCCTCGCCACCTTCGATCTTTCGAAATAAATCGAAATCTTCTTCTTTCGAAATCGAGATCTTTCGAAATAATTCGATAGGTAGAGTAAATAGGTAGGTCGAGTGAGCCCATTCAGTGTTAGTCGCGCTAACGCGACTGAGTCGAGTCGAGAACGCGCTCATTTTCTTGTTCGATTTTCAAAATTTTTCAAAATTTCAAAATTTCAAAAATGCGATTTTGTAGAGCTTAAGCGGGGTGTCGATCTCGCCAAAGACTGCAACGCGGTAGGTTTACTCTATCTCGTTCTTTTGTGAAAAATGTGATTTTTTCATAACAATTTCTATGTTCAAAATGAAAGTTTATATAAAATTTTTCAAAATTTCAAAATTTCAAAAATGCCATTTTGTAGAGATTACCCAGGCCGTCGTTCTGTCCGAACACCGTAGCGCTATAGGTTTACTCTATCACGATCTTTTTCGAAAAATGTGATTTTTTCATAATAATTTCTATGTTTAAAATGAAAGTTTATATAAAATTTTTCAAAATGTCAAAATTTCAAAAATGCCATTTTGTAGAGCTTAAGCGGGGTGTCGATCTGGCCAAAGACCGCAACGCGGTAGGTTTCCTCTATCACGATCTTTTTCGAAAAATGTGATTTTTTCATAATAATTTCTATGTTTAAAATGAAAGTTTATATAAAATTTTTCAAAATTTCAAAATTTCAAAAATGCCATTTTATAGTGCTTAAGCGGGGGTGTCAATCTCGCCAAAGACCGCAACGCGGTAGGTTTACTCTATCTCGTTCTTTTGTGAAAAATGTGATTTTTTGATAACAATTTCTATGTTCAAAATGAAAGTTTATATAAAAAATTTCAAAATGTCAAAATTTCAAAAATGCCATTTTCTAGAGCTTACCGAGGCCGTCGTTCTGTCCGAACACCCTAGCGCTATAGGTTTACTCTGTCACGATCTTTTTTTTTCGAAAAATGTGATTTTTTCATAATAATTTCTATGTTTAAAATGAAAGTTTATATAAAATTTTTCATAATGTCAAAATTTCAAAAATGCCATTTTGTAGATATTACCCAGGCCGTCGTTCCGTCCGAACACAGTAGCGCTATAGGTTTACTCTATCACGATCTTTTGTGAAAAATGTGATTTTTTCATAACAATTTCTATGTTCAAAATGAAAGTTTATAAAAAAATTTTCAAAATTTCAAAATTTCAAAAATGCCATTTAGTAGAACTTAAGCGGGGTGTCGATCTCTCCAAAGACCGCAACGCGGTAGGTTTACTCTATCTCGTTGTTTTGTGAAAAATGTGATTTTTTCATAACAATTTCTATGTTCAAAATGAAAGTTTATATAAAAAATTTCAAAATGTCAAAATTTCGAAAATGCCATTTGGTAGAGATTTCAAAGGCCTTCGTTCTGTCCAAACACCGCAATGCGGTAGGTTTACTCTATCTCGTTATTTTGTGAAAAATGTGATTTTTTCATAACAATTTCTATGTTCAAAATGAAAGTTTATATAAAAAATTTCAAAATGCCAAAATTTCGAAAATGCCATTTCGTAGAGATTTCAAAGGTCTTCGTTCTGTCCAAACTCCGCAACGCGGTAGGTTTACTCTATCTCGTTATTTTGTGAAAAATGTGATTTTTTCATAACAATTTCTATGTTCAAAATGAAAGTTTATATAAAAAATTTCAAAATGTCAAAATTTCGAAAATGCCATTTCGTAGAGATTTCAAAGGCCTTCGTTCTGTCCAAACACCGCAACGCGGTAGGTTTACTCTATCTCGTTATTTTGTGAAAAATGTGATTTTTTCATAACAATTTCTATGTTCAAAATGAAAGTTTATATAAAAAATCTCAAAATGTCAAAATTTCAAAAATGCCATTTCGTAGACCTCACTCGGGGCGTCTATCTCGCCTAAGACCGCTACGCGGTAGGTTCGGTCTGTCTCGATCGATATCGGAAAATGTGATTTTTGTACTCGTTGGAAAAATTCAAAATCAAAATTTATATAAATTTTTTCAAAATTTCAAAATTCTGAAAATGCCACTTTGTAGTGCTGGTCGAGGCGCTACATCTCGCCGTAGAACACAACTCGACGGGAGGTCGTCCTCTCTGCGCTAATCGGGTTTTTTCGTAGCCTCGTTTCAAAATCAAAGATGGCGGCCGCACGAAGAAAATTGAAGGAAATTTCAACTTTTAGGAATTTTCCCATAGAGTTGGGGGTATTCGGGTGGAAATGTCCATTGCACGATTTCGGTCCCGCTGCTGCTTCCCAAAGCGTGGGAGCCGAAAAATTACGTTTTTTTTGTAAAAAAATTCCTTTAAAAATTGGGAAAATGGAAAATTTATATGAATTTTTGGAGAAATTCAAATTTTTTTTTTGGCAGTCTCGTAACGGATTTCTCGGACTTCGAGTTGCCGCAGACGCGAATCCATTTCGACGTTTTCGATTCGAATTATCGAGGTTTTTGCGGTTTTTTCGTTGTATTTTCAAAATCCAATATGGCGGCGGCGCGAAGGAAATTTCAACTTTTTGGAGTTTTTCCATAGAGAGAAGGGTTTTTAGGTGGAGATGACAGTTGCGCAATTACGGTCCCGCGGCTATTTCCCAAAGCGTGGGATCCGAAATATGAAACTTTTTTCGTTTCGAATGCGTTTTTTGGAAAAATTTCAAATTGAAAATTTATATGAATTTTTGGAGAAACTTGAAAATTTTTTTTGGCAATCTCGTAAAGGACGTCTAGGTCTTCGAATTGCCGCAGACGCGAATCCATTCGGACGTTCGTGAGTCGAATTATCGAGGTTTATGTGTTTTTTTGGTGGCATTTTCAAAATCCAATATGGCCGCCGCCCGAAGGAAATTTTAACTTTTCGGGATTTTCCCATAGAGAGACGATTCTCCGGTTGGAAAGAAGCGATGAAAAATTAACAAAAATCAAAAAATGAAAAAAATTAAGTCAGCCGAAAAAAGCACTTTTTTCGTTTTGAGGGCGTTTTTTTGACCAAATTTCAAAGTGAAAATTATTACTAATTTTTGGAGAAACTTAATATTTTTTTTCTGCAATATCGTAGAGGACATGCAGTCCTTGGACTCGCCGTAGACGGCCGTCGATTTGGACGTTCTCGATTGCGTCGAATTATCGTGGAAAATGTGCGTTTTTTCGACGTTCTCTAGATGCATTTTCAAAATGCAATATGGCGGCCGCGCGAAGAAAATTTCTACTTTTTGGAGTTTTCCCATAGAGAGACGATTCTCCGGTTGGAAATAGGCGATGAAAAATTAACAAAAATCAAAAAATGAGAAAAATTAAGGGAGCCGAAAATGACACTTTTTTCGAAAAAAATATTTCCTATCGAAAGTGGAAAAATGGAAAATTTGTATGATTTTTTTGGGAATTACAAAATTTCAAAAATGCCATTTCGCAGCTCTCGCCGAGCCCTTCGATCGCTCCTCGGGCCGAAACGCTCCGCTCCTATCCGTTCTCGAGTTATGTCGGTTTCCGCGTTTTCGTCGATGCGTTTTCGAACGCCATTTTGAATTTGAAAATCGAAAAAATTTCCACTTTTCGGAGTTTTCCTATAGAGAGACGATTCTCCGGTTGGCAAGAGGCGATGAAAAATTAACAAAAATCAAAAAATGAGAAAAATTAAGGGAGCCGAAAAAAAAGAGCACTTTTTGAACTTTACGTGCGAAAAAAACGAATAAAACAAACGAATAGACGAAAATAAATTTTTCCACTCGACGCGCCGTCTAATGCGCTGCGAGAGTTCCCGTACTTGCGCGCGCGTACCTCGATAGATAGCGGAGATACTGAACCCCGTAGGCCGAAAACGGGCAGTTACCAACTCCCTTTTAGGTAATAGGACTAGAGTGGCACAGAGCCCAGTGGGGTGGGGTGGTAGTGAGTTGTGTTTTTTAGTTTTTCAGTTTTTTTTTTTTGCACATCTACTTTTATTGTTACTCATTGTAAACTATGTTAGATAGGTAGAGTAAATAGGTAGGTCGAGTGAGCCCATTCGGTGTTAGTCGCGCTAACGCGACTGAGTCGAGTCGAGAACGCGCTCATTTTCTTGTTCGACTTTTGCTTTTTACCCGCCTTCCCCTACGTGCCTCGCCACCTTCGATCTTTCGAAATAAATCGAAATCTTCTTCTTTCGAAATCGAGATCTTTCGAAATAATTCGATAGGTAGAGTAAATAGGTAGGTCGAGTGAGCCCATTCAGTGTTAGTCGCGCTAACGCGACTGAGTCGGGTCGAGAACGCGCTCATTTTCTTGTTCAATTTTCAAAATTTTTCAAAATTTCAAAATTTCAAAAATGCCATTTTATAGAGCTTAAGCGGGGTGTCAATCTCGCCAAAAACCGCAACGCGGTAGGTTTACTCAATCTCGATTTATTTCAAAAAATGTGATTTTTTCATAACAATTTCTATGTTCAAAATGAAAGTTTATATAAAAAATTTCAAAATGTCAAAATTTCGAAAATGCCATTTCGTAGAGATTTCAAAGGCCTTCGTTCTGCCCGAACACCGTAACGCGTTTAATTTACTCTATCACGGTCTTTTTCGAAAAATGTCATTTATTCATAACAATTTCTATGTTCAAAATGAAAGTTTATATAAAAAATTTCAAAATGTCAAAATTTCGAAAATGCCATTTCGTAGAGATTTCAAAGGCCTTCGTTCTGTCCAAATACAGCAACGCGGTAGGTTTACTCTATCTCGTTATTTTGTGAAAAATGTGATTTTTTCATAATAATTTCTATGTTTAAAATGAAATTTTATATAAAATTTTTCAAAATTTCAAAATTTCAAAAATGCCATTTTGTAGAGCTTAAGCGGGGTGTCGATCTCGCCAAAGACCGCAACGCGGTAGGTTTACTCTATCTCGTTATTTTGTGAAAAATGTGATTTTTTCATAATAATTTCTATGTTTAAAATGAAATTTTATATAAAATTTTTCAAAATTTCAAAATTTCAAAAATGCCATTTTGTAGAGCTTAAGCGGGGTGTCGATCTTGCCAAAGACCGCAACGCGGTAGGTTTACTCTATCTCGTTATTTTGTGAAAAATGTGATTGTTTCATAATAATTTCTATGTTTAAAATGAAATTTTATATAAAATTTTTCAAAATTTCAAAATTTCAAAAATGCCATTTTGTAGAGCTTAAGCGGGGTGTCGATCTCGCCAAAGACCGCAACGCGGTAGGTTCACTCTATCTCGTTATTTTGTGAAAAATGTGATTTTTTCATAATAATTTCTATGTTTAAAATGAAATTTTATATAAAATTTTTCAAAATTTCAAAATTTCAAAAATGCCATTTTGTAGAGCTTAAGCGGGGTGTCGATCTTGCCAAAGACCGCAACGCGGTAGGTTTACTCTATCTCGTTATTTTGTGAAAAATGAGATTTTTTCATAATAATTTCTATGTTTAAAATGAAATTTTATATAAAATTTTTCAAAATTTAAAAATTTCAAAAATGCCATTTTGTAGAGCTTAAGCGGGGTGTCGATCTCGCCAAAGACCGCAACGCGGTAGGTTTACTCTATCTCGTTATTTTGTGAAAAATGTGATTTTTTCATAACAATTTCTATGTTCAAAATGAAAGTTTATATAAAAAATTTCAAAATGTCAAAATTTCAAAAATGCCATTTCGTAGACCTCACTCGGGGCGTCTATCTCACCTAAGACCGCTACGCGGTAGGTTCGGTCTGTCTCGATCGATATCGGAAAATGTGATTTTTGTACTCGTTGGAAAAATTCAAAATCAAAATTTATATAAATTTTTTCAAAATTTCAAAATTCTGAAAATGCCACTTTGTAGTGCTGGTCGAGGCGCTACATCTCGCCGTAGAACACAACTCGACGGGAGGTCGTCCTCTCTGCGCTAATCGGGTTTTTTCGTAGCCTCGTTTCAAAATCAAAGATGGCGGCCGCACGAAGAAAATTGAAGGAAATTTCAACTTTTAGGAATTTTTCCATAGAGTTGGGGGTATTCGGGTGGAAATGTCCATTGCACAATTTCGGTCCCGCTGCTGCTTCCCAAAGCGTGGGAGCCGAAAAATTACGTTTTTTTTGTAAAAAAATTCCTTTAAAAATTGGGAAAATGGAAAATTTATATGAATTTTTGGAGAAATTCAAATTTTTTTTTTGGCAGTCTCGTAACGGATTTCTCGGACTTCGAGTTGCCACAGACGCGAATCCATTTCGACGTTTTCGATTCGAATTATCGAGGTTTTTGCGGTTTTTTCGTTGTATTTTCAAAATCCAATATGGCGGCGGCGCGAAGGAAATTTCAACTTTTTGGAGTTTTTCCATAGAGAGAAGGGTTTTCGGGTGGACATGTCAGTTGCGGAATTACGGTCCCGCGGCTATTTCCCAAAGCGTGGGATCCGAAAGATGAAACTTTTTTCGTTTCGAATGCGTTTTTTGAAAAAATTTCAAATTGAAAATTTATATGAATTTTTGGAGAAATTTGAAAATTTTTTTTGGCAATCTCGTAAAGGACGTCTAGGTCTTCGTCTTGCCGCAGACGCGAATCCATTCGGACGTTCGTGAGTCGAATTATCGAGGTTTATGTGTTTTTTTGGTGGCATTTTCAAAATCCAATATGGCCGCCGCCCGAAGGAAATTTCCACTTTTCGGGATTTTCCCATAGAGAGACGATTCTCCGGTTGGAAAGAGGCGATGAAAAATTAACAAAAATCAAAAAATGAGAAAAATTTACTCAGCCGAAAATGACACTTTTTTCGTTTTGAGGGCGTTTTTTTGACCAAATTTCAAAGTGAAAATTATTACTAATTTTTGGAGAAACTTAATATTTTTTTTCTGCAATATCGTAAAGGACATGCAGTCCTCGGACTCGCCGTAGACGGCCGTCGATTTGGACGTTCTCGATTGCGTCGAATTATCGTGGAAAATGTGCGTTTTTTCGACGTTCTCTAAATGCATGTTCAAAATCCAATATGGCGGCCGGGCGAAGAAAATTTCTACTTTTTGGAGTTTTCCCATAGAGTTGGGGGTGTTCGGGTGGAAGTGTCTATTGCGCGATTTCGGTCCCGCCGCTGCTTCCCAAAGCGTGGGACGCCGAAAATGACACTTTTTTCGAAAAAAATATTTCCTATCGAAAGTGGAAAAATGGAAAATTTGTATGATTTTTTTGGGAATTTCAAAATTTCAAAAATGCCATTTCGCAGCTCTCGCCGAGCCCTTCGACCGCTCCTCGGACCGAAACGCTCCGCTCCTATCCGTTCTCGAGTTATGTCGGTTTCCGCGTTTTCGTCGATGCGTTTTCGAACGCCATTTTGAATTTGAAAATCGAAAAAATTTCAACTTTTCGGAGTTTTTCCATAGACGGAGCGTCGTCGAGATCGAGGCGGTCCGAAAAAAGACTGACCGAATTGAGGAATAAAAAATCGTACAAAGCCGAAAAAAAAAGAGCACTTTTTGAACTTTACGCGCGAAAAAAACGAATAAAACGAACGAACGGACGAAAATAAATTTTTCCACTCGACGCGCCGTCTAATGCGGTGCGATAGTTCCCGTACTTTGCGCGCCCGTAACTCGATAGATAACGGAGATAATCAACCCCGAAGGCCGAAAACGGGCCGTTACCAACTCCCTTTTAGGTAATAGGACTAGAGTGGCACAGAGCCCAGTGGGGTGGGGTGGTAGTGAGTTGTGTTTTTTAGTTTTTCAGTTTTTTTTTTTTGCACATCTACTTTTATTGTTACTCATTGTAAACTATGTTAGATAGGTAGAGTAAATAGGTAGGTCGAGTGAGCCCATTCGGTGTTAGTCGCGCTAACGCGACTGAGTCGAGTCGAGAACGCGCTCATTTTCTTGTTCGACTTTTGCTTTTTACCCGCCTTCCCCTACGTGCCTCGCCACCTTCGATCTTTCGAAATAAATCGAAATCTTCTTCTTTCGAAATCGAGATCTTTCGAAATAATTCGATAGGTAGAGTAAATAGGTAGGTCGAGTGAGCCCATTCAGTGTTAGTCGCGCTAACGCGACTGAGTCGGGTCGAGAACGCGCTCATTTTCTTGTTCAATTTTCAAAATTTTTCAAAATTTCAAAATTTCAAAAATGCCATTTTATAGAGCTTAAGCGGGGTGTCAATCTCGCCAAAAACCGCAACGCGGTAGGTTTACTCAATCTCGATTTATTTCAAAAAATGTGATTTTTTCATAACAATTTCTATGTTCAAAATGAAAGTTTATATAAAAAATTTCAAAATGTCAAAATTTCGAAAATGCCATTTCGTAGAGATTTCAAAGGCCTTCGTTCTGCCCGAACACCGTAACGCGTTTAATTTACTCTATCACGGTCTTTTTCGAAAAATGTCATTTATTCATAACAATTTCTATGTTCAAAATGAAAGTTTATATAAAAAATTTCAAAATGTCAAAATTTCGAAAATGCCATTTCGTAGAGATTTCAAAGGCCTTCGTTCTGTCCAAATACAGCAACGCGGTAGGTTTACTCTATCTCGTTATTTTGTGAAAAATGTGATTTTTTCATAATAATTTCTATGTTTAAAATGAAATTTTATATAAAATTTTTCAAAATTTCAAAATTTCAAAAATGCCATTTTGTAGAGCTTAAGCGGGGTGTCGATCTCGCCAAAGACCGCAACGCGGTAGGTTTACTCTATCTCGTTATTTTGTGAAAAATGTGATTTTTTCATAATAATTTCTATGTTTAAAATGAAATTTTATATAAAATTTTTCAAAATTTCAAAATTTCAAAAATGCCATTTTGTAGAGCTTAAGCGGGGTGTCGATCTTGCCAAAGACCGCAACGCGGTAGGTTTACTCTATCTCGTTATTTTGTGAAAAATGTGATTGTTTCATAATAATTTCTATGTTTAAAATGAAATTTTATATAAAATTTTTCAAAATTTCAAAATTTCAAAAATGCCATTTTGTAGAGCTTAAGCGGGGTGTCGATCTCGCCAAAGACCGCAACGCGGTAGGTTCACTCTATCTCGTTATTTTGTGAAAAATGTGATTTTTTCATAATAATTTCTATGTTTAAAATGAAATTTTATATAAAATTTTTCAAAATTTCAAAATTTCAAAAATGCCATTTTGTAGAGCTTAAGCGGGGTGTCGATCTTGCCAAAGACCGCAACGCGGTAGGTTTACTCTATCTCGTTATTTTGTGAAAAATGAGATTTTTTCATAATAATTTCTATGTTTAAAATGAAATTTTATATAAAATTTTTCAAAATTTAAAAATTTCAAAAATGCCATTTTGTAGAGCTTAAGCGGGGTGTCGATCTCGCCAAAGACCGCAACGCGGTAGGTTTACTCTATCTCGTTATTTTGTGAAAAATGTGATTTTTTCATAACAATTTCTATGTTCAAAATGAAAGTTTATATAAAAAATTTCAAAATGTCAAAATTTCAAAAATGCCATTTCGTAGACCTCACTCGGGGCGTCTATCTCACCTAAGACCGCTACGCGGTAGGTTCGGTCTGTCTCGATCGATATCGGAAAATGTGATTTTTGTACTCGTTGGAAAAATTCAAAATCAAAATTTATATAAATTTTTTCAAAATTTCAAAATTCTGAAAATGCCACTTTGTAGTGCTGGTCGAGGCGCTACATCTCGCCGTAGAACACAACTCGACGGGAGGTCGTCCTCTCTGCGCTAATCGGGTTTTTTCGTAGCCTCGTTTCAAAATCAAAGATGGCGGCCGCACGAAGAAAATTGAAGGAAATTTCAACTTTTAGGAATTTTTCCATAGAGTTGGGGGTATTCGGGTGGAAATGTCCATTGCACAATTTCGGTCCCGCTGCTGCTTCCCAAAGCGTGGGAGCCGAAAAATTACGTTTTTTTTGTAAAAAAATTCCTTTAAAAATTGGGAAAATGGAAAATTTATATGAATTTTTGGAGAAATTCAAATTTTTTTTTTGGCAGTCTCGTAACGGATTTCTCGGACTTCGAGTTGCCACAGACGCGAATCCATTTCGACGTTTTCGATTCGAATTATCGAGGTTTTTGCGGTTTTTTCGTTGTATTTTCAAAATCCAATATGGCGGCGGCGCGAAGGAAATTTCAACTTTTTGGAGTTTTTCCATAGAGAGAAGGGTTTTCGGGTGGACATGTCAGTTGCGGAATTACGGTCCCGCGGCTATTTCCCAAAGCGTGGGATCCGAAAGATGAAACTTTTTTCGTTTCGAATGCGTTTTTTGAAAAAATTTCAAATTGAAAATTTATATGAATTTTTGGAGAAATTTGAAAATTTTTTTTGGCAATCTCGTAAAGGACGTCTAGGTCTTCGTCTTGCCGCAGACGCGAATCCATTCGGACGTTCGTGAGTCGAATTATCGAGGTTTATGTGTTTTTTTGGTGGCATTTTCAAAATCCAATATGGCCGCCGCCCGAAGGAAATTTCCACTTTTCGGGATTTTCCCATAGAGAGACGATTCTCCGGTTGGAAAGAGGCGATGAAAAATTAACAAAAATCAAAAAATGAGAAAAATTTACTCAGCCGAAAATGACACTTTTTTCGTTTTGAGGGCGTTTTTTTGACCAAATTTCAAAGTGAAAATTATTACTAATTTTTGGAGAAACTTAATATTTTTTTTCTGCAATATCGTAAAGGACATGCAGTCCTCGGACTCGCCGTAGACGGCCGTCGATTTGGACGTTCTCGATTGCGTCGAATTATCGTGGAAAATGTGCGTTTTTTCGACGTTCTCTAAATGCATGTTCAAAATCCAATATGGCGGCCGGGCGAAGAAAATTTCTACTTTTTGGAGTTTTCCCATAGAGTTGGGGGTGTTCGGGTGGAAGTGTCTATTGCGCGATTTCGGTCCCGCCGCTGCTTCCCAAAGCGTGGGACGCCGAAAATGACACTTTTTTCGAAAAAAATATTTCCTATCGAAAGTGGAAAAATGGAAAATTTGTATGATTTTTTTGGGAATTTCAAAATTTCAAAAATGCCATTTCGCAGCTCTCGCCGAGCCCTTCGACCGCTCCTCGGACCGAAACGCTCCGCTCCTATCCGTTCTCGAGTTATGTCGGTTTCCGCGTTTTCGTCGATGCGTTTTCGAACGCCATTTTGAATTTGAAAATCGAAAAAATTTCAACTTTTCGGAGTTTTTCCATAGACGGAGCGTCGTCGAGATCGAGGCGGTCCGAAAAAAGACTGACCGAATTGAGGAATAAAAAATCGTACAAAGCCGAAAAAAAAAGAGCACTTTTTGAACTTTACGCGCGAAAAAAACGAATAAAACGAACGAACGGACGAAAATAAATTTTTCCACTCGACGCGCCGTCTAATGCGGTGCGATAGTTCCCGTACTTTGCGCGCCCGTAACTCGATAGATAACGGAGATAATCAACCCCGAAGGCCGAAAACGGGCCGTTACCAACTCCCTTTTAGGTAATAGGACTAGATCGGAGTGGCACAGAGCCCAGTGGGGGTTGTGTTTTTTAGTTGTTTTTTAGTTTTTATCTACATTTATTGTTACTCATTGTATGAAAGGGCACATCTACTTTCGTTGTTGTTCATTGTATGAAAGGGCTCATCTACTTTCATTGTAAACTACGTTAGATAGGTAGAGTAAATAGGTAGGTCGAGTGAGCCCATTCGGTGTTAGTCGCGCTAACGCGACTGAGTCGAGTCGAGAACGCGCTCATTTTCTTGTTCGACTTTTGCTTTTTACCCGCCTTCCCCTACGTGCCTCGCCATCTTTCGAAATAAATCGAAATCTTCTTCTTTCGAAATCGAGACCTTTAGAAATAATTCGATAGGTAGAGTAAATAGGTAGGTCGAGTGAGCCCATTCAGTGTTAGTCGCGCTAACGCGACTGAGTCGGGTCGAGAACGCGCTCATTTTCTTGTTCGATTTTCAAAATTTTTCAAAATTTCAAAATTTCAAAAATGCCATTTTGTAGAGATTACCTAGGCCGTCGTTCTGTCCGACCATCGTAGCGCTATAGGTTTACTCTGTCGCGATTTATTTCGAAAAATGTGATTTTTTCATAACAATTTGCAATTTCAAAATGAAAGTTTATATAAAATTTTTCAAAATTTCAAAATTTCAAAAATGCCATTTTGTAGAGCTTAAGCGGGGTGTCGATCTCGCCAAAGACCGCAACGCGTTAGGTTTACTCTATCACGGTCTTTTTCGAAAAATGTGATTTTTTGATAACAATTTCTATGTTGAAAATGAAAGTTTATATAAAAAATTTCAAAATGTCAAAATTTCAAAAATGCCATTTTGTAGAGATTACCGAGGCCGTCGTTCTGTCCGAACACCGTAGCGCTATAGGTTTACTCTATCACGATCTTTTTCGAAAAATGTGATTTTTTTCATAATAATTTCTATGTTTAAAATGAAAGTTTATATAAAATTTTTCAAAATTTCAAAATTTCAAAAATGCCATTTTCTAGAGCTTACCGAGGCCGTCGTTCTGTCCGAACACCGTAGCGCTATAGGTTTACTCTGTCACGATCTTTTTCGAAAAATGTGATTTTTTCATAATAATTTCTATGTTTAAAATTAAAGTTTATATAAAATTTTTCAAAATGTCAAAATTTCAAAAATGCCATTTTGTAGAGCTTAAGCGGGGTGTCGATCTCGCCAAAGACCGCAACGCGGTAGGTTTACTCTATCACGGTCTTTTTCGAAAAATGTGATTTTTTTATAATAATTTCTATGTTCAAAATGAAAGTTTATATAAAAAATTTCAAAATGTCAAAATTTCGAAAATGCCATTTCGTAGAGATTTCAAAGGCCTTCGTTCTGTCCGAACACCGCAACGCGGTAGGTTTACTCTATCTCGTTATTTTGTGAAAAATGTGATTTTTTCATAATAATTTCTCTGTTTAAAATGAAATTTTATATAAAATTTTTCAAAATTTCAAAATTTCAAAAATGCCATTTTGTAGAGCTTAAGCGGGGTGTCGATCTCGCCAAAGACCGCAACGCGGTAGGTTTACTCTATCTCGTTCTTTTGTGAAAAATGTAATTTTTTCATAACAATTTCTATGTTCAAAATGAAAGTTTATATAAAAAATTTCAAAATGTCAAAATTTCGAAAATGCCATTTCGTAGAGATTTCAAAGGCCTTCGTTCTGCCCGAACACCGCAACGCGTTTAATTTACTCTATCACGGTCTTTTTCGAAAAATGTCATTTATTCATAACAATTTCTATGTTCAAAATGAAAGTTTATATAAAAAATTTCAAAATGTCAAAATTTCGAAAATGCCATTTCGTAGAGATTTCAAAGGCCTTCGTTCTGTCCAAATACAGCAACGCGGTAGGTTTACTCTATCTCGTTATTTTGTGAAAAATGTGATTTTTTCATAATAATTTCTATGTTTAAAATGAAATTTTATATAAAATTTTTCAAAATTTCAAAATTTCAAAAATGCCATTTTGTAGAGCTTAAGCGGGGTGTCGATCTTGCCAAAGACCGCAACGCGGTAGGTTTACTCTATCTCGTTATTTTGTGAAAAATGTGATTGTTTCATAATAATTTCTATGTTTAAAATGAAATTTTATATAAAATTTTTTAAAATTTCAAAATTTCAAAAATGCCATTTTGTAGAGCTTAAGCGGGGTGTCGATCTCGCCAAAGACCGCAACGCGGTAGGTTTACTCTATCTCGTTATTTTGTGAAAAATGTGATTTTTTCATAATAATTTCTATGTTTAAAATGAAATTTTATATAAAATTTTTCAAAATTTCAAAATTTCAAAAATGCCATTTTGTAGAGCTTAAGCGGGGTGTCGATCTTGCCAAAGACCGCAACGCGGTAGGTTTACTCTATCTCGTTATTTTGTGAAAAATGAGATTTTTTCATAATAATTTCTATGTTTAAAATGAAATTTTATATAAAATTTTTCAAAATTTAAAAATTTCAAAAATGCCATTTTGTAGAGCTTAAGCGGGGTGTCGATCTCGCCAAAGACCGCAACGCGGTAGGTTTACTCTATCTCGTTATTTTGTGAAAAATGTGATTTTTTCATAACAATTTCTATGTTCAAAATGAAAGTTTATATAAAAAATTTCAAAATGTCAAAATTTCAAAAATGCCATTTCGTAGACCTCACTCGGGGCGTCTATCTCACCTAAGACCGCTACGCGGTAGGTTCGGTCTGTCTCGATCGATATCGGAAAATGTGATTTTTGTACTCGTTGGAAAAATTCAAAATCAAAATTTATATAAATTTTTTCAAAATTTCAAAATTCTGAAAATGCCACTTTGTAGTGCTGGTCGAGGCGCTACATCTCGCCGTAGAACACAACTCGACGGGAGGTCGTCCTCTCTGCGCTAATCGGGTTTTTTCGTAGCCTCGTTTCAAAATCAAAGATGGCGGCCGCACGAAGAAAATTGAAGGAAATTTCAACTTTTAGGAATTTTTCCATAGAGTTGGGGGTATTCGGGTGGAAATGTCCATTGCACAATTTCGGTCCCGCTGCTGCTTCCCAAAGCGTGGGAGCCGAAAAATTACGTTTTTTTTGTAAAAAAATTCCTTTAAAAATTGGGAAAATGGAAAATTTATATGAATTTTTGGAGAAATTCAAATTTTTTTTTTGGCAGTCTCGTAACGGATTTCTCGGACTTCGAGTTGCCACAGACGCGAATCCATTTCGACGTTTTCGATTCGAATTATCGAGGTTTTTGCGGTTTTTTCGTTGTATTTTCAAAATCCAATATGGCGGCGGCGCGAAGGAAATTTCAACTTTTTGGAGTTTTTCCATAGAGAGAAGGGTTTTCGGGTGGACATGTCAGTTGCGGAATTACGGTCCCGCGGCTATTTCCCAAAGCGTGGGATCCGAAAGATGAAACTTTTTTCGTTTCGAATGCGTTTTTTGAAAAAATTTCAAATTGAAAATTTATATGAATTTTTGGAGAAATTTGAAAATTTTTTTTGGCAATCTCGTAAAGGACGTCTAGGTCTTCGTCTTGCCGCAGACGCGAATCCATTCGGACGTTCGTGAGTCGAATTATCGAGGTTTATGTGTTTTTTTGGTGGCATTTTCAAAATCCAATATGGCCGCCGCCCGAAGGAAATTTCCACTTTTCGGGATTTTCCCATAGAGAGACGATTCTCCGGTTGGAAAGAGGCGATGAAAAATTAACAAAAATCAAAAAATGAGAAAAATTTACTCAGCCGAAAATGACACTTTTTTCGTTTTGAGGGCGTTTTTTTGACCAAATTTCAAAGTGAAAATTATTACTAATTTTTGGAGAAACTTAATATTTTTTTTCTGCAATATCGTAAAGGACATGCAGTCCTCGGACTCGCCGTAGACGGCCGTCGATTTGGACGTTCTCGATTGCGTCGAATTATCGTGGAAAATGTGCGTTTTTTCGACGTTCTCTAAATGCATGTTCAAAATCCAATATGGCGGCCGGGCGAAGAAAATTTCTACTTTTTGGAGTTTTCCCATAGAGTTGGGGGTGTTCGGGTGGAAGTGTCTATTGCGCGATTTCGGTCCCGCCGCTGCTTCCCAAAGCGTGGGACGCCGAAAATGACACTTTTTTCGAAAAAAATATTTCCTATCGAAAGTGGAAAAATGGAAAATTTGTATGATTTTTTTGGGAATTTCAAAATTTCAAAAATGCCATTTCGCAGCTCTCGCCGAGCCCTTCGACCGCTCCTCGGACCGAAACGCTCCGCTCCTATCCGTTCTCGAGTTATGTCGGTTTCCGCGTTTTCGTCGATGCGTTTTCGAACGCCATTTTGAATTTGAAAATCGAAAAAATTTCAACTTTTCGGAGTTTTTCCATAGACGGAGCGTCGTCGAGATCGAGGCGGTCCGAAAAAAGACTGACCGAATTGAGGAATAAAAAATCGTACAAAGCCGAAAAAAAAAGAGCACTTTTTGAACTTTACGCGCGAAAAAAACGAATAAAACGAACGAATCGACGAAAATAAATTTTTCCACTCGACGCGCCGTCTAATGCAGTGCGATAGTTCCCGTACTTTGCGCGCCCTTAACTCGATAGATAACGGAGATAATCAACCCCGAAGGCCGAAAACGGGCAGTTACCAACTCCCTTTTAGGGTATATGATTATTGATTTACTCTATCACGGTCTTTTTCGAAAAATGTTTAGTTTATATAAAATTTTTCAAAATTTCAAAATTTCAAAAATGCCATTTTATAGAGTTTAAGCGGGGTGTCAATCTCGCCAAAGACCGCAACGCGGTAGGTTTACTCAATCTCGATTTATTTCAAAAAATGTGATTTTTTCATAACAATTTCTATGTTCAAAATGAAAGTTTATATAAAAAATTTCAAAATGTCAAAATTTCGAAAATGCCATTTTGTAGAGATTACCAAGGCGGTCGTTCTGTCCGAACATCGTAACGCTATAGGTTTCCTCTATCACGATCTTTTTCGAAAAATGTGATTTTTTCATAATAAATTCTATGTTTAAAATGAAATTTTATATAAAATTTTTCAAAATTTCAAAATTTCAAAAATGTCATTTTGTAGAGCTTAAGCGGGGTGTCGATCTCGCCAAAGACCGCAACGCGGTAGGTTTACTCTATCTCGTTCTTTTGTGAAAAATGTGATTTTTTGATAACAATTTCTATGTTCAAAATGAAAGTTTATATAAAAAATTTCAAAATGTCAAAATTTTGAAATAGCCATTTCGTAGAGATTATCAAGGCCGTCGTTCTGTTTAAACGCCGTAACGCTATAGGTTTACTCTATCACGATCTTTTTCGAAAAATGTGATTTTTTCATAATAATTTCTATGTTTAAAATGAAATTTTATATAAAATTTTTCAAAATTTCAAAATTTCAAAAATGCCATTTCGTAGACCTCACTCGGGGCGTCGATCTCGCCTAAGACCGCAACGCGGTAGGTTCGGTCTGTCTCGATCGATATCGGAAAATGTGATTTTTGTACTCGTTGGAAAAATTCAAAATCAAAATTTATACAAATTTTTTTAAAATTTCAAAATTCTGAAAATGCCACTTTGTAGTGCTGGTCGAGGCGCTACATCTCGCCGTAGAACACAACTCGACGTGAGGTCGTCCTCTCTGCGCTAATCGGGTTTTTTCGTAGCCTCGTTTAAAAATCAAATATGGCGGCCGCACGAAGAAAATTGAAGGAAATTTCAACTTTTAGGATTTTTCCCATAGAGTTGGGGGTATTCGGGTGGAAATGTCTATTGCACAATTTCGGTCCCGCTGCTGCTTCCCAAAGCGTGGGAGCCGAAAAAATACGTTTTTTTTGTAAAAAATTTGCTTCAAAAATTGGGAAAATGGAAAATTTATATGATTTTTTTGAGAAATTCCAATTTTTTTTTTTGCAGTCTCGTAACGGATTTCTCGGACTTCGAGTTGCCACAGACGCGAATCCATTTTGACGTTTTCGATTCGAATTATCGAGGTTTTTGCGGTTTTTTCGTTGTATTTTCAAAATCCAATATGGCGGCGGCGCGAGGGAAATTTCAACTTTTTGGAGTTTTTCCATAGAGAGAAGGGTTTTCGGGTGGAGATGACAGTTGCGCAATTACGGTGCCGCGGCTATTTCCCAAAGCGTGGGATCCGAAATATGAAACTTTTTTCGTTTCGAATGCGTTTTTTGGAAAAATTTCAAATTGAAAATTTATATGAATTTTTGGAGAAACTTGAAAATTTTTTTTGGCAATCACGTAAAGGACGTCTAGGTCTTCGACTTGACGCAGACGCAAATCCATTCGGACGTTCGTGAGTCGAATTATCGAGGTTTATGTGTTTTTTTGGTGGCATTTTCAAAATCCAATATGGCCGCCGGGCGAAGAAAATTTCTACTTTTTGGACTTTTCCCATAGAGAGACGATTCTCCGGTTGGAAAGAGGCGATGAAAAATTAACAAAAATCAAAAAATGAGAAAAATTAAGGAAGCCGAAAAAAACACTTTTTTCGTTTTGAGGGCGTTTTTTTGACCAAATTTCAAAGTGAAAATTATTACTAATTTTTGGAGAAACTTAATATTTTTTTTTTGCAATATCGTAAAGGACGTGCAGTCCTTGGACTGGCCGTAGACGGCCGTCGATTTGGACGTTCTCGATTGCGTCGAATTATCGTGGAAAATGTGCGTTTTTTCGACGTTCTCTAGATGCATTTTCAAAATGCAATATGGCGGCCGGGCGAAGAAAATTTCTACTTTTTGGAGTTTTCCCATAGAGAGACGATTCTCCGGTTGGAAAGAGGCGATGAAAAATTAACAAAAATCAAAAAATGAGAAAAATTAAGGGAGCCGAAAATGACACTTTTTTCGAAAAAAATATTTCCTATCGAAAGTGGAAAAATGGAAAATTTGTATGATTTTTTTGGGAATTTCAAAATTTCAAAAATGCCATTTCGCAGCTCTCGCCGAGCCCTTCGATCGCTCCTCGGACCGAAACGCTCCGCTCCTATCCGTTCTCGAGTTATGTCGGTTTCCGCGTTTTCGTCGATGCGTTTTCGAACGCCATTTTGAATTTGAAAATCGAAAAAATTTCAACTTTTCGGAATTTTTCCACAGACGGAGCGTCGTCGAGATGGAGACGTAGCGAAAAAAGACTGACCGAATTGAGGAATAAAAAATCGTACAAAGCCGAAAAAAAAAGAGCACTTTTTGAACTTTACGCGCGAAAAAAACGAATAAAACGAACGAATGGACGAAAATAAATTTTTCCACGCGACGCCCCGTCTAATGCAGTGCGATAGTTCCCGTACTTTGCGCGCCCGTAACTCGACGGATAACGGAGATAATCAACCGCGAAGGCCGAAAACGGGCGGTTACCAACTCCCTTTTAGGGTATATGACTAGATCGGAGCGGCACAGATCGGAGTGGCACAGAGCCCAGTGGGGTGGGGTGGTAGTGAGTTTTTTTTTTTGCACATCTACTTTTATTGTTACTCATTGTATGAAAGGGCACATCTACTTTCGTTGTCGTTCATTGTTAGGTTGGGGAACATCTACTTTCATCGTAAATTATGTTAGATAGGTAGAGTAAATAGGTAGGTCGAGTGAGCCCATTCGGTGTTAGTCGCGCTAACGCGACTGAGTCGAGTCGAGAACGCGCTCATTTTCTTGTTCGACTTTTGCTTTTTACCTCATCTACTTTCATCGTAACATCTACTTTCATCGTAACATCGTAACATCTACTTTCATCGTAAACTATGTTAGATAGGTAGAGTAAATAGGTAGGTCGAGTGAGCCCATTCGGTATTAGTCGCGCTAACGCGACTGAGTCGAGTCGAGAACGCGCTCATTTTCTTGTTCGACTTTTGCTTTTTACCCGCCTTCCCCTACGTGCCTCGCCACCTTCGATCTTTCGAAATAAATCGAAATCTTCTTCTTTCGAAATCGAGACCTTTAGAAATAATTCGATAGGTAGAGTAAATAGGTAGGTCGAGTGAGCCCATTCAGTGTTAGTCGCGCTAACGCGACTGAGTCGGGTCGAGAACGCGCTCATTTTCTTGTTCAATTTTCAAAAATTTTCAAAATTTCAAAATTTCAAAAATGGGATTTTGTAGAGCTTAAGCGGGGTGTCGATCTCGCCAAAGACTGCAACGCGGTAGGTTTACTCTATCTCGTTCTTTTGTGAAAAATGTGATTTTTTCATAACAATTTCTATGTTCAAAATGAAAGTTTATATAAAATTTTTCAAAATTTCAAAATTTCAAAAATGCCATTTTGTAGAGATTACCCAGGCCGTCGTTCTGTCCAAACACCGTAGCGCTATAGGTTTACTCTATCACGATCTTTTACGAAAAATGTGATTTTTCATAATAATTTCTATGTTTAAAATGAAAGTTTATATAAAATTTTTCAAAATTTCAAAATTTCAAAAATGCCATTTTCTAGAGCTTACCGAGGCCGTCGTTCTGTCCAAACACCGTAGCGCTATAGGTTTACTCTGTCACGATCTTTTTCGAAAAATGTGATTTTTTCATAATAATTTCTATGTTTAAAATGAAATTTTATATAAAATTTTTCAAAATTTCAAAATTTCAAAAATGCCATTTTGTAGAGCTTAAGCGGGGTGTCGATCTCGCCAAAGACCGCAACGCGGTAGGTTTACTCTATCTCGTTATTTTGTGAAAAATGTGATTTTTTCATAATAATTTCTATGTTTAAAATGAAATTTTATATAAAATTTTTCAAAATTTCAAAATTTCAAAAACGCCATTTTGTAGAGCTTACGCGGGGTGTCGATCTCGCCAAAGATCGCAACGCGGTAGGTTTACTCTATCTCGTTCTTTTGTGAAAAATGTGATTTTTTGATAACAATTTCTATGTTCAAAATGAAAGTTTATATAAAAAATTTCAAAATGTCAAAATTTTGAAATAGCCATTTCGTAGAGATTATCAAGGCCGTCGTTCTGTCGAAACGCCGTAACGCTATAGCTTTACTCTATCACGATCTTTTTCGAAAAATGTGATTTTTTCATAATAATTTCTATGTTTAAAATGAAATTTTATATAAAATTTTTCAAAATGTCAAAATTTCAAAAATGCCATTTTGTAGAGCTTAAGCGGGGTGTCGATCTCGCCAAAGACCGCAACGCGGTAGGTTTACTCTATCTCGTTCTTTTGTGAAAAATGTAATTTTTTCATAACAATTTCTATGTTCAAAATGAAAGTTTATATAAAAAATTTCAAAATGTCAAAATTTCGAAAACGCCATTTCGTAGAGATTACCAAGGCCGTCGTTCTGTCCGAACGCCATAACGCTATAGGTTTACTCTATCACGATCTTTTTCGAAAAATGTGATTTTTTCATAATAATATCTATGTTTAAAATGAAAGTTTATATAAAATTTTTCAAAATGTCAAAATTTCAAAAATGCCATTTTGTAGAGCTTAAGCGGGGTGTCGATCTCGCCAAAGACCGCAACGCGGTAGGTTTACTCTATCACGGTCTTTTTCGAAAAATGTGATTTTTTGATAACAATTTCTATGTTCAAAATGAAAGTTTATATAAAAAATTTCAAAATGTCAAAATTTCGAAAATGCCATTTCGTAGAGATTACCAAGGCCGTCGTTCTGTCCAAACGCAGTAACGCTATAGGTTTACTCTATCACGATCTTTTTCGAAAAATGTGATTTTTTCATAATAATTTCTATGTTTAAAATGAAATTTTATATAAAATTTTTCAAAATGTCAAAATTTCAAAAATGCCATTTTGTAGAGCTTAAGCGGGGTGTCGATCTCGCCAAAGACCGCAACGCGGTAGGTTTACTCTATCTCGTTCTTTTGTGAAAAATGTGATTTTTTCATAACAATTTCTATGTTCAAAATGAAAGTTTATATAAAAAATTTCAAAATGTCAAAATTTCGAAAATGCCATTTTGTAGAGATTACCAAGGCGGTCGCTCTGTCCGAACATCGTAACGCTATAGGTTTCCTCTATCACGATCTTTATCGAAAAATGTGATTTTTTCATAACAATTTCTATGTTCAAAATGAAAGTTTATATAAAAAATTTCAAAATGTCAAAATTTCAAAAATGCCATTTTGTAGAGCTTAAGCGGTGTCTCGATCTCGCCAAGGACGGCAACGCGTTTGATTTACTCTATCACCGTCCTTTTCGAAAAATGTCATTTATTCATAACAATTTCTATGTTCAAAATGAAAGTTTATATAAAAAATTTCAAAATGTCAAAATTTCGAAAATGCCATTTTGTAGAGATTACCAAGGCGGTCGTTCTGTCCGAACATCGTAACGCTATAGGTTTCCTCTATCACGATCTTTTTCGAAAAATGTGATTTTTTCATAATAATTTCTATCTTTAAAATGAAAGTTTATATAAAATTTTTCAAAATGTCAAAATTTCAAAAATGCCATTTTGTAGAGCTTAAGCGGGGTGTCGATCTAGCCAAAGATTGCAACGCGGTAGGTTTACTCTATCTCGTTCTTTTGTGAAAAATGTGTTTTTTTCATAACAATTTCTATGTTCAAAATGAAAGTTTATATAAAAAATTTCAAAATGTCAAAATTTCGAAAATGCCATTTCGTAGAGATTTCAAAGGCCTTCGTTCTGTCCAAATACAGCTACGCGGTAGGTTTACTCTATCTCGTTATTTTGTGAAAAATGTGATTTTTTCATAATAATTTCTATGTTTAAAATGAAATTTTATATAAAATTTTTCAAAATTTCAAAATTTCAAAAATGCCATTTTGTAGAGCTTAAGCGGGGTGTCGATCTCGCCAAAGACCGCAACGCGGTCGGTTTACTCTATCTCGTTATTTTGTGAAAAATGTGATTTTTTCATAATAATTTCTATGTTTAAAATGAAATTTTATATTAAATTTTTCAAAATTTCAAAATTTAAAAAATGCCATTTTGTAGAGCTTAAGCGGGGTGTCGATCTCGCCAAAGACCGCAACGCGTCAGGTTTACTCTATCTCGATTTATTTCGAAAAATGTGAGTTTTTCATAATAATTTCCAAGTTCAAAATGAAAGTTTATATAAAATTTTTCAAAATGTCAAAATTTCAAAAATGCCATTTCGTAGACCTCACTCGGGGCGTCGATCTCGCCTAAGACCGCAACGCGGTAGGTTCGGTCTGTCTCGATCGATATCGGAAAATGTGATTTTTGTACTCGTTGGAAAAATTCAAAATCAAAATTTATATAAATTTTTTTAAAATTTCAAAATTCTGAAAATGCCACTTTGTAGTGCTGGTCGAGGCGCTACATCTCGCCGTAGAACACAACTCGACGGGAGGTCGTCCTCTCTGCGCTAATCGGGTTTTTTCGTAGCCTCGTTTCAAAATCAAAGATGGCGGCCGCACGAAGAAAATTGAAGGAAATTTCAACTTTTAGGAATTTTCCCATAGAGTTGGGGGTATTCGGGTGGAAATGTCCATTGCACGATTTCGGTCCCGCTGCTGCTTCCCAAAGCGTGGGAGCCGAAAAATTACGTTTTTTTTGTAAAAAAATTCCTTTAAAAATTGGGAAAATGGAAAATTTATATGAATTTTTGGAGAAATTCAAATTTTTTTTTTGGCAGTCTCGTAACGGATTTCTCGGACTTCGAGTTGCCGCAGACGCGAATCCATTTCGACGTTTTCGATTCGAATTATCGAGATTTTTGCGGTTTTTTCGTTGTATTTTCAAAATCCAATATGGCGGCGGCGCGAAGGAAATTTCAACTTTTTGGAGTTTTTCCATAGAGAGAAGGGTTTTCAGGTGTAGATGACAGTTGCGCAATTACGGTCCCGCGGCTATTTCCCAAAGCGTGGGATCCGAAATATGAAACTTTTTTCGTTTCGAATGCGTTTTTTGGAAAAATTTCAAATTGAAAATTTATATGAATTTTTGGAGAAACTTGAAAATTTTTTTTGGCAATCTCGTAAAGGACGTCTAGGTCTTCGAATTGCCGCAGACGCGAATCCATTCGGACGTTCGTGAGTCGAATTATCGAGGTTTATGTGTTTTTTTGGTGGCATTTTCAAAATCCAATATGGCCGCCGCCCGAAGGAAATTTTAACTTTTCGGGATTTTCCCATAGAGAGACGATTCTCCGGTTGGAAAGAAGCGATGAAAAATTAACAAAAATCAAAAAATGAGAAAAATTAAGTCAGCCGAAAAAAACACTTTTTTCGTTTTGAGGGCGTTTTTTTGACCAAATTTCAAAGTGAAAATTATTACTAATTTTTGGAGAAACTTAATATTTTTTTTCTGCAATATCGTAGAGGACATGCAGTCCTTAGACTCGCCGTAGACGGCCGTCGATTTGGACGTTCTCGATTGCGTCGAATTATCGTGGAAAATGTGCGTTTTTTCGACGTTCTCTAGATGCATTTTCAAAATCCAATATGGCGGCCGGGCGAAGAAAATTTCTACTTTTTGGAGTTTTCCCATAGAGAGACGATTCTTCGATTGGAAAGAGGCGATGAAAAATTAACAAAAATCAAAAAATGAGAAAAATTAAGGGAGCCGAAAATGACACTTTTTTCGAAAAAAATATTTCCTATCGAAAGTGGAAAAATGGAAAATTTATATGATTTTTTTGGGAATATCAAAATTTCAAAAATGCCATTTCGTAGATCTCGCCGAGCCCTTCGATCGCTCCTCGGACCGAAACGCTCCGCTCCTATCCGTTCTCGAGTTATGTCGGTTTCCGCGTTTTCGTCGATGCGTTTTCGAACGCAATTTTGAATTTGAAAATCGAAAAAATTTCCACTTTTCGGAGTTTTCCCATAGAGAGACGATTCTCCCGTTGGAAATAGGCGATGAAAAGTTACCAAAAATCAAAAAATGAGAAAAATTAAGGGAGCCGAAAAAAAAGAGCACTTTTTGAACTTTACGTGCGAAAAAAACGAATAAAACAAACGAATAGACGAAAATAAATTTTTCCACTCGACGCGCCGTCTAATGCAGTGCGATAGTTCCCGTACTTCGCGCGCCCGTAACTCGATAGATAACGGAGATGATGAACCCCGAAGGCCGAAAACGGGCCGTTACCAACTCCCTTTTAGGGTATATGACTAGAGTGGCACAGAGCCCAGTGGGGTGGGGTGGTAGTGAGTTGTGTTTTTTAGTTTTTCAGTTTTTTTTTTTGCACATCTACTTTTACTCATTGTATGAAAGGGCACATCTACTTTCGTTGTTGTTCATTGTATGAAAGGCACATCTACTTTCAAGGTAGAGTAAATAGGTAGGTCGAGTGAGCCCATTCGGTGTTAGTCGCGCTAACGCGACTGAGTCGAGTCGAGAACGCGCTCATTTTCTTGTTCGACTTTTGCTTTTTACCCGCCTTCCCCTACGTGCCTCGCCACCTTCGATCTTTCGAAATAAATCGAAATCTTCTTCTTTCGAAATCGAGATCTTTCGAAATAATTCGATAGGTAGAGTAAATAGGTAGGTCGAGTGAGCCCATTCAGTGTTAGTCGCGCTAACGCGACTGAGTCGAGTCGAGAACGCGCTCATTTTCTTGTTCGATTTTCAAAATTTTTCAAAATTTCAAAATTTCAAAAATGCGATTTTGTAGAGCTTAAGCGGGGTGTCGATCTCGCCAAAGACTGCAACGCGGTAGGTTTACTCTATCTCGTTCTTTTGTGAAAAATGTGATTTTTTCATAACAATTTCTATGTTCAAAATGAAAGTTTATATAAAATTTTTCAAAATTTCAAAATTTCAAAAATGCCATTTTGTAGAGATTACCCAGGCCGTCGTTCTGTCCGAACACCGTAGCGCTATAGGTTTACTCTATCACGATCTTTTTCGAAAAATGTGATTTTTTCATAATAATTTCTATGTTTAAAATGAAAGTTTATATAAAATTTTTCAAAATGTCAAAATTTCAAAAATGCCATTTTGTAGAGCTTAAGCGGGGTGTCGATCTGGCCAAAGACCGCAACGCGGTAGGTTTCCTCTATCACGATCTTTTTCGAAAAATGTGATTTTTTCATAATAATTTCTATGTTTAAAATGAAAGTTTATATAAAATTTTTCAAAATTTCAAAATTTCAAAAATGCCATTTTATAGTGCTTAAGCGGGGGTGTCAATCTCGCCAAAGACCGCAACGCGGTAGGTTTACTCTATCTCGTTCTTTTGTGAAAAATGTGATTTTTTGATAACAATTTCTATGTTCAAAATGAAAGTTTATATAAAAAATTTCAAAATGTCAAAATTTCAAAAATGCCATTTTCTAGAGCTTACCGAGGCCGTCGTTCTGTCCGAACACCCTAGCGCTATAGGTTTACTCTGTCACGATCTTTTTTTTTCGAAAAATGTGATTTTTTCATAATAATTTCTATGTTTAAAATGAAAGTTTATATAAAATTTTTCATAATGTCAAAATTTCAAAAATGCCATTTTGTAGATATTACCCAGGCCGTCGTTCCGTCCGAACACAGTAGCGCTATAGGTTTACTCTATCACGATCTTTTGTGAAAAATGTGATTTTTTCATAACAATTTCTATGTTCAAAATGAAAGTTTATAAAAAAATTTTCAAAATTTCAAAATTTCAAAAATGCCATTTAGTAGAACTTAAGCGGGGTGTCGATCTCTCCAAAGACCGCAACGCGGTAGGTTTACTCTATCTCGTTGTTTTGTGAAAAATGTGATTTTTTCATAACAATTTCTATGTTCAAAATGAAAGTTTATATAAAAAATTTCAAAATGTCAAAATTTCGAAAATGCCATTTGGTAGAGATTTCAAAGGCCTTCGTTCTGTCCAAACACCGCAATGCGGTAGGTTTACTCTATCTCGTTATTTTGTGAAAAATGTGATTTTTTCATAACAATTTCTATGTTCAAAATGAAAGTTTATATAAAAAATTTCAAAATGCCAAAATTTCGAAAATGCCATTTCGTAGAGATTTCAAAGGTCTTCGTTCTGTCCAAACTCCGCAACGCGGTAGGTTTACTCTATCTCGTTATTTTGTGAAAAATGTGATTTTTTCATAACAATTTCTATGTTCAAAATGAAAGTTTATATAAAAAATTTCAAAATGTCAAAATTTCGAAAATGCCATTTCGTAGAGATTTCAAAGGCCTTCGTTCTGTCCAAACACCGCAACGCGGTAGGTTTACTCTATCTCGTTATTTTGTGAAAAATGTGATTTTTTCATAACAATTTCTATGTTCAAAATGAAAGTTTATATAAAAAATCTCAAAATGTCAAAATTTCAAAAATGCCATTTCGTAGACCTCACTCGGGGCGTCTATCTCGCCTAAGACCGCTACGCGGTAGGTTCGGTCTGTCTCGATCGATATCGGAAAATGTGATTTTTGTACTCGTTGGAAAAATTCAAAATCAAAATTTATATAAATTTTTTCAAAATTTCAAAATTCTGAAAATGCCACTTTGTAGTGCTGGTCGAGGCGCTACATCTCGCCGTAGAACACAACTCGACGGGAGGTCGTCCTCTCTGCGCTAATCGGGTTTTTTCGTAGCCTCGTTTCAAAATCAAAGATGGCGGCCGCACGAAGAAAATTGAAGGAAATTTCAACTTTTAGGAATTTTCCCATAGAGTTGGGGGTATTCGGGTGGAAATGTCCATTGCACGATTTCGGTCCCGCTGCTGCTTCCCAAAGCGTGGGAGCCGAAAAATTACGTTTTTTTTGTAAAAAAATTCCTTTAAAAATTGGGAAAATGGAAAATTTATATGAATTTTTGGAGAAATTCAAATTTTTTTTTTGGCAGTCTCGTAACGGATTTCTCGGACTTCGAGTTGCCGCAGACGCGAATCCATTTCGACGTTTTCGATTCGAATTATCGAGGTTTTTGCGGTTTTTTCGTTGTATTTTCAAAATCCAATATGGCGGCGGCGCGAAGGAAATTTCAACTTTTTGGAGTTTTTCCATAGAGAGAAGGGTTTTTAGGTGGAGATGACAGTTGCGCAATTACGGTCCCGCGGCTATTTCCCAAAGCGTGGGATCCGAAATATGAAACTTTTTTCGTTTCGAATGCGTTTTTTGGAAAAATTTCAAATTGAAAATTTATATGAATTTTTGGAGAAACTTGAAAATTTTTTTTGGCAATCTCGTAAAGGACGTCTAGGTCTTCGAATTGCCGCAGACGCGAATCCATTCGGACGTTCGTGAGTCGAATTATCGAGGTTTATGTGTTTTTTTGGTGGCATTTTCAAAATCCAATATGGCCGCCGCCCGAAGGAAATTTTAACTTTTCGGGATTTTCCCATAGAGAGACGATTCTCCGGTTGGAAAGAAGCGATGAAAAATTAACAAAAATCAAAAAATGAAAAAAATTAAGTCAGCCGAAAAAAGCACTTTTTTCGTTTTGAGGGCGTTTTTTTGACCAAATTTCAAAGTGAAAATTATTACTAATTTTTGGAGAAACTTAATATTTTTTTTCTGCAATATCGTAGAGGACATGCAGTCCTTGGACTCGCCGTAGACGGCCGTCGATTTGGACGTTCTCGATTGCGTCGAATTATCGTGGAAAATGTGCGTTTTTTCGACGTTCTCTAGATGCATTTTCAAAATGCAATATGGCGGCCGCGCGAAGAAAATTTCTACTTTTTGGAGTTTTCCCATAGAGAGACGATTCTCCGGTTGGAAATAGGCGATGAAAAATTAACAAAAATCAAAAAATGAGAAAAATTAAGGGAGCCGAAAATGACACTTTTTTCGAAAAAAATATTTCCTATCGAAAGTGGAAAAATGGAAAATTTGTATGATTTTTTTGGGAATTACAAAATTTCAAAAATGCCATTTCGCAGCTCTCGCCGAGCCCTTCGATCGCTCCTCGGGCCGAAACGCTCCGCTCCTATCCGTTCTCGAGTTATGTCGGTTTCCGCGTTTTCGTCGATGCGTTTTCGAACGCCATTTTGAATTTGAAAATCGAAAAAATTTCCACTTTTCGGAGTTTTCCTATAGAGAGACGATTCTCCGGTTGGCAAGAGGCGATGAAAAATTAACAAAAATCAAAAAATGAGAAAAATTAAGGGAGCCGAAAAAAAAGAGCACTTTTTGAACTTTACGTGCGAAAAAAACGAATAAAACAAACGAATAGACGAAAATAAATTTTTCCACTCGACGCGCCGTCTAATGCGCTGCGAGAGTTCCCGTACTTGCGCGCGCGTACCTCGATAGATAGCGGAGATACTGAACCCCGTAGGCCGAAAACGGGCAGTTACCAACTCCCTTTTAGGTAATAGGACTAGAGTGGCACAGAGCCCAGTGGGGTGGGGTGGTAGTGAGTTGTGTTTTTTAGTTTTTCAGTTTTTTTTTTTGCACATCTACTTTTACTCATTGTATGAAAGGGCACATCTACTTTCGTTGTTGTTCATTGTATGAAAGGCACATCTACTTTCAAGGTAGAGTAAATAGGTAGGTCGAGTGAGCCCATTCGGTGTTAGTCGCGCTAACGCGACTGAGTCGAGTCGAGAACGCGCTCATTTTCTTGTTCGACTTTTGCTTTTTACCCGCCTTCCCCTACGTGCCTCGCCACCTTCGATCTTTCGAAATAAATCGAAATCTTCTTCTTTCGAAATCGAGATCTTTCGAAATAATTCGATAGGTAGAGTAAATAGGTAGGTCGAGTGAGCCCATTCAGTGTTAGTCGCGCTAACGCGACTGAGTCGAGTCGAGAACGCGCTCATTTTCTTGTTCGATTTTCAAAATTTTTCAAAATTTCAAAATTTCAAAAATGCGATTTTGTAGAGCTTAAGCGGGGTGTCGATCTCGCCAAAGACTGCAACGCGGTAGGTTTACTCTATCTCGTTCTTTTGTGAAAAATGTGATTTTTTCATAACAATTTCTATGTTCAAAATGAAAGTTTATATAAAATTTTTCAAAATTTCAAAATTTCAAAAATGCCATTTTGTAGAGATTACCCAGGCCGTCGTTCTGTCCGAACACCGTAGCGCTATAGGTTTACTCTATCACGATCTTTTTCGAAAAATGTGATTTTTTCATAATAATTTCTATGTTTAAAATGAAAGTTTATATAAAATTTTTCAAAATGTCAAAATTTCAAAAATGCCATTTTGTAGAGCTTAAGCGGGGTGTCGATCTGGCCAAAGACCGCAACGCGGTAGGTTTCCTCTATCACGATCTTTTTCGAAAAATGTGATTTTTTCATAATAATTTCTATGTTTAAAATGAAAGTTTATATAAAATTTTTCAAAATTTCAAAATTTCAAAAATGCCATTTTATAGTGCTTAAGCGGGGGTGTCAATCTCGCCAAAGACCGCAACGCGGTAGGTTTACTCTATCTCGTTCTTTTGTGAAAAATGTGATTTTTTGATAACAATTTCTATGTTCAAAATGAAAGTTTATATAAAAAATTTCAAAATGTCAAAATTTCAAAAATGCCATTTTCTAGAGCTTACCGAGGCCGTCGTTCTGTCCGAACACCCTAGCGCTATAGGTTTACTCTGTCACGATCTTTTTTTTTCGAAAAATGTGATTTTTTCATAATAATTTCTATGTTTAAAATGAAAGTTTATATAAAATTTTTCATAATGTCAAAATTTCAAAAATGCCATTTTGTAGATATTACCCAGGCCGTCGTTCCGTCCGAACACAGTAGCGCTATAGGTTTACTCTATCACGATCTTTTGTGAAAAATGTGATTTTTTCATAACAATTTCTATGTTCAAAATGAAAGTTTATAAAAAAATTTTCAAAATTTCAAAATTTCAAAAATGCCATTTAGTAGAACTTAAGCGGGGTGTCGATCTCTCCAAAGACCGCAACGCGGTAGGTTTACTCTATCTCGTTGTTTTGTGAAAAATGTGATTTTTTCATAACAATTTCTATGTTCAAAATGAAAGTTTATATAAAAAATTTCAAAATGTCAAAATTTCGAAAATGCCATTTGGTAGAGATTTCAAAGGCCTTCGTTCTGTCCAAACACCGCAATGCGGTAGGTTTACTCTATCTCGTTATTTTGTGAAAAATGTGATTTTTTCATAACAATTTCTATGTTCAAAATGAAAGTTTATATAAAAAATTTCAAAATGCCAAAATTTCGAAAATGCCATTTCGTAGAGATTTCAAAGGTCTTCGTTCTGTCCAAACTCCGCAACGCGGTAGGTTTACTCTATCTCGTTATTTTGTGAAAAATGTGATTTTTTCATAACAATTTCTATGTTCAAAATGAAAGTTTATATAAAAAATTTCAAAATGTCAAAATTTCGAAAATGCCATTTCGTAGAGATTTCAAAGGCCTTCGTTCTGTCCAAACACCGCAACGCGGTAGGTTTACTCTATCTCGTTATTTTGTGAAAAATGTGATTTTTTCATAACAATTTCTATGTTCAAAATGAAAGTTTATATAAAAAATCTCAAAATGTCAAAATTTCAAAAATGCCATTTCGTAGACCTCACTCGGGGCGTCTATCTCGCCTAAGACCGCTACGCGGTAGGTTCGGTCTGTCTCGATCGATATCGGAAAATGTGATTTTTGTACTCGTTGGAAAAATTCAAAATCAAAATTTATATAAATTTTTTCAAAATTTCAAAATTCTGAAAATGCCACTTTGTAGTGCTGGTCGAGGCGCTACATCTCGCCGTAGAACACAACTCGACGGGAGGTCGTCCTCTCTGCGCTAATCGGGTTTTTTCGTAGCCTCGTTTCAAAATCAAAGATGGCGGCCGCACGAAGAAAATTGAAGGAAATTTCAACTTTTAGGAATTTTCCCATAGAGTTGGGGGTATTCGGGTGGAAATGTCCATTGCACGATTTCGGTCCCGCTGCTGCTTCCCAAAGCGTGGGAGCCGAAAAATTACGTTTTTTTTGTAAAAAAATTCCTTTAAAAATTGGGAAAATGGAAAATTTATATGAATTTTTGGAGAAATTCAAATTTTTTTTTTGGCAGTCTCGTAACGGATTTCTCGGACTTCGAGTTGCCGCAGACGCGAATCCATTTCGACGTTTTCGATTCGAATTATCGAGGTTTTTGCGGTTTTTTCGTTGTATTTTCAAAATCCAATATGGCGGCGGCGCGAAGGAAATTTCAACTTTTTGGAGTTTTTCCATAGAGAGAAGGGTTTTTAGGTGGAGATGACAGTTGCGCAATTACGGTCCCGCGGCTATTTCCCAAAGCGTGGGATCCGAAATATGAAACTTTTTTCGTTTCGAATGCGTTTTTTGGAAAAATTTCAAATTGAAAATTTATATGAATTTTTGGAGAAACTTGAAAATTTTTTTTGGCAATCTCGTAAAGGACGTCTAGGTCTTCGAATTGCCGCAGACGCGAATCCATTCGGACGTTCGTGAGTCGAATTATCGAGGTTTATGTGTTTTTTTGGTGGCATTTTCAAAATCCAATATGGCCGCCGCCCGAAGGAAATTTTAACTTTTCGGGATTTTCCCATAGAGAGACGATTCTCCGGTTGGAAAGAAGCGATGAAAAATTAACAAAAATCAAAAAATGAAAAAAATTAAGTCAGCCGAAAAAAGCACTTTTTTCGTTTTGAGGGCGTTTTTTTGACCAAATTTCAAAGTGAAAATTATTACTAATTTTTGGAGAAACTTAATATTTTTTTTCTGCAATATCGTAGAGGACATGCAGTCCTTGGACTCGCCGTAGACGGCCGTCGATTTGGACGTTCTCGATTGCGTCGAATTATCGTGGAAAATGTGCGTTTTTTCGACGTTCTCTAGATGCATTTTCAAAATGCAATATGGCGGCCGCGCGAAGAAAATTTCTACTTTTTGGAGTTTTCCCATAGAGAGACGATTCTCCGGTTGGAAATAGGCGATGAAAAATTAACAAAAATCAAAAAATGAGAAAAATTAAGGGAGCCGAAAATGACACTTTTTTCGAAAAAAATATTTCCTATCGAAAGTGGAAAAATGGAAAATTTGTATGATTTTTTTGGGAATTACAAAATTTCAAAAATGCCATTTCGCAGCTCTCGCCGAGCCCTTCGATCGCTCCTCGGGCCGAAACGCTCCGCTCCTATCCGTTCTCGAGTTATGTCGGTTTCCGCGTTTTCGTCGATGCGTTTTCGAACGCCATTTTGAATTTGAAAATCGAAAAAATTTCCACTTTTCGGAGTTTTCCTATAGAGAGACGATTCTCCGGTTGGCAAGAGGCGATGAAAAATTAACAAAAATCAAAAAATGAGAAAAATTAAGGGAGCCGAAAAAAAAGAGCACTTTTTGAACTTTACGTGCGAAAAAAACGAATAAAACAAACGAATAGACGAAAATAAATTTTTCCACTCGACGCGCCGTCTAATGCGCTGCGAGAGTTCCCGTACTTGCGCGCGCGTACCTCGATAGATAGCGGAGATACTGAACCCCGTAGGCCGAAAACGGGCAGTTACCAACTCCCTTTTAGGTAATAGGACTAGATCGGAGCGGCACAGATCGGAGTGGCACAGAGCCCAGTGGGGTGGGGTGGTAGTGAGTTTTTTTTTTTGCACATCTACTTTTATTGTTACTCATTGTATGAAAGGGCACATCTACTTTCGTTGTCGTTCATTGTTAGGTTGGGGAACATCTACTTTCATCGTAAATTATGTTAGATAGGTAGAGTAAATAGGTAGGTCGAGTGAGCCCATTCGGTGTTAGTCGCGCTAACGCGACTGAGTCGAGTCGAGAACGCGCTCATTTTCTTGTTCGACTTTTGCTTTTTACCTCATCTACTTTCATCGTAACATCTACTTTCATCGTAACATCGTAACATCTACTTTCATCGTAAACTATGTTAGATAGGTAGAGTAAATAGGTAGGTCGAGTGAGCCCATTCGGTATTAGTCGCGCTAACGCGACTGAGTCGAGTCGAGAACGCGCTCATTTTCTTGTTCGACTTTTGCTTTTTACCCGCCTTCCCCTACGTGCCTCGCCACCTTCGATCTTTCGAAATAAATCGAAATCTTCTTCTTTCGAAATCGAGACCTTTAGAAATAATTCGATAGGTAGAGTAAATAGGTAGGTCGAGTGAGCCCATTCAGTGTTAGTCGCGCTAACGCGACTGAGTCGGGTCGAGAACGCGCTCATTTTCTTGTTCAATTTTCAAAAATTTTCAAAATTTCAAAATTTCAAAAATGGGATTTTGTAGAGCTTAAGCGGGGTGTCGATCTCGCCAAAGACTGCAACGCGGTAGGTTTACTCTATCTCGTTCTTTTGTGAAAAATGTGATTTTTTCATAACAATTTCTATGTTCAAAATGAAAGTTTATATAAAATTTTTCAAAATTTCAAAATTTCAAAAATGCCATTTTGTAGAGATTACCCAGGCCGTCGTTCTGTCCAAACACCGTAGCGCTATAGGTTTACTCTATCACGATCTTTTACGAAAAATGTGATTTTTCATAATAATTTCTATGTTTAAAATGAAAGTTTATATAAAATTTTTCAAAATTTCAAAATTTCAAAAATGCCATTTTCTAGAGCTTACCGAGGCCGTCGTTCTGTCCAAACACCGTAGCGCTATAGGTTTACTCTGTCACGATCTTTTTCGAAAAATGTGATTTTTTCATAATAATTTCTATGTTTAAAATGAAATTTTATATAAAATTTTTCAAAATTTCAAAATTTCAAAAATGCCATTTTGTAGAGCTTAAGCGGGGTGTCGATCTCGCCAAAGACCGCAACGCGGTAGGTTTACTCTATCTCGTTATTTTGTGAAAAATGTGATTTTTTCATAATAATTTCTATGTTTAAAATGAAATTTTATATAAAATTTTTCAAAATTTCAAAATTTCAAAAACGCCATTTTGTAGAGCTTACGCGGGGTGTCGATCTCGCCAAAGATCGCAACGCGGTAGGTTTACTCTATCTCGTTCTTTTGTGAAAAATGTGATTTTTTGATAACAATTTCTATGTTCAAAATGAAAGTTTATATAAAAAATTTCAAAATGTCAAAATTTTGAAATAGCCATTTCGTAGAGATTATCAAGGCCGTCGTTCTGTCGAAACGCCGTAACGCTATAGCTTTACTCTATCACGATCTTTTTCGAAAAATGTGATTTTTTCATAATAATTTCTATGTTTAAAATGAAATTTTATATAAAATTTTTCAAAATGTCAAAATTTCAAAAATGCCATTTTGTAGAGCTTAAGCGGGGTGTCGATCTCGCCAAAGACCGCAACGCGGTAGGTTTACTCTATCTCGTTCTTTTGTGAAAAATGTAATTTTTTCATAACAATTTCTATGTTCAAAATGAAAGTTTATATAAAAAATTTCAAAATGTCAAAATTTCGAAAACGCCATTTCGTAGAGATTACCAAGGCCGTCGTTCTGTCCGAACGCCATAACGCTATAGGTTTACTCTATCACGATCTTTTTCGAAAAATGTGATTTTTTCATAATAATATCTATGTTTAAAATGAAAGTTTATATAAAATTTTTCAAAATGTCAAAATTTCAAAAATGCCATTTTGTAGAGCTTAAGCGGGGTGTCGATCTCGCCAAAGACCGCAACGCGGTAGGTTTACTCTATCACGGTCTTTTTCGAAAAATGTGATTTTTTGATAACAATTTCTATGTTCAAAATGAAAGTTTATATAAAAAATTTCAAAATGTCAAAATTTCGAAAATGCCATTTCGTAGAGATTACCAAGGCCGTCGTTCTGTCCAAACGCAGTAACGCTATAGGTTTACTCTATCACGATCTTTTTCGAAAAATGTGATTTTTTCATAATAATTTCTATGTTTAAAATGAAATTTTATATAAAATTTTTCAAAATGTCAAAATTTCAAAAATGCCATTTTGTAGAGCTTAAGCGGGGTGTCGATCTCGCCAAAGACCGCAACGCGGTAGGTTTACTCTATCTCGTTCTTTTGTGAAAAATGTGATTTTTTCATAACAATTTCTATGTTCAAAATGAAAGTTTATATAAAAAATTTCAAAATGTCAAAATTTCGAAAATGCCATTTTGTAGAGATTACCAAGGCGGTCGCTCTGTCCGAACATCGTAACGCTATAGGTTTCCTCTATCACGATCTTTATCGAAAAATGTGATTTTTTCATAACAATTTCTATGTTCAAAATGAAAGTTTATATAAAAAATTTCAAAATGTCAAAATTTCAAAAATGCCATTTTGTAGAGCTTAAGCGGTGTCTCGATCTCGCCAAGGACGGCAACGCGTTTGATTTACTCTATCACCGTCCTTTTCGAAAAATGTCATTTATTCATAACAATTTCTATGTTCAAAATGAAAGTTTATATAAAAAATTTCAAAATGTCAAAATTTCGAAAATGCCATTTTGTAGAGATTACCAAGGCGGTCGTTCTGTCCGAACATCGTAACGCTATAGGTTTCCTCTATCACGATCTTTTTCGAAAAATGTGATTTTTTCATAATAATTTCTATCTTTAAAATGAAAGTTTATATAAAATTTTTCAAAATGTCAAAATTTCAAAAATGCCATTTTGTAGAGCTTAAGCGGGGTGTCGATCTAGCCAAAGATTGCAACGCGGTAGGTTTACTCTATCTCGTTCTTTTGTGAAAAATGTGTTTTTTTCATAACAATTTCTATGTTCAAAATGAAAGTTTATATAAAAAATTTCAAAATGTCAAAATTTCGAAAATGCCATTTCGTAGAGATTTCAAAGGCCTTCGTTCTGTCCAAATACAGCTACGCGGTAGGTTTACTCTATCTCGTTATTTTGTGAAAAATGTGATTTTTTCATAATAATTTCTATGTTTAAAATGAAATTTTATATAAAATTTTTCAAAATTTCAAAATTTCAAAAATGCCATTTTGTAGAGCTTAAGCGGGGTGTCGATCTCGCCAAAGACCGCAACGCGGTCGGTTTACTCTATCTCGTTATTTTGTGAAAAATGTGATTTTTTCATAATAATTTCTATGTTTAAAATGAAATTTTATATTAAATTTTTCAAAATTTCAAAATTTAAAAAATGCCATTTTGTAGAGCTTAAGCGGGGTGTCGATCTCGCCAAAGACCGCAACGCGTCAGGTTTACTCTATCTCGATTTATTTCGAAAAATGTGAGTTTTTCATAATAATTTCCAAGTTCAAAATGAAAGTTTATATAAAATTTTTCAAAATGTCAAAATTTCAAAAATGCCATTTCGTAGACCTCACTCGGGGCGTCGATCTCGCCTAAGACCGCAACGCGGTAGGTTCGGTCTGTCTCGATCGATATCGGAAAATGTGATTTTTGTACTCGTTGGAAAAATTCAAAATCAAAATTTATATAAATTTTTTTAAAATTTCAAAATTCTGAAAATGCCACTTTGTAGTGCTGGTCGAGGCGCTACATCTCGCCGTAGAACACAACTCGACGGGAGGTCGTCCTCTCTGCGCTAATCGGGTTTTTTCGTAGCCTCGTTTCAAAATCAAAGATGGCGGCCGCACGAAGAAAATTGAAGGAAATTTCAACTTTTAGGAATTTTCCCATAGAGTTGGGGGTATTCGGGTGGAAATGTCCATTGCACGATTTCGGTCCCGCTGCTGCTTCCCAAAGCGTGGGAGCCGAAAAATTACGTTTTTTTTGTAAAAAAATTCCTTTAAAAATTGGGAAAATGGAAAATTTATATGAATTTTTGGAGAAATTCAAATTTTTTTTTTGGCAGTCTCGTAACGGATTTCTCGGACTTCGAGTTGCCGCAGACGCGAATCCATTTCGACGTTTTCGATTCGAATTATCGAGATTTTTGCGGTTTTTTCGTTGTATTTTCAAAATCCAATATGGCGGCGGCGCGAAGGAAATTTCAACTTTTTGGAGTTTTTCCATAGAGAGAAGGGTTTTCAGGTGTAGATGACAGTTGCGCAATTACGGTCCCGCGGCTATTTCCCAAAGCGTGGGATCCGAAATATGAAACTTTTTTCGTTTCGAATGCGTTTTTTGGAAAAATTTCAAATTGAAAATTTATATGAATTTTTGGAGAAACTTGAAAATTTTTTTTGGCAATCTCGTAAAGGACGTCTAGGTCTTCGAATTGCCGCAGACGCGAATCCATTCGGACGTTCGTGAGTCGAATTATCGAGGTTTATGTGTTTTTTTGGTGGCATTTTCAAAATCCAATATGGCCGCCGCCCGAAGGAAATTTTAACTTTTCGGGATTTTCCCATAGAGAGACGATTCTCCGGTTGGAAAGAAGCGATGAAAAATTAACAAAAATCAAAAAATGAGAAAAATTAAGTCAGCCGAAAAAAACACTTTTTTCGTTTTGAGGGCGTTTTTTTGACCAAATTTCAAAGTGAAAATTATTACTAATTTTTGGAGAAACTTAATATTTTTTTTCTGCAATATCGTAGAGGACATGCAGTCCTTAGACTCGCCGTAGACGGCCGTCGATTTGGACGTTCTCGATTGCGTCGAATTATCGTGGAAAATGTGCGTTTTTTCGACGTTCTCTAGATGCATTTTCAAAATCCAATATGGCGGCCGGGCGAAGAAAATTTCTACTTTTTGGAGTTTTCCCATAGAGAGACGATTCTTCGATTGGAAAGAGGCGATGAAAAATTAACAAAAATCAAAAAATGAGAAAAATTAAGGGAGCCGAAAATGACACTTTTTTCGAAAAAAATATTTCCTATCGAAAGTGGAAAAATGGAAAATTTATATGATTTTTTTGGGAATATCAAAATTTCAAAAATGCCATTTCGTAGATCTCGCCGAGCCCTTCGATCGCTCCTCGGACCGAAACGCTCCGCTCCTATCCGTTCTCGAGTTATGTCGGTTTCCGCGTTTTCGTCGATGCGTTTTCGAACGCAATTTTGAATTTGAAAATCGAAAAAATTTCCACTTTTCGGAGTTTTCCCATAGAGAGACGATTCTCCCGTTGGAAATAGGCGATGAAAAGTTACCAAAAATCAAAAAATGAGAAAAATTAAGGGAGCCGAAAAAAAAGAGCACTTTTTGAACTTTACGTGCGAAAAAAACGAATAAAACAAACGAATAGACGAAAATAAATTTTTCCACTCGACGCGCCGTCTAATGCAGTGCGATAGTTCCCGTACTTCGCGCGCCCGTAACTCGATAGATAACGGAGATGATGAACCCCGAAGGCCGAAAACGGGCCGTTACCAACTCCCTTTTAGGGTATATGACTAGAGCCCAGTGGGGTGGGGTGGTAGTGAGTTGTGTTGTTGTTGTTCATTGTATGAAAGGGCACATCTACTTTCATTGTAAACTATGTTAGATAGGTAGAGTAAATAGGTAGGTCGAGTGAGCCCATTCGGTGTTAGTCGCGCTAACGCGACTGAGTCGAGTCGAGAACGCGCTCATTTTCTTGTTCGACTTTTGCTTTTTACCCGCCTTCCCCTACGTGCCTCGCCACCTTCGATCTTTCGAAATAAATCGAAATCTTCTTCTTTCGAAATCGAGATCTTTCGAAATAATTCGATAGGTAGAGTAAATAGGTAGGTCGAGTGAGCCCATTCAGTGTTAGTCGCGCTAACGCGACTAAGTCGAGTCGAGAACGCGCTCATTTTCTTGTTCGACTTTTGCTTTTTACCCGCCTTCCCCTGCGTGCCTCGCCACCTTCGATCTTTCGAAATAAATCGAAATCTTCTTCTTTGGAAATCGAGATCTTTCGAAATAATTCGATAGGTAGAGTAAATAGGTAGGTCGAGTGAGCCCATTCGGTGTTAGTCGCGCTAACGCGACTGAGTCGAGTCGAGAACGCGCTCATTTTCTTGTTCGACTTTTGCTTTTTACCCGCCTTCCCCTACGTGCCTCGCCACCTTCGATCTTTCGAAATAAATCGAAATCTTCTTCTTTCGAAATCGAGATCTTTCGAAATAATTCGATAGGTAGAGTAAATAGGTAGGTCGAGTGAGCCCATTCAGTGTTAGTCGCGCTAACGCGACTGAGTCGAGTCGAGAACGCGCTCATTTTCTTGTTCGACTTTTGCTTTTTACCCGCCTTCCCCTACGTGCCTCGCCACCTTCGATCTTTCGAAATAAATCGAAATCTTCTTCTTTCGAAATCGAGATCTTTCGAAATAATTCGATAGGTAGAGTAAATAGGTAGGTCGAGTGAGCCCATTCAGTGTTAGTCGCGCTAACGCGACTGAGTCGAGTCGAGAACGCGCTAATTTTCTTGTTCGATTTTCAAAATTTTTCAAAATGTCAAAATTTCAAAAATGCCATTTTGTAGAGCTTAAGCGGGGTGTCTATCTCGCCAAAGACCGCAACGCGGTAGGTTTACTCTATCTCGTTCTTTTGTGAAAAATGTGATTTTTTGATAACAATTTCTATGTTCAAAATGAAAGTTTATATAAAAAATTTCAAAATGTCAAAATTTCGAAAATGCCATTTTGTAGAGATTATCAAGGCCGTCGTTCTGTCCAAACGACGTAACGCTTTAGGTTTACTCTATCACGATCTTTTTCGAAAAATGTGATTTTTTCATAATAATTTCTATGTTTAAAATGAAATTTTATATAAAATTTTTCAAAATGTCAAAATTTCAAAAATGCCATTTTGTAGAGCTTAAGCGGGGTGTCGATCTCGCCAAAGACCGCAACGCGGTAGGTTCACTCTATCACGGTCTTTTTCGAAAAATGTGGTTTTTTGATAACAATTTCTATGTTCAAAATGAAAGTTTATATAAAAAATTTCAAAATGTCAAAATTTTGAAATAACCATTTCGTAGAGATTATCAAGGCCGTCGTTCTGTCCAAACGCCGTAACGCTATAGGTTTACTCTATCACGATCTTTTTCGAAAAATGTGATTTTTTCATAATAATTTCTATGTTTAAAATGAAATTTTATATAAAATTTTTCAAAATGTCAAAATTTCGAAAATGCCATTTTGTAGAGCTTAAGCGAGGTGTCGATCTCGCCAAAGACCGCAACGCGGTAGGTTTACTCTATCTCGTTCTTTTGTGAAAAATGTGATTTTTTCATAACAATTTCTATGTTCAAAATGAAAGTTTATATAAAAAATTTCAAAATGTCAAAATTTCGAAAATGCCATTTTGTAGAGATTATCAAGGCCGTCGTTCTGACCAAACGCAGTAACGCTATAGGTTTAATCTATCACGATCTTTTTCGAAAAATGTGATTTTTTTCATAATAATTTCTATGTTTAAAATGAAATTTTATATAAAATTTTTCAAAATGTCAAAATTTCAAAAATGCCATTTTGTAGTGCGTAAGCGGGGTGTCGATCTCGCCAAAGACCGCAACGCGGTAGGTTCACTCTATCTCGTTCTTTTGTGAAAAATGTGATTTTTTCATAACAATTTCTATGTTCAAAATGAAAGTTTATATAAAAAATTTCAAAATGTCAAAATTTCGAAAATGCCATTTCGTAGAGATTTCAAAGGCCTTCGTTCTGTCCGAACACCGCAACGCGGTAGGTTTACTCTATCTCGTTATTTTGTGAAAAATGTGATTTTTTCATAATAATTTCTATGTTTAAAATGAAATTTTATATAAAATTTTTCAAAATTTCAAAATTTCAAAAATGCCATTTTGTAGAGCTTAAGCGGGGTGTCGATCTCGCCAAAAACCGCAACGCGGTAGGTTTACTCTATCACGGTCTTTTTCGAAAAATGTGATTTTTTGATAAATATTTCTATGTTCAAAATGAAAGTTTATATAAAAAATTTCAAAATGTCAAAATTTTGAAATAGCCATTTCGTAGAGATTATCAAGGCCGTCGTTCTGTCCAAACGCCGTAACGCTATAGGTTTACTCTATCACGATCTTTTTCGAAAAATGTGATTTTTTCATAATAATTTCTATGTTTAAAATGAAATTTTATATAAAATTTTTCAAAATGTCAAAATTTCAAAAATGCCATTTTGTAGAGCTTAAGCGGGGTGTCGATCTCGCCAAAGACCGCAACGCGGTAGGTTTACTCTATCTCGTTCTTTTGGGAAAAATGTGATTTTTTCATAACAATTTCTATGTTCAAAATGAAAGTTTATATAAAAAATTTCAAAATGTCAAAATTTCGAAAATGCCATTTCGTAGAGATTTCAAAGGCCGTCGTTCTGTCCAAACGCCGTAACGCTATAGGTTTACTCTATCACGATATTTTTCGAAAAATGTGATTTTTTCATAATAATTTCTATGTTTAAAATGAAATTTTATATAAAATTTTTCAAAATTTCAAAATTTCAAAAATGCCATTTTGTAGAGCTTAAGCGGGGTGTCGATCTCGCCAAAGACCGCAACGCGGTAGGTTTACTCTATCTCGTTCTTTAGTGAAAAATGTGATTTTTTCATAATAATTTCCAAGTTCAAAATGAAAGTTTATATAAAATTTTTCAAAATTTCAAAATTTCAAAAATGCCATTTCGTAGAGATTACCGAGGCCGTCGTTCTGTCCGAACATCGTAACGCGTCAGGTTTACTCTATCTCGATTTATTTCGAAAAATGTGATTTTTTCATAATAATTTCCAAGTTCTAAATGAAAGTTTATATAAAATTTTTCAAAATGTCAAAATTTCAAAAATGCCATTTCGTAGACCTCACTCGGGGCGTCGATCTCGCCTAAGACCGCAACGCGGTAGGTTCGGTCTGTCTCGATCGATATCGGAAAATGTGATTTTTGTACTCGTTGGAAAAATTCAAAATCAAAATTTATATAAATTTTTTTAAAATTTCAAAATTCTGAAAATGCCACTTTGTAGTGCTGGTCGAGGCGCTACATCTCGCCGTAGAACACAACTCGACAGGAGGTCGTCCTCTCTGCGCTAATCGGGTTTTTTCGTAGCCTCGTTTCAAAATCAAAGATGGCGGCCGCACGAAGAAAATTGAAGGAAATTTCAACTTTTAGGATTTTTCCCATAGAGTTGGGGGTATTCGGGTGGAAATGTCCATTGCACAATTTCGGTCCCGCTGCTGCTTCCCAAAGCGTGGAGTCCGAAAAATTACGTTTTTTTTGTAAAAAAATCCCTTTAAAAATTGGGAAAATGGAAAATTTATATGAATTTTTGGAGAAATTCCAATTTTTTTTTTGGCAGTCTCGTAACGGATTTCTCGGACTTCGAGTTGCCACAGACGCGAATCCATTTCGACGTTTTCGATTCGAATTATCGAGGTTTTTGCGGTTTTTTCGTTGTATTTTCAAAATCCAATATGGCGGCGGCGCGAAGGAAATTTCAACTTTTTGGAGTTTTTCCATAGAGAGAAGGGTTTTTGGGTGGAGATGACAGTTGCGTAATTACGGTCCCGCGGCTATTTCCCAAAGCGTGGGATCCGAAATATGAAACTTTTTTCGTTTCAAATGCGTTTTTTGGAAAAATTTCAAATTGAAAATTTATATGAATTTTTGGAGAAACTTAAAAATTTTTTTTGGCAATCTCGTAAAGGACGTCTAGGTCTTCGACTTACCGCAGACGCAAATCCATTCGGACGTTCGTGAGTCGAATTATCGAGGTTTGTGTGTTTTTTTGGTGGCATTTTCAAGATCCAATATGGCGGCCGGGCGAAGAAAATTTCTACTTTTTAGACTTTTCCCATAGAGAGACGATTCTCCGGTTGGAAAGAGGCGATGAAAAATTAACAAAAATCAAAAAATGAGAAAAATTAAGGAAGCCGAAAAAAACACTTTTTTCGTTTTGAGGGCGTTTTTTTGACCAAATTTCAAAGTGAAAATTATTACTAATTTTTGGAGAAACTTAATATTTTTTTTCTGCAATATCGTAAAGGACGTGCAGTCCTTCGACTCGCCGTAGACGGCCGTCGATTTGGACGTTCTCGATTGCGTCGAATTATCGTGGAAAATGTGCGTTTTTTCGACGTTCTCTAGATGCATTTTCAAAATCCAATATGGCGGCCGGGCGAAGAAAATTTCTACTTTTTAGAGTTTTCCCATAGAGTTGGGGGTGTTCGGGTGGAAGTTACCTTTGCACGATTTCGGTCCCGCTGCTGCTTCCCAAAGCGTGGGACGCCGAAAATGACACTTTTGTCGAAAAAAATATTTCCTATCGAAAGTGGAAAAATGGAAAATTTGTATGATTTTTTTGGGAATTTCAAAATTTCAAAAATGCCATTTCGCAGCTCTCGCCGAGCCCTTCGATCGCTCCTCGGACCGAAACGCTCCGCTCCTATCCGTTCTCGAGTTATGTCGGTTTCCGCGTTTTCGTCGATGCGTTTTCGAACGCAATTTTGAATTTGAAAATAGAAAAAATTTCAACTTTTCGGAATTTTCCCATAGAGAGACGATTCTCCGGTTGGAAAGAGGCGATGAAAAGTTATCAAAAATCAAAAAATGAGAAAAATTTACTCAGCCGAAAAAAAAGAGCACTTTTTGAACTTTACGTGCGAAAAAAACGAATAAAACAAACGAATAGACGAAAATAAATTTTTCCACTCGATGCGCCGTCTAATGCGGTGCGATAGTTCCCATACTTTGCACGCCCGTAACTCGATAGATAGCGGAGATGACGAACCGCGAAGGCCGAAAACGGGCAGTTACCAACTCCCTTTTAGGGTATATGATGTTATACGATTTTATTTTTATTCTAAAGAGAATTTATTTAGCTTTCTGATAATTTAAAAAAAAGTGAAAAAATATGCTCAAACAATTAATTGTGGGTGTTTAATTTACGTTCGGGAGAAAATGACACTCGTTTGAATAAATCATTATTCTGATCAAACGACCTTGGCTATCACTGTGAAAGTTTGATAAATAGGTTAACAAGTAAATAAGTTAGGCAATTCATTGATAGATATTTAGTAGTTTTGATCGATATGATGGTAATATGGAAAATAGTTAGATTAAACACAGCGCGGCGCTCGCCCTTCTTTTCAAAACAGGCTGGCGCGGGGCGTATAATAGCTTTCTGGAGGGCCGGCGGCTGAAAGGTTAATCCCGTGATTTACAAAACATCTGTTTAAGAATGACTCTGCATAGCATGTGGAGGAGTGGGGTTAATCAAGGCTTGTTTGGTGATTTGTTAATCAGAGGTTAGTGACGCTGTTTAAGCCGGACTCTGAATAACACCGAAAGTAAACAGTGGGAAAAATACTAGATGTTTCTGTCAAAGCCTGCTCTTTATGGTTCATTTAATGCTATTTTCTGAAGAAAATATGTTCTTAAGTGCTGCCATCGCAGTGCCGGATTTAAAACGCAGTGCGCGTACTGCAAAAATACAGTGTTTTTTAATTCGGCGGACATATTTCCTCGTTTCTGAAATTTCGTTCCTGGCAACACAACCAGCTGTCAAAATCCTGTTAGGTCGATAGAAAGTCGAACGTGCTTTGATCGTATTAAACTTATATCACGATGAATCAAAATATTATCGGCAATTCCAGTATAGTCAGATTGATAACAGAGAAAAAGGTGGCCTTCAAAAGGGAAATGGATTACGACAGCTCTAATGGAAATATGCCGCTAGCAGATTTGAATGCATCCTGCGACGAAAAAGGAAATATTGTTGATTTTTACGAGGAAGAAATGCGCTTCATTAAACCAGAGCCAAATGATGCTCCGAGTGGCAGCGTCGAGCAATTTTTACTCAGTGAAAGTGAAAATGTTGCACGTAAAATGGTGGCTACAAATTCCGACGAAGTAAGTTTTCATGCAAATGGCAGCGGGAATATAGTAGAGTTTTACGACGGTAAGACTTGCTTTATTAAAACGGAACCAAATGATGACCAAAGTAGCAATGTGGAGCGAAATTCACGGAGTGAGCGACCTGAGAGAGAAAAACGTTTTTCGTGTCCGGAGTGTGACAAATGGTTTTCTACTAAATATCAATTAACTCGTCATACTAAAAGAATCCACACGAAATTGAAGAAATACGCTTGTCAGGAATGCATACTTGCCTATTCAGATCAAGATAGTCTGAAGAAGCATCTAGACTCCATACATCTAAAATTGAAGAAATATATTTGTCAAGAATGCGATCAAGCATTTACAAGAAAAGTAAGTCTAAAGAATCATGTGGAAGCCGTACATCTAAAATTGAAGAAATATTGTCAAGAATGCGATCAAGCATTTTCAGAAAAAGGAAGTCTAAAGAAGCATGTGGACGCCGTACATCTTAAATTGAAGAAATATATTTGTCAAGAATGCGATCAAGCATTTACAAGAAAAGTAAGTCTAAAGAATCATGTGGAAGCCGTACATCTAAAATTGAAGAAATATTGTCAAGAATGCGATCAAGCATTTTCAGAAAAAGGAAGTCTAAAGAAGCATGTGGACGCCGTACATCTTAAATTGAAGAAATATATTTGTCAAGAATGCGATCAAGCATTTACAAAAAAAGTAAGTCTAAAGAATCATGTGGAAGCCGTACATCTAAAATTGAAGAAATATTGTCAAGAATGCGATCAAGCATTTTCAGAAAAAGGAAGTCTAAAGAAGCATGTGGACGCCGTACATCTTAAATTGAAGAAATATATTTGTCAAGAATGCGATCAAGCATTTACAAGAAAAGTAAGTCTAAAGAATCATGTGGAAGCCGTACATCTAAAATTGAAGAAATATTGTCAAGAATGCGATCAAGCATTTTCAGAAAAAGGAAGTCTAAAGAAGCATGTGGACGCCGTACATCTTAAATTGAAGAAATATATTTGTCAAGAATGCGATCAAGCATTTTCACAAAAAGGAATTCTAAAGAAACATCTAAACGCCGTGCATCTAAAATTGAAGAAATATATTTGTCAAGAATGCGATCAAGCATTTTCAGAAACAGGAAATCTAAAGAATCATGTAGACGCCGTGCATCTAAAATTGAAGAAATATATTTGTCAAGAATGCGATCAAACATTTTCAAGAAAAGGACATCTAAAGCGGCATATGGACGCCGTGCATCTTAAATTGAAGAAATATGTTTGTCAGGAATGTGGAAATGGCTTTTCACGACAAGACGACCTGAAGAAGCATGTAGACGCCGCACATCTAAAATGGAAGAAATTCTCATGTGCGGAATGTGGCCGATCCTTCGCATGGAAAAGACACCTAAAGGCACACATTGAAAGACATCATGTCAACCTGTAGAATTGTGCTTACTTATAAATATTTTTTACTTGTAACTATTAGTATATTAATAAAATAAATATTACACCAGTATTTTTTTACATTCTTTAATCCTTCGAAAGCCAGCCATTGTGCCCATTATTCGCGCGGAAAAGACGCAACGTCTTTGTATATTTTGGTCGACTTTGTATGTAAATACAAACAATATCTTTTTAAGCATTTTTTTGTTATCTTATAATTTATATTCTAATTCATGTTTATTATTTATACTTCCATACTAATAATATAAAGAGGTAAAGTTTGTGAGGTTGTAAGAAGTAATCTCTGGATCTACTGAACCGATTTTGAAAATTCTTTTAACAATAGAAAGCCGCGTTATTTGTGAGTGTCATAGGATATATATTAATCCGAAAAATTGAAAGACTTTTTCGTGGTAGTCGGATTTGCAAAGTAAGTCGGAGAATAAGCGGTCGAACGAAAACGTTTCTAACTAACGCTGCCTTAACGATGAGAGATACCTATATGATTAAGTTCTAGAGAAAAGTTGTAGAGCTTAATAATGTCTACAAAAAAGTCGGACAACATATGCCTACAACGATATTTAAGTCACAAAAAGTAGTATTTTATATTAAAAAAATAATTTAAATCGTTAGGTCATGTTTATTGGCCATATTATCAACAATTATGAATTCTTATCAAAATAAGTAAATTTTTCGTCTATAGGGTTTAAAAAAAAAGACTTTTCCCTTTTACTGCATAAATAGTTAAAAGAGATATTACGACATAGTTATGAAACCGCGACAGTGTCGTAATCTATACTAATAATAATATAAAGAGGTAAAGTGTGTGACGTTGTTAATCTCTGGATCTACTGAACCGATTTTGAAAATTCTTTTACCAATAGAATGCCACGTTATTTGTGAGTGTGCTATTCTATATAGTAATCCGAAAAATGAAAAGACTTTTTCGTGGTAGTCAGATTTACAAAGTAAGTCGGAGAATAAGCGGTCGAACGAAAACGTTGCTAACTAACGTTGCCATAACGATGAGGGATATAATATGATTAAGTTATAGCGATAAGTTATAGAGCTTGATAATGCCTACAAAAAAGTCAACGACGTCATGCCTAACTTTTATATTTAAGTCACAAAAAGTAGTATTTTATATAAAAAACATAATTTAAATCATTAGGTCATATTTATTGGTCATATTATCAACAATTATAAATTCTTATCAAAATAAGTAAATTATCGTCTCAAGTATTTAAAACAAAAGACTTTTCCATACTGCATATAATTTCCGTTTTTCTGCATAAATGGTTAAAGAGATAAGACACTCACAAATAATACACTCACAAAAAGACATTCACAATAACGGTAATATAGTCAAATAGGCATGCAATATAACCCTTCTTTTAACAGTCAGGAAATAAATCATAGCATTCAGTACTAACCGACCCAGTCATAATTTCATCACAACTAAAAAGTTTTACCGCCCAACGAAGTGGGCACGGGTCAGCTAGTAAATGTATATAATATACTTCGTTAGAAGTTATTCTATTCTATTAATGGATAATTATATTAGTTAGACCAATAGGTATGCTTTGTAAATGTGTTGATTAATTAAATAAATAAATAAATTGTTATACGCAAAAAAAGAAAAATTAGAACAAGACGCTGTTCCAAGCAATGGTATTTTTTATGGGATAGATTTACTTTTGAACATCTACAAAAGATTCTTTCAGTAACAGAACCTAATGATTTAACCCTAGAAGCCCAATCATATTTTTGGGGGTATAAAACCCATCATACGTAAAAATTACAAGTAATATTGAAATCGCTATAATTGGTCCCAAACTATATAATGACATAGAGGAAAAATGGAAACACATAAAGAACAATCAAGAGTTTAAAGACAAAATTAATAAATGGTTATTTGAATTAGGGAGGTCTAAATCTGAAAACTTGGTTTGTAAAGCGTATGTATAACGGTTAATTTAAAAATAATATTGTATATTTATATACATTATTATGCATATATTAATAGTATCATATTTTTATTTATGTCATTTCATGTTTTTTTAAATACTGCTTTTAAAATTGTATTTATATATTTTAATTAATTATAAATATGTTTATACCATATAGCATCTATTATTTATTAAAATCGTATTTACGTATATGTGTATTTGCCATATTTTATTACCTATATTATTTATTTATTCTGATATATTATTCAATCTTAATTAAGCACATTCATTGAATATAAAAATAAAAAGGTTTTTTTTACTTTAATTAGGCTAATTGTTACGTAAGTTGTTTTACTTATTTCAATTATTTACTCTGACCCGCCTAGATACGGGACATTTAAGTCCTAGTTAGGTGGGCACTGAGCATTAGCTGCATTTCGGTGTTCAATTTTTCCGAGTTACTTATAACATTCATAACAATGGGGCTAAATGTACAAACAAATAAATGAATAAAGTATTAAAAAAAAAAAAAAAAAATATTTTATTTTGGATATCTACTAGTTTTAGTATTATTTGATTAATTTATAGTCTAATAAAATAAAAAAATATGTATTAAGCAAACTTTACTTTTTATTTATTCTTTTACAATAATAACTTTGGAAACATAGCTCAATTTTACAAAAAATTATATCAACTTAAGCTTTTCTTATAATTTAATTATTTTACAAAATTCACCTAATTTATATTTGTTTTCTTAGAATTATATCAATTCTTATCAATACTAAATAGTTAAAATGTAAAAAAATAGTATTTTATGCAGTCTTGACAAATATCAATATTGTGCTCTCCGCATACTGGTTTTGTGCATTTGGAGCACTATGTTTTGGTCATCCTCTTTTTTTATACGAGCAAAACCCAAAATAGCATATTTTCTTTGGTTCTGGCTCATCACAGGAAGTATCTGTTGCTGTCTGTGGTGCAGTTTTCAATATATTTGTTATATTGTTGCCTCCAAATGTTTTTGCATCCACGGCGCTGTCAAGTCTGTCCTCAATTTCTTCATGAAATCCTTTCGGCTTAGTGGTTTTTCATTTTTAGCCAGCTTGTTATGACAGTAAATAATATAGGAATTCACAAAGGCCATATTCAGCATGCCGTAAAATACTGCCATTGGACACCTATTAGTCTTCCTATTAGAGGACATAGAAGAACACATTTGATATGAACGCTGTGGCAGTGTAATAATTATGTGTGAAGTCGATAGTGTTACCTCAAGATTAGCCGCTTCTGAAGAAGGGTCAGGGTTCTTAGGATTTTCCTCTTGCCTGTTTGCCGGATTTGTATCATCTATGTAGTCCACCATCTCGACTTTAACGTAACTCTCCATCGTCTACGGATACACAATCTTCCTCTTCACAGTCGGTGTCATGCGAAGAATAATCATCTTTATTTTCCGGTATAGCTGCTGCTTCATCCTGGTTTAACTGTCGACGAGACGCCATTGTATCTTGTAGGCTGAAATAGAATTATTGTTTGAGAAATGTATGAAAATAAAACAACAATCTAACAAAAACTATAATATAACAAAACGTTTAACATTTGCAAAAGATACATAAAGCCCAAGCATTACGTAAAATTGACGTGCAACATTCTTATTACGACAAAATGGCGGCACTTACCGAAGTGACGCAGCCGTCTCCTGATAGGCCTCGGCAGCCACTCGGCAGCTACTGAGTTGGTTCGAGCGGTCGCGGCAATCCGATCGTGCGTGCGAAAGAGATAGAGTATTTTCGTCGGCATACACGTCAAAACGACGTAGATTGGGCTTCTAGGGTGAAGAAAAATCGAGGATGGATCATGAAACATTTAAATCTTTGTTGGATTTAGTTCTGCCAAATTTAGGAAAACAGGACACTAACATAAATATTCTTAAACGTTGAGATATTTTCTTTATTTGTTTAAGAAAATATATAAAAATTATTTATACACAATCGTGCTGCGTCATTCCTAACTAGGCAGCACCGGTTCCAAGGAAGGCATCAATTTATATGATAGCAATATTAAATGTAATTTTATTAAAATATACTTCTAATGTATTGCTTTCATAAGCTAAGATCATAGATGTACAAAGAAGCTAAAATCTAAGATTACTTAAACCTTTTTAACCCCTCAAATGTGAGGCGTCCCTTAAGGGATGCCTTGGCAAAATGTATACAAAATGTATATAAATTTATATAAATGTAAATATAAATGTAAATGTGCGCCGCTTTATAGTAATCCGCTCTATAGTAATGCTATAGCTCTATAGTAAACCCCGCTCTATGTAAATGTAAATGTAAATGTAAATATAAATTTATATACATTTTGCCGTAGGCAACCCGAGCTAATCGCCATTCATTTAACATTCATCTACATTAATGACCTTACAAATGTGTCTTTGCATGGAGGAAAGGCACTACTGTTCGCTGATGATACTGCTCTAGTTTTTCGTCAGAAAACATGGCCAGCCGTATACCAAATCGCTGAATTGGGCCTAAGCAATATTAACTTTTGGCTAAAAAATAACCTTCTTATGCTAAACAAAGAAAAAACTAGTTACATCACATTTTCCATAACTAATAATAGAAATTTTAAACATGTAGGCCTCAAAATTCATACATGCAATACAACTGCTCCAATAAGGCCAGAACACTCTTGCTGTAGGTACGTGTACTATTATAGAGCATAAATCACAAGCGAAATATCTTGGCCTAACATTTGACAGTACACTAAGATGGGATATTCATATCGGTATTCTGACGGCCAAAATACGAAAATCCATCCTCTTCAAACGCTCAAAACTATTTATTATGCGCTAGTCTACAGTAAAATATCATATGGTATTCTGGGCTGGGGAGGATGTACGCGAACTGCTTTAGACCCAATTGTTAAGGCTCATAAAGCATTACTTAGGGTTATGGCTAACAAACCTTGGAGATACTCTTCCAATGACCTGTTTAGTGAGTTGGAGTTGCTGGATATTAGGCAAATATATGCGAAAGTAGTCCTCATAAACTATATACAAAATCCCCATCTACACCAAATCACTAAACATGCAACACAAACGAGGAGCACCACTAGGGTAGACCGGGGTCGGTAGTAACAGGGTACGGTTGTAACACCACTAATAACTCGAGCGTCGTTACCTCTAAGTCTATACTCCCCGCAGAAGAAAGAAGGGGGTTTCGTGTCTAAACCAGCTCGGCAGTATGTCGCGGGACTACGTGCGCGACGGTTGTCTGTGGGAGGTGACATTGTGTTTGACAGACCAAAAGTAAGTTTTTTCGTATTCACTATTTTTGAAATATTTTCATTATTTTATAAAAATATCGTTGCTTGTTAGTATGTCTAGTTTCCTTGATTATTTCACCTTTGATTGGAGTATTAATTCGTTGTATATTTAAGGTAATTTTGAAGTTAGGTGCCATTTTATAAGAAACATGTGGCTGGGGACAGTAGTAACAAAATCCCTGGGGTAATTTGTAACGTTATAACTGACCCCATTTGTTGGTTTAAGATATTTTATTATGTGATTTTTGATTGGTAGATGCCAAGACAACGAGTGAAGAAGACCACGCGCGGTTCCAGTGACATATCACAGTATATGGATGTATACGAAGAGATGAAGAATGGAAAATCTTTGCGTGCAACTGCGCTGCAATACGATGTATGCTACGTGTCACTTCGAAGATATAAACTCAAGAGGGAAGCTGCTGGTGAAGAAGTTCTAATGGGATACAGAGCTCCTAACAGGGTTTTCTCTGATACGCAGGAGAAAGAATTGGCCAAGTATCTGATACGATGCGCCGACATAAACTACGGTCTGAGTACAAAGGAAGTAAGAAAATTGGCTTACGAGCTACGGCACACGAAGAGTGCACCAAGGGGGACAGAAACTACTTGTGCCATAATTGTGAGTCTGATTAATTATAATTAGATTAGGAATTTTGTTTTATGGAAGTTTTGGTATTTTAGTTTCTTACATTTTACGGAATCTCGGAAATTATATGATTTGTATGGTTTAATTTTGCATTTCAAGAAAATTTGTGTTTTTTAAATGTAGTTTTCTCGCTAGGTAAAGGGTTCTTTACCATTTTTCTTAATAAATCTGATTACATTAAACGTTTTTTTATTTTTTTCGCATGTGTTACAACTAACCCCACCTAGTGTTACAACTAACCCTTGACCCGGGACAGTTGTAACATTTCGCCAATTTTTTCTTTTACATAATCTAAGCTTTTAGCCAGAGAGAAGGAATTCCTAGTATAACGTAATTTTGTAAGCGATTAAAGAAACTATATACAACGTAAGTCGTTTTCGACATAACTATTTCAAAGCGCCTTTTGCAAGACAATAAAGTAAAAATGTTACTTTTGACCCCGGTCTACCCTACTCATAAGCACTTGCGTCCCAAAACAATGACAACGTTTGCGCAAAGACACTTTTCATACATAGCGCCCAAGATTTTTAATGAGTTACAATTTAATTTGAAGTCGACCACTAATGGAATAAAAACAAACAAACAAATTTCTCCGCTACTTTTGGAATTTGGAAGACATGGAATTGAGGTGCTCATCTCCGTCATTCTCCATTAAACACCTAATATTTACACTGACAAATAAATCTTATCTTTTTATTTGTTGCTACTAGGATAATTATTATCTTTTTATTCTGTTTTATTTATTGACTAGCTACTTGACTATTTTAATTACTGGCTTTTTATTTTATTTTAATTATTTTTTTTTATTTTTCAAATTATTACCCTGTTATTTTTCTCTACTTACTGATTATCACTGCAATTATAATTTAATTGTATTTTATTATTATAATTATTTTAACAATTTTTTTACTGGATATATTTTGATTTCATTATTACATTTTTATTTTTCAACATGATTATAATTTAGGTATTAGTTATCATTAGAATAACTCTTGAAATTTATGCTAAGTATTTATTAGAGTTATTAGATTTACTATAATTCATTTATTTTTTAATTTTTGTTTTTCTCAGTAATAGTACTTTAATAAGTGTGCGCACAATATAAAATGTACAAGAGACCTAGTCGAGTCTACCTTGGTACGGGCTTCGGCCTAGTTAGGCAGACTTTGTGAATAATGTTTTTGAAAAATTACTTACGAAAATAAATTTATTCTTATTCTTATTCTTATTTGAGGGGTTAAAACAGTAAGCATATTCGCATACACCCGCCATGACGTTTCATAACGCACTGATATGAGTTGCTTGGCATTCGTATCTCTGAACAAGTATGCGTGCTTGACAAGCATTGCAAAAATATAAATTTCCGTCAGAATTGTGGAAAATTTTATTTCTATTGAGTAATAATTTGTATTTAAACTTATTTTATAATTATTTACTATTACTCTTATTATTGATTGAATGTTTAGATATTTTAATTATTATTTTGGTTGTTTTTTTTTAATTTTACTGTAAGAAATTTCTAGCCAATTTCATCTTAGCTTATGGAACCAATATGACTATTAATGACAATATGGTTGATGACTATTAATATTCCTATAATAATTATCTATTTTATATGTATACTGTTATATTTTATATGTATACATGGATTCAGCTCTATTATATATTTTTTAATTTTATTTGTCTGCCGTGTAAAGCCGACTTTAGTCAACACTATTGTCGAATTAATATTTATGCTTTAGGTAGGTATATCTACATTTAAACTGACGAATTCTAATATGCGATAATTAGCTTTAATTTATAATTCATGCTTTTATTGTATATTCTGAATGAATAAATTGAATACTGAATACTGAATAGATTAGAAACACCTTTTTCATAAAATTACATTTAATGGGTGTCTTCCATAAAACAGGTGCTGCCTAGTTAGGAGTGACGGAATCATTGTGTTTAAATATTTCCTAAAGTGAGTTTTAATTAATCGGCATCCTCGAAATGGCTGAATCGGTGCAAGCAAATAAGCAACTCTTGATAAAAACTTTTTAAAAAAACTGTGAGGAAAGCAAAAAAAATATATATTATTTATAAATTTCAACATTTGTTATTATTTGAACAAGAATTTTAGCAACTATTATTATTCGAGCTACAATTCGAATACTATTTTTTTGTTATTTTTTTTATTTAGTAGATTTAAACTCTTGTACGTTTGACAAGCGTTGAGCGCGCTGCACCAACTAGCGGTAGGTATTATATCGCCAATAAACTAAATTTAGTTTATTTGCAAAAATGTCGCAAATATGCGGCATTATTCCTACCGCTAGATGGCGCAGCGTATTCATAGTTTTTTATAGTATTTTTAATTTTAAAAAATCGTTTTTTTTAATGGTTTTGTTTTTTTATTAAAAGTTGCTTGTTTGCTCGTACCGTCTCGCCCAATGGAGAATGTTACTGGGTCTGCAAATTCGCTTGAAACTTCGTCATATTAGAGCTTATATGTATACAAATACATTAGTTTTTGTTTCATTCAAAAATACGAAGTAGTTTTTGTTTTGCACACATTTCAACCTCCCGTAAATATCGAATCCGGCGCTCGGGCGGCCGGCTACTGTGTGACGTCATTTTCCAACACTCCGATCGCTCGCACGCTCTTGTTACTATAGTAGGGCCAAAATCAACGTGCACCTGGAGTCATAAATCATTAGGCCGGACGACGTTGCTTATCGATAATTTACTCAAATCAAATCAAATAATTTATTCTCTTAAAAACTTATATGTAGTTGCGTAGACATTTTATCATTGCTTACATTTATACTTCTTACATTATTGAATTCCCTATAATGTTGCTGAACAAAATGAAAAATATTTAATATTTAGAATGGTCGTACAAAAATACATCGAGATTTTTTTTATCGAAATGTTTTTTTTTACCCATTTTTTTTTAAAATGTGGAGTATCTTGATTTGTTATTTTAAATGGCAACAAAAGTGAAATTCTTTGTGTCGCTTTCATCACTATCATTATAATGAGCTTTTAGGGAATAAAGAGAATTCAAGAGAAATCAATAATGACTAAGCCAAAAAAACATTACAGTTTTGCGAAATACAGTCTTGCGAAATTTTTCTTAATAAATGAGTTTAAAACTAACTAAACCAATTATTATAAATAAATCCATCGAAAATTTTCATCATAATCTATAATATCCATCGATATCTCTTGGCATCTATATCGATCCAACCATCGATCCATCATAATCCATCGATATTCCATCGATACATCGATAATCTATCGATACTGCTATTATTATTTTTAAAACACGCATCCCCATAGTGCGAGCGAAAGACAGTGAGTGTGAGCGAGAGGTCCGGCCTAATGATGTTTGACTCCAGGTGCACGTTGATTTTGGCCCTACTATAGAGTACTGCCGGCTGTCAGCGGTTTTAGTATGTATTTTGCTCTGAATTAACGAACTCTACTCGTCAATGGATTTAATTTTGTTTTGTTTCGTCCGTGCATACAATGCAGTAATACAATCTGTAATAAAGTGCAGTACAATGGACGAAGGATTTGAAAAAGGGCAATCGGATAATCTACCTAAAATAGATGGATTTATGGTAGCCTATTATTTTTCGAATAATAGTGTTTTTTTTTGCCGCCGAAATGCAAGGAGTTTTAATGCAAAAGTAAGTAATTATACCCGTCGGGCGCCTAAAATAGCTATTTTGAAAATCTAATTTAACGATACCATATAATAACCAATTTCGCAAACGCGGCGCAAGTACCAAATCTTTTAAGTTTTGTATAATATATAAATAGTGAAATGTTAATAGCTACATACCTAATTATTCTTTTTATTAAAATTTATCTACTTAAATAATTTAACTTATTGCGAATACAGTGAATCGGACATATGTACTAAACGCTTTTTTAAAAGTCATTATAATATCTTATATAATAGTCTTAAATAATATTATATGTCTTATATATATAATACATTATAATGTCTTATATAATAGTCATTATAACGCTTTTTTAAAATACGTGAGTCGTCTTTTTACCTACATATTTTTTTGGTTTGTTACTTATCGGCAAGAGAGATGATGCTATTGGTTACGTGCAAATTAAACGAGCAGGTGATATTTGTAAAGTTAAATGTAGAATCGCACCAGAACATCGCGTACGTGCAAAACCATATCATTGCAGTTTAGCATGCGATGAAAAGGACGAAAAAAAATTTAATTTAGCCTGCGAAGATTGTGCCGCCAGCAAAGGTGGCTGTAAACATGGCTAGCATTATTAATGTGGTTAAATCATCAAAGCGAGGAGACTTCGACAACTTCTATTAAGTGTTATTGGAAAAAATCTAAGATCTCAGGTATCGGTACTACACTGAACGTGATTGAGGCTAAACATTTTGGTACAACACGTTAAGTCGAGCAGAATGAAAATGATTTTTTCGACAAAGTAGTATTAAAACTTCGTGAGCTTCAAATACGGTACTCGCTCGCACAGTAAGTATGTGGAAAAAAAAGAAGTGGAATAGGTGTCTATCCAGTACCTAATTAATCATTTTAAAAAAAAACGGTGTGGATTTTGATGTCGAGAGTTTTATAACATTTTGTAAAATAGAAATGACGGAATCAAAATGTCTTCAAGTAAAAGAGGCTACAATATTTATTTATTTATTTATTTATTTAAGAATTAATTACTATAAAACATTGATTAGCTTACAAAAATAACAGGAACCGAATGGCAAAACCTTAACCTTTTGCTTATTTGTTTCTGTCACCCAACTGGGACTAGCCCGTTCTAGGGTGGACAGGACTCCAATATTACAATCAAGTTTGCTTGATTGCTTGGTTGCCTACAAATGTACAAGTTTTAGTAAAAAGCTAATGACACTAAATTGCCCTAAAATGTGGTCTTCAGAATAAAATAAAAAATAATAATAATAAAAAAATATTAAAAATATTTAATAAATAAAATGCAATTCCATTATTAAATCGGCAATAAATATAATATAAAATTCGATTAAATAATATAAATAAAGTTATATGTGAGAAAAGAAAGAAAGTCATTATTATTTAATATTATGTTTTAAGTAATATAAGATTTAATATAAAAATACCTAGTCTAAAAGTATAATTCATTGTCAAAGTCAAATATTTTTTGGTAGTTAGTTCAATGTTAAAAAATACTTAACATATAAGTTTAAAAATATGTTAATAATTTTTGCACTTAAGTTTTATTATACTATTATTTCTAACATTTGATGTATGGTTAGTCTGTCATGATTCGATAACCATTTCTTTAATTTATTTTTGAATTCCCTAAATGTCAAATTCATTTTTATTTCCATATTGATCAGATTGTAAAATCTCGGCGCAATGAAAGAGTAATGTCTTTGACCAAATGATGTTTTCCTTCTGGGTGTTATTAAGCTATTTTCTACAACTTGTCTCGTTGGTCGCCGGTTCTGAATTATTCCTAAATTTGAGTTATTGTCCAAAAATAGCCTTAAGAGGGAAGTTTTTAGAAAAAGTTGCCTACAATCAAGAACTTTAGCTTCCTTATACAGTTCATTAGTGGGATGGCGATATGGTCTACGTAGAATAATTTTTAATATAAATTTCTGCGGAACTTGCAATGGCTCTAGCAGGGTTTTACCACATCCACCCCATCCAATTATGCCGTAAGTAATAAGCGATTCACATAAAGCATAATAAACAGTTTTTAGTGTTTTGGAATCCAGAATATTCCTCAGTTCTTTGAAAACATATCCAAGGATTCGCACCTTCGTAGCCACGTTATGTAGGTATATGAGAATCCCAACGGAGAAAGCAATCTAGAGTGATGCCTAGATATTTCCAAGATATTTCTCTTTGTAGAGGCTGACAGTTACAAGACTCTATGCTATCGCATTCGTGTATTACAATAGTTTTATTAGTAGTGGGTTGACCTCTGGTTGTTATACTAAATGGCATGTATTTGGTTTTGCCAACCTATCCTAACCACATTCTAATTTTTGGTTTGAGCTTTGCTTCGGATAAATAACAGCCTCAAAAATTCAAGTATCTCAGTGCAAAACAAACGATGGCTCTCTAGTGAAAGAAGTATTTGGTGCCGTAACATTTAAAGAAACTGCTGCTATTAAAAGAAGAAAAGTATTTTAAAAAATCATAAATCAAGTCTCGCGAGTCAAAAACTTGAAGATAATGGGATCTGGTATTATTTTAAACAATAAGTGTCCTATGATTGGTGTATCGCCTTATGGGCTTACCAATGACTGTTGTAGAAATAAAATGTCCGTACAAGGACAACACTATTAGTAGGTACCTATGTACTATAATAATGAAAAATTAGGCAAGAAATATTATGCTCAGATACAAACACAAATGCACATTTCCGGGAAAAGAAAGGGTCTATTTTGTATTGCAAACGTGGACTTTAAAACCTCGAAGAATGTAGACGTGCATGAAGTACTATACGATAAAGAATATTGTGACAATCTTGTTGAAAAATGTATAATGTTTCGAAAGGATCACATAGATCCAACCTCTTCTTAGCTGTTATTCATTTTTTTCGCATTTTGATATCCATTGGAACAAGAAAAAACAACTTTCTAATTCATTGGTGGTTGTGGTTTTACATTTTGGCATTAAACACGATTTTCTTCTATTTGGGATAGATATTTCAAAGGGTATTAGCGTAATCTTCTAATGAAACCTTGTAAACCGTACGGTGGCGCGCGCCGAACTGAGCGAGTGTTGAACTATGACGTCACACGCAGCGAGCGCCGGCGGAAGAAACTAGCGTTGCGCATCTATATTTAAAATTCCATATCTCGAAAACTAATTGACGTATCGAAATAATTTTTTCACATGATTTTTTATATTTGAAAGATAATACGGAGAGCTAAAAATAAAAATTAATGAACATTCTCCATTCTAGGATGCCGGTTAATTAAGACTCACCCTGTTTATTTTATTGAATAAATGAAATGAAAATTGATTGTTCAGCACGTAGTTTATTAATCAAGCAAATCGAAATTAGTTCTAACGGTCAGAATTGTTTGTGAAGCACGAAAATTCACGTGCTTGACAAGCAGTTTGGACTGGTCTGAGGAAAGCTTTACAATTTAAGAGTGATCATTGCAAAATGTCAGGAAAAACGGGTTGAAAAATACGGAACTTCGAATGACGTTTGAAATGTCAAAACATTACGAAACCGTGACGTGTTTATTTACTTTCCTGTTAAATTTGCGATTTTAAGCCTTTTTAAATCGTATTTTGCGACAAATTCGACGTGAAAGCTTTAAAATCGGGGATTCTTCGTGAAATCATCGCATTTATCCCAGAATAAACTAAAGAATGGAGGAGGGATTCGCCGAAAATGAAGGTTACGCCAGTTTGAACCCGATTCCTCACGGTAAACTATGATTTTTATTTTTGATTTTTGGAGAGACGTGCCCTAACCTGGTTCGGACACATTAACGAACGAACGATTTTGGATTTTTACAATGTCGTCGCTCTATATGTGAAACCTTAGACAAGCAAACTTTTCAAGCCACGGAGAAAACAATAACTTCATTCACGAGATAATATTTTGGGATATATGCATTATAGAAACCTTTCTCAAAAATATCCAATATTCAAATCTCTGTTACATCTATCTAAAGATCTTGGTCTCTCCGGTAAAATATTAAAGCAGGAAAAATTTCAATATTAAAGCCCATTCAGCCAGAAAAGTGATGGCATCTCTTTTATGGGTCTGTAAGGGGATCCTGCAGGGGGATTTTATATCTAAAGGGACTACTATTAATGCAGAGGCTTACTGTAATAGCCTAAAAAGAGCCATTCAGAACCGTAGAAGGGGAATGCTGACCCATGTGAGCTTGGTTTATCATAGTAGTGCCTAGCAAGGCGGGCTCAGTTTCACTTTACTCGGCACATGAGGAATACAAACTTTTACATTTAATTTATGGAGTCATCCTTTTGCATGACAATGCCAGGCCCCACGCCGCGCAAGTTTTAACCCTTTATAGCTTTATGTGACATTTCTGTAACAAACTACTAATCCCCCTAAAATCCCCCCATAAGGTACTAAATTCATTTAGTTCATTTGAATCCGTCTAGCACTACTGTACCCTACCACTTAGTATCGAGTAAAAATCATAGATAGCGTAACTAAGCGACTTATGTGAGTTAAAATGTTGCGCGTTGATGAAAGTGATAAATTAGAACTAAGGCAGGTGTTGAATGACTGATAAAAAAATATAAAAAGTGTATACAATTGTGTGGTTTTCGTGGAAACCTGTAGGTAAGAATATAATTTTATCCATTCAAAATTTCGAAGCAAAAGATGGCAAGTTAGGATGTTCTAACATTTACTGGAACTGACTATGGCAAATTCATGGTTATTATACCGAAGAGTAAGGAAGGCAAAAATGTCTTCCGCAGAATTTAGACTTGAGATAGGCGAGACCTTATGCGAGCTTGGCCTGAAGCATAACATCAAGAGTCGAAGGTCTTTAAAAGATGAAATTCAAGCCAAAAAACATAAGGGCCCTGTGCAAAATGTTCCTCCATTGGCAGTAAGGCAGGACCAGGTCGGTCATTGGCCGATTTGGGTTTAAAAAAGGATACGTTGCAAGATTCCCAAGTACACTGGCGTTTCACAAACAATTTGCGTAAAATGCGGTGTAGAATTATGCTATAATAAACAAAAATAATTGTTTCAAATTTTACCATACAACAAGAATATTTTTTTATACGTTCAACTCAATGTTACAGTAATGTCACATTCCCTTAAATGTCAGATAAATGATTAATAATAAATATTTTTGAATTTCTGAGAAATACGTGTTTTTATTTGCCTAAACCTATCTCATTATCAACATTATTTTTTGTTTGAAGATCTTGGGCTACAAAGGGTTAAAGGAACTGCTGACATCGTTTGGATGGGATATTGTCACCCATTACCCCTATTCACCGACTTGTCGTTTTCAGACTATAACCTTTTCGCTAAACTAAAGGAGTTTATGGATTGGAAACATTTTTTATTTATTTATTTATTTTATTAACTAAATGTATACAGCATATTCTTTATATTAAAAAAAAACATTTTATAAATTAACATTAATATAATAATAATAAACTCTTTATTTGCACTTAAAAAAGTATACAAAAGAGGCGAGCTTATTGCCACATGGCAATGTCTTACAGCTAACCTAAACATAGTGGTACATGCGCGCATAGTGAAAATAAAGATTATTACATAACATACAGACAAGTGGAAGAATTTAAGACTAATAATGCCCGAGGAGAGGAAATTGGGAGAGGAACAGGAGAGAAAGGAAGAACTGGTGAGTCTTGAACGATGGTAAAGAAGGCGAGTTTCGTATATTTGCTGGGCCATTAATACATGTTAAATTAGCAAATAATATAAAGTACCCATTTAAAAGATAATAATTTTATAACCTTTTTTTTAAGAAAAAAGGAAAAAGAAGCATTTCTAAATATAAATGTATAAATATATATTATATAATATAATATTTTACATATAATATTTTACAACAATCAGGATGGGGAAGCTGTGGCTAAAAAAGCTGTTAGCCGAGGTCAATGACACTGTCATACAAAACAATGACACTGTCATACAAAGCCCCTCACCTCAGGAAGTGTTAACGATTAGCGTTCTATCTCCCTGGAGTGAACGTAGAAGACTTGGGACGAAAACAGTCCACCATCTAGCTACGTCACAAGCCCGTAAGAGGCCAACGCCTTAACCGCGAGATAGCCAGGAATGTCACCTGGCGGGCTGACACTCGCGCCCTTACTTCCAATTGTGACCAGATTACTCCGGTCTCTCGATTGGTTCCGAGTTCGAGGTCGCTTGCGCGGTCCTCTCCCTTACGAAGCGGTGAAACGGTGTATACCGAATCTATTGCGGACCACAGCGTCCTTTGCCCGGCTGTTCACCCAGGATCGGATGGCCGATGGTCGTTTCAAGAGCAGTCACCGTAAGGTCCGCAACCACCCCCGCTCTATAGGAAACAGTACTGCTTCCAGACTCCTCCGACTGTTAGTCAGAGTGCACAGTCGATTGGCTTACGCCGCACGGTGCGCAGACCGTCCAGGAGCGCCAGAAGTTTGATTCCCAGGGAAACTGACCAAGGCCAGAGTCCTACCCAGGCTCGCACTTCATGCGTGGAGGCCGTCGGATGGGTGTTGACCCGTGAGTGTGACCAACCCTGAACAGAATGTGTCTTCGTGGCCAACTCAGCAAGGATCCATTAACTCCCAGTAGTTTGTTACAGAAATGTCACATGAAGCTTTAAAGGGTCAACTCAAAAACCTGGCGGCACACCATGATGATACTCGCGGCACACCATTGTGCTGCGCCACCAGTTTCAAACCACCGTTTTAGTCAAATGGACTTTGAAAATATCTATGTCTTTAAATTTTTCAGTTCTGTCATTCGTGAGCGCTTATGGCTGGTGGCTGGTATGTGCTGGAGTTGCGGCTGTCTGGGGATACAGCAAAGCTCAGCCACATATTAAGAGATGGAGAAACGACCGAGAGTCGGCAAGATACCATAAAGGTTTGTCCAACAGTCAATTTTACGATGGTCTTTATTTTTACTTTACCAATCTACCAACCGACAAGGAAGTAAAGTATTGGGGCCAATTGCGGTTCTTTCTGTATTAAAATAAGGGCAGCCTAAAACTAACCCAAACAAACCTAGTTTGTCCTAAACCTACCACAGCCGGTCGTTATTCCGGAATCCACTGCTGACCCCCCAGAAGTGTAAAAATAGTATTATGATGGGCCCGACTCCGGTCGGTGAATTCCATTGCAGCTCCGTTTGTATTTTATTTATTACGTCATCTCCGAATGAGTAAATATGCATTAGACATCATTTTCTTCGAAAAAGTCACACAGAAACACATAGAAATTAAAACAGGCACTTTACGGTCGCTCCGAACAAGAGCGTTTTAAAAAAGACACGCTCTTGCATTGTTTTAACCCATTTACAACGACCGATCATTATAAAGATCTAAAAAAAGTATGGGGAATACCCTCAATTTAAAAATATTAACGAGCAGATAACTGTTGCTTATTGTTTACCAATCGCCGCAGTGATCGTTTGACAGTGTTTCGGTGCATATATAATTATATTATGATCATAATTTTGAAGTGCTTTTCTATTTAATTCGTATTAGCGTAATTAACTTTCACTATGTCTTCAAAACGGTAAGTGTTTAAAAATAAGTTTGTGATAGAAATTTATTTTATGCACATTTTTTATAAATTTATGACCCTAGATAAATAAAGATAATATAGATAGATATAGATAGATATATAATAAAGCCGTTTTCATAGAAATAACCGTGTTTCTTCTAATTTAAAATAGGATACAATCGATAAAGTAGTAGTTATATGAGCGTTAACCTACCTGCCTATTACTACTGATCGTTAAAGTGAACCACATTTTCCGAGCTTTCCTGAAAACTCGTTTTTCTTTGGTATTTTTCCATGTTTACTTTATGCATCAAGGTAATAATACTAAAAAACTACTGTGATAAGAGATAAAAAAAAGTTTCAGTAACAACTGGATTAACTGGGCAACTATCAAAAAGGTAGATCCGAAATAACATTTCGGATATGGTGACCTTATTTTAGAACGAAATGCGTTAAAATTGTTCGCGACTAAATTTAGACTAGAAACGCAAACTCAAAATGACTTCATTTTTTTCAACGACAAAACGCTCTTATTTATGTGCGTTTTCTGACATTATTTTACATCGTTAACGAACCGCAATCAGCCCCAATGTGAACATGCATTTTTTTTTTCAGATGAAGATGTATATATATTATAACCCCCCCCCCCCCCCCCTCCCGAGATGGTTAACATTATTTCCAGACCATACCATTATTGAATGTGCGGATATCAATCTCCATAAGAACTACGCCAACCACCGTATCTATATCCACTCGGATAGCAAGGCAGCTCTTATGGCACTAGCCATAAGAGCGGAGCTGGTTAGCAAAAGGGCAGTCCAGATAGTGATGAATACTACCACAAGAGCGAAGGTAGTTAAAGGATGCCCCCAAGGAGGGTCCTATCACCACTTCTATGGAACATAGTAGTGGACAGCCTCATAAAAACACTAAATGAAAGGGGTTACACTACTATTGGTTATGCCGACGATCTAACAATAATGATAAATGGAAACGCAGAAAATATGCTATGTAAAGTCATGCGCTCAGCTTTGCAGATAGTAGAAAAATGGTGTGACGAACATCAATTGTCAGTAAATCCGAAAAAGACAGAACTCATCCTTTTCACCAACAAGAGGAAGTTACCAGAACTACAAGTACCAAAATTAATCAACACCAAACTCTCCCTATCAACTCAAGTGAAATATCTGGGAGTCATCCTTGACAGTAAACTAAACTGGGCGAGTCGTATCGATGCCAAAACAAAGAGGGCCTGCCTAACTTTTTGGCAGTGTCGGAGACTAATGGGGAAAAAATGGGGTCTCAACCCAAAAATCACACTCCGGCTGTACACATCAGTCATCAGGCCCTCTCTGACTTATGGATCAGTTGTATGGTGGCCCTGAACACAACTGACCACAGTGAAAGCGAGACTCCAGAGCCTGCAATGCTTAGCGTGTGTAGCAGCCACTGGATGTATGAGAACCACACCATCGGCCGCACTAGAGTACCTCCTAAACATGAGACCTCTGGATCTTGTCATCCAAGAGGAGGCTAAGGCAGCCGCTCTAAGACTAAGAGCAAATGGACTGTGAAAACAAAACACAGAAACACCACACTCAAAAATTCTGAAACGGGTTTTAGAAGAAATACCTCTTCTGGACGCACCCATGGACAGAATAATATGCCATCATGTCTTTGATCATAGGTACAATATCCAACTCACTGCAGAACCAGCATATCACTCTGGTACAAATGAAGTAAGGATATACACAGACGGCTCCAAAACCACTCTAGGTACCGGAGCCAGCGTCTACTCAAATGATCTAAACATCAAAATATCAACTACCCTAGGCAACTTAAATACGATCTTCTAAGCAGAATGCATTGGCATCATCAGAGCAGCACAGGCAGTTGCAGCCAAAAATGTCAGGGACCTAAGTTTGAAATTTATCTCCGACATTGCCTCCGTGCTACAAGCGCTACCAAAAAACACTATAACCTCTGTCCTTGTACTGGAACGCCACAATGCGCTTCAATCCATTGCAGGGTCAAATAAAGTGACCCTGCAATGGATTAAAGGGCACAGCAACTCACTGGGCAACGACGCGGCAGACGAACTGGCCAGAAGGGGATCAAAGAAAATAGTACATTTTATTTTATTTTATTTTATTTTATTTTATTCTGGAACTAAACAGAACTACATACAATGCAATAAAAACCTATTTAAAAGTGACAAAAATCCATTAATGTGATTCCGAATATAAAGTATACAAAATGAACGCAATATAATTTTATATTGTTTCCGCTTGAGAATGGGGGGAATCAGGATGGGAAGTGAGGTGAAAGGGAGAGACAAAATAGATAAAAATATATTATGTATGTATATAAATATTTATATATTTAATTTTAGGTATGATATATAGTTATTATAATGAATATACTTGAGACAAAATTATGTCCTTGAACTGCCCATACCCCAGGCCGGACCGGAACCCTTGATGCCCATACCCCAGGCCCAAATAAAAACATGACTACGCAGGAACACCGATGAAACCCACCTTACAGAATGGAAAAAAAACGCAGGATGCATGCAAACAAAACGCGGTTCCGGAAGCGTCTAAAAACTTGCCCGCAACCTTACCAGACTAAAAAGGGACAAAATCCATAAAGTCATAGGTACTATGACAGGCCACTGTCCCCTAAACAAACACCTGTTTACCATAGGTGTGACAGACAGCCCTCTATATAGAGGATGCATGGAGGAAGAAGAAACGCCACAGCATGTGCTCATGGAATGCAGGAGCGTGGCAGAGCAACGGGCAAAAATACTGCAATCTCCAGCATCTGTCCTGGAGGCCTGTAGCAACCTAAACAGGCTTCTAACCTTCTGGGACAGCCTGGGTTGGCTGGAGTAGCATAAACACAAACAATCCATTAACCACTGAAACAACACGCCAGGGTTGAATCATTCCAAAGCGCTAATTAAGGCCTACGACCCTAAGACGACCCGTGATGATAAGATCGCTAAATAGTTAAAACAATCTACGCATACTGGCGAGGGCGCTCATGGGGCATTGTGGCCTCAACAAACACATGTACAACCTCAAGCTCCGAGACACAAAAATGTGCAGGTTCTGCCAAGGGGCAGAGGAAACTCCTCTGCACCTCATGTGCGAGTGTGGCCCACTGATGCATAAAAGATACATCCACTTGGGTGGTCATTACCTCCAACCTGAGTAGGTAAAACAATCTGACGCCAAAAGCCTGTTGCGGTTCTTAAATGACACGAGGCTTAGCGTAGAACTATAGTAGGTGGCGAACACAATAGATCAGCAATGGTCGCAGTGTTACAAGGCTCATAAAGACCTTAGAAAAGCCCCACACAACAAATAAAAAATAAAAGAACCTTTATTTCGTCATTCTTTCAGATCCAGATCTAATGTTGGAGAGAATGGAGGCCATTCAAGCGGCCAGGCAAAGACAGCAGAAACAACTGGCAGAAGACGCTAAAATATATGCGGAGAAGGAGAAACAAGTAAGTTAAAGTGTAATACAAATCAACTTGAATTGCCAACTACAACGGGCGAACCCGTCACCTCAGGAAGTTTCAGTGATATTTTATCGTTTTATCTCCCGTGAGGTAAGCGCAGAGGACTTGGGACGAAAACAGTCAACAATCTAGTTACGCCACTCTCCCGTAAGAGACCAGCGCCTTGCCGCGGGATAACCAGGTTAATTAATCACCTAGTGGGCCGATATTCGCACCCTTACTCCCAGCTGCAACCAGATTACTCTGGTCTCCCGACTGGTTACAGGTTCGAGGTCGCTTGCGCGTTCCTCTCCCTTACGTAGCGGTGATTGAGTATCTATCGAATCTATCGCGGATCCCGGCATCCTTTGCCCGGCTGTTCACGTTCACCCGGATCGGGTAGCCGATTGGTCGTTTCAAGAGCAGTTGCCGTAAGGTTAACGACTACCTCCGCTCTATAGGAAACCGTTTCCAGACTCTCCCAGCTATCAGTCGGAATGCACAGTCGATTGGCTGTCACTGCACGGTGTGCAAAACATCCATGAGCACCCGAACTGCAATTCCTAGGGGAACTGGCCCACAGACCAGAGGCCTACCCGGGCTCGCACTTCTGCGTCGAGGCTGCCGGATGGGTGTTGACCCGTGAGTTTGGCCAACCCTAACACATGGGTCTTAGTGGCCTAACTGCAACATGAGCTCCCTGAATTTCAAATCAGTCGAAAATTTCATCACAAAACCCAGGTACTTTTAGACTTTTTATTTAAAAAGAAAAAGTCTTAAATGAAGAGTCTGTCCGAGTGTCCATTCAGACCTTGATCTTCTAGAGGTGTCCGGTGTGGTCTGTCCAATATGGTCTACAGCAGGTTTCCAGCTTTTTATTGTGTTTTATCTATTGGTCTTCAATGCCAGAATGACTGGTCAACATTTGGGGACATCTGCATTCCTCCTCCAATGCACTTAAAGGTAATGTTGTATTAATATTATTTATTAATTTCAAATATTATTCAAGAGCATTACAGACGAATCCAATTCGCCCTTGAATATTAAAGCTAGAGTGTAAGTCTAAAAAAAAATGAATTACATAACTAAATTAATGCTAACATTGAACAAGAAAAAAAACATAAAAATATAAAACTAAATAAGACATATTATGATAAACATGAGATAGCAGGGAGTTGCCTTTTTAGCTGCCAAAAGGATATACAAAATATGTCTATTTCTGTGGGTAAGGAATTAAGAAGAGCTTCCCTGTTACCTTTCCCGCTGGTCTCTCTACAAAAATATTTGTACGATGGTACGGCACATTAAACAATAGATGCGATCTCCTCGCTGTGTGATTTACCGGTATGTACAATTAAAACTTACATAGTATCTCTGGCAAACAAATAGTTCCTTGAATTAATTTATATGCAAATATAATTAGGGAAATATATCGACGCGTTTCAAGACTATTGTATTCTACCATTCCTAGCACAAAATCGGACGGAAATAAGTATCGATAAATATTGTATTTTTTATAATAAATATATCTTAAATTTTTTTTTTGAATACGCTCTACCATCTGAATGTATTTGTTTTCACTTGTACACCAGATGACCGAGTTATATTCAAGTATGCTACGGACTAAACAATTATATAGTAGAAACATTACATGAATATTATTAAACTGTTTGCATGATTGCAGAGATGCTGATTTTTTTTTGAAATGCCCTTCAGCATAATCCTCCAGAAACCCCAGCAACCTCATTCGTTGGACTTATTCTGAGGATAGTTCATGTCCCCTTTGTAGCAATGCCCCTTGCATAGCTAGACATATTCTAGCTGGCTTCAAGGTGGCCTTAGATCAAGGACGCTACACTTACCGCCAGACAAGGTCCTTGCTGTTATTCGCGAGGTAATCAGCCTCTCAGTGGCTCGTTCCAACAAGAGTCTGATAGCACTCACCAAACCCCCAATACAGTTTGTGCAGGATGGATATAAAGGCAAAAACCATCCCATTACAAAACCTTTCTCAATAATCGAAAAAGCTTCAGATTCTGAAGGTCAATTCGCCAGTATTGGCTCATGAGAGATAAAGTAATGGGCACTTATGAGATAGCTATGGCTGATGTATGTGGAATCCGATCGATGAGGACTCTCTAACTGTCTCTCAGGTAGACTGGTCGCAGGATCTGTAGGGTTTTAGTTTACTACTTCACGCCACGCTACTTCTGATATGTCGTGTGTTGATAAGGAGGGATATTTGTGTGTGTGTGTGTATATTCTTCCACGATAGCGCCTAAACGCTTAATCCGATTGAGCTGAAATTCGGCATTCATGCAACATTCGGTCACCGCATGCGTTTAATATATTGTAGTTGAAAGTATGCTCGTTCTGCTATCACAGTCACTTGGCACAACACTATAGCGTGGGCGGATGGGGGGGGGGTGTTGTCTGCTTGCCGGGAAAGTCTTGGTGTGACACAAAATATTTCTTTTATTACTTTACTGGCTCAAGGGAAAGTATTGTGAACGCGCTAAAAAATCGAGATGAAGACAGAAATATCCATTTTGACACTCCCGAAACGATTAGGACCGTTTCAAACTTAACCCTTGGAGTAAATGGGTATTTTCATGGATGCATCTGTCTCTTTTGCAGGATTTTCGGCGACATCGACTTAAAGTACTATAACTACGAAACTACTACACCAATCATAAAAAGAACAACTGCACAATGATTGCATTGAAATTTCGAATATAGAATATTGAAATATCATTTTGTAAAACAATTAGATAATTATGAATAAATATGAGAAAGTCAAAGAAGTGAAAAAAACGCGCGACCAGATTTGGTCGACTTGTACTCAACGGATAATTGTTTCGCGACCAGATTTGGTTGACTCATACTCAACGGGTTAAGTCTGCTGTGAGTCTATGTGTCTGTGTGTGTGTGTGTGTGTGTGTGTGTGTGTGTGTGTGTTGGTTCCAGCTCATAGCCATTCTCAAGAATAGGTCTCAAATATGCCTTGTAGATCTTTATAAACACCAATTGTTTAAATATTCTTGAAGTATAAAATAGGTTTTTATTTTCAGAAAGAAGAGAAGAAGAGGCAGGAATTCATCGAAAGAAATTCAATCGCAGATAAAGTGAGCGGAGGTGGCAATAGACTTGGTACAAAACAAGGTAATATACAAAATCAACGCATCTAGAATTCAGTGATTCCCAAAGTGGTCTATAGTTAGTTAGTTAGTTTGTCTGGGCTTTTTCCCGCACTTGACCTCTTGATTGGGCCGTTGTGCGTGGCTCATGTTTCTATTTATGTTACTCCAGCCAACCCAGGCTGTCCCAGAAGGTTAGCAGCCTGTTTGGGTTGCTACAGGCCTCCGGGACAGATGCTGGAGATTGTAGTATTCTTGCCCGTTGCTCTGCCACGCTCCTGCATTCCATCAGCGCTTGCTGTGGCGTTTCTTCTTCCTTCATGCATCCTCTGCATAGAGGGCTGTCTGTCACACCTATGGTAAACAGGTGTTTGTTTAGGGGACAGTGGCCTGTCATAGTACCTATGACTTTACGGATTTTGTCCCTTTTTAATCTGGTGGGATTGCAGGCAAGTTTTTTAGACGCTTTGTTTGCCTGCATCCTGCGTTTTTTTTCATTCTTTAAGGTGGGTTTCGTCGGTGTTCCTGTGTAGCCATGTTTTTATTTGGGCCTGGGGTATGAGCATCAAGGGTTCCGGTCCATATACGATTTTCATTGATCCCCTTCTGGCCAGTTCATCTGCCGCGTCGTTGCCCAGTGAGTCGCTGTGCCCCTTAATCCATTGCAGGGTCACTCTATTTGACCTCACAATGGATTGAAGCGCCAAAGTGGTCTATATGGACCCCCAGGGGTCGATTTCAATTCGCAGGGGGTCTATGTCAGCGAGAAACAATAAATTAATAGTTTTAAAAAAAAACACTAGAAAAAACACTAAAAACCACATCATCAGACCTTGAAACCTAATCGTGGTCAAAGTTCATTCCAAGACTTTTCTAACAAGTCCAAACACAGCTATGATACGATGTTCCATCATGAAGTTCCAGTTCATATCTTCCGACTCCATCATCAGATCAGTTCGACAGTACCATATTATTGTATTGTCATCAGAACTACATACAGCTGCCAATTTTCATGACGCTACGATCCTTGGAAGATGGTTAAATTAGTTACCTTAGATTCCATTACATAGTTAGTTACATACAGGTCGACCTAATAAAAGCGTGTTAAAAATTGGGGTGCACGAGATGTAAATGGGGGTCCACGTTAGTGGACTCCATCTAGGCAGGTCACCATAATCATTCAGGCGATCTGTTAATGTCGTATCACATCTTAAACGGATTTTGTATACAGCATAGTATTTTAAAATTATAATATTAGCAATAAATAAACGCGTGCGTCACAAGTATCACGGAATGAAATCAACACTCAACTCAAATTGCATCACTAGTCGATTGAAGAGGCCAGCGCACATGACTAACGAGGGAAGGTGCGAATGAGATATGTGAAAAAATTGCGCTTTAATGGGTATCCGTGCGAGCGAGTAGGATAAACGCGCCACGTCAACGAGCAAGCGAGATAGTGCTACATGTGCACTTATGTGCGGCTTTCCCAAATGATTCGTACTTCAAGGTCGTGGACGCTTAGGAATAAAAAAAATAATAATTGTACATATTTTTAATTTTTTACAACTGTCCACATTACCAGGGGGCTAACGGGCCCATGATGAGTTGGCCACGATGACCCATGTGTTCAGGGTCGGTCACACTCACGGGTCAACACCCATCCGACGGCCTCCCCGCATGGGGTGCGAATCCTGGGTAGGACACTGGGTCAACCAGTCTCCCCTGGGAATCAAACCTCTGGCGCCCCTGGACGGTCTGCACACCGTGCGGCGCAAGCCAATCGATTGTGCTCTCCGACTAACAGTCGGGGGAGTCTGGGAACTGTATTGTTTCCTATAGAGCGGGGGTGGTTGTGTACCTTATGGCGACTGCTCTTGAATTGACCATTGGCCATCCGATCCTGGGTAAACAGCCGGGCAAAGGACGCCTTGGTCCGCGATAGATTCGGTTTACTCCGTTTCACCGCTTCATAAGGGAGAGGACCGCGCAAGCGACCTGGAACTCGGAACCTATCGAGAGACCGGAGAAATCTGGTCACAATTGGAAGTAAGGGCGCGAGTGTCTCGAGCCGCTGGGAAGTAATTCCTGGCTATCTCGCGGTAAGGCGTTGGTCTCTTACGGGTTGTGGCGTAGCTAGACGTCGGATTTGTTATGTCCAAAGTCTTCTACGCTCACTGCAGGTCAATAGAACGACTAATCGTTAAAACGTCCTGTGGTGACGGGCTCGCCCGTTGTAGTTGACAACTCAATATGTTCACATTACCAATAACCCTATGAAGGCGATCAGTACTGTTCCAGCTGTCAAGAAACTTTTAATGTTAGTAAGTTCAGGAAAATTCAGGCAGGGGTCTACGGAAAACAGCAAGGGGTCTACGAGTCAAGAAAATTTAGGTACCTCTGATCTAGATAATATGTAGTAGGAGAAGAAATATAAAATAAATAAAAAATATCAGATGATTCCATAAGTTTGTGCCCGATTTTTATAGATAACTAGATGACCCGGTGAACTTCGTACCACCTAAAATTAATTTGATTGTAACTCTTCATAAGCGTTTATTAATCCTAATCAACCTTCCAAATCCAATTCATCGAAATCTATAATATGGCCGAATCATATCGGCCATATTATAGATTTTTCGAGTTTCGTTTGGTGATTAAATGAAAGTCGTTTGTAATTAAAATAAATTCAATGTATTTAATTTACATGATGAAATATAAATGCTTTTTCGACTTTTTGGACTATTTCGACTTTTTTGCATTTTTCAACTTTTTGGACTTTTTTGACTTTTATGACTTTTATGACTTTTTCGACTCTTGACTTTTTTGACTATTTCGACTTTTCGACTTTTTGAAATTTTACACAATCGCACGGAATGAATAACAGTTATAGTGGGGCAGCTGTGAAACAATAGGTTCGCCGCGAATGCCATCTATTGAAAGTGGCCCATTTCCCAAAATGACCAATTTCGATTTTTTCGATTTTCAGTTGTTTCTTTTAATTTTTCCTAAATATTTTTTTTGTAAACCACCCCTGAATCAAGGCAAACAAAAAAAAAATAATTCAAATCGATCGAGTCATTTTCGAGATCTTGCGAGACTAACGCGCGGCGATTCATTTTTATATATAAGATTTCCATAGATAATAGATTTTCATAGAAATTTACTCTATGGCATGTATTTGGTGTTTATATAACCTAACTAATAGGGTATATAAACTATATATATATATATATATATACCTATATATATATATATATATATATCATAGTTTAGACACCCTTTGGTGACAGACACTCGGGATAACATAACGATTCTAGCAATACCACACACTTCTAAATCGTTTAAAAGGTATGGTGAAATAAAGAAAACGGAAAACATACAAAGATGAACCCTGAACACAGTACACTCCTTTTTTGTAGGGCAGTCTTGTCAAAATAAGAAGGTAACAATAATCTATTGACTAAATATCAATGTAGGCTAAACTTAAGAAGTGAATACAAAGTAAAAGGAAAACATCGGAGACTATCGCGGTTGTTTGACATTATAAATAGGATAGAAAACGAATTTACCGCGTGAAATTTGTAGGACCCGACGTTTCGGTGACGTTGCAGCCGCCGATGTCTAGGGTAGACTGAAGAGCTGTCAGTCCGTTGTTTTGCGGGTAGGCCGCAAACCGCTGCCGCCACTGCGTAGGTTATAACGGTGGTGGGGGCCGGGCTCGGAGCGCGGGAATTTTGAAAATCCGACTTGCACACAACACTCACTGTATCCTGTTTTACGTCTTTGCGTTCGGCGTTCGGCGGCGGGAACATTTTAAGAAGAGGGTTCCACGTAGAAGAGAGTTTGTAGCCGTCGTCTCTATTGAAGTTCGGAGTTCTTCTTATTTCAATGGCTTCCCGGATCATGCGAGGAAAGTAGAATTGTTCCTTGGATAAAACAATGGGAATTTGAAACTGCATCCAGTGTTAGGTCAGGTCTCAAAAATCTAGCTATATTTTGGGTCGGTTTGAAGATCGTTTTTATAGCATCTTACTTATTCGATCAGTCACGCCCTTGACGTATGGTAAGAATGCTCTTGATCTGCTCGGTTTTTGAGTTTCGTCTGTATTAGATCGTGTGCGTGTCTCGTGATATTTTCCGTATCCATTTTTCCTAAGGACATCATTGACATGTTCCAACTCCTTCGGAAAATGCTCAGTGTCGCATAGATCGCGTGCTCGATTCACGAGCGACGATTGCACTGAACGTAGATGGTAGGGATGATGGTGTGAGCTTGCATGCAAATATCTGTCCGTATGTGTGGGCTTCCGATTGGGACCGATTGTGAGCCAAATCGACAGCCCCACATATCCTCTGTCAAAACACTTAGCTGGTGTCCTCCAACCGCTTACGGGCAAAACGACGTCTTACGTGAAAGACTCGCGACATTTCGTAAGCATTATTAGAAGCTTAAAACTGGCCGAAGACGATATAATGGTGAGCTTTGACGTCGAATCTCTATTTACGAATTTGGCCATTTCGGAGTGTCTTACGGTGGTGAGAGATAAACTAAGGTCTGAGGACCTCCCTATTATCTACGCCGACATGCTTCAACATTGCCTGACATCCTGCTACTTTCTATGGAGTGGCGATCATTACAAACAAATCGTTGGAAAAGCAATGGGATGCCCCGTATCGCCGATAGTTAGTGACCTATATATGGAATATTTTGAGAAATTAGCCATAAAAACCTCCAAAATTAAACCCATTCTCTGGCTTCGCTACGTGGATGATACCTTCTGCATCCTGAAAGGCAACATTTAAACGGTGAAAGAATTCCTGGGTCATCTAAACTCCATACACCCAAAAATCAGTTTCACCTTTGAAGTAGAGAAGGACGGCTCCTTACCATTTTTGAATGTCAAAGTGACGAGGAGAAGTGACAATACTCTCGGACATACGGTATATCGGAAGTCCACACATACGGACAGATATTTGCATGCAAGCTCACACCATCATCCCTACCATCTAAATTCAGTGCAAACGTCGCTCGTGAATCGAGGACGCGTTCTATGCGACACTGAGCATTTTCCGAAGGAGATGGAACATGTCAATGATGTCCTTAGAAAAAATGGTAACTCAAAAACCGAGCAGATCAAAAGCATTCTTACCATACGTCAAGGGCGTGACTGATCGAATAAGTAAGATGCTATAAAAACGATCTTCAAACCGACCCAAAATATAGCTCGATTTTTGAGGCCTGTAAAGGATGTAATACCACTGCAAACCCCGGGTGTGTATTAAGTCGAATGCAGCTGCGGTCTAGCCTACGTTGGACAAACGAAACGGCCCATAGCCACGCGACTGACACATCAAAGCTGTTAAAAACGTTCAGCGAGAAAAATCGGCGATCTGCGAACATTTATTGGATAGCGGAAGTAACCACTGGATGCAGTTTCAAAATCCCATTGTTCTATCGAAGGAACAATTCTACGTTCCTCGCATGATCCGGGAAGCCATTGAAATAAGAAGAACTCCGAACTTCAATAGAGACGACGGCTACAAACTCTCTTCTACGTGGAACCCTCTTCTTAAAATGTTCCCGCCGCCGAACGCCGAACGCAAAGACGTAAAACAGGATACAGTGAGTGTTGTGTGCAAGTCGGACTTTCAAAATTCCCGCGCTCCGAGCCCGGCCCCCCACCACCGTTATAACCTACGCAGTGGCGGCAGCGGTTTGCGGCCTACCCGCAAAACAACGGACTGACAGCTCTTCAGTCTACCCTAGACAACGGCGGCTGCAACGTCACCGAAACGTCGGGTCCTACAAATTTCACGCGGTAAATTCGTTTTCTATCCTATTTATAAAAGGAAAACAAATCCGAAAACATATAGGTTTAAGAGTCCCTATCAATTTCGCCGCGCGCGTAGTTTAGGTATTTTCAGAGCCGCGCAGGTGTCGCCGTTCGAACTATCGTAGTCAAATGAAGAGATACGGGCGCAGCGGCAACAAACAATCTTGATCCGCGACCGATAATCAGCACTCAAGTAGTACATATGTAAAATTAGTAAAAAATATGTTGTATAACATCTCAACGTTATTATATGTGACTCGATAAATTGTTACCTACTAAAAAAATGTATTTCTCATTAAAAGTTTGAATATTTTTTGTTTGGACATACAAAATAATAATAGAAAATAAAAATTTCGTCACATATTATGGTTATCATTTCTTGTTTATACTCTTTATTGTGAAAATATGGGCGGGTTTATTGTCATATGACAATCTTTTACAACCAACCCTACTATGACGTGTTATATGTATGTGTGCGTGTAACATGTCTGTAAGTGTGTGTCTTGTTATTGTATTCCATCGACAGAATCGAAAATGCAATTCCGTTAATTAGATCCCAACGGAAAATGGTGACCCAGTCGGGAATCGAACCCGGGACCTTACAATGTAAGATCAGAAATATAAAATACCGCCATTAATCTGTTATATTTGTTTATGACCTAGCGAATAGTGAGGTTGGCATTTACAAAGTATGTATATATTATAAGTTATTTTTGCAACTATAAAACAAAATATAATACAACCAGAATACATGTTGAATGAAAACAAGCACGCTTCTTTACGAGAGGCGTGGAACTAATATTTTCACGTCGTTTGCAAGTATTGGAGAAATTTGATGCTGTTAAAAGACACCTTCTTAGTTCCAGCCATAAAGCGCTTTCTGCTTGTAATATCGTATCTCTTTCAATTTCGTGACGGTCCTTTATTTGTTGTTTCATATTTTCCAAAAACAGCTCCTTGGCTATTTCATACTCATCCGATGACATGTCTGGCTTTTGACATGCTTCCCCGTAGTCTCTACTATCAGCGTTGAATAAAAGACGTATTTTTGCTTTGTTGTCTTCGTCCTAGTATTCTGCATAAGTTTCTGCTGTTCAAATTTTTTCACATTAGTAGATGGGCTTTTATCGAAAATTGATTTATGTAGTTTATATATCAATGTTCCCGTATTATACACCACTACTGCCACGTAACACCTTAGTTTGTAGGAATCTTTCAAAGCAAAATTAATGCGTTTTCCTCCAATAAATTTTGCGACGATAGCATTGAATTGTCCAGCTCTGTTGATGTTTAAATTGTATAGGAGACTTCGAGCATGATATGCGAAGTTGGAGGTATTTGAATTTAATTTCCGCAGTAAAGTGTTTACTGTGGGGACACTGCTTGGATCTAGTTTTTTTCAGCTGTGCAGAAATAGTTTTCAAAATTTGTGTGTTCTCAAATATATGCTTCGGACTGTTTAAAATGTCGTTTTATAGATTATTTATCTGTCTACCAAGGGAAGATTTTGCGCTTTCCTGTATCAAACTGCCGATTTAACGGATATCCGTAGACGTTTGAGTCGATCACTATTGAGCGGTCTTCGTTCACCAATTGGCATCGATGTATCTTTCGTCAAATTCAAGTACTTTTCATTATAGTTGCGTAATAAATAATTGCTACATTCAATTTATTCGACAGTAACATTTTAATAGGCTCGGCTTTCCAAAAATTTGTTGTATGTACTCGCGTCGCCGTCCGCTATCAGCTTAGAATATACTAATTATGGACATCCACCTACTGCTTAAAGCCGTCTACTTTCGCCGTTTGCTCCATACTTGTTGGAAGATCCTTTATGGTTCGCATTGCATTGGTGCTCAGGAGGCTTTTGTTCTTTATTAATTACACGCACACATATTACACAGTACTTATTTTTTACATCAATATGTAGCACTTTTTCTGAGTTAACTCCTAGTATGGCACCTACACCTGCCAACGATGAATAATTTGCGCGGTAGGATCGTTTACACCAACTTGAATCTGCTGTAACTAGTATCTTCGGTGTTCCTGATGGATTTCTTTTTGTAACCAGAACACCTTCAGCAGCTGATTCTTTCATTGTAAGTTTGGCGGTTAACTTCCACCAGTCATGCAGATTGTTATGGCATTTAGAATAAATATTATTGTTCATTGTTGGAAAATTCATTAAGATTTGATCGGCCACATCCTGTCATAATTGTACCAGAAACAGCAGAATGATTTATGTCCATTACGTTTTCTCTCCTTCGTTGAAAGCGTTTAGTTAAAAATACTTGCTCAGATAAAACAACGCAATCTGCTGTAACTAGTATCTTCGGTCTTCCTGATAGTTTCTTTTTGTAGCCAGCCTTCAGCAGCTGCTTCTTTCATCCTAAGTTTGGCGGTTAACGGCATTTAGAATAAATATTATTGTTCATTTCTGGCAAATTCCTTAAGATTTGATCGGCCACATCCTGTCATAATTGTACCAGAAACAGCAGGATGATTTATGTCCATTACGTTTTCTCCTTCGTTGAAAGCGTTTAGTTGAAAGTACTTGCTCAGATAGAACAACGCAATATCCACTTGGATGAAAAAACCGTGTCGTTTTTCTTCAATTGTTTTGAGATGATTCAGTTGACATCCAAATAATATCGGCAATGGTGAACGGCAAATAATGAATAACACTTTTATAATATCAGTAAGTAGGTAGGTATAGTCTATTTATTTTAAACTGAGCTGATTCCACTTCAATACATACAAACAATACACAGTGGAATTTTAATTGCGCAAAAAACTTCAAGAGGTGATTCTATCCATTAAATAGATTTTTGTATTTTTTTTATTTAAATACTTTATTCATGTATTTTTTGTACATTTAGCCACATTGTTATCAATGTTATGAGTAACTCGGAAAATTAAATACGCAAATTTAGCGAATGCTCAATGCCCACCTAACTACGACTAAACTGTCCTGTATCTAGGCGGGCCATAGTAAATAATTAAAATAAGCAAAACAAATTATGTAACAATTAATGTAAAAACGTTTTATTTTTATAAATAATAACTGTACGAACGATTTAGGATTAATAATAATCAATATACAAAATGTGTATAAATAATACAATGTAAGTATATACCTAATTGTATTTATACAATAATATGGCCTATACACATACACGTAAATACGATTTTAATAAATTATAAATGTTAAAATAGTATAAACGTATCAAATCGTGAAAATATTGCTTTTTTTATACGAATAAATATAGTCTCAAAATAATCCAAAACTATTCATGTGCCATACTTTTTTTTTATTTGTTTTCTTAAAAACTTTTTTTGTCGAATAAAAAAAATGTTACGGGTAGAAATAACCCTTAAAGTTCTGTGCGCTGTTTATATTCCACAGTGTATGGTTATATACAATTTCCCACTGAAACTTAAAGATGTTAATAGAATCTTTGCGATATTATTATAAATTACTGTTATTATTACCAAGTAAAAATACCTTATATCTCCATCTTTTTTACCCATCGATGACGATCCAGGCAATGTCTTATTTTTGTTATTTAATTCTCTGCAAATATACATTATGTATTTATAGATTTTTTGAAATTTATTTTTTTTGAACAATTATTTTAAGTCAAAAACCCTACTCTTTTTCGCTTACGATCCAAAGGTATCAATGACGCTTGCAGCGTTGCCACGCCGACGATGGCGATGGACAACATTTTTACCCGTATTTATAGATTAAAGAAAGTAACAAACTATAAAAAACAATAGTTAAATATAGTTAGGAAGGTGAAAACAATTTGCCTACGAAATTCACACGCCTTTCGTGTTTTTTCAGCTTTTTTTCTAACTTTAATCTTGCCCTGATAGTAAAGTTTAATGTTTTGACCTATTTTCAAAAAATTAAACACATTTTTTTGACATCTACAATAAAAAATACTGATAAGGTGAGGAGTGGGTCAAAATGCCAAAAATTTAGCGTGACGTATTTTATGGATAGCCCCTAACAAATCTCGCAGTATCAAAACCTAGCACTCGACGCATATCCACTGTCGAAAAGCGCTCGGCCGGGCGCGAGTATTCGCGCGCAGGACGCGAGAATATCGCGAGCTCCGGAAATCAACGCAACGCACGTCCACCGTCCAGTAGCCCTCGGGCGCGAATGCACGGACTAACGCGAATGAACAGCGCGTAAGCATGGATTTCGATAATTTATTACAGAGAAATATGTAGACATTAAATAAAAAAAATAAAAATACTGGGTGGGTAAATGCCTCAATTATTCAAATGTTTATATCTTATAATTATTTTTATTATATTCTTACGCGTAGACGACGTTTTTACACACGATTTTACTGGGTTTATTCATAGTAAAACACATTTTTTATTAGTGTAAATTGAATAAATTAAAAAAATATATATCGTAGACTTACTAATATATTATATGTTTAGTACGCACATTTTTTTTCAGAACGTTTTTCGCTACCAGTTAGCAGAAAAACGAATTAAAAAACCTCGTGTTTCGTCTTTATGTAAAAAACCATTTTTGTATATTTTTTTTCCTTATTTATACGAAGTTGTTATCAATATAAAATTTCGTAGACATACTAGATAAATAGGTGTTGTATAACTGTGAATTAAAAAATATCAGATATATCTTATGGTTATTGTAAAATTCGTCCTGAAAAAGTGTGTATTTTCGGTTTTCACATTGCGAAATTCATAGGGGCTCTTAAACATATATTTTTTAAAATGTAGAGGAAAGTAACCAAATATGGAATACCATTTTGTTTTCTTGGTATAATTAAAAAACTATTACGAATTAAATGTTTTTAATTATAGCATCGATTAGTAATACATTTTGGCATATTTGAATTACAACCATGAATATTTAAGACACACAAATATTTATTGTCAATTAAAAATCAAAAGACAAAATGAGTAGCCATTTATGGAATAGGTACTTAAATATGGAATATAGATATAATACTACAGGTTTCGGTAAAAAACATAACGAAAACATTGACATCTATTTTTACGGGATCTTTAAACTATGGTTAAAACTAAAAAGAACACATTCTGTTTAATATAACAAACTACTTGCGAAAATCACATATCCAACTGTCATATTCTGGACCAGCGCATTAATTGTGTGCCCAGATTTCATACATCAAACATTTGATCCATGTTTCTCCTAGAAAGTCTTCAGAAAACAGTTGCTGACAGAAAATACATTCAGAAGCATGCTGTCCTATTATGTCATCAGGTTCACTGTCTGTATCAAACTGGATTTCGCCTTCATCCTCAGAGTCTTCAGCGGAATTCTCAGGCTCTGTCCTGGTATTATTTTTCCTTTCTTTTTGTTTTCTGGTTTTTTCTTACTCTGTTTCTTTGTCAATTTCTTTCCTTCTTTTTCTATGTTTTTCTTTTTTCAATAAGGTCCTTTTTTATACCATTTTTATAGCTTCAGCCATTTTGTCTTTATTCCAATCTTTACAATTTACGTTCGACAGTGTAGACGGTATTCTGGATAAACAAGCCACCACCACCAAAAATGGTCAACCCAACTACCAAATGTTGACAGCCCAATTATGGAATATTCCATATTTAGGCACCTAGTAGGTGTCCATATTTGGAACTTTAGACCGGATCAAACTAGTTGTCGTGTAAAATAAACATTTGCGCAATAAAACTTATCGAACATATCAAGAAAAACATCACAGCAACACGTTAAATAAGTAACAATCCCATTTTCACCATGTAATTATCAAGAAACGAATATTTTTTTACCATACCTTGTAAAGTTTTGAGTCGCCAACAAAACAAAACACACCTGCCGTTGCAATGGCGCTTGCCCGACTGCCGTGATTGATTAAGTGCAACACACCAGTGGGTAAGTGAGATGGAAAATGGTCGTGCATTTCGTCTTGACTTGGCAGTTAGGGAGAAACAGGGGTATTCCATATTAGGGATACTATTCCATATTTGGTTACTTTCCTCTACGATATGCTAAATCCAACATTAACGACCAAGGGGTCAACGGGAATATGCACTTCCACAATACACGCAGATGTGATGATGTTGTCCTCCCTAAAGTACGCCTTACGCCAGGGGTCGGCAACCTTTTGCTATAGCAGGGCCACATAATGTTGCCAGAGTATCAGTGCGGGCCGCACTTATTTATATAATGTTCGGTTATTTTTACGTCTTTTTAATATTTGAAATAAAACGCATATATATTCATACAATCATGTCTATTTAAATTGAATTACTATACTAACATAAAAATAATAACTAGTGAGATTTTTGCGGCTGCATTTGACTTGCAAGTTTTTTAACATCTGCTTTCATTTTAGTCATAGACACGCGCAGTATCGCGTCTAAATGTTCATCCGTTAACCGCGAAGAATTCTTACTTTTGCGGTACTTAAGAATTGAAAAAGTCTGCTCACACAAATATGTACTACCAAACTTAGTGATTATCTGCTGAGCAAACTTTTTAAATTCTTTGAAGTTTTCAGAACTCAAACCTCCATAGAACTGTACCAAGTCAGTGCTTTCCGTAAATGCCGTTTTAAGTGTGTTATTACTTTGCAATTCTATGTTCATTTGCAAATTGCTTGGTACATCATTAATATCAATTGCAAAAGGGTTTTGGAATATTTCCATGTTAAGGGATATCTTTTTAAAGTCGGTGAATCGATTTACAAACTCGGTTTGTAGTTGTGTTAACGCGTTTCTCATCGTAATATTTTGCCACTCAAAATTATCTCCAGCTTCTTCCACGGCTTCCTTGCAATTAGGAAAATGGTCAAGCTTTTTTTCATCAATATGCTTGATAAACAGTTTCAGTTTCATCTCAAATGACTTTACATCTGAATACATATCGCAAATCAATTTATTTTTTCCCTGCAAGCGTTTGTTGAGCTGATTCAGTTCCATAGTCAAATCAGTCAAAAACCAAGATCGATAATCCACTGTTTGTTAGTAAGCTCTTCCACTGGCTTTCCTTTCATCTCCATGAAGTTGCCAATTTCTTTCCTCAAATTAAAAAACCGTTCCAAAACGGCACCTCGACTAAGCCACCTCACTTCACAGTAGTAAACCACGTCACCATGATCAGCTTCCGGATCTTCCAAAAACTTTTGGAACTGACGGTGTGTGAGCCCATTTCTTCTTCTAAAATTAACAGTGGATGTTACAGTATCCATTATTTCTTTCCAGGATATAACCTTGGAGCACAATGCCTCTTGATGGACAATACAGTGAAAAATCAATGGCACAGTAGATCCAGAATCTTTCACTTTGCTAATGATTCTCCCAACAACACCTTTGTTTTGACCGCTCATGTTCTTGCCTCCATCGGTAGTGACACTTGTTAACTTTTCCCAGCTTAATTGCAGTGAATCCAGAGCTTGTTCCAAATGGTGAAATAAATCTTCTCCCGTAGTTGTACCTTTCAAACTGCACATTTTCACAAGCTCTTCGTAAACAGTAAAGTTTTCGTCGATGCCGCGTACAAATATGAGTAGCTGTGCTGTATCCGACACGTCCATACTTTCATCCATCGCTAAAGAGAAGCAGTCAAAAGACTGCGCCTTATCCCTGAGTTGTTCACACAAATTAACACCCAAGTCTTCGGTACGTCGGGTGCAAGTTCTGGCAGAGAGACTAAGACTTTCAAACATTTTTTTCTGCTCTGGGCATATTTCTTCTGCGATAGCTAAGACACACTCTTTTACTAATTCACTATCGGTAAACGGACGTCCACTTTTTGCTAGAATCTCTGCTACTCTGTAGCTGGCACGAACATTCGATTCGCTGTTGTCGGCCACAACCTTAAATATGTTTTGTTGATTTTTTAATGACGATTTCAAAGTGGAAATTTTACTTTTTCGTATTTCTCCTTCAAGACAGTCAAATTTAGTTTTGTGTTCAGTGTCGTAATGTCGCTTCAGGTTATATTCCTTTACTACAGATATACTCTTTTGACAAATCAAGCATAACGGTTTTCCTTTAAACTCGATAAAAAAGTATAATTCTGTCCATAATTCGTTAAAAACTCTTTTTTCTTCTTCTAGCTTCCTTTTTCTAGAAGCCATGTTTATGTAATTATTCTGTAACAATAATGAAGAAATTTAAATTCGGTGTAAAATTAAAAATAAATTTGTTCCAGTTATAATAAATATTGCTTCTTCCAGTTATAATAAAAAATGCTCGCTATGTTACTATCTTCATGTCATTTCTAGTACTATCCCTGTCCTTATAATATTTGCCCATCAATCTGAAGGTTCACATAAACAAGCAGTAAATAAAATATAACAAATTGCTCGCGAGTGCATACAACTTACTTACCTCATACGTCGTTCGTAAGCTATCAGCGAAGGGAAGAAAGGTGAAACGAAACGCATAGCTGGCAACCAGATGAGACGTGATTTCCCGGCGAAGTTACACAACGGAATGAGGCGAGGGCTGCGCGCGGGTGTGATTTTAACTAAAGCCGGTCGCTTTGAATTTTTTCACCGCCGCACACCTGCGTCTAATCAAAGAGTGCCGCCGCCTATTGTCTCAAGGGAGCCGCCGCGCCGCCGCCGATGGCAAGATGCGGCGGATAATCGCGAAAGAAATAGCTAAGAATTGAATACTGCAAATCTTTATTTTCGGTAGAAACAATACATAACATCACAGTCTTGATAAACAGTTCTTAGGAAATGAAATAGGTACATTTTTATCACCCCGCGTAAGGGCGAACTTTCAAGAATACTCTCATGGCCCAGCAGCATGGCCGTATAAATTCTAGAGAATTTATATGGCCTTCTTCTTTGGTATTTTTTCTTACGGACCTCAGGCTTGCGGGCCGCACCGAGATAGTCCACGGGCCGCCGGTTGCCGACCGCTGCCTTACGCAAACACAAAAGTCCTTTGGATATTTGAGATTCAAGCTTTTTAACCAGCTACCACTTTCCACAAGAAAGACGGAAACAAAGGCGTTTAACTCTTGGAGTAAATGGGTATTTTCATGGATGCATCTGTCTCTTTTGCAGGATTTTCGGCGACATCGACCTTAAAGTACTATAACTACGAAACTACTACACCAATCATAAAAAGAACAACTGCACAATGATTGCATTGAAATTTCGAATATAGAATATTGAAATATCATTTTGTAAAACAATTAGATAATTATGAATAAATATGAGAACGTCAAAGAAGTGAAAAAACGCGCGACCAGATTTCGTCGACTCGTACTCAACGGATAATTGTTTCGCGACCAGATTTGGTTGACTCATACTCAACGGGTTAAAGGTAATAAAAGCTGCAATCCACACATGCTTTCTATAGCTGGGAGATTTTTTTGAGCATGCCAATACTTTCAAATGGGGTTAACAGTAATTTGTTACTTTCAGCTTTTTGTTTAATTTTATAAAAAAAAACAAAAACATAATTTTCAACAAAAATAATAATATTTTGAATTTAATATTTAACTAGCGACTTTCCGTGCCCACTTCGTTGGGCGGTAAAACTTTTTACCTGTGTTGAAATTATGAGTGTGGTTCGGTGAGTACTGAGTGCTATGATTTATTTCCTGACTGCCAAAAGAAGGGTTATATTTTTACTGCCTATGTATGTATGTATTTGCATGCCAATTTGACTATAATACCGTTATTTGTGAGTGTCTTCTTGTGAGTGTCTTATTTGTGAGCGTATTATCTCTTTAAGTATTTATGCCGTAAATGGGAAATTATATGCAGTAAAAGGAAAAAGTCTTTTGTTTTAAACACTTGAGACGATAAATTTACTTATTTTGATAAGAATTCATAATTATTGATAATATGACCAATAAACATGACCTTACGATTTAAATATTTTTTGTTAATATAAAATACTACTTTTTGTGACTTAAATATAAAAGTTAGACATATGCTGTCGCTGACTTTTTTGTAGGGATTATCAAGCTCTACAACTATTCTTTAGAACTTAATCATACCTATATCTCTCATTGTTAAGGCAGCGTTAGTTAAAAACGTTTTCGTTCGACCGCTTATTCTCCGACTTACTTTGCAAATCCGACTACCACGAAAAAATCTTTTCATTTTTCAGATTAATATATAGCCTATGACACTCACAAATAATGTGGCTTTCTATTGGTAAAAGAATTTTCAAAATCGGTTCAGTAGATCCAGAGATTACTTCCTACAACCTCACAAACTTTACCTCTATATAATATTAGTATAGATATGTAGATTACAATATTTAACATAACATACCTGACCGTCTATATTTTTTTCCAATTTTCTTTTGATAACTATTATGTGATGATTATTGTATAGAGTGCCTAAAGTGACTATTAATATTTTTATTATAATTATTTATTTTATGTGTATACCTATGTATATGAAATCAGTTCTTTTTTAAGCTATTGCATAGCTTTTATCGCGGGCCTAGGCCAGCGCGGCGACCGAATGAAGAAATTTCTTAACGAAAATTAATTATTTTAAACTGATAATTACGTCTAAACGAGTACTGCTTACGATTCGAAATAAATATATGTTAAACAAGAACATTTTCCTAATATTCTTAGCTTTGAACATTTTAGATTTTTTTTATTTTACATAGCGTAATTAATTTGTGAAATTAGGTCTAACCGAACACAAAAACGACTAGGTACTACGCAAATACTATCTGGCGTATTATTATGAAACCTGCACCATTTTAAAGATAATTTAATTATCTATCTTTTTATTTACGATTTTATTTTAACCCCTCAAATGAATGGCGATTAGCTCGGGTTGCCTACGGCAAAATGTATATAAATTTATATTTACATTTACATTTACATTTACATAGAGCGGGGTTTACTATAGAGCTATAGCATTACTATAGAGCGGATTACTATAAAGCGGCGCACATTTACATTTATATTTACATTTATATAAATTTATATACATTTTGTATACATTTTGCCAAGGCATCCCTTAAGGGACGCCTCACATTTGAGGGGTTAATAATTCGTTTTTTTTTTGCTTTATCGAATAAAAAATTCGTACGCGGCGCTCTATCAGAAGACATTTAAATTATTCCGAAGCCGCAGATTATTCAGAATAATTTCAACGTTTTCCGATAGAGCGCAGTTATCTGATATCAGAAAAAATAAAAAAATAAATAAAAACAAAAAAAAAATTATAATTGCATAAATTGTTAAAAATGCTATGCAATAGCTTTACTGCGGCAGTCCCCGAGTGCCACACATATATATTTTTTTTAATTTGCCTTATAAAACCGACTTTATTCAACGCTACTGTTAAATGAATATTTCTGCTTGCTTAGTTTTATATTTATATCAATATATTACTAGCAACTGACAAATTCTAATATGCGATAACTAGCTTTAACCCCTCAAATGAATGGCGATTAGCTCGGGTTGCCTACGGAAAAATGTTTATAAATTTATATTTACATTTACATTTACTTACATAGAGCGGGGTTTACTATAGAGCTATAGCATTACTATAGAGCGGATTACTATAAAGCGGCGCACATTTACATTTATATTTACATTTATATAAATTTATATACATTTTGTATACATTTTGCCAAGGCATCCCTTAAGGGACGCCTCACATTTGAGGGGTTAATTGATTATTCATGCTTTTATTGTTATTCTGAATGAATAAATTGAATACTGAAATACTGAATCAGTAAGAATCATAAATAATATAATCACAACTAACATCTAGATATTATTATGGTTTGTTTCCGTTACTAGATATTGGGCTTGATTGCGTTTCTCTTGAACTAAAATCAGAAATAAGTTCATGTGAATGAGACAGCGCAGTACATCAGAGCGGAATGTGAAATGAACGGTTGTCACTTTTGCGCAATAAAACTACCCACCGAAGGTAAAGCAGCTAAATCTAACACTGCACGAAATATTTTCAAGCTTATTCGGGCGTCTATAAGTTTGACAGGTAGTTTTGGCGCGGGAAAATCGACGATAGTTCATTTCATATTCCGTTCTAATGTATTCCTCTGTCTCATCTGGAACTTTTGATGCCCATACCCCAGGCCCAAATAAAAACATGGCTACGCGGGAACACCGACGAAACCCACCTTAAAGAATGGAAAAAATACGCAGGATGCAGGCAAACAAAGAACGCGGTTCCGGAAGTGCCTAAAAAACTTGCCCGCAACCTCACCAGATTAAAAAGGGACAAAATCCGTAAAGTCATAGGTGCTATGACTTTACGGATTTGTCCCCTAAACAACCACCTGTTTACCATAGGTGTGACAGACAGCCCTCTATGCTGAGGATGCATGGAGGAAGAAGAAACGCCACAGCATGTGCTCATGGAATGCAGGAGCGTGGCAGAGCAACGGGCAAGAATACTACAATCTCCAGCATCTGTCCCGGAGGCCTGTAGCAACCTAAACAGGCTGCTGACCTTCTGGGACAGCCTGGGTTGGCTGGAGTAACATAAATAGAAACATGAGCCACGCACAACGGCCCAATCAAGAGGCTAAGTGCGTGAAATAGCCCAGAAAACTAACTAACTAACTTCCTCTGTCTCATTCTGTTGAACTAAGTTCCTATTTTAGTTCAGAAGAAACGCAATCGGGCCCATTGTGTAAACATGTCCATTAAAAATGGCAATGTGTACCCAGTCACTTTGTTTCAACTTCACAAACAATTCACATGTTTTCAACTTACCACCAATATTCTTTTCATTTCAGATTACCTTCCTTTAGCTGGGGCTGGTCCTTCAGGCGGTTACAGACCGCCTAAGAAATCGAAATGCGGCGGCGGTGGCTGCGGAAAATAACTACTGCTACACATCAACCCCATATTATTTTGAAATTTCCCTAAAAAATTGTAATCATCTATTATCAAAATATTAAAAATACTAAAATATATACATTTTTGTTTTCCTGTCATTATTGTTAAAAAATATATCCTTGTGCTGTTGTCAAAGGGTGATCAAATCAAAATCAAATTAAGTTTATTGTCTTTAAAACCTTACACATAGTTTTTTAGACATTAGTACATAATAATTTGGATAGCCGCTTGAGATTAAAATAATTTAAAAAGTCGATACTAAAGGTTTGTTAAAAGTCTTAATACATAATTGATAATAATCATAGTTTTCCTGGGCTATTTCCTGCACTTGGCCTCTTGATTGGGCCGTTGTGCGTGGCTCATGTTTCTATTTATGTTACTCCAGCCGACCCAGGCTGTCCCAGAAGGTTAGCAGCCTGTTTAGGTTGCTACAGGCCTCCGGGACAGATGCTGGAGATTGTAGTATTCGTGCCCGTTGCTCTGCCACGCTCCTGCATTCCATGAGCACATGCTGTGGCGTTTCTTCTTCCTCCAAGCATCCTCTGCATAGAGGGCTGTCCGTCACACCTATGGTAAACAGGTGTTTGTTTAGGGGACAGTGGCCTGTCATAGTACCTATGACTTTACGGATTTTGTTCCTTTTTAATCTGGTGAGGTTGCGGCAAGTTTTTTAGACGCTTTGTTTGCCTGCATCCTGCGTTTTTTTGTCCATTCTTTAAGGTGGGTTTCGTCGGTGTTCCTGTGTAGCCATGTTTTTATTTGGGCCTGTGGTATGGGCATCAAGGGTTCCGGTCTATATACCTACTATTTCCTTTGATCCCCTTTTGGCTAGTTCGTCTGCCGCGTCGTTGCCCAGTGAGTCGCTGTGCTCTTTAATCCATTGCAGGGTTACTCTATTTGACCTTGCAATGGATTGAAGCGCATTGTGGCATTCCAGTACAAGGACAGAGGTTATAGTATTTTTTTGCTAGCGCTTGTAGCACGGAGGCACTGTAGGAGACATATTTCAAACTTAGGTCTCCGACATCTTTGGCTGCAACTGTCTGTGCTGCTCTGGTGATGCCAATGCATTCTGCTTGGAAGATCGTATTTAAGTTGCGAGATAATAATCATTTAGATAATTAAAACTACAAAGGCGATCAGGTAATTATTTGACATGATTTGTTATTAAAAAGTAATTAAATTAAATAATTAAAAAGAATAAAAACAACTGCCATTACAGAAAAAGAACTATCGTTTTTATAATTATTTTTATTACGCTGTTTATATGATTTTTTTATGGATTATGTATTTATCCATATAGATACATGTATATTTCCGGAATGTACCTACTCAATCAGACCTTTCATTTGACACTAAACACGATTTATTTGTGTTTTACGATTTATTTATTGACATTTGGACATTTAGAAATAGAAATAGAAATATATTTATTATCCGAAATTGTGGTGGTACATTTATGGTGATAATGCGTAAAACTAAGTCTCTCGCAATTACCTGTTATAACAGATTGACAAATTTACTTATCTGCTAATTTTGTAATTTCTTATTAAAAAATATCATCATTTCACTGGTTTGCCTATAATATCTAAATTGAAATCAATAATAATTCGTAATGTTCATTGAATGGCCTGAAATAACATTTAAAAAAGAAATAATAACATTAAAAAAATCTGAACAGACCGGATAAGTAGCACTAACAGTAGAAGACAATTAATAAAAATAATTCACCAATAATATAAAAAATAAAGAAAAAATCTAAAATCAAGGAATAATAAAAAATCCGAAAAATGTATATACAGTAGAGCGTCGATTATCCGAACTAATTGGGGGACAAGGGTGTTTGGAAAACCGATTTATTTGGATAATCGAACTGTATAAAAAACTGTTTTAATAAATCCATATATGGACATAATAATATGTATTATCTATGTAGTCTGTTTTAACTTTTTTTATTTATTACAATAGTGAGTAGTAATCCAGTGAACAAAATAGATATGTGTGTAACGCTTAAAAAAGTCCTTAATTTTGGTCTGTCGATGCAAGCCTACCCGCTTATGAGCAGCTAATCCCCGCACTTTTTTCAGTACAGATATCTGATACTGGTCGCTTTCATTTTGAGCTTCAAACCATCGCAAGACAGTATCTAGACATGTAAATGCTTCAGAAGGTGTAGGTATTTTTTGATCTTCAATTTCTTATTCACTAGTCGCTGAGGTGCTGGCGGCGTCAGCATTATCAGTCACGAGGTCTACAATATCGCTGTCCTGCATGATTTGGTACCCTGGATCTGCATCATCAACCCTCATCCATTCTTAAACGTCTTCTTCATCACATTCATGGCAATCGAGTTCTGTTTTTAACCGAGAGTCTGCGGCCGCAGCAGTTCGGTTAAGCGGTCGTTCGGTTGACCGACGTTCGGATAATCGACGCTCTACTGTAATTTAAAATGTGTTATCTTCCTAATTGAATTATTGTAAAAAAAAATGCATGCCCACAGTATAATATTATGATAAATATTCGTCTAATGCGTAAAAGCTTTTTTCGATAAGCCATTTTTTCAACGCTGCGTTAAACCCTTTTCCCTTTTATTTCTTTGATATTTTCAGGTGGTTATAGATTTTTATTGAATTGACAACTACTGCTGTGATATTTGGACAGTTAATTTAGGCTATGACACTCGGGATGACATTACGATTCTAACAATGTCACACACTTCCAAATCGGTTAGAGCGTTTAGAAATTAAAGTAGATAAATAAATGGAAAACATGCATAGATGAATCTGAACACATTACACTTTTTTTATTGGACAGTCATGTAAAAGGTATTGAAATACTAACTAGAACATTTTGACATGAGAATTATCAATTGAGTCATCATAAAATACAAAATTATATGGCCGTTCAAATACAACAGACAATGGATTATCGGAGAAAATAAAAATAGTGGTAATAATATACAATAATACAAGATTATACCAAACTTTATTTATTTATTTTAGAATTAATTACTATAAAACATTGATTTGCTTAAAAAAATAACAGGAACCGGATGGCAAAACCTTAACCTTTTGCTTATTTGTTTCTGTCACCCAACTGGGACTAACCCGTTCTAGGGTGGACAGGACTCTAATATTACAATCAAGTTTGCTTGATTGCTTGATTGTTTACAAGTGTACAAGTTTTAGTAAAAAGCTAATAACACTAAATTGCCCTAAAATGTGGTCTTCAAAACAAAATAAAAAAATTATATAATAATAGTAATAAAAAATATTAAAAGATAATATAATAAATAAAATGCAATTCCATTATATAATCGTTAATAAATATAATTTAAATTCGATTAAATAATATAAATAACTAGCTGACCCGTGCCCACTTCGTTGGGCGGTAAAAATTTTTACTTGTGATGAAATTATGAGTGGTTCGGTTAGTACTGAGTGCTATGATTTATTTCCTGACTGCCAAAAGAAGGGTTATATTTTTACTGCATATGTATGTATGTATTTGCATGCCAATTTGAATATATTACCGTTATTTGTGAGTGTCTTCTTGTGAGTGTCTTATCTCTTTAACCATTTATGCAGTAAAAGGGAAATTATATGCAGTAAAAGGGAAAAGTCTTTTGTCACTTAAGACGATAAATTTACTTATTTTGATATGAATTCATAATTGTTGATAATATGACCAATAAACATGACCTAACGATTTAAATTATTTTTTTAATATAAAAAACTACTTTTTGTGGCTAAATACAAAATTTAGACATATGCTGTCCCTTACTATTATGTAGGTATTACCAAGCTCTACAACTTAACTCAGTCATATATCTCTCATCGTTAAAGCAGCGTTCGTAAGAAACGTTTTCATTCGACTGTTTTTCTCCGAATTACTTTGTAAATCCAACGACCACGAAAATGTCTTTTCATTTTTCGGATTAATATATAGCCATATGACACTCACAAATAACGTGGCTTTCTATTCGTAAAAGAATTTTCAAAATCGGTTCAGTAGATCCAGAGATTACTTCCTACAACGTCACAAACTTTACCTCTTTATAATATTAGTATAGAAGTATAGATTACGACACGGTCGCGGTTCCATACCTATGTCGTATTATCTCTATTTATGCAGTAAAAGGTAGGTAATAGTCTTTTGTTTTAAGAGACGATAAATTTACTTATTTTGATAATTGTGGTTTTGGAATTGTGGAATTGATGATTTGTGGTTTTGGCCCAGCAAGGCGTCTGTGTACCGAGTGGTGGCCTCATGGTGGTCCGATTTAAATCAGAATCTTTCAACTCTTGCCATGACCAAATGATGGCTGTAAACTAAATTTAATCTCAATCTGATTAAGCGTTTGGGGGCTATCGTGGAGGAATAGACACAAACACATACATACATTAATCTGGAAACGGTCCTAATCATTTCCGGGGGCTCACGGGGGATATATTTCCATCTTGACCTCGAAAAAGTCTTTATTGTCATAATACTATCCCGCCTCCTCGGTTGGTGGACGGAGAAAGTTAAACTGACGTATTGCCAGGTTTTGAAAATAAATAACACCACGTAATAATGACATAGTTCCAAATAATATTAATAATAAATCTACGTATACCTAAAAGGAAATATTGGGGATAATATCACTTTTTGAGTTAAGTGTAGATAAAACGAAACGCTGATAATATTGTTGAAAATGTTTTATTTCGGTAACCTTAAAATGAACTACCTATGTATGTAAAATGAATCTCAAAACGTACTACCTACTATTCTTACATCTAAACTTATCTAGATGACAAATTATAGCTAGGAATTTTTAACTTTGCAAAAAAATAGTTTTGCAAAAAATCGCCATTAACTCGGTAGGAAAGCAACCTAAATTTTATATTACTTAGGTATTTAATTATATCTAAAATCATTAATTTTCAATTGTCTTTAATGAAATTGTTTTTATTAATGTTCAATTCCGACCCCTCGCCGCGCCGCGATAATATAAATTTATAAAATATACGAAAAAATGATTCAGTATATCCGAAATTACATTAGATCAAGTAACCACTGCCCGATTATAATATTTTTAACTACCTAGCTTGATATCTTAACATTTATAGATTATAACTCTGAGGAAATACAAATAATTAAATGTAGGTAAAAGGAATTATAAATTAAATCAGCAAAAATAATGTCCCTTATTACATGTTCTTGAGGAATGGAAAATCGCTAATTAAAATTTAACGACTCAATAAACAATGTAAGAAAAATATAAAATATATATACTTATATTATAATATTAGATATTCAAATTATACTACGTGCTGGAGAGTGCATTGTTCAATTTTATTTTTAAAAACTGTTTGCACTCCTTTCCTACTATCTTCTGCCTGAGAATATCCGAACTTTTAATTGGATAATCAACAATGCCAGGAATTTCAGTATCCGGAGTAAAAAAATCCATAATTACAACAAAGAATCCAATGTTTCCAAAAAGGAAGATGCTCAGATATGCCGCGTTATGCAGACTGTTGATTTTCGGTATTTCAAGATCCTGGAGTATGCTCTTTCAACAGTCTACTGCCACCGGTTGCTTTACGCTTCTTTAATATTTTTCAAATAACATATTTTAGTTTTTTTGTGGCGTTCATAATCACTTTTAGCACCAAATGCATGCTTGCACTTCGTACAAACAAATCGCTTGATTTTTCGGTGAATTACATTAATGTGCCGGATTAAGTAATTCTTGTCTGTGATGAACTGATTTTCTGTGCATCGTTAAGTATACATGCCTTGAAAAGCTGCGAGTGCATTTGTCGCACGCGAATGGCTTCAATTTTCGGTGGACAGAATTGACATGTCGAGTTAAATTTGTTTGAAGAAAGAAAGCACACTTACATTCCTCACATTCGTATTCTTTAATTTTTCGGTGGACTCCATCGATGTGTCGCTTGAATTGGCTGTGACTTGGAAACTCTTTGTTACATAAATCACATGTAAATACATTCAACTGCAGGTGGGTGAATTTAACATGTCTATTTAAGTCGTCGCGACGGGAAAAGGCTTTTTTACACTGCTGACACGCATGATTTAGTTTGTGATGGACCGATTGAACGTGTACTTTCAAACCTCCTCCTTCTGTAAATGCTTTGTTGCACTCTTCACATTTATATTTCTTCAATTTCCTATGCACTCCGTCAACGTGATCAATTAGACGCTGTCTACTTCCTAATCCATGGTCACATTTGAGACAAATAAACTTCTTCCCTGTTGGCTTAATACAGTCATTGCAAAATAGCATAATTTCATTGTTATGCTTGCATGCTCCCATTGGCCCGCTTCTGTCTAGATTGCGGTCGCATCCAACGCAAGTGAATTTATTAACCCCTCTCCTCGCGGAATAAAATTCAGCCGTCCCATTCGCGCGCGACCTTTTTGCGCGCAAAATCGACGGCCTTGATAAAAACGACCATAACTTGTAAACCACTATACAGATCATAAAAAGAAGAACTGTAAAATGATCGCATTGAAATTTGACATATAAAACATTATAACCTTATCTCGTAAATCAATTAAGATAATAATGGCGACAAATTACAAATTTGGCGAAGTGAAAAAACTCGCCTATTTATCATTTCGATGTTTTTATCACAAAATATGAAAGTCTATGCGGAAATTGTATTTACAGTTATGTTCTTTATTAAATGCTTTACCAAAACCATTATTTTGTTTTACTTCTTTGCATACAAAAATATTTAGTTTTTCAGTCATAATAACCAAGAAAAATTTGATGTCTCCTCGTAAAAATTTTTTTTTTTAATTTTGTATTTCTGACTACTTAGGGACTTTATTTATATGAAATTCTTTCATAATAACTTTTCCACTACACTACACTTCTTATAAAATCATACCAGTTCTTTCAGCTTTGTCTGATATTACAGAAAAATCCAAACTTTTGCGAGTCGGTGACGAAAACTTGGCATTAACTTTGACAGGTCATAATACAAAAGTGGATAAAGTTTTTCAAATATATTGTGTTATTATGTGCTTATTATATGTCTAATAACTAATTATTATACTCTAAAGAGTCACATTTCATAGAAAAACTATAGGAAATCACACTCAAAATATGGTAATTCTTCTATACTAATTACGTAAACAAATAGGTATGCGCACCCCGCGATTTCGCGAATATCGATAAAATTAGGCAGCGCGCCTGTCTATGCAATACGCCGCGGTGCGATCTCATTTGTTTAGGCAAATTCGGAGTGTGATTTTCTAGTTTCTTCTATGAAATGTGACTGGAGTATAATAATTAGTTATTGGACATCTAATAAGCGTCAAGTTTTCAATACATTCGAAAAACTTCTAACCACTTTTGTATGCCTTTGCAATTATTATGAAATCAGACTATCGCGGTTGCTTCACATTATAGCTTTATAAACGAATTTACCGCGTGAAGTGTGTAGCACCCGACGTTTCGGCGACGTTGCCCAGGGTAGACTGGACAGCGGCGGCTGCAACGTCGCCGAAACGTTGGTGTCCAAACTTTACGTGGTAAATTCGTTTTTTAACCACATTTGTATCATGCCTTTGCAATTATTATGAAATCAAGGATTATCGCGGTTGTTTGACATTATAAATAGCTTTATAAACGAATTTACCGCGTGAACTTTGTAGCACCCGACGTTTCGGCGACGTTGCAGCCGCCGTTGTCCAGGGTAGACTGGACAGCGGCGGCTGCAACGTCACCGAAACGTCGGCTGCTATAAATTTCTGTTCGACCATTCGGCTACCCGATACCAGGAGATAGCCGGACAAAGGATGCCATGGTCCGCGATAGATTCGGTACACCGATCCATCATTAAAATTTCGTAGAAGAAAACTCAACAAACCATTTTTTTTTATTTACTAAATTTCCAGTACAAAAATTTTACAGTAACAGTCATTTGATAAAAATAAAACAAACATGTCATAAAAACAAACAAAACAATTGAACCGACTAAAATAAAAACTTTTATTAGTTGGTAGGTATATTCGGTATACAATTATACGTTTCTTTATTTTTTATGCGACTTATGCTTTTTATTGGTACTAAATTTCTAGTACAAAATAGTATTTACTAAATTTCCAGTACAAAAATTATACAGTAACAGTCATTTGATAAAAATAAAACAAACATGTCATAAAAATAAAGCCGCCCTATCGCGTACATAGCCGCGTACATAGCCGCCCTATCGCCACCGAACAGTTCCCGCGCTATGACGGATTCCGCGTCTAACGACAACTCATTCTCGTCGCCTTCGTCCGCATTCGTGCCGACGTCCCGCTGTCGACGTCTTGCTGACTCCCTAGCGCGACAATCACGACGAACCCTCTCAGTTTCACCCACCATCTCTTTCAATACAGCGGGGACGTCTTCATCGGTCTTACATACTTCTACAATTTCACCACCTTGACACCAGACATTCTCACCGACCACAGCTCGCATGGCGGCGTGCCTACCGCGTCTATATGCCCCCGGCCGTCCACCTCTGCCCGCGCCCCGCCGTGCCCCGCCGGCTACCCTCCCCCGTCGTCCGCGGCCTGCCGCGCGGCCTCCTCGGCCGGCCGTCGCGCCGCCTCCTTCGCCGCCTGGCTCGCCGCGCGTCGCTCTTTGTCGCGCGCCGGCTCTCCCGCGTCCGCTGCCCGCTGCTAGTCGCCCCGCCGCCGCCAGAGGTTGCCTGAAAATTAAAACAATATTGAATTTCAATATTGAAAGTCTGAATTTCAATTCAATTTCAAAAACCTAATTCTGTTGTAGTGATCGAAAATTTCCCCTGACCGCAAATTTCTGTTTCTTTATTCCATCATAACTTCTAAACGCTTAGACCGATTTAGAAGTCTGCGGTATTACTAGAATCGTTATGTCATCCCGTAACAGTCCAGTGAAAAATGAATCCCCTTAGGGAATATAAAATCAATTGATACGTAGTAAAATTATTCATAAGTAGTAGAAAAGATATGTAGTAAAATTATTCATCGTAATATTCAAATTGTCAAACGGTACGCAAACCGTCCAGTAGCGCCCGGGGAAATCCACCAGGAGAAACCGATCCACTAGCCGTGAGGCCTGAGACGCAAGAGCCTTACCTGGGGTAGCCTTTCACACGAGGAGGCTACTGAATTGAGTTTCACAGAATCAAGGATCAGCAGACAAGAAGCCAACAAACTAAAAACACAAGGCAAGCTACTGGGTCGAATTATAATATTCCGATTGTAAAGTCCTCATTTGCCCAAAGGCATTTTTACTTCCTTGCGCCGAGATTTTATAATAATTTAAATGAGAGTTATAAGAATGCAAACAACTTAAATTCATTCAAAATACTTATAAAGAAGTACCTGCTTGAAAGGGGTCCAATGTATGCGGAGTCTCAATTGCTCTCGCTAATAATTTAAGTTGTTTTATTAAATTATATATTACTACCTAAACCAAATCTCGTGTATTATTTCCTATGTATACTATATGTACTAATATATATGTAATAATATATATATGTACTAATATATGTATAAAGATATTCAAAGTATGCAGATAATTGAGATTTCAAGTGAAATAGCCCTGTTTTCTCTTGTATGAGCTCCTTCATATACGAAATTCTGCTATCCTGACTAAAATGTATTCTCCAAAAGAAAAAGAAGAATAATAATGAGTATTCTATGTATCTAGACCCATTTGTTAGGTCCTTATGCACTTGGTTTTAGCTAGTTTGAATCAATTTAAGGTTTATAAGTTAGAATCGGCTGGTAACATACACTTTTAAAATCTCGTCTCGGTGAATAATATTGATTTTTGATGTACTATGACACAATTCCTATATAGTGGATTATCAAAGGTGTTCTATAGTTAGAGACTTCCAGATCAATGTATGCTAATAGTTTTAAGTCACTTTTCCAATATCGGATGATGATTGCCCTGTTTTCACTTGTACGAGAGCTCCTTCATATATGAAATTCTCCTATCCTGACTAAAATGTATTCTCCAAAAGAAGAAGAAGAATAATAATGAGTATTCTATGTGTCTAGACCCATTTGTTAGGTCCTTATGCACTTGGTTTTAGCTAGTTTGAATCAATTTGAGGTTTATAAGTTAGAATCGGCTGGTAACATACACTTTTAAAATCTCGTCTCGGTGAATAATATTGATTTTTGATGTACTATGACACAATTCCTATATAGTGGATTATCAAAGGTGTTCTATAGTTAGAGACTTCCAGATCAATGTATGCTAATAGTTTTAAGTCACTTTTCCAATATCGGATGATGATTGCCCTGTTTTCACTTGTACGAGAGCTCCTTCATATATGAAATTCTCCTATCCTGACTAAAATGTATTCTCCAAAAGAAGAAGAAGAATAATAATGAGTATTCTATGTGTCTAGACCCATTTGTTAGGTCCTTATGCACTTGGTTTTAGATAGTTTGAATCAATTTGAGGTTTATAAGTTAGAATCGGCTGGTAACATACACTTTTAAAATCTCGTCTCGGTGAATATTATTGATTTTTGATGTACTATGACACAATTCCTATATAGTGGATTATCAAAGGTGTTCTATAGTTAGAGACTTCCAGATCAATGTATATAGTGGATTATCTATATATAGTGGATTATCAAAGGTGTTCTACAGTTAGAGACTTCCAGAAAAATGAATAAATACAGACCTTAGAGTGCTAGGCGGCGAAAGGCAGACAGGGGAAGCAGAGCGCGTACGCAGCGGCGATGTCTGAAAAGTAACAAAATACTGCTTAGTAGGATCGTCGATAATCTGACCGTCCTTAGAAGAATTGGTGTATTTGTACCCGCCGAAGACCGAGATTGAGAGAACGGGTGACTCTATAAATATCTCGGTCTCTCCGGGAAAATTTCAAACTCCTTCCTGGAAAAATTATCTAAAACCGCAATTTCCGCATCTCACATTCTTCGGCTTCGAAGGGGGAGCGAATGGGCGGTACGGTAAACGTTCACATGCGGCAAGGCAGCTGTCCTAAACCTACCTAAACTAGCGATTAGCGATTCGAAACTGGTTACAGGTTCGAAGTCGCTCGAGTGATCCTCTCCCTTGTCTTGCGGTGATCGGTGTGTACCGAATCTATCGCGGACCATGGCATCCTTTGTCCGGCTATCTCCTGGTATCGGGTAGCCGAATGGTCGAATAGAGTCGTCTTCGGATACTTTTAAACGCAATTTTGCTACTTAAATCTATGGTTTTAATGATATTGAGTATTCATGTGAGTTATTAGGAAGGTAAAGTACTCGTACCGAAAAGTTTTGGAAAATAAATAAATATTTGTATTTTATACCTCTCTGTAGTTGGGCGAAAAATAGGCGTCGGGTGGGCGGCCCGGCGGGCGAGCGCTGGGTTCTAGGCGGCGGCGGGTGGCGGATGCTGGGCCGGAACGGGCAGTCCCCGCGCTGTGCCAGCGAGGGCTGCAACCGGCCCGCGTGGTGGAGGCAGCGGCGCAGCCAACAACCGGGATGATGACAGCGGCGACTCACTATTGAAAGACAAAAATACAATAAATTGACGATAAATTCTGAAAATAACATGGAATTCTTTATATACTTACTAATTACCCAGAGTTCCGCCGGGGCTTTGAAAATCGATCGACATTTTCACGATATCTGCGTCGTCATCGTCATATCCAACGTCATCATCCCAGAACGCCGGCGCTGCACCCTCATCTATTTCATCCGAATTGGACCCCGACTCCTCCAGGAGATCTAGGAACGCCTGGGGCGGCGTCCGATCCGGATCTCGATTAAAAGACATCTAAAAAACAAAAATACATTTTTCAAAAAAAAAACAAAATAGTTAGTAACCCAATCGTGTCTGTGCTGTTGACCGTTGAGAAAGTTAATGGGCCCTCGCTGAGGTAGCCACGAAGACCCATTCTGTTCAGGGTTGGTCACACTCACGAGTCGACACCTATCCGACGGCCTCCACGCATGAAATGCGAGCCCGGGTAGGACTCTGGCCTTATGGTCAGTTTCCCCTAGGAATCAAACTTCTGGCGCTCCTGGACGGTCTGCGCACCGTGCGGCATAAGCCAATCGACTGTGCACTCTGACTAACAACTTGGGTTGTCGACTACAACGGGCGAACCCGTCACCCCAGGCTGGTATAACGATCTTACACCGCATGGTGAGACACAGTCTAGATTTCCTCAGTAAATAAGCCCAAATTGAAAAAAAGTTGTATGTTATTTTAAGCTGCATTTTAGTTTTCCTATAAAACCCGATATTCAAATAACCAAATTTCTCAAAAATAAATATATCGAAAAAAAAAATTTTTTTTCCGTATTTTTTTGTTGTTTCATATCGATAGAAATCCAAGCCTTCTCTACAAACATTGAAAAATCTCGGTTTTTGCCGCCAAGATATAAACTATGAAAACGTGGTTGCATTTGTAAACGACGTGTAAATATCAAAATACATCTAATTCCTTGAGTATATACCTCCTATATTGAATAATAACGATTTTATAAGCGAAATAAACCAATATTATTACTACATTCGCCTGATATCATTCGTTTCGAAAATATTTTCGCTGCGACGCCATCGAGAATGCGATACGTCACTTCACAAATTTACTAAAAACTAAGTGAAAAAAAGGAAATGGCCTGCTCCAATCGGTAATTATCATTCCTACACAATTTTAGAATGCATATAACTCACTTTTACGGGTAAAATCCAACTAAAAACACTTAAAATCACAATAATTGTTGCGCGCCGCGTAGCACTCGTTCGGCGCTTTGTGTCGCTGTCAACAGTGGAAAGTTCCACGACGTTTGGAGTGTTGCAATATCTCATACAGCTTTTATCGCATGATACTATCGTAGAATTTAATAGTAACGAATCTTTGGCTATTTTCTGGCATCATACGATAAAATAAAGAAGCCCGTTCTATTTTTAAATGGATTTTTTCGCAAACGGCCCCCATCGCGTCCCCAAATGGACGCCCTTCATTTCAGTGTATTAAAACTTGCATCCCCAAAAGGACGCCTTTCATTTGAAGGGTTAAACTTCGTTAACAACACCTTGACATCTTTCATCTCTTCAATATGCTCTTCTTGTTCCACCCCATCTGATTCAACAGGATCTCTTGGTTCGGGTTTTATGAAACAAACTGATTTTTCGGGTTTTATAAAACAAACCACTTCCTCTTCAAATTCAAGAACATTTTCTTCCGTGGAACAGTTTGGTTGTTCCTCGTCGTTTTCTATCTCCACTTTAATGTTCGCATTCATTTTAATGATTGATTGTCTGTCTATACCAATTAACAAATATTAAACTATCGACATAATTAAATCAATGAAACGAACTTTGCAAAATTGAATGTCAACCATTTCATTTTGACGTTTGAGTCATATAGGGACCGTGCACGAAGAACACCAGAGCCCTCACGCGTAGGTACACTGCTAAATAATCTGAGTGACAGTTCTCGCGTAGCCTGTGGTTTTGTATGGAGAATTGGTTTGTTTTGTTTATCGTTACTAAAATATGAGCGGCTCTAGCAAGGAGGACACCATGCTAAAACGTCACGGGGGCACTATATGTTGTGTTGTTGGGTGTAGTAACACCTATTACAACACGAAAAATGAAAAATTTTACAGTTTTCCTAAGCTTGCACATAACCTGCAAAGGCGAGCAAAGTGGATTTCTTTGCTCAGTCGCACTGGGTATGTATGTGAAATACCTTAATTCCGTGACATTATTAAATTGAGCTTCGGAATCAACCAATTATACATTTCCAACATAAAATACATTTTATTATTTTTGAGTACCTACTAGTGGTTACAGAGTGATGTAACCGGTTTAGCTTAGGCTATGACACTTGGGATGACATTACGATTCTAACAATGTCATACACTTCTAAATCGGTTAGAGCGTTTAGAAGTTAAAGTAGATAAAGAAATGGACAACATGCATATTGTGATGATCCAGTCATCACCAAAATAACTCTTCATATTCAAATAACTAAAAAATAAAACTCATATACCTAACTAAAACTAAAATTTCAATCTATTATACAAGTGTGATAACAAAGCACGATAGTCAAAATGACACTCCTAGCCGATGGCAGGGAATAGTGTTACCATCGCCATAGTCTTTTTCTTTTTTTTCTTCTACTTCCGGAGCGAGAGAAGAGAGGTCGAGCGAGGCGCGTACGGCTTAGGCCGTCCGCCGCCATCCATTTTATTCGCCCGCACCGCCGGACATACCAGCATTTTAAATAACTTCAAAAACAAGTAACTACATATAAAATCATTCGTGCGACACCCGCACTTTAAATTCAGTGAGTAGCCAAAAGTAGTACCCCGTATCAGGCGAGTACCCACGAGTTGACTATTATATAATTCCGACGAACGACCCCTAGGCCGAGAGGTTAGATTCGTTTATATAAAAACGAATCTTTAGGTAAAAAATAAAGGCAAAGAAGTAGAGATTAGCGTTTTCCAAAAACCATACCCATAAAAATCGAATAACCTCATCCCTGGTCCAATCCTTCGCCAAATACCCGCATAAAAATCGCAAATCCATATCCAAATCCACCGATAAGAACGGCGCTCACCACTCGCGAAAAACCCTCCATGAATAAAATAAATTTATTGAAATTTTATAAGAATTGTAAAAATCGGAAAATAAAACATCTATTTATGTCTCTATTATTTATTTTTATTGGATAAGATGGAGCGAATTATATAGTGCTCTAGCAGCCGTGAACTTAAATTTCAGAGATTAGATCTAGGCCTGGCTATTCTCAATTCATCATACGTTAAAATACGGACGAATATTTATTCTTCGAGTTTTTCTTTATCAAATAGTAAAGCCGAGTCATATTCGTAGCTCGTTTATTAAATAGCATTTATTCATAAAAATGACATAGTTTCAAATATCATAATTTAAAATCACGCGATAAGAAAATAAAAAACATAATCGCATACTCCGTAAAGCCATTATCAAAACATTAATTAATTTCGCTAGATCTTTCTGCGTGATTAGAATCGTAAATCGCAGGCGACAGCCGCCATTAAAAAGTGTCGAGTAAGCCACTAACGCCCTCAGTGGCGGGACGGAAAACTATCACGATAGGGATAGTTCCTCGTTTCGCCGCGAGATCGCGGAAGAGCTCAGCCCGACGGCGCGAGACACCAGCGGCCGCCGCGCGCAAAGCTACCAACAGTGAGCGAAAAAGCAGCGCTGCCAATAGCAGGATCTTATTTATTTATTCTTTGTTTCGTTTCTTTTAATTATTTCACTAACGCCAAGGCCGCCCCTTCCGAGGAAGGCTCTCCCATCTACGCACGTCTCGCACGAGGATTTACCCACGCCCGGGACTAAAGCTAGTCGGTGCATCCTCGAGACGCGACGTATCCCCCCCAGCGTACCTTGATTAGGCGGTGGTCAGGTACTGCACAGCTGCTGACTCCCCGGATCCTTTCCCAGCAGGCCCGGGATGGCGCCCGCCTTTTAATAAGGAGAAACTTATAGTAACTATTTCATCATTTTTCCCGGGACCTCAAATCTTTTCATATTATATCGTTACAATATATGAACCTGAACACATTACACTCCTTTTTGTTGGGCAGTCATGTAAAAAGTACTAAAATACTAACTAAAACATTTTGACATGAGAATTATCAAATGAGTCATCATAAAATTCAAAATTATATGGCCGTTCAAATACAACAGACAATGGATTATCGAAAAAAAATAAAAATGGTGGTAATAATATACAATAATACAAGATTATACCAAACTTTATTTATTTATTTAGGAATTAGCAGGAACCGGATAACAAAGCCTTAACCTTTTGCTTATTTGTTTCTGTCACCCAACTGGGACTAGCCCGTTCTAGGGTGGACAGGACTCTAATATTACAAACAAGTTTGCTTGATTGCTTGATTGTTTACAAGTGTACAAGTTTTAGTAAAAAGCTAATAACACTATATTGCCCTAAAATGTGGTCTTCAAAAAAAAATAATAGTAATAAACAATATTAAAAGATATCAAAGGGTGAGTCTACCGGATAGTTTGCCTGCCTCGTTACACCTCTATCCGATCACAGAGGGTGAACTTAGTGCGTGTTTTAAATCATTAAAATCCAAGTCGGCTACTGACATATGGGGCCACTCCATGAAATTAATCAAGGATATATCGCCAATAATTACGCCCATCCTATTACCGATTTTAAATAAATGCGATTTTAAAGGCATTTCCCCCACTGCTATGAAAACAGCAACGGTTTTACCGATATTTAAAAAAGGCAGTAAAACAGATATAAATAACTTTCGCCCTATATCTTTGTTGCCGTGTTTCTCAAAGGTCTAAATACTTTTATAAAAGGGAAAAATACTTTTTTAGATACTTTTAATGTTATTATACGAAATAATTTTTTTAAGCTAATGCATAGCTTTTATCGCGGGCCTAGAGGCCAGCGCGGCGACCGAATGAAGCAATTTCTTAACGAAAATTAATGATTTTAAACTGATAATTACGTCTAAACGAGTACTGCTTACGATTCGAAATAAATATATGTTAAACAAGAACATTTTCCTAATATTCTTAGCTTTGAATATTTTAGATTTTGTTTACATTACATAGTGTAATTAATTTGTGAAATTAGGTCTAACCGAACACAAAAACGACTACTACACAAATACTATCTGGCGTATTACTATGAAACCTGCACCATTTTAAAGATAATTTAATTATCTATCTTTTTATCTACGATTTTTTTCGAATAATCCGTTTTTTTTTACCGAATAAAAAAATCGTGCGCGGCGCTCTATCGGAAGACGTTTAAATTATTCCGAATCATTTGCTTCCGCAGCCGCAAATGATACGGAATAATTTCAACGTTTTCCGATAGAGCGCAGTTATCTGATATCAGAAAAAATAAAATAAAATAAATAAATAAATAATTATAATTGCATAAGTTGTTAAAAATGCTATGCAATAGCTTTACCGCGGCAGTCCCCGAGTGCCACACTTCTTTTTTTGTTTCAGAATTATTCTTTTTCATTGTATTGACTATTATTTATTGTTTGATTATTGATTATTTTGTAAATTTGACTATTTTTAAGTAATCACCTCTGATTACAATATATTTTTTTCCTTTTAATTAATCAAAGCGGTTTTATCATCCGGTAAATTATGATTGTAAATTTTTACATGTTCCTCAGTATTGTGAAATGCTTTTATGGAATGAATAAATGATGATGATGATGACGATAATATAATAAATAAAATGCAATTCCATTATATAATCGGCAATAAAGTACAATTCATTGTCAAAATTGAATAACAACAAAGTCAAATATTTTTTGGTAACTACCTACCTAGTTCATTGTTAAAATATACTTAACATACATGTTTAAAAATATGTTAATAATTTGTGCACCTAAGTTTTATTAAACTATTATTTCTAACATTTGATGTATGGTTAGTCTGTCATGATTCGATAACCAGTTCTTTAATTTATTTTTGAATTCCCTAAATGTCAAATTAATTTTTATTTCCATATTGATCAGATTGTAAAATCTCGGTGCGATGAAAGAGTAATGTCTTTGTCGATATGATGTTTTCATTCTGGGTATTATTAAGCTATTTTCTAAAACTTGTCTCGTTGGTCGCCGGTTCTGAATTATTCCTAAATTAACTAATTGTGCAATACCTCTCAAGAGGTCTGCTTTTGGCCAAACCGGCATTTCTTCTTATCTTGCCCTCAAAGTTTACAACTGCCTACAACTAAACATTAAAGAGATTTAAAATTTATATTAATTTAAAATTAGATTAAGTGCATAGCTTTTTAAAGCTATGTCTTCTGCGAGTGTTTTCTCGAAACAATAGACAAAAACATCGAAACAAAGGGGCGTGGCCATTCTACATATTTGTCTACGCAAAGACAATGTTTTTGTTTCCCATGGCACTTGGAAAACATTCCCCGCGCGGGTGGAGAGAAAGGTGAACAAAATGAGCAGGGTCAAATTGACCCCTCGACATATACTCGCCGGGTTAACAGCGATGTCACTCTCCATTTTATTTCAATAACATCGATACTTTCGCAGATTTCTCGGCGTTCCATTCTGGTATTCTTATTTTTATTAGTCAGTTTGGGTCAGTAGAAATCAGTAGAACTAAAACTTAGTTTCGTTTGGGATAACAAATACAAAAATATCAACAAGGGTAAACGAACTCACGAACAAAAATTAAATACTACTGATATTGCCAAGTCAATGAATTAACCCATTTATCTGCAAAATTCACTCACTCCGCTTTTGCGCTATCTCTACCTAAAATTAGAGCTGTCAACTACAACGGGCGAACCAGTGACCTCAGGAAGTTTTAACAAAATTTATCGTTCTGTCTCCCGTGAGGTCAGCGCAGAAGACTTGGGACGAAAAACAACCCATATTCTAGTTACGCCACCTGCCCGTCAGACGCCAATGCGTGGCGAGGCACCGAGAAAGGTAAGCAGCTGGCAGCCTCGCCCCCTAATTATCAGTTTGGAACGATATCTTCGCCTGGAATAAACCTTCAAGATACCTCCTACCACGTGACTGGTTAAACTTTAAAGGATCGAGGTCGCTTGAGCAGACCTCTCCCTTATGAAGCGGTGATACGGTGTCAACTGAATCTATCGCGGACCACGGCATCCTTTGCCCGGCTTAGTCACCCGGGATCGGGTGGTCGAATGGTCGTTTCAAAAGCAGTTGCCATAAGGTTAACAACCACCCTCACTCTATAGGAGACTTGGCTATTCCCAGACCCCCCGGCTGTTAGTCGGAGTGCACAATCGATTGGCTGTTGTCACACGGTGCGCAAACCGTCCAGGAGCGCCCGAAGGTTGACTCCTAAGGGAGACTGGCCTGCAGGCCAGCGTTCTACCCTGGCTCTCACTTCTGCGTGGAGGCCGCTGGACGGGTGTTGACCTGTGATTGTGACTGACCCTGAACGAATAGGTCTTCGTGGACAACTCCAATAGGGCCCATTAACTCCCTTCTCTACCTACAAGTGAGAAAAATAGAGAAAAGCAGAAACTACACGTACGTCTGGCTAACAAATGGCATCACATGAGTCAAAAAAGACAACACCAGCCGGTCCACCACCATCAAATATTTAAGCTCTCTAGAAAACATATTGTGAAGGTTGTGTGCTCGTACCAATTTTAGAAACTTGACAAATGCCACTGATCATTTCTTATTAACACGCTTTTATTAGGTCAACCTGTATGTAACTATGTAATGGAATCTGGTAACTAATTTAACCATCTTCCAAGGACCGTAGCGTCATGAAAATTGGCAGCTGTATGTAGTTCTGATGACAATACAATAATATAGTACTGTCGAACTGATCTGATAATGGAATCTGAGTCGGAAGATATGAACTGGAACTTCATGATGGAACATTGTATCATAGCTGTGTTTGGACTTGTTAGAAAAGTCTTGGAATGAACTTTGACCACGATTAGGTTTCAATGTCTGATGATGAAGCTGGAAGATAGGCACTGGCATTCCATGATGGAATATCGTATCAAAGCCGTGTTTGGACTTGTTAGAAAGGTCTTGTAATGAACTTTGACCACGATTAAGTTTCAAGGTCTGATGATGAAGCCGGAAGACAGAAACTGGCATTCCATGATGGAATATCGTATCACAGTTGTGTTTGCACTGGTGAGAAAGGTCACGTAATGGACCTCGAACACGATTAAGTTTTAAGGTCTGATGATGAAGCCGGAAGACAGGAGGTTTTTACGTGCATTTATAAAAGCGTGTTTTTAGTGTTTGTTTTAAACTATTAATTTTTAATTCCAAAATTCCACTCTAACCTATTTTGCCGTAGCTCCATAATGATGAATTGATTTTTTTTTTAAAGTGGTTGTGTTAGTTATAATTAGTTGCTATCTATATATGTCTAATATAAATATAATTATTTAAAAAAATGTTTCGTCAATTTTGCCCTGTATTTCGGAGTCCCCATTAAAACAGCCTATTTATTCAATTACTTAATCAGTACTTTATTAAACACTTTATTAAAAGAATTTTCTAATTCGAATTGTTCAACTGTCGACGCCGCGCGTCTCGTATGCTTTCTCGGCGATGTCCCTCAAGCCGGCTTCTGAGTCTGGTCCGAGTTGCTCGACCATCTGAGAGAACACTCCCGCTCTATCCTTGAGCAGAATGTGAGGATGATCATACTGGATGGCTTGACCTGCAAAGATAATATAAATAATATTGTTTAAAGTATGCTAGACAGCACCTAGCAGAAACACCAATTAATGCAGACATTCACTCGCATCATACCCGCGGTAGCTCTCTTTTATGCATACCCCGAATACGACTGGCAAAAGTACAGAAAAACTACTTGTACCTTAGCATTAAATTCTATAATCTACTCCCTACAAAATTTAAACAGCTGGAGGACATAAAATTAAAAAAAAAACATCAAGGAGATGCTGATAGGCCACCTTTTCTATAATCTGGCCGAATTTGAGGGCCATGATTTTAAATATTGTGCCCATTTAAATTACTTAAAAACGTAGAGTCTTATTGTCTGATTATTTTATATGGTCTTATATCTGTACTTTTAGTTTAAAATGCATAACGTAGATTTAATTTGATTATTTAACATTTTACTGACAATTTGAATATTACGATGAATAATTTTACTACGTATCTTTTCGAATTACTAACTACTTCAAATATTAGGCTTCTATTTTGATTATTTATATTTATAGTTTGACAATCTAGTAGTTAATTCTTGACTACCTATGTATGTTCAGTTAAGAGTAGTAACGAAACTTACTACCTAACCCAATTATTTTGACACGTCCAAGAGCGGTCTTTAGCCGTCAATTGGACACGACGAAAATGTAATGTAATGTATTATACAATACACATTTCTAAAGTACGCCTTACGCAAACACAAAAGTCCTTTAGATATTTGAGCTTCAAGCTCTTTAACCAGCTACCACTCTCCACAAGAAAGATGAAACAAAGGCATTTGAAAGGTTTATTAAACAAAAGCTGCAATCCACACATGCTTTCTATAAGCTGGGTGGTTTTATTGGGCATGACAATTCTTTTAAATTGGATTAACATTAATATACAACTTTCTGCTACATCATTTTCGTTTTATTGTTTAATTTTATATAAAAAACATAAAACATCATTTTTTAACAACATCAACAAAATTGATAATATTATGAAGTTAATATTTATTATGTATGTAGATAACAATGTTTAACGTTACATACTTGACCATCTGTATATGTAGTTTTTTTCCAATTTTGTTTTGATACTTTCTATTGTGTGATTATTTTGGTATATTATATACACCTAAGATGACTATTAATATTTTTTAAATAATTATTTATTTTATATGTATAGCCATGTACATGGAATCAGCTCTGTTTTTTTTATTTGTCTGCCGTGTAAAGCCGACTTTAGTCAAAGCTACTGTCAAATGAATATTTCTGCTTGATTAGTTTTATATCAATATCAGCATATTACTAGCAACTGACGAATTCTAATATGCGATAACTAGCTTTAATTGATTATTCATGCTTTTATTGTATATTCTGAATGAATAAATTGAATACTGAATACTCTCTCTGAAATAAACTCTTTATTTCACCTTCAAAATTAGAACACAAAAAGGCGAGCTTATTGTCATATATGGCAATATCTTACAGCGTCAAGGGCGTGACAGATCGAATAAGTAAGATGCTAAACAGATTCGACATAAAAACGATCTTCAAGCCGAACCAAAAAACATCTCGATTTTTGAGGCCTGTAAAGGATGTAATACCACTGCAAACCCCGGGTGTGTATAAAGTCGAATGCAGCTGCGGTCTAGCATACGTTGGACAAACGAAACGGCCCATAGCCACGCGACTGACGGAACACATCAAAGCTGTTAAAAACGTTCAGCGAGAAAAATCGGCGATCTGCAAACATATTGGATAGGTAGCGGAAGTAATCACTGGATGCAGTTTCAAAATCCCATTGTGCTATCCAAGGAACAATTCTACTTTTCTCGCATGATCCGGGAAGCCATTGAAATAAGAAGAACCCCGAACTTCAATAGAGACGACGGTTACAAACTGTCTTCTACGTGGAACCCTCTTCTTAAAATGTTTCCGCCGCCGAACGCCGAACGCAAGCACGTAAGACAGTGAGTGTTGTGTGTAAGGCGGATTTTCGAAATTCGCGCGCTCCGAGCCCGGCCCCTCACCACCGTTATAACCTACGCAGTGGCGGCAGCGGTATGCAGCCTACCCGCAAAACAACGGATTGACAGCTCTTTCAGTCTACCCTGGACAACGGCGGCTGTAACGTCACCGAAACGTCGGGTGCTACAAATTTCACGCGGTAAATTCGTTTCTATCCTATTTATAACCTTACAGTGAATCTAATCACAGTGCATTGTGGAATAATTGGTGGAAATAAAGATTATTAAAAGTGTCTGTTGTAATGATTAATTTCATTACATGAAAAGTAGTTGCGAAATGCCATAGCAAGATATACATAATCATGAAGCACTGTTATAAAACGTTAGATAGTGAGTAGGGCGATTTATTGATCAAAAGTGACATCTCACCAAACGCAGCCAAATAGTTGGTCGAGTGATATAAATACTTTCCACCGTATTAATGTTCTCGCGTCTCCACAATGCGATTGTGGGATTGTGGAAGTCATGATAAAGAAATATATATTTTCATACAAACAATAATATCCTTTTTTGAACACCCAGCTGTGTTTGTAGTCCTAGTGAAATTTAACACGTGTCTACGCTTATTGATTTGGTTCGTATTATGAGGTGAGGTTACTGGAATGTCGATTTATAATAGAGACCATAAATATCAATAATAGAACTAGGGTTTGTTGTTTTATTCGCCTTTTATGTTACGTAACATACTATTTTGCAAGCGGTAACGTAAAAGTAACATAAAAAGTTACTATCTATAGCTTTCCTATAACTTTATGTTAAAACGATAAGGAATTGTGAGCCGTGGTAAGATTTCTATGATACTTACGTGTTTAAATATTGATATTATATCATGACGTTTGATATCATGACGATGTACTCGTGCTATATCCAACAAAATATTATGTTCGCTCGTAAGCACATATCGGATGTCCCGGCGAATAGCGATATCCATCAACACAATACAAGAAATAAATTTGATCTACATCTAAATCGGCACAGGCTTAGCAAAGTGCGCAACAGTTTCCTTCACCAAAGCCTGTGTTATTATAACAAGGTCCCAACACATATTATTATCAGAAGTCTTGGAGAGAACCAATTTAAAAAAGTCTTATTTAACGGCCTAGTCAAGAATCCTGTATATGACTTAAGAGATTTGGATAATGCTGAAGAGCATCCAAGAGCATTCCAAAGCATCTTAATGAAAAATAACGGAAAATTCATGATAATCAACTTTGCCAAAGAGGGTAATTTTTATTTTTAATTTTATCGACGACGGCTATATTGCTAGATTTGACAATTAACTTAAATTTAGATATTTTTAATATACCCTTATCTATTTTCATGACAATCATATTATTGCCTTGATAATCATGACTGAGACTGATAATTATAATTAAAACATTGAGCTCTTTTTTTGATCAGCAATTTTGATTGTTAGATTATTTTCTATTTATCAATGGTTTTCAAACCAATTATAATTTACTAAAATTAATTTATATTGCTACAACTATATCATGATAGTTAATATTTTTTAATTAATTACATTATTTAAAATTTTAGTGCCAAAGACGCGTCCAAGTGTAGGAAAGCCTACCTACTGGAGCAGAAATAAATTGAAATTGAAATTACATAAAGAAACAGATAAATATACACAAACGTATCTTGGAAATCACACGTAAACGTTTAAACGAATCTGACGCACTTCTTCAGTGAAAACCTCAAACAAAATGGCAGATGGCTTTAATTTTAACCTTATTTTGACAATGACAGATGGAATAAGAGTTGGCAGTGTGAAAAGAATAATCACCACTACATTTCATTAGGAATGTGTATTAAAAAATCAATAACATAAATAGAGTAACGTAAAAGTGCAAAAGCTGAAGACAGGCGAATAAAATAAAAAACCCTATTTCTATTATTTATATTTATGGTCTCTATTATAAAATCGACAGCCCAGTAACTTCCCCTCATAATACGAATCAAATCAATAAGCGTAGACAAGTATTGAATTTCACTAGGACTACAAACACAGATGGGTGTCAAAAATGGACATAATTTTTTGTATGAAGATATATTATTTCATCATGACTTTTAATTTTTATCATTAAAATGCAATGATTACTGTTGAATTAACATATAAATTTAGCAAGCCAATCGGAAACGAAAACTCAATAGAAAACTCAATGACCCAAAATTGGTCTATAAGGGCTCTATTATCTCCCTTATAGACCCAAATAACCACTTCAAATTTCTTGGCAGGAAAATCACCTGCCAGGGAAAAGACCTCTCTGGCGATCATGTTATAGAACATTTCAGTAGTTGCCTGGAAAAGATAGATGCATTGCTAATTTCTGGCCCTCGTAATGCTTGGATCTATGACAACTATCTAACTTCACATTTGTCATGGCCCTTTCTTATTTTCGATTTCACTAAAACCCAACTGTCTCGTCTGGATGCACTGGTAACAGCTAGTCTAAAATCCTGGTTGTCCTTAGCCAAACCAGCTGACCCCTCGACTCTCTTCAGGTCCAAACACAATTTTGGGCTAGCTCTAAAACTGCCCTCTCTGCTCCACGCCAACTCCGGAATGACCAAAAATTCGATTCTAAGCAATTCCAAGGATCCGGCAATATCGAAGCACGTAGTAAGTGGCCGTAGGGAGTCAAATGATCTACAAGCCCGCGTTGACTTTCCCAAAAAGTTCCTTACTGGAATCAGCCAGAATGGCACTGGTCTGGGGTATCTTGCGGTGTCGACTACAACTGGCGAACCAGTCACCACAGGACGTTTTAACGATTAGTCGTTCTATCGCCCTGCAGTGAGCGTGGAAGACTTTGGACAATAACAATCCAACGTCTAGCTACGCCACAACCCGTGAGAGTCCAACGCCTTACCGCGAGTTAGCCAGAAATAAACCCGGCGGGCTCGAGATACTCGCGCCCTCACTTCCAATTGTGACCAGATTTCTCCGGTCTCTCGATTGGTTCCGAGTTCGAGGTCGCTTGCGCGGTCCTCTCCCTTACGAAGCGGTGAAACGGAGTATACCGAATCTATCGCGGACCAAGGCGTCCTTTGCCCGGCTCTGAACCGGGATCGGATGGCCAATGGTCATTTCAAGAGCAGTCGCCGTGAGGTAGGCAACCACCCCCGCTCTATAGGAAACAATACAGTTTCCAGACTCCCCCGACTGTTAGTCGGAGCTAATGGGCCCTTGCTGAGTTGGCCACGAAGACCCATTCTGTTTCCAGGGTCGGTCACACTCACGGGTCAACACCCATCCGATGGCCTCCACGCATGGGGTGCGAGCCTGGGTAGGACACTGGGTCAACCAGTCTCCCCTGGGAGTCAAACCTCTGGCGCTCCTGGACGGTCTGCGCACCGAGCGGCGCAAGCCAATCGATTGTGCTCTCCGACTAACAATCGGGGGAGTCTGGGAACTGTATTGTTTCCTATAGAGCGGGGGCAGTTGTCTACCTTACGGCGACTGCTCTTGAAATGACCATTGGCCATCCGATCCCGGTTCAGAGTCGGGCAAAGGACGCCTTGGTCCGCGACAGATTCGGTGCACTCCGTTTCACCGCTTCGTAAGGGAGAGGACCGCGCAAGCGACCTCGAACTCGGAACCAATCGAGAGACCGGAGAAATCTGGTCATAATTGGAAGTGAGGGCGCGAGTATCTCGAGCCCGCCGGGTTTATTCCTGGCTCACTCGCGGTAAGGCGTTGGGCTCTCACGGGTTGTGACGTAGCTGGACGTAGAATGTACTGTCCAAAGTCTTCTACGTTCACTGCAGGGCGACAGAACGACTAATCGTTAAAACGTCCTGTGGTGACGGGCTCGCCCGTTGTAGTTGACACCGCAAGATGTTAGTCGGAGAGCACAATCGATTGGCTTGCGCCGCTCGGTGCGCAGACCGTCCAGGAGCGCCAGAGGTTTGATTCCCAGGGGAGACTGGTTGATCCAGTGTCCTCCCAGGTTCGCACCCCGTGCGTGGAGGCCGTCGGATGGGTGTTGACCCGTGAGTGGGACCGACCCTGAACACATGGGTCATCGTGGCCACCTCATCATGGGCCCGTTAGCTCCATCATGGGTCTGGGGTATGGCAGTATAACCATGAGCGATGTGGACTTACGACAGCAATAGTATGGCTCACGCTATTGACCTTCAATGCCAGAATGATTGGACAACAATTGGAGACTTTTGCATTCCTCCTCCAATGCAGTGGAAAGTAATGTTGTATGACTGGACGCCAGAGATGCTGAAATTTTATTTAAATGCCTTTCAACATACACTTCCAGACCCAGATATTGTGTCGTCGCTTCAGAATCCGGGGGCAGATATTGGACAGACTATAATTCAAGTTGCTTACCAAAGTCCATAACGAGAACTCGATCTGAGTCTGCCACAGTGTGTAGCCGATGCGCTACTGTCAGTACAGTGCAAGACGCAAAGCGTCTCCTTATAGACTTTTGAATCAGGGCATCCGTTCTATAACAAAACAAAAAACATACGTTAACAAGTAAATATATTAAAAATGATGAAAAGATAATAGTAAATACACATTTTTAAAAACAAGCTATTATTAAAATACTCCATCCCGAGACAATCTCGGGTGCAGCAGCCATGAATGAATCATAATAGAATGCGTATACAAAATTTCGTTTCTGTGCTGTTGACCGTTGAGGAGTCCCCTCGTTAGAAGCCAACCCTGGGTGCAGCAGCCCTGTCGCGGCGAAACTTAGTACGGGCTATCATTTATTTATTTATTTATTTATTAGTTTCAAATAGTATTCAAGAGCATTACAGACGAATCCAATTCGCCCTTGAATATTAAAGCTAGAGTGTAAGTCTAACATGGAACAAGAAAAAAAACATAAAAATATAAAACTAAATAAAAGACAGATTATGATAACCATGAGATAGCAGGGAGTTGCCTTTTTAGCTGCCAAAAGGATATACAAAAGATGTCTATTTCTGTGGGTAAGGAATTAAGAAGAGTTATAACCCTTCCATTAAACAATAGATGCGATCTCCTCGCTGTGTAATTTACCGGTACGTACAATTCAAACTTACATAGTATCTCTGGCAAATAAATAGTTCCTTAAATTAGAAATATATCGACGCGTTTCAAGACTGTTGTTGTATACTACCATTCCTAGCACAAAATCGGACGGAAATAAGTATGGATAAATATTGTATTTTCTGTAATAATCTCAAAAAATTTCTTTTTGATACAATTTTGTTAATTTTTTCTTTTTCTTTTTTTTTCTTTTTATCTTAAAAATATCTTAAAATCATAATTGGATGCGTATACCAAAGTTCGGTTCTGTGCTGTTGACCGTTGTGTCCCCTCTTCCGGAGCCAACCCTGGGTACAGCAATGTGAAATTTAGAACGGGCTATCATAATTGAATTCGTATACAAAATTGTGTGTCTATGCTGTTGACCGTGGCATCCTTTGACCAACTGTTCTACGCGGGATCGGGTAGCCGATCGCTCGTTTCGAGAGCGGCCGTCATTAGGTCAACAGCCGCCCTCGCTCAATAAGAAACAGAGTCGTTTCCTGACTCCCCCGGTTATCAGTCGGGATGCACAGTCGATTGGCTGACGCCGCACATTGCGCAAACTGCAGGACATCCCCAGAGGAACTGATCCACTTGCCGTGACACGAGAAGTGGATCAGTGCAACTACAACGGCGAACCCGTCAGGAAGTTTTAACGATTGGTCGTTCTATCTCCTGTGAAGTGAATGCAGAAGACTTGGACAAAATAGTCCACCGTCAAGTTCCACCACATGCCCATAAGAGGCCAACGCCTTACCTCGAGATAACCAGGTATGTTACCCAGCGGGCTTACACTCACACCCTTACTTCCAATTGCGACCAGATTACTTCGGTCTCTCGACTGGTTACGAGTTCGAGGTTGCTTGCACGGTCCTCTCCCTTACGAAGCGGTGAAAGGGTGTAAACAGGATCTATCGCGGACCACGGCATCCTTTGCTCGGCTGTTTTACCCGAGATCGGGTAGCCGATGGTCGTTTCAAGAGCGGTCGCCGTAAGGTCCGCAACCACCCCCGCTCTATAGGAAACAGTACTGCTTCCAGGCTCCCCCGACTGATAGTCAGAATGCGAATCGATTGGCTTAAGCCGCACGGTGCGCAGACCACAGGCCGCCAGACGGACGTTCACCCGTGAGTATGACCAACCCTGAACAAAATGGGTATTCGTGGCCAACTCAGCGAGGGCCCATTAGCTCCCAGTAGTAACAGATCCAAGTAATACATGACAACTTGCGGTGTCAACTACAACGGGCGAGCCCGTCACCACAGGACGTTTTAACGTTTTTCTCGTTCTATCGCCCTGCAGTGAACGTAGAAGACTTTGGACAGAACAAATCCAACGTCCAGCTACGTCACAACTCGCAAGAAGCCAACGCCTTACCGCGAGATAGCCAGTGTTACCTGGCGGGCCGACCCTCGCGCCCTTGCTTCCAATTGTGACCAGATTTCTCCGGTCTCTCGATTGGTTCCGAGTTCGAGGTCGCTTGCGCGGTCCTCTCCCTTACGAAGCGGTGAAACGGAGTGCACCGAATCTGTCGCGGACCAAGGCGTCCTTTGCCCGACTCTGAACCGGGATCGGATGGCCAATGGTCATTTCAAGAGCAGTCGCCGTAAGGTAGACCTAACCACCCCCGCTCTATAGGAAACAATACAGTTCCCAGACTCCCCCGACTGTTAGTCGGAGAGCACAGTCGATTGGCTTGCGCCGCTCGGTGCGCAGACCGTCCAGGAGCGCCAGAGGTTTGATTCCCAGGGGAGACTGGTTGACCCAGTGTCCTATTCAGGCTCGCACCCCATGCGTGGAGGCCATCGGATCGGTGTTGACCCGTGAGTGTGACCGACCCTGAACACATGGGTCATCGTGGCCACCTCATTATGGGCCCATTAGCTCCCAGTAATACATGACAGTAAATTATATAATTTAAAACACTTACTTTGGGTCAACATTGGCGGTGGCTTCGTCGAGCACTAGTATCTTATTTTCGTTAAGAGCTGCTCTCGCCAGGCATAGAAGCTGGCGCTGTCCAGCACTGAAATTGTTGCCACCCTCTTGGACGGGATGAGACAGCGAATCTATCGATGTCTTCAATTCCACCTTTTGAATATAAAAAATAAATTATTAGTTTTTAAAAAAAACACAAAAAACACATAAAATCCACATCATCATCAACTTATAAATGCACGTAAAAACCACATCATCAGACCTTGAAACCTAATCGTGGTCAAAGATCATTCCAAGACTTTTCTAACAAGTCCAAATACAGCTATGATACGATGTTCCATCATGAAGTTCCAGTTCATATCTTCCGATTCCATCATCAGATCAGTTCGACAGTACCATATTATTGTATTGTCATCAGAACTACATACAGCTGCCAATTTTCATGACGCTACGATCCTTGGAAGATGGTTAAATTAGTTACCATAGATTCCATTACATAGTTATATACAGGTCGACCTAATAAAAGCGTGTTAAAAACATATGTTACATTACATTCGTCTTTAATTGGCGATCAATTACGCCTTCAATAGTGGTTGCGTCGCCTGATCTTACATGGTAAGGTTCCGAGTTCGATTCCTGCCTGGTCACCATTTTCCGTTGGGATAAAATTAACGGAATTGTATTTTAATTCTGTCAAGCGAATGCATGTTACACGCACACATACACTATATAATCACTTCATAGTAGGGTTGGTTGTAAGAGATTGGGCGCGATTGCGTTTCATTGTGAACTAAAACTGAAATAAGTTGAAGCGAACGAGATAAATCAATACGTTAGAGCGGAATATTAAACGAACGATCGTCGCTAAAAACATACCTGTCGAACTTATACTCGTCTGAATAAATTTGAACACATTTCGTGCCGTGTTAGATTCAGATGCTTTAACTTTAGTGGGTAATTTTGATGCGAAAAGGTGACAACCGTTTATTTCACATTCTGCTCTAGCGTATTGCACTGTCTCGTTCCCACGAACTAATTTCCGAGAAATGCAATCGAGCTCATTGTCTATACTAATATTATAAAGAGGTAAAGTTTGTGAGGTTGTAGGAAGTAATCTCTGGATCTACTGAACCGATTTTGAAACTTCTTTTACCAATAGAAAGCCACGTTATTTGTGAGTATCATAGGCTATATATTAATCCGAAAAATGAAAAGACTTTTTCGTGGTAGTCGGATTTGCAAAGTAAGTCGGAGAAAAAACGGTCGAACGAAAACTTTTCTAACTAATGCTGCCTTAACGATGAGAGATTTATGATTAAGTTCTAGAGAAAAGTTGTAGAGCTTGATAATGCCTACAAAAAAGTCAGCGACAGCATATGTCTAACTTTTATATTTAAGTCACAAAAAGTAGTATTTTATATTTTAAAACATAATTTAAATCGTTAGGTCGTGTTTATTGGTCATATTATCAACAATTATGAATTCTTATCAAAATAAGTAAATGTATCGTCTCAAGTGTTTAAAACAAAAGACTTTTCCCTTTTACTGCATATAATTTCCCTTTTACTGCATAAATGGTTAAAGAGATAAGACACTCACAAATAAGACACTCACAAGAAGACACTCACAAATAACGGTAATATAGTCAAATTAGCATGGAAATACATACATAGATATGCAGTAAAAATATAACCCTTCTTTTGGCAGTCAGGAAATAAATGATAGCACTCAGTACTAACCGAACCACACTCATAATTTCATCACAAGTAAAAAGTTTTACCGCCCAACGAAGTGGGCACGGGTCAGCTAGTCGTATATAAACTCGCCTATTGCGAAATTTCACTATAAAGAGTAGAAACAAACAAACAAAATAGCGCTCACGTCTTCGAGGGCCCTCCAAATCGCCTCATCTGAGTGTTTTTCAAAAGGATCCAGATTGTACCGTACGCTCGCCGAAAAGAGAACTGGCTCTTGTGGGATTATGGAAATCTTCTGACGAAGGTCCTGTAAAAGATTATATATTAACTTCTGACAAGCGCTGTTTATAGGTCGTATAGGCAACCTCGTGTTTCCAAATTTAAACTCATAGTGACAGCATATTTTAGAAATTTATCAACATCAAATATCTTCTTCTTCTTCTTATATATAAAAATGAATCGCCGTGCGTTAGTCTCGCAGGATCTCGGAAATGACTCGACCGATTTGAATTATTTTTCTTTTATTTTGTTTGGCTTGATTCAGGGGTGGTTTACAAAAAAAAAATATTTAGGAAAAACTCAAAGAAAAACTGAAAATCGAAAAAATCGAAATTGGTTATTTTGGGAAATGGGCCACTTTCAATAAATGGCGTTCGCGGCGATCCTATTGTTTGACAGCTGCGCCATCCATTACTGTTATTCATTCCGTGCGATTGTGTAAAGCTGGGCATTGACGGTCAGTTTTTCGCGTCAGTCTAGACGTAAAACTGTGGCGTCACTCCAAATGGTTTTACGCCAACTAGATTTCCCCACTCACTGGCGTCACTCCGGCTCTTCAGTTTTCGACCGGCCGAATAAAGAACGTGTTCTCTTTGCGGACGTCCACGAAATAAAAATGGATTCTGATTCCCAAGATGAAACATTACTTGTTACTGCGGCTACTGTTTGTTGCCATATACTAACCAGAAAACAAAAAAGAAAGGAAATGATGAAATCATGGCTAAAAAAAGGAGTCAATTCACGCACGTTAATTTGTTAAATGAGTTAAATGAGGACTGAGTGACTAGCGAAACTATTTAGGGATGGACGAAGCGACATATTTTAAGCTTCTAGAACTTGTAACTCCATATATTGCTAAACAAGATACTAATATGACACAAGCTTATAAACTCTCATGAGAGATTGACTGCCACTCTTCGTTTTTTAGCATCGGGAATGAAATATGATCTATAATATCTAATTTGATTTTATAAATAATATCTAAATAAAATTGAAATATTCTATCTTAATAAAATCGTCTGCAGCTTTTTGTCGATAATGTTTATTTTTATAATTTTTGTCCGTTACTTTCGATGAATTCTATCATTATAACACGTCCAGATGACGACGACGACGCCGCCATGATAAAAACAAAACACAGCACGCGCAATCAGCGCGGGCGCTGCGAGGGAACTGACGCGTTGGATTGCAGATTGCTCACTCACGGTCAGTTTGGCGCGACGCGCCAGTTGGATTATGGTACCAACGGAAAAATTTCGTGGCGCGTCGTCAGTTAAAATTCTGGAGTTATGATTCGACACTCACGATCAAATTTTGGATGCACGCCAGTTCAACTGACGCGAAAAACTGACCGTCAATGCCCAGCTTTAAATTTCAAAAAGTCGAAAAAGTCAAGAGTCGAAAAAGTAAAAAAAGACGAAAAAGTCGAGAAAGTCAAAAAAGTCCAAAAATTCGAAAAATGGAAAAAGTCGAAAAAGTAAAAAAAGTCGGAAAACTTGAAAAAGCATTTATATTTCATCATGTAAATTAAATACATTCAGTTTATTTTAATTACAAACGACTTTCATTTAATCACCAAACGAAACTCAAACCGTACATGATTCGGCCATATTATAGATTTCAATGAATTGGATTTGGAAGATTAATCTGCGGTTGACACAGGACGCGTCCCGAATGTACTCGATCGCCGTTTGCATATCGGTCTAATTATAATTGGAAGCAAAAGTATATAGCGAAAGACCGAGTCAATGGCGATATAACCATTCCCAACTGGGCAACCGGTTGAAGAGGTCTCAGCGGCCTAAGGTCCTAAATAGATCTAAAATGTCTGGTGCAGAAGGCAGCGGGAGACCACTGCACGATATATCCCTAGTAGTTAGCAATGGAAAAGTCAAAATAGCCATGGCCCCGAGTGCCCGGCGGCCCTTTACTGGGTCAGGGGTGCTAAGAATCCCCGGGTGGAAAACTGGACCGGGATCACCAGTACGGAACAGCCTTTCCGGATGGCGCAAGACCGACAAAAGTATTCAGAGCTATCGGCCAACCTCCAGTAATGGAGAGGCACTTCGAGAAGAAGAAGAAGAACAGGCAACCCCAGATATACGAGTTTTCCGATCCATAGCAAAAACTAGTCATCCGCTCCATTATTTGAGATTTATTATTTATTAAACAAATAAATATATTAAAACGAATAAAAAACACGAGTCTTGCTACAGAAAGTGAACTATTGTATTTATAATTATTTTTATTACTGGTTTTTATGAAATATTTATGGTTTATGTATTTATCCATATATATACATATATATTTCCGGAATGTACTTAAACAGACCTTTCATTTGACACTAAACACGATATATTTATGTCAATTTATTGACATTTGGACATTTAGATAACTATTTACTTGATATTTGGACAGTTTAGGTACCCTATGATAGTTTAGGTACTCTCGGGGTGACATAACGATTCTAACAAAATCACACACTTCTAAATCGGTTTAAGGGTCTACCAGTTATGGTGGAATAAAAAAATCGGTTGTGTTACCCTAAGACATCCCCGGCAAGGCAGCAACCCCCTCCTCTCCCTCGCGCGCTTAACCCCCTAAACACCCTCTCAAATCCCACCCCCACTTACCCCTCAAACCCCTCCACAAACCCCTTTCCTCCTACACCATTCTATACTCCCCATAGACCCTCCACATCCCCCCCCCGCCTTCCCCCTTCCCTCATCAACCCAAACATTCCCCTCTCACTCTCTCCCTCTCTTCCCCCTCCACTTAACCTCCTTCTCCCCCTCTATCTTCCCCTTACTCCCTTAATTCCCCCTAAACCCCCTTCTCCCTTTCGCCCTCTCAATCCATCTAACCCTCCCTCTCCCACCCCCCTTACATTACATTACATTACATTTACGTCGTGTCCAATTGGCGGCTAAAAGCCGCTCTTGGACGTGTCAAAATATTTATATTTTAAGTAGTAAGTACTTTACTTAACATACATATGTTATCAAAACAAATATATAGTACCTATCTAAAAAACTTTGGAACCTACTAAAACCTTACCCTTCCCCCTCCCTTTTCTCCCCCCGCCGTTTACCCCCCTTATCCATGGTATTGTATTATATTGTATTGCATATTAGTGTTAATGCCGGCATACCTTTAATCCAATTCTGCTAAGGTCTACATTGTCTATGAAAAAATCTCCATCCACTAGAGCCAGTCTGAATAGCGCCGAAATCAGCGATGTTTTTCCAGCGCCTGTCCTTCCCACAACTCCAACCTGAAGAAAATATGTCAAAAGTTTAGTTAAAATGTCTATGTCTACCAATTTTCATGGTGATCGGTTGATCAGTATAGAAGCTGATGTGCTGCAGCCCTTTAGTGGCGATTTACAACAAAGTGAATAGCGCGAAAGATTGTGCGTGCCAAAATGTCTATGTACTAATTTTCATTGCGATCAGTTGAGCAGTATTACAAATTACAAATTATTTATTGATGCCAAATTATGAGTAGATTCAATAGACAAAAGCCTTAACCTAACTAGGCTGCCGCCTTTTCCAAGGTAGACAATTTATTTTAATTATCCTAAGAAATCTATAATATTATATTTATATAAATAAACAAAATCATACATAATGTAACAGAAATATCTTAATTACCTAATTAAAAATTCGTAAGAAAATGTCATGAAGTCAATAATCTATTATTTTATTTTAAAACATGATAAAAAATTATATATATTTATATATGTATTAATAAGTAATAATGTGTATTAATAATATACAAAATAAATTCACAAAAATAAAAATATAATTATGTTTAGAAAGCATCAATTTATATTACTACATATACTATTGTTTTTAATTACTTATTAATAAGGTATTCAATATCTGCATTTGTATAATTTAAGAGGTAGTCACCCAAACTATTTTTATATGTATATGAAATTTTAATGTCAATTATAAAATTTGGGGGCAAGATCAGAGAAACTGGATTGGCCAGAAGCGGATCTCCTGAGTGGTATTGCAAAATTTGTTTGTTTCGATCTTCTTGTCACACAAGATTACTGGCTTTTTTTCTGTTCTCCTAACTCACTCTGGAGAGTTACTAGCACAAACATTTTTCTCACACTCAACACTATATACTCTCGGAAAAGGTCATCGGAAGAATATGTTTGGGGTTCACCCTTAGTATAGCCTTTTGCGCTTTGTAAAGAGTGGCCAGAAGCAATCGTTAAAACTTTCTGAGGTGAATGGCTCGCCCGCTGTAGTTGGCAACTGTAGTTGTCCTGCCTCACTGCAAAGAACTGATTCCGATTTTAGTTCATGAAGAAAGGAAATCGGGCCCAATATGTGCTGTATGTGGGAAGATCTGATGTGTTCTTTTGTGAATTAGTAAAATGGTACTCACCTTCCAGCCCGCCTGCACGTTGAAGCTCAAGTCTTTGAGGATAGGTTCGGCTCCCTCGAAGTATCTCAGGTAGACGTGCTTCAGGACCATCTGACCCGTGGAAGGCCAGCTTTTTGCGGGCGCTTGGCCCGGCGGACTCTCGAGAGGCGACTCCTTAGGGAGGTTGGTGTACTGGAGTATCCTCTCCACCGAGGTCATCTGAGCCACCACTTCAGTACACTGCCTGATTCCGCTGAACAGCATCAGAATGATGATCAAGGACTGACTTATGCCCAGGCCGACGTCACCGGATCTCTGATGGGCACCTAAAATAACAATATCAATTAAATTTCAAAGGACAATGAATGAATGAATGAATGAATGAAAATCTCTTTATTGCACAATAAAAATAAGGTACGATGGCGGACTTATTGCTACACTACAACAATATCTTCCAGTCAACCAAAATGCCGGTGTGAAAAGAAGAGTAGGCAACAAAATTATAGCTTAAAATTAAATTTGAAATTATTATTTTTTTTTTTTTTTTCATAACAAATCAACATTACAGTTTCTACCAATCCGTTGATATGCAATATACACATAACTATAAAAAAAAATATAATAGAATTCTTACAAGTACATACATAACATGTTTAAATAAGCGTTAAATACAAATACCGGCATTAAGAATAGAAAAACTTACAAACTTACAAACTTACAGTACATAAGAGTGAAAACAGTTTATATTATTCTGCCATAAACATTATAGCATATTATATATATTGTGTGTGTATCTAAAGTAAAAAGTAAATATATAAATAAATTTTTGAGTTGGCATATTATATGTATGTATATATATACATACATATTTTGATATATTAACAAATAAATAAATAAATAAATAAGTAAATAAATAAACTGCCAAAATAAGATAAGGAAAGGGTAAACAATCCACATTCTAGTTTCTCCACCTGCCCGTCAGAGGCTCCGGGAAAGGTACCCAGCGGGCAGCCTCACCCCCTAACACGGCCCGTTGGCATAGTGGTTAGGTCGCCTGATCTTACATTGTAAGGTTCCGGGTTCGATTCCCGGCTGTTTCACCATTTTCCGTTGGGATCAAATGAACGGAATTGCATTTTCAATTCTGTCGATCGAATGCAATAACAAGACACACACTTACACACATGTTACACGCACACATACATATATCACGTCATAGTAAGGTTGGTTGTAAGAGATTGTCATATGACAATAAACCCGCCCATTGTGACATTTCACAATAAAGAGTATAAACAAACAAACAGACTACCAGTTTTGGCAGGATATCTCCGTCTGGAATTAACCTTCAGGATACCTCCGTCCTCCCAACTGGTTACGGGTCCGAAGTCGCTTACGCGACCTCTACCAGTTGTATTACAGCGGTAATTCAGTTTGAATTTATCGTGGACCTGGGCGTTCTTTGCCCGTAGTGCCACACGGGATCGAGTGTGGCATGATCATTTCAAGAGTGGCATGACAACAGGTGAACATCCACCCCCGCCGCTTAGGAGACAGTGTATTTCCATAGTCTCCAGACCCCTTTAGCAATTAGTAAGAATGCACAACCGATTGGCTTCGCCGACCGGTTCGCAAACCGTCCAGTGGCACCGGGATGCAATCCCGCCGGGAGAAACCGATCCACCAGCTCTGAGGCCTGAGACACGGGAGTCTTACCCGGGGTAGCCTTCCACTCGAGGAGGCTTTTGAATAGGAGCTGAATCGTGAGTTGAGCCGATCCGAGAACAAAATGGATCTTGAGGCCCAAGCTGTACGAAACCGTTCACCACCAAACTGTGTTCCGTTCACCATTAATTGCGAAGATAGTGTGTGAGAGAAGTGAGCAGAAGTGAGTAACGGCACACGCCTGTTTTGTTTTAGTTTTTGAATAACTTTTTTACTTAATAAAAAAAATATATTTTGAGTGATATTCCACGGTCTTGCGGAGTATAGCGGTCCATTGCTTGTCTGTTTGTATACATGCCGAGTTTTTTTCACTTTTTAGAATTTATATGCCGAGTTTTTAAGCTATTGCATAGCTTTTATCGCGGGCCTAGCTAGGCCAGCGCGGCGACCGAATGAAGAAATTTCTTAACGAATATTAATGATTTTAAACTGATAATTACGTCTAAACGAGTACTGCTTACGATTCGAAAAAAATATATGTTAAACAAGAACATTTTCCTAATATTCTTAGCTTTGAATATTTTAGATTTTGTTTATATTACATAGTGTAATTAATTTGTAAAATTAGGTCTAACCGAACACAAAAACGACTACTACGCAAATACTATCTAGCGTATTATTATGAAACCAGCACCATTTTAAAGATAATTTAATTATCTATCTTTTTATCTACGATTTTTTTGAATAATCCGTTTTTTTTATTTATCGAATAAAAAGTTCGTGCGCGGCGCTCTATCGGAAGACGTTTAAATTATTCCGCAGCCGCAAGCCGCAAATGATTCGGAATAATTTCAACGTTTTCCGATAGAGCACAGTCATCTTATATCAGAAAAAATAAAATAAATAAAATAAATAAATAATTATAATTGCATACCTACCTAAGTTGTTAAAAATGCTATGCAATAGCTTTACCGCGGCAGTCCCCGAGTGCCACACGTATTTTTTTTTCACTTTTTAGAATTTCTCATATTTATTCATAATTACCTAATTACCTAAAAATGAGATTTCAATATTCTATATACGAAATTTCAATGCGATCATTGTAAAGTTATTCTTTTTATGATTGCTATAGTAGTTCCATAGTTATAGTACTTTTTGTCGAGCGCGGCGATATTGCAAGAAATTCCAATAAATTGCCGCGGTCTGCCACGAAATTATGCCGCTACTCGAAGGGTTAAAACTTGAAATGTTGTCTACCGAGTCAGATGGATCGGGCAGTTCAATTTTAACCCGTCGAGGATGCGGTAAAAAAGGGTACGGTACGAATGTGGAGGGTCATGATGAACCTGTATTTTATTTTATATTTTTAAGTATTTTTTGCTATGCCATAAAAAACGACGGAAATGAAACTTACGAATACGTTACTAAATATTCCAAGATCTAATCAAGATCACGATACTATTTACGATTTCTAAATAGGGTTCCGTATTTTTCCGTAAGACAAGTATAAGTTAGAAATGCCGAGTTTTTTTCACCTTTCCGAATTTCTCATATTTATTCATAATTATCTAATTGTTTTACAAAATGAAATTTCAATATTCTATATACGAAATTTCAATGCAATCATTGCACAGTTTTTTTTAATGATTGCTATAGTAGTTCCATAGTTATAGTACTTTTTGTCGAGCGCGGCGATATTGCAAGAAATTCCAATAAATTGCCGCGGTCTGCCATGAAAATACCATTTTATTCAAAAAAAATATAAAAAAATGGCTTCTTGACGACATAGGTCGTTCAAGGACAGAGAAAAAACTGCTGCAAGTCATATCTTAAAAAAAAATATATATATATTTCTGCATTAATAAACAAAATGTACTATATTGTAATATAATGCAAAAGAATAATACTATAATATATTTAGATCGTTATATTTATATATTTGTGTATGTATGTATATGTATGTGTGTATGTGTATATGTATCTATATGAGTACCTACGTCAGTTAGGCTTCTCCACCTAAGTCAGAAAGTAAGTCGTATGCCCAGATACAGGCTATATTTGGCCTAGTTGGGTATACGCTGAGCATGGTCATGTGAATGTGGGCCGTTGTTTCTTTGCACCATTACTTGTTGTGACCATTTTTATGCGTTTTATAATTATGTTTGATACAAATAAATAAATAGATAAATAAATAAATAAATAATTATGCCGCTACTCGAAGGGTTGATAAAATTAATTCATCTGACAACTCCATGCAATATCATTTTCTATTACCTATTGACCGATTAATTAAAAAAGTTAGCAATCCGCAGTGTTTATGATCTAATCAATTAACAGATAAAAAAACATTTGCTGGTACAACGGGAGCGATAATGTGTTTAATTATCAGTCGTTTATCCGTCAGTTTGTAGTACGGTTGTGTGTTGTGCAGTAAAATAATTAGTAAAGTGCGAATAAATGGATAAAGGAAAGCAACGGAAGCCCAATGTCGTGGATGATGCCAATTTTGTATCGAGATTGTTCGTATGGTGAGTTTGGTTTGTTTTGATCAGAGCCTTTTAATTCGCCAGTCAACGTTTTAAGATCGAAATGAAACGCATTCTACCTTCATTGCGACACGGCGCGCTATTCAAATTCAAACAAATAAATATATTAAAAACTAGCTGACCCGTGCCCACTTCGTTGGGCGTTAAAACTTTTGAAATTATTGCAGTATAGGAACCTTTCTCAGAAATCGAAAAAATAAAGAAATACTACTCGATTCAATCATTGTAATGTGAAAGAAAAAAGCTTCGAACGCGTAAAATTTCAAAACCAGATTTACATACAAAAATAAAAAAAAAGTTTTTTTTAACTCAGTTTTTTAGGGTTGTTTTAAAAAAACTAATCTAACCTACCGCCAAATAGGTGTTTATGTATTATTTAAAATAAAAAAAACTTAACCTACCGAGATGTATGGGTTTGGCGCTTTTTTGAATGCCTATATCTCGCTTATTTATTGAGACCGAATAAATGTTATTGCAGATTCGGAATCAGCGTGGTAAATATAGTCTGGTGACATTAAAAAATCAACAATATAGAATAAGTTCCTATACTGCAATAATTAATGATGATGAAATTATGAGTGTGGTTTGGTTAGTAATGAGTGCTATGATTTATTTCCTGACTGCCAAAAGAAGGGTTATATTTTTACTGCATATAATGTATGTATTTGCATGCCAATTTGACTATACTACCGTTATTTGTGAGTGTCTTCTTGTGAGTGTCTTATACGTGAGTGTCTTATCTCTTTAACCATTTATGCAGTAAAAGGGAAATTATTTGCAGTAAAAGGGAAAAGTCTTTTATTTTAAACACTCGCGACGATAAATTTACTTATTTTGATAAGAATTCATAATTGTTGATAATATGACCAATAAACATGACCTAACGATTTAAATTATTTTTAAATATAAAATACTACTTTTTGTGACTTAAATATAAAAGTTAGGCATATGCTGTCGCTGACTTTTTTGTAGGCATTATCAAGCTCTACAACTTTTCTCTAGAACTTAATCATATATCTCTCATCGTTAAGGCAGCGTTAGTTAGAAACGTTTTCGTTCGACCGTTTTTTCCCTGACTTACTTTGCAAATCCGACTACCACGAAAAAGTCATCATTTTTCGGATTAATATATAGGCTATGACACTCACAAATAACGTGGCTTTCTATTGGTAAAAGAATTTTAAAAATCGGGTCTGTAGATCCAGAGATTACTTCCTACAACCTCACAAACTTTACCTCTTTATAATATTAGTATAGACTATAGATTTAAACAATTAAATATATCGAAAAGGATAAAAACACGACTGCCGTTACAGAAAGTGAACTATTGTATTTATATTTATTTTTGTTGCAGTTTTTTATGAGATATTTGTGGTTTATATTTTTATCCATATAGATAGATGTATATGTCTGGGATGTATTCAATCAGACCTTTCATTTGACACTAAATTTTTAGACATTTGGACATTTAGACAACTTCTTCCTTGATATTTGGACAGTTAAGGTAGGTACACTATGACACTTGGAATGACGTAACGATTCTCACAATACCACACACTTCTCAATCGGTTCCAGCGTTTAGAAGTTATGGTAGAATAAAGAAACGGAAAACATACATAGATGAACCCTGAACACATTACACTCCTTTTTTGTTGGGAAATCGTGATAAAATAATAAAACAGAAAGAGAACTTTTGTATTATAATTATTTTCATTAGGGTTCTTTTAACAGGTAGAAGTATACAGGACAAAACACCTTGGGACTCCAGGCACCCTGCGCGAGGCAGCAGGAAACCTGAAAGCCCTGCTGGCTTTCGTCGAGGAGCTGGGGTGGGTGGAATAGCGCTACCCCCGTTACACGCAAAATAGGCACACTGGATGTCGACTTGCGGAGGAACGCCCAGTACAACTAACTAACTAACTAGGGTTCTTTTATGGAATATTTGTACTTAATGTATTTATCCATATAGATAGATGTATATTTTCGAAATGTACTGAATCAGACTTTTAATTCGACACTAAACACGATATATTTATGTCAATTTATTGACAATTAAACATTTTGACAGTTAAGGTAGGTATCCTATGATACTCGGGATGACATAACGGTTCCACCAATACCAAACATTTCTTAATCGGCCCAAACGCTTAGAAGTTATAGTGGAATAAAGAAACGGAAAACATACATAGATTAACCCTCTACGCATGACACTCCTTTTTTGTTGGGTAGCCTTGTAATCAGCCGTATATAAGGATATTTCGCTTACAATAACGAGCAATTAGAAATTTGTTAATAATAGTATTTTAGTATTTTAAAACTTATATTGTATATTACTAACTATATTTTATTTTACAGTTCTGACTAAGACTTAATTTTATTATTTTTACTATTGATGATTAAATTTTATTATTTTTCGACATTTCAAAATTCTTATCAAGCTTTTAACCCTTCGAGTAGCGGCATAATTTCATGGCAGACCGCGGCAATTTATTGGAATTTCTTTCAATATCGCCGCGCTCGACAAAAAGTACTATAACTATGGAACTACTATAGCAATAATAAAAATAATTACTGTTCAATGATCGCATTGAAATTTCGTACATAGAATATTGAAATCTCATTTTGTAAAACAATTAAATAATTATGAATAAATATGAGAAAGTCAAATAGTGAACAAAACTCGGCATTTCTAACTTGTACTTGTCTTACGGAAAAATACGGAACCCTATTTAGAAATTGTAAATACTATCGTGATCTTTATTGGATTTTCTATCAAATTTAATATTTCGTTTTTTTTATTTTCATACAAAAATATTTAGATATCAGCTCATGAAAACCAAAAAAAATTGATGATTTCTCGAGATAAAAAATGATGTTTGACAATGGAATTTTACCAGAAATATCCGCGAAATGACGCGCCAAATTATTCTAGCGGGCGTCTATGTATTTATGGTAATAATGAGATATTTGGTATGGATTTTAGGATGCGTTCGAATTAGAAAATAATATTACTGTGTTGTTCGTTACGTAGCCGAAGGGTAAAGGTATTTGGAATTTAATATGCATTATAGGAACTTTTCTCAAAAATCAGAAAAAAAGACAACTTTACTAGATTCGATCACTGTAATGCTAAATGTGATAAAGAAAGCCTCAGACGCGCGATATTTTGATTTTTTAAACATGTAATTTACGTATTTAAAAAAATATATACTTTTAGGATTGTTTAAAAAAACTTATCTTACCGCCATATAGGTGTTTATGTATTATTTAAAAAACCTAACCTAAGCTACCGAATTGTATAGGTTTGACGCTTATTTGCATGCCTATACGAGTATCTCGCTTATAATGAGGCCAAATAAAGATTAAGATTACATATATGATTGCAAATTCGGAATTAGTGCGGTGAATATAGTCGGGTGACTTTTAAAAATACCATATATTTCAGATAATTATTAATTTCAAATGCTCTTAAACCAGTTTTATAAGTCGGGCTCTATGCACGGTGAAAGAGAAAAAGATGAAGTCACTGATGTGATTTGTATATGTAAACAGTACTTACCGTCGCTGAATACGAGGAAAGTGTAAATCACGGCGACGACGTAAACGCAGCACAGTATACTGATCCATATGCCGAATCCGGTGTTCGCCGAGATCATGACATACCAAGCGGAGGTGTGGACATTCTGAAGACGGTCGAACTGCTCCTTGAGCATGGTTTGCTTGTTGCACGATCTTACCGTCGACAGTCCCAGTAATGTGGAGGTAACATGCGAGAATACTGGACTTCTCGTTGTACCCTCAATCCTGCAAAAAAAAAAGATTAAAAATGCTGCGAGAAAATGCGTGGTTGCGGGTTCGCAAGTCGGAGAATAAGCGGTCGAACGAAAACGTTTCTAACTAACGCTGCCTTAACAATGAGAGATATATGGTTAAGTTCTAGAGAAAAGTTGTAGAGCTTGAAAATGCCTACAAAAAAGTCAGCGATAGCATATGTCTAACTTTTATATTTAAGTCACAAAAACTAGTATTTTATATTAAAAAAATAATTTAAATCGTTAGGTCATGTTTATTGGTCATATTATCAACAATTATGAATTCTTATCAAAATAAGTAAATGTATCGTCTCAAGTGTTTGAAACAAAAGACTTTTCCCTTTTACTGCATAAATAGTTAAAGAGATAATACGCTCACAAATAAGACACTCACAAGAAGACATTCACAAATAATTAAATTTATCGTCTCAAGGCACGGGTCAGGTAGTATACAATAAATGTATTAATAATCCATAATGAATAAATAAAATCATTATTTTTAAATATTATTGCTAAATAACCCTGCTAAACAAAGTGAAACAAACCTTTTAACATCAAGAGCCATCTTCAAATACACCATCGACAGCTTATATAGCACAGTCAGCACCAAAACGTTTGATATAATCATGTACGGATTAACGATCGCCACCATCACTAATATTCCACAGAAAACGATTGACATCTGTAGACGAAAAAATAAATAAAGATAAAAATAAATCTATTGTGTCACCTCAAGACTGTCCCGGCAAGTGGCCAAGGACTGATTTCAACAGAACATTATACTATCTGTACTAATAATATTATAAAGAGGTAAAGTTTGTGAGGTTGTAGGAAGTAATCTCTGGATCTGCTGAACCGAATTTGTTTTTTTTTACCAATAGAAAGCCACGTTATTTGTGAGTGTCATAGGCTGTACATTAATTCGAAAAATATAAAGACTTTTTCGTGGTAGTCGGATTTCCAAGTAAGTCGGAAAAAAACGGTCGAACGAAAAGGTTTCTAAGGAACGCTGCCTTAACGATGAGAGATATATGTATGATTAAGTTCTAGAGAAAAGTTGTAGAGCTTGATAATGCCTACAAAAAAGTCAGCGACAGCATATGTCTAACTTTTATATTTGTCCCAAAAAGTAGTATTTTATATTTAAAAAATAATTTAAATCGTTAGGTCATGTTTATTGGTCATATTATCAACAATTATGAATTCATATCAAAATAATTAAATTTATCGTCTCAAGTGTTTAAAACAAAAGACTTTTCCTTTTTACTGCATAAATGGTTAAAGAAATAAGACACTCGCAAATAAGACACTCACAAGTAGACACTCACAAATTACGGTAATATAGTTAAATTGGCAAACAAATACATACATACATGAGTAAAAATATAACCCTTCTTTTGGCAGGCGGGAAATAAATCATGGCACTCGGTACTAACCGAACAACACTCGTAATTTCATCACAAGTAAATTGTTTTACCGCCCAACGAAGTGGGCCCGGGTCAGCTAGTTTCATTAATAAAATCGATAAGCGCCCTCTCTCGGCCGTTGGATGAATCCGGTTGGATACAACTGCAACTGCCTCGGACGGTGCGGTTCGTTTCTCAGCTAAGGGCGGGGTAGGGCGTTAATTTTAGATTAATATGTGTGGCTGAATTTAACTATTATTAGTGTATCTTGTATATGAGATATTCCAACAAAATGATAAAAAAATCACAATATGATTTCGACCGAACAAGTCTCAAAGTCTAATATTTCGATATTGAAATTTGACTAGGGCGCCCCCTGGTGGACCGAATTCAATCACAACCTTTTCAACTCTTTCCATGGTGCCTACATGCCAAATTTCAGCTTAATCGGATTAAGCGTTTTGGCGAAATCGTGGAGTAATACAAACACATAGACATACAGACAGACAACTAGAGTTGTCAACTACAACGGGAGAACCCGTCACCTCAGGAAGTTTTAACGATTGTTCGTTCTATCTCTAGTGAAGTAAAAGCAAAAGACTTAGGACTAAACAGTCCACAGTCAAGCTACGCCACCTGCCCGTAAGTGGCAAACGCCTTATCCGCGAGATAACCAGGTATGTTACCCAGCGGGCTTACACTCACGCCCTTACTTCCAGTTTCGACCAGATTATTCCGGTTCTTCACCTTTGCCCGGCTGTTCACCCAGGATCGGGTAGCCGATGGTCGTTTCAAGAGCAGTCGCCGTAAGGTCCGCAACCACCCCCGCTCTATAGGAAACAGTACTGCTTCCAGACTCCCCCGACTGTTAGTCAGAATTCACAATCTATTGGATTACGCCGCACGGTGCGCAGATCGTCCAGGAGCGCCAGAAGGTTGACTAATAGGGGAAACTAGCCCTAAGGCCAGAGTCCTGCCCGTGCTCGCACTTCGTGCTTGGAGGCCGCCGGATGGGTGTTGACCCGTGAATGTGACCAACCCTGAACAGAATGGGTTTTCGTGGCCAACTCACCAAGGGCCCATTAACTCCCGCGCATGTACTACTGTGATTAGGTTAGTTGTAAGACATTGCCATGTGGCAATAAGCTCGGCAGTTGGTATTATTAATATCGTTATAACTTCCTGGGGTGTCGGGTTTGCCAAAGTTTTATTAGGTAATGTAATAAAAAACGATCTACCTGTAAAGCATCGACCATTTGCCTAGGCATCAGTTCATCCACGGCTCCCATATCTTTGCTGAACCTATTCAGGATTCTTCCTGAGGGATTCGTGTCGAAAAACCGCATGGTCGCCTGAAGAACGTTCTTGAACATCGTGTCGTGGAGGCTTATTGAAGACTTGGCGCAGACCCACATAAACATGAGAGCCCTAAAATATCAAATAAATAACTGAATCGGTCATTTCGAAAAACCCACGAAGCCACATTTTGCAAAACACCACTTTTCTCTGGATTCGGGAACACAAAAACCTGGTTCCATTTCCATGGTTTTCATAGTCTCCGGCGGCTTCAAAGATTTCTCCCCATGTCACATAAAGAAATGATTGTGTCCACACTCTTAACGCCTATACTTGACTACGGTGATGTTTGTTATATAGATGCCAGTGGGGTTATTTTGAATAAGCTGGAGCGTCTGCAAAATATCTTACTCAGGCATGTTTTTAATTTGCGAAAGTTCGACCACGTTAGCTGCTTTCGTGAGAAACTTCATTGGCTTTGGCTTCCTATTCGCGATCGAAGAAATTTTCATACGTTGTCGCTACTCTACAACACACTCAATAACCCCACTTCACCCTCCTATCTAAAGGAGAATTTCCACCCTTTGGGAGGCCACGGTCTTCCACTTCGATCAAGCCGGGATAACACACTCGCCATTCCGATACAGCATTCTTTTGTTTACACGCACTCTTTTACAGTCCATTCTGCTCGTTTATGGAATCAGCTCCCTCACTCTATCAGGCATGCACCTTCGCTGCATACTTTCAAAAAATTGTTGAAGAAACATCTATTTTTACACAGCCACTAACCAAATACCTCACCTTGTCCTCTCCTTTATCCTTCCCTGGGCAACCTTAGCATAAGTTACTGACATGTATCTGTATAAGTTTATTTAAAATTTAACTTTATTACTTCTTTGTGTATTGTACGGTGAAAATTAGGAATTGTTTTATCAAATGGTTGACTGTAAGATATCGCTATAGCGATAAGTCCGCCATTTGTGCATAAATTGTCTTTTTTATAAAACCAGCGTAATATTCATTAAGTTATGTTTTTATAGCACAATAAAGTTATTCTATTCTATTCTATAAAAACCAACCCGCATACGTGTCTGATCGAAAACAGCATACAAGTTGGGTCTTTGATGGTACAAATGCTTCCTCAATGTTCGAGTCATTTCGACAAAACCACAATTGCTATTGATTATGCGTTGTAGTAATGTATGGGTTTACCAATAAGGGAGGGTTGATCTTGACAGTCAATAGTCAATAGTCTTTTACTCATCCAAAATTGCAAATGCAGTTGGATATGTCACAATCCTAATTGTTTAAAACATAATAATCAACATATAAATGTAACAAATAATTACTTTATTTTTAAATCAGTAAAAATAATTAGTATTATTTTTACTGATATATGTATATGTATATGTATATGTATGCGTATGCGTATGCGTATGCGTATGCGTATGCGTATGCGTATGCGTAGGCGTACGCGTATGCGTACGCGTAAGCGTATACATACTTACATACATACATACATACATACATATATATATATATATATATATATATATATATATATATATATATATATATATATATATATATATATATATATATATATATATATATATATATATATATATATATATATATATATATATATATATATATATATATATATATATATATATATATATATATATATATATATATATATATATATATATATATATATATATATATATATATATATATATATATACATATACATATATATATATATATATATATATATATATATATATATATATATATATATATATATATATATATATATATATATATATATATATATATATATATATATATATATATATATATATATATATATATATATATATATATATATATATATATATATATATATATATATATATATATATATAACATTTAGGTTAATATAAACTTTCCAAATAATTGGAAAGAGCTGAGTGCTTCCTTTCATATAGATAAGGGCATATCACGCTATTAATTTTAAGGTTCGGCTGACTACTTTTGACAAGTATTTCATTGTTTTTTTGCTCGAACTAAGATCTAATCGAGTGATTTTATTATTTAGGAAGGATGGTTGCTTAGTTTAGAGATTGGTTGTTTGAAGGGTGAGTGTTTCTAGATTAAAAAGGCCTTGTAAACCTACATCTCTGTTCGCAAGTCAAAGACAACCAACCAATCTCGTTTAAATATAAAGCAATCCCTAATTCAAACAAGGGACCCCTTTCTCCACTATGTGCTATGTATGTAAGTGGCTTTTATTATTATTTTCTTCATAATCATCCCTCTAATCAAATCTATAAAGAATATATATATATATATATATATATATATATATATATATATATATATATATATATATATATATATATATATATATATATATATATATATATATATATATATATATATATATATATATATATATATATATATATATATATATATATATATATATATATATATATATATATATATATATATATATATATATATATATATATATATATATATATATATATATATATATATATATATATATATATATATATATATATATATATATATATATACATATATATATATATATATAATATTTGATTGGTTGTTTGTAAAATCTTTTTTTAAAGAATTCGTTTAAAGGATGACACTTTGATGAAAAAATAATAATAAAAGCCACTTACATAGCTGGAAGGTTTTCCCGGACTGGACTGGGAAATGCTTATTGTTTAAACGAGATGTATTTTTGGATGAGTACCACTTTCGACGGTACACTGTAGGTTTAATGGGATCCCTTTATCGCTAGCGAACGATCGCCCTTCATCCACATCTCAAAAACAAAGCGTATCCTTTTGCAAACCAAAATAAAATGTCTTTATTAAAGACAAATTTAAGCAAAAAACAATGAAAAAAATCACAATCAATCGTCTCTTAAATGCGGAATGACGTTTTGAAAAATCGATTTGAAATTCGAAATTCTTTAAAAAAAGATTTTACAAAAAACCAATCAAATATTAACAATATACCTATATATATATATATATATATATATATATATATATATATATATATATATATATATATATATATATATATATATATATATATATATATATATATATATATATATATATATATATATATATATATATATATATATATATATATATATATATATATATATATATATATATATATATATATATATATATATTTATATATATATATATATATATATATATATATATGTATATGTATATGTATTATTTTATATTTATCTATAAATATAAAATAGTATATATTTATTTATGTATGTACGTGTATATTTATATTTATATTATTAACGGTCTCCGTTCCATCGGGTTCAGAAGAGTGAGGAAGAGAAAGTGCACCCGTGGTCGCGCGCCCACCTGTGCACTATAATATAGCCTGCGCACTTGACTGCTTCCGAACAGTGGACTCTCAGAAGACTAAAGAAGTCACTAGAATCTACAATGCAGTCGCTATGGCCGAACACGGCTAGAAGGATATATTTATATGTATTACCTAAATTATTATTACGATTTTTATTCTATTACGATTATTATTATTATTACGATTTATTATTTTGGAGACATATCTATCTTCTTTAATGTAACATAATAATATACAAAGATAATACAGCAAGTTACGAAAACCACTCTACCTTCTTTTATATTAAGCCTACCTTAGTACAGGCGAGGCCTAGTTAGGATGGCTTTGAATGTTAAAAATATATGTAATATTATTTATAAAGAAATGATTTGATTTGAATTTGAACTGATTTACCCATTCAAGGAGGTCAGTTAATTAAACCTCACCTGTAGATGGCCATATTAATTGTTATTAGTTATGCCGGCCAATTCTATATCAGCGCCACCTGCATGTTGTCAACATAGCTTGTAAAATTTGACATGTTCCTCAGTATTGTGAAATGCTTTTATGGAATGAATAAATGATGATGATTATGATGATGATGATAGAAGGGTTGTAAATCGTACTAAGGCATTGATAAATCTAAAACCCTATATACTCAATCCCTAAAACCACAGATGAAGGGCCTTCATGAATAAAGTAAAGTAAAGTAAAGTAAAAAGTAAAAGGTATTTATTTCCAATACAACCATACAATTGTGTAGGAATGACAGTAATTAATCTTAAATTAGTTACTCAATTTAGACAAGAGATGATATACAATATATAGTTTTAAACTTACCAATTTACGAAAACATAGACTATATGATAACAGTTTACAACAAAACAATTAACGGTAAATAATATGTATTAGATTAAATGGGTAGATACGATGCTATGTATTTTCAAAATATTTTAAGAAGTCGTTATGGGCATACATGTTGATTTTAAGCAGATAGACTCGGATGGATCTCTTGAAAATATCGATGTTTTTAATTTCTTTTAATCTTTCGGGCAATTTATTGAAAAGTTTGAGGCCTAAGTATCGACTAGTCGCCTGGAACTTGGCAGTGCGTGCTACGAACGGTTGGAGATACAGGGTTTTATTCCTGGTGTCATGCCGATGTACTTCCTCGTGGGATATGGCCGAGCTCTTATTGCAATAGAATTCGCAAAGAGCTTCTTGAGCAAAAATCGCATATACGGTCAATATCCCTAGTTTTTGGAAGTGTTCACGACATGACTGCCGTGGACCAATACCTACTATCGCACGTATGGCTCTTTTCTGGAGAGTGAATACACTGTTGATGTGTGTTGCATTACCCCATAAAAGAATACCATAGCGCAGGTGTGACTCAACTAGCGCGTAATAGGCCGATATTACTTCAGTTCTCTCCAAACAATTTCTGATGCGTAATAGAGCATAGCAGGCTGACGAAAGTTTTGACTTAACATGCTCTATATGTAGATTCCATGACATCTTTGCATCCAGATGTAGTCCGAGGAATTTAACTGATTCCGCAAGTTCAACCGGGTAGTTAACTTTTATAGATGATGTCTTGCTACTAAAATTAAAGGACATGACACGACACGACAACGACATGACACTAACCTGATACTCGTAAATATCGTGCATAAGGCGACGAAGACGGTCCATATCGTTATCGAAGTGCCCGTACTGTACTCCATGTAGAATTGCGGCGGTTGAACGGGTTGAATAGGTTGGGACTCAACCGCGGTTGAATTGAGCCTTCCGTAGTATCGTGATGTTTCTACGTTTGTCCTGAAATCAAAATATATTTCAACCATTGGAATGACACGGCCCGGTGGCATAGTGGGTAGGACGCCTGATCTTACATTGTAAGGTCCCGGGTTCGATTCCCGGCTGGGTCACCATTTTCCGTTGGGATCAAATTAACGGAATTGCATTTTCAATTCTGTCGATCGAATGCAATAACAAGTCACACACTTACAGACATGTTACACGCACACATTCATATAATACATCATAGTAGGGTTGGTTGTAAGAGATTGTCATATGACAATAAACCCGCTCATTGTGACATTTTCACAATAAAGAGTATAAACAAACAAACAAACAAACCATTGTTACGATTTTAATTTATTTTAAATAAAGCAGTGCATCATTCATAAGATGGAGTGGGGGGGGGGGGGGATCTGTGCTATAACCACCACTTCAAATACCATACCACCCTGTGAAACATTGACAAGTGTCGATTACTATAGGCGAACCAGGCTATTCTATGTAACGACATCAGGCGATTATATTTATTTATTTATTTCCCAAAACATAATTACCCTTACAGATGATTCCAAATCATTAATACCTCGAGCGCTGACGTTTGAATTGTAGTTTCTCTTAGAGAACGCGAAGAAGAAGATTACATCACAACAAAAATATAGCGTTTCAGGAAAACGACGATTACTCCGAAACTACTATACCGATCGTATAAAGAAGACCTGTTTTATATTCCTGTTGAAATTTGCTATTAGATACATGTAACGTCGTTTTGTAAAGCAATAAGCATTATTCATAATTATCTGTCAAATTTGTGGTACAGAAAAAAACTGCCTTGTTCAACATTTCTATGTTTTTTCTGGAAATAAATCACCCTATACAAGAAATTGTGAATACTTTTATAATAATTATAATATGCTTCATTCAACCTATGACTTCGTTTTACTTATACCCATACAAAAATAAAAAAATATTCGGTGTTGAAAATCAATATGAATATTGAAGTTTTTGGTTTGGTTTGGTTCAATCATAGACTAAAAAATGGCGACTGTATGAAAAATAATGAACCAACTAGTTAACGACAGAGAATCTTCTCCTCTTTTCGCACATACCACGGGCCGTATGATTTATGTGAGGTATCAAGGGTAAATAATTGGAAAACATCGGCGCCGATCTCGGCTGGGACAGATGTCCCCTTTGCCGCTCTACGGTAATTTCAATTGTGGGACAATTGTCCCGTTTGCCGCTCAAGGGATTAATTATTTCTCTAGGCTATTATTCTAGATTATAACTATTATTCTACTATAGACTATTATTATGCTTCTACTGTTAATAATATTATTATTACTCTACTCCATTACTATTACTATCATTATTATTCTAATATATAAATTATTATTCTAGACTATAGATATCAAGACGGAGCATACGTTAGAGCGTAATATTAAACGATTATACTTACATATGTATATCTAATGTTTATCTAACCTTTCTTATTATACTAGTTAAGTACTCCTTTTTAACAATTTTAATACTACATACTACATATTTATCTAATTACTTGATTGCTAAGAAATGCCATTACCGTACTTTGCAGTTGTGCTAAGTTCACCGTCCAAATATCTAATTCTGGCTCAGCCGAACATGTGCATTTAGGGTACGAAGCGTCCGCACTGTGAAGCAGTGTTGAACGATGTTAGTTCTAGCTCGCGGTATCGCGAACAATACGTGAGTCCTAACACTTTAGTAATTGGCGGGTACAAATATCTCCCATGGAGTGAGCGTAATGACTTATTAGACAACACAATCCACAATCAAATTACGCTAACAGCCCGTAAGAGTCCAACGCAAGGCACTGGTAAGTGCAAACCAGCGGGCTATCCTCACGCCCTGACTACCAGATTTTTACGGATTTCTTCATTCTTAACCCGTATGTGCTCACTGCCCCAATTTTAAAACGTTTCATATTTTACCATTTTTGATATTCAAAAATCATTTATTTATTTTTTAAAACAATTATATCGCTTATTAACAATACGGGCAACACACGTTACAAAAAAACAAGAGGACTTGGCAACATTTCATAGGTCATTTCAATAGATAAAAAGTGTAATTATTGAAAGTTATGATGTCGCGCAATAAATCGTAAATTTTTATCAAATAATTTATTAGTAGATCTATGTAAGGTGGTTTATTTTATTGCTTTATTTATTATCAATGTGTTTTTCATAATTAAAATCAATAGATCTTTGAAGCATAGATTTATCGAGTTATTATTTGCAACGCCCCATTATTGGGGCGGTGAGCACGAGCTCCCATGTCAATTTCAAACTTCATGTATTAGGCTTCTTGACTTATTTACAGTGTTTATAACATGTTATGTTATGTTATGCTTACTTTATTGTAATACATGTTATATTTATACCTTACATGTTATATTTATTCAAACCTGTGGCATGGTTTGAATTATTCTACAACGAAGAAATTATTGATTTATTTGTTGAAAATTGAATAAGTATGCTATTTTTGAAGGAAAAAGGCTTGGCGTTACAAAAGAAGAGATCCGCCCTGTACTTGCAATATTTTTGCTGCGTGGATATAACGTTCCGGCTAGAAATCGTATGTACTGGGATACCGGAATTGACACTTACCATCCTGGCGTAGCTAATGGCATATCACGGTCAAGATTTGAACAAATACTTCGATTTATGCATGTATGTGATAACGCAGCATTAGAGGTTGAAGGTAAGTTCACTGAAGTGGAACCTTTATGGTATAAACTGCACCAAAAATGGTTGAATTATTGGCCTCAGTACAGTGAAGTTAGCATGACGAATCGATGATACCATATTATGGACATCATAGTACAAAACAGCACATTCATGGCAAGTCGATACGTTTCGGATTCAAATATTGGTGTATGGCTACACGCCTGGGATACCTTATGCAAAGCATACCTTATCAAGGGGCTAGCACAGGCAATACTAATCCTGATCTAGGTGTTAGAGGATCTGTTGTTACGACCTTGGTTGCCGAATTACCTGCAGGTTTTACAGTGCACGTTTACATGAATATTTTTTTTACGTCATAGATTGCTTACAGCTTTGAAGGAATCTGGCCATCAAGGGACTGGTACAATTCGAGCCAATCGAGTAGGAAATGCACCGTTGAGGGCAGTGCCAATAATGATAAAAGACAAAAGCGGTAGCTACCATCAACTTACACATGAAAAATCAGGCGTGACTGATTCGCTACAATGATAACAGTGTATTTACCGCGGCATCAACTTGTGAAGGTGTTACACCCATGGAATCTGCTCAGCGTTGGTCAAGCAGCGAAAAGAAGAAAGTGTCTATTCAACAGCCTGTCGTCTGTGTATAGATGTACAATAAATACATGGGCGGGGTTGATCGCCAAGATCAAAATATAGGCTGCTATCGTATCAGCATCAATAAAAAAAATGGTACTGGCAACGTTTGATGTGGTCTTTGAATGCATCGATGAACAACGCATTTCAGTTGTACAGACTTTCACCAGCTGGGCAAGAAAAGGCTCATCTTGATTTTTTAACTTTCATCGGGACAGTGGTCACAACGTATCTGCGAAAGTATGCATCGGTTTGCTCCATAGGGCACCCACTAAAGCCAGCTCCACGAAAAAGGAGGATTCCAGATGAGGTTCGTCTGGATGGGGTTGATCACATTATTATTTCCAGCGATACTCAGATACGTTGTGGCCAATTCCATATAAATACTACAAAAAAATGTCGAAAATGTAATGTCGGTTGCCATTCGAACTGTTTCGAAACTTTTCATTTATAAAATGACATTTTTTATGTTCATTGTAATATGTTTTATGTTGTCAAGTAAAGAGTAAATACATGAATGTTGAATAAAATTTTGCAAATGAGTAAAATTATTTACCTACCCTCTAGTATAACCAGAACAGAACAAACTCGGAAAGTATATTTCGCGTGGCGGGCCGTGCTTAGCGCCCCAAAAATGGGGCAGTCAAAATTTCCAAAATCCTGCATACATCATCAACAATTTTTATAAAACACATTTCTTGTTGATGTTTTGGCCTATAATAATACAAAAAAACTGCTGGTTTGTCAAAAAAAAAAACTTGAGCATTTACGGGTTAATCTGGTCACGGATTCGAGGTCGTTTACGCGGCGTTTACCTGACGTTACCGATAATTTCGAACGAATTTGTTGCATATCCATGGTGCCCTTTGCCTGTCAATATCACACGACATCGGGTGGATGACGGATCGTATTAAAGGTGGCTGACATCAGGCCAACAGCCGCCGCCGCTGCTTATCAAATGTACGTTTCCAGACCCCCCCCCTCCAATTCTCCGGTTATTCGCCGGAGTGCATAGTCCATTGGCTAACGCCGCACGATGCGCAAGCCGCCCAGCAGTACCCGAGGTGATCCCCTAGATCGGATCCGAACCCACATGTCGACGACACAGTCGCGATAGGGGAAACAGAGTACGTTCCAGGTTAGTCCCTCTTCGAGGAGGCTACGAGGGTGCAGAACCGTGAGTTAATCCGACCCAAATAACGTGCAGGTCATCTGGCCGAATCTGCACCGAACTGTTAGCTAACAACCCAGCTACGATACTATGTATGATCAGTACCTATTCAGTCCCCTACCTATTACAATTCTAAATGCTTAGCTTGCTAGGCAACTTAAATACCTTAGGCAACTTAAATACGATCTTCCAAGCAAAATGCATTGGCATTTGCAGCACAGGCAGTTGCAGCCAAAGATGTCGGAGACCTAAGCTTGAAATTTGTCTTCGACAGTTCCTCCGTGCTACAAGCGCTAGCAAAAAATACTATAACCTCTGTCCTCGTACTGGAATGCCACAATGCGCTTCAATCCATTGCAAGGTCAAATAGAGTGACCCTGCAATGGATTAAGGGGCACAGCGACTTACTGGGCAACGACGCGGCAGACGAACTGGCCAGAAGGGAATCAAAGGAAATAGTATATGGACCGGAACCCTCGATGCCCATACCCCAGGCCCAAATAAAAACATGGCTACGCAGGAACACCGACGGAACCCACCTTAAAGAATGGAAAAAAACGCAGGATGCAGGCAAACAAAGAACGCGGTTCTGGAAGCGCCTAAAATACTTGCCCGCAACCTCACCATAAAAAGGGACAAAATCCGTAAAGTCATAGGTGCTATGACAGGCCACTGTCCCCTAAACAAACACCTGTTTACCATAGGTGTGACAGACAGCCCTCTATGCAGAGGATGCATGAAGGAAGAAGAAACGCCACAGCAAGCGCTGATGGAATGCAGGAGCGTGGCAGAGCAACGGGCAAAAATACTACAATCTCCAGCATCTGTCCCGGAGGCCAGGCTGCTAACCTTCTGGGACAGCCTGGGTTGTCTGGAGTAGCATAAATAGAAACATAAGCCACGCACAACGGCCCAATCAAGAGGCCAAGCTCGGGAAATAGCCCAGGAAAACTAACTAACTAACTGCTTAGCTTGCTAAAAGTACAGAAAATTCAAATTCTTACCAGTGTGTGAGCCATAGATCGCCTAGTGAAGTGACAACTTGCGCCAGTACAGTTGCGAAGATGGTCAGCACTAAAAACGAAGTACTAACGCCTGATGTGAAATAACGCCTGAAGACCGACCCTGATATAATACCTGAAATTACAAATCGTTATATCATAATACATAATAAGATATAACAAAAACATTTTTTTTTAAATCCCCCCCTTCCCCCACCCCATCCCCTTTCCCAACTCTCCGCCCCCTATTTATTATTTTTATTAATAATATCGATAGGACAATTACGCCGCAAGTAAAGACGCTTCTATACGCCGATGACACCAGCTTCTTTTTTGAAAATAAAAACACCCAGGACTTGGAAAAGCTGATAAACGAGCAGATTCTTGTGGCTAACACTTGGTTTGAAAAAAAACAACTTTTCATAAACCCATCAAAAACGGTAGCGATGAAATTTTCAACTACTAAAAAGAGTGACAAAAATATTACGATTAAAATGAAATCAGAAAATATGAATATTGTCAGAAATACTAAATTCTTAGGGATCACTTTAGATGAAAATTTAAACTGGAATCAACATATCAATAATTTGTGTGCAACTTTGTCATCGCAGTCTATGCTATAAGAAAGGTGTTTCCTATAGAGCGGGGGTGGTCGCGGACCTTACGGCGACTGCTCTTGAAACGACCATCGGCTACCCGATACAGCCGGGCAAAGGATGCCGTGGTCCGCGATAGATTCGGTACACACCGTTTCACCTCGAACTCGGAACCAATCGAGAGACTGGAGTTATCTGGTCACAATTGGAAGTAAGCGCGTGAGTGTAAGCCCGCTGGGTAACATTCCTGGCTATCTCGCGGTTAAGGCGTTGGCCTCTTACGGGTTTGTGGCGGAGCTTGACGGTGGACTATTTTGTCCAAGTCTTCTGCGCTCGCTCCAGGGAGATAGAACGACTAATCGTTAAAACTTCCTGAGGTGACGGGTTCGCCCGTTGTAGTTGATAACTACAACGGGCGGCTTACTGACAGGGCCGGAGAAGTGAAGTAACGGATTGTATAGGGAGTACTGCACTGTAAACTGATTACCTCTTGTACAGATACTTTATATAACCTTACAAATTCACCTACCTTTATCTAACAATTCCTCCGTTTCTTTCGTTTCCTCGTTGTCCATTATTTGTTTCAACTCATTCTTTAACATTCCGTTTGCGTCCTTCTCCCAATGCCCTAATGACGATAGACTATCAGTGGAAGTCTTAAAATCTGATGGTTCTATTAAACCGTGTTTTTTCTCTTCCTCTTCAAGCTTGGTACTCTTCTCGAGTACTTCGGAAAATATAGAATTATGCGATATTTCGCCGAACATCCCTTGAATTTCGATAAATCCCTGAAACAAAATTAAATAATAAAATGCCTTAAAGCAGTGACTTCCAAACTTTTATATTTTGAAAAAAAACATGTTTTTATTGTCAATTTTGTTTATTATATCTACTTATTAAAGAACAATTTGAAAAGCTTTGAGCGCGCTGCGCTATCTACTGTTAGGTAAAATATCACTAATAAACAATATTAGCGATATTTTACCTACCACTAGATGGTTTATCGTGCTCATAGCTTTGATACTATAAAAAACAACTTTTTTTATTTCTCTTTTTGAGATCGAAGAAAGCCGGATAATTCGAAATCGAATGTAAGTACGATGTAAGTACCATCTCCAGTTCATTGTGCAACAATTGAAAATTGTCGTCTAATTCTTCATTGTCACTAACAGAATCGACCGCATCGGGTGATGTTATGACAATATTAACGGCGTCTGCGTATTGGCCAAAGTTATCTTCTACATCACAATCTCTATCAGACAATTATCCAAAATAGCTTGCAGCTCGGTAGCAGTAAGAACTTTCTTTCGACTAATCATTCTGAGTCTTTACGAATTAACGCTGTCAGGTTGTTCTTTATACAAATAATAACCCTAAAATGCACACGATATTTGTTAACAGATATCTCAAAATGAAAGCAGTTACTACTTCGTCTTCTTCTTTATTATTATATGGCAATTCACCCAAGACCCCTCCCCCAACCTTTCCCCAACCCTTTTCTCACTCTCTCTCCTTCTCCCCCAAACCCTCTCTTCCTATCTCCTTTCTATCTCCCCCAACCCTCCCCTTCTCACTCTCCCCTTCTCCCACCTCCTTAACTACCCCTCCTCCTACTCACCCTTCACCCCATCCCCCACCTTTCCCAAGCCTCCCCACTCACCCGGAAAACGAGCAGATGGCACTTTATTTTTTTATTTTTCTCTTTCGATGCCTTTATTATTGTTCTTTTTTAATTACATATCTACAGATCGAGAGTTTTTTTTAGACACCTCAACTAAATTTTTACAACTATCCGTTCTCTCAATTTGGCGGTTACAGGAAAAACACGTTTAAATTTTTTGATTTTTCTCTTTTTATGACTTTTTTATTTTGCTGTTTGGGTGACACATCTACAGACCGAGAGCTTTTTTTAGACACCTTAACCAAATTTTTACACTTAGCCGCTCTCTCAATATGGCTATTACAGGAAAAAACACTTTTCAAAATAATATATAGATGATACCCTCATCGAGGAGAGAATATTAAAACCATGTTTTCAAAACTTACGTTCTTCAAAATTACGATTTTGTCGGCGTCCTTCAAGTGATGCACCTGATGCGTGACTAGTATTCTTGTTTTGCCTTTGAGGAACTTCTCTATGCAGTCTTTCATAAGCATTTTCCCCACCTTTGTATCGACCGCTGACAGCGGATCGTCTAACAAGTAGACATCAGCCTGAAAAATCAAAAATAATCGTAAGGGAACGGCTACATCGATCCGGCAACACTGGAAATTGAAAAAAAATATTTTAGATTTAAAAATAATTAAAAATACCTTTCTATAAACTGCTCTAGCCAGGTTTATCCTTGCTTTTTGTCCGCCGCTCAAACTAACCCCTCTTTCCCCTACAATAGTGGCGTCACCTTTGGAGAACTGTTTCAAGTCTTTTGTTAACGCACACACTTTGATGACCTGAAAAGGGTGAATTAAAACAAAATCCTAATTATTGGGAACTCCGTATTATACAGAGCTGGTCATGAAATATAGGGGAGACAGGGGTGGCACGTTCTACATTGTTGTTAAAAAACTTTTTAATTAAATAAGTTAATTGATTTAGTCGACGGTGTAACAAATAGAATCACAAATTAAGGTAGACATTAAGAAAATAAGGCAATATTATATTTTTTCCAAAAGATGGCATCTGTCCAATGTGTCCCCCTAATAAAAGAGACTCTAGACATCCAAAAATAGCATCTGTCCAATGGGTCCATCTAATAATCCCTTTAAACTTCTACGTAACGTAATGTCGAAACCGTTACTAAAAATTTTCTATTACGCGCTTGCACACAGCATTATATCATATGGGATTCTTGGTTGGGGCGATGCAGCACTATCACACCTCGATCCACTTATTAAAGCTCAGAAGGCGCTGTTAAGAGTTGTCAACAAGAAACCGTTGAGATACCCGTCTGAGCAACTTTTTCGTGAGTTCTCTGTTCTTGACGTACGGCAAACATTTGCTAAAACGATAATACTCTATTATCACAAACATAAAGAATTGCACCAGCAAACAACCCATAAAATTATAACACGAGCGATAACTAATAGTAACCACATAGTGCCCAAACTGAATAGTACCCATGCACAGAGACATTTTCTATACTTGGCACCGTCGTTGTTTCTATAAAACTAAGGATATACCCGGCATTTATACTCAAGGTATAAATATAAAAATAAATATAAACAAAAAAAGACTAACCCACTGGTTGATCACCCAGGGAAGGAAAGAAACTGAAAAACTAATTTGCTTTATTCCTAGCTAACGTACCATTCCTAACACATTATTATTCACCTACCATATATTTATGATTGGCATGCTTTTGTTCTTTATATTATTATTATCACGTACCTTTTAAGATTTTTTGAAATTTTATTTTTTACTAAAATTTTAGTTTACTTGATTTTTTTTTCACTGCATTCTTCAAAGTATTTTTTTATTTAGCATTAGGCGTACTTAATTATACGAATCTGAACCTACCGTAGTGCGGACGTCTCGTGCGATCCAGTTAGGTTAGGTTTTATTTACTTGATTTACTTTTATTTAACTGATATTATGATTTTTTGTAAAATAAAGAATTTGAATTTGAATTTGAAATTTGAATAAAAGAGACTACAGACATCCAAACGATGGCATCTCTCCAATGTGTCCCCATAATAAAAGAGACTCTACACATTCAAAAATGGCATCTGTCCAATGTGTCCCTGTAATATAAGAGACTATGGACATCCAAAAATGGCATCTGTCCAATGTCATCTCCTAATAAAAGAGACTCTAGCATCCAAAATATAGCATCCGTCCAATGTCTTCCCCTAATAAAAGAGACCCTAGACATCTATAGTAACATGAAATAAAACGTATTATCATGAAATTATGAAATCATGAAAATCGTATATGATGAAAACCGTTCATTCTTCGTTAAAAACGCACCTCTTCGTAACGACGTTCTTCGTACAGTTCACCAAACAAAATATTGTCTTTTATGGTGCCGGCGAACAGCCAGGGTTCTTGCGCGGAGTATGATATCTTCAAGACGCCCAAATCCAGACTGCCTCTCATGGGCTTTAGCTCGCCGAGCAACAGCTGAAGAAGCGAACTCTAAAAATAAAGAAAAAAAAACACAGGGTAGCAACTAATGGCCCGTCAACAAACAATCAAGGAAGTTTAATTTCCTATTATTATGTTTTTTACGTAATCGAAGACTATCGCCCCGAAAGTTTACAACTCACTATGTGAAACCACGAAAAACGTGAAAAATTATGTAACTTTTAACCCTTGGAGTAAATGGGTATTTTCATGGATGCATCTGTACAGCTCTTTTGCAGGATTTTCGGCGACATCTCGACTTAAAGTACTATAACTACGAAACTACTACACCAATCATAAAAAGAACAACTGCACAATGATTGCATTGAAATTTCGAATATAGAATATTGAAATATCATTTTGTAAAACAATTAGATAATTATGAATAAATATGAGAACGTCAAAGAAGTGAAAAAAACGCGCGACCAGATTTGGTCGACTCGTACTCAACGGATAATTGTTTCGCGACCAGATTTGGTTGACTCATACTCAACGGGTTAAAGGTAAAGTAAAAAACTGGCTTCTAGATATTGGGCGTTCAAAAACTAAAGATCTTATTAATACTGTAGGGTGAATATTAAAAAAATATGTATTTGTAAAATTGTGCAATATTACATATCATTTTCTTATACATATATATATATATTAGAATGTAGTGTTTATTTATATATTTGTATATATTATTACTTATTTTCCACTTTAATGTATTGAATTTAATGTAAAGTTTACTTTATTTTAGTCCTTAATTGCATACATATTTTTTTTCTACTTTTTACTTTAATTTGTGTAAACAACACATTTGTTCGATTTAGAAATATTTGAAAATTGATCACCTTCGTCAGTTCGCGAGTTACAAAAATACAGTTGGTATAACACAGCACAGCCAGAGATAGACCTTCTAGGTCTAGTTGGTTGTGCGATTTCGCCTCTTTCGGATATGCTAGCATATTTATATGCATAGAGCTATGTTTTTCGCTATAATAATGTTTGTTCTTAATTATTCCTCATGTACTATGCATGTCCTTGTATTTTTATTTCTTGTACGTTATAAATAAATAAATAAATCGCGTTTTTTGACATTATAAAAAGGTTTAAAAACGAATTTACCGCGTGTATGTTGTAACAACCGCCATTGTCCTAGACAACGGCGGTTGCAACATCGCATAAAGTCGGTTGTCACAAAATTCACGCGATAAATTAGTTTTTAAACATTTTTATAAATATGGTTCTCTATCTGATTAATGTAAACGACCAGTGACTGATAAAGAAAAATCGGCTGTGTCGGCCCAAGACATTCCCCGCAAGTAGACAATTTTAGTGTATCAGATTGAATATCTCCAAGGTCGTTATTATCGGTGTACGTTATTTCAACATTCTGACTACGGTTTTGAAGAAAACTTTTACGAATCATACTCACTTTTCCAGATCCCACTGGGCCAACGATAGCGCAGAATTCCCCTTGCTGGACGTTGAGTTCCAGATTTCGTAATGTGGTGTTTTTCGTCTGCTCGATTCTCCAGTCAGCGCTGACGTTCTTGAGAACCAACGCGTTGTTGTTTGCTGAGTCTTGTATTGATGGAATCTCTTCGTCGACCTCGTCCAACAAAAGAAATTCCTGAATACATAACAAGCAATTAGTAATATGAAATCGAAGACTATCGCGGTGGTTTGAATTATAAATAGGATAAAAACGAATTTACCGCGTGAACTTTGTAACACACGTCGTTTCGGCGATGTTGTAACCACCGTTGTCCAGGGTTGACTACCCTCACTGAGAAAAATATAACGCTGTAATACACGGGAATGCATGTTTTGAAAGGGATTACGTATAAAACATGTACTGTGTTCCGTAGGGAGTTAATGGGCCCTTGCTGAGTTGGCCACGAAGACCCATTCTGTTCAGGGTTGGTCACACTCACGGGTCAACACCTATCCGACGGCCTCCACGCATGAAGTGCGAGCCTGGGTAGGACTCTGGCCTTATGGTCAGTTTCTCCTAGGAATCAAACTTCTCGCGCTCCTGGACGGTCTGCGTACCGTGCGGCGTTAGCCAATCGACTGTGCACTCTGACTAACATCTTGCGGTGTCAATTACAACGGGCGAGCCCGTCACCACAGGACGTTTTAACGATTATTCGTTCTATCGCCCTGCAGTGAGCGTAGAAGACTTTGGACAATACAATCCAACGTCTAGCTACGTCACAACCCGTGAGAGTCCAACGCCTTACCGCGAGTTAGCCAGGAATAAACCCGGCGGGCTCGAGATACTCGCGCCCTCACTTCCAATTGTGACCAGATTTCTCCGGTCTCTCGATTGGTTCCGAGTTCGAGGTCGCTTGCGCGGTCCTCTCCCTTACGAAGCGGTGAAACGGAGTATACCGAATCTATCGCGGACCAAGGCGTCCTTTGCCCGGCTGTTCACCCAGGATCGGATGGCCAATGGTCATTTCAAGAGCAGTCGCCGTAAGGTAGGCAACCACCCCCGCTCTATAGGAAACAATACAGTTCACAGACTCCCCCGACTGTTAGTCGGAGAGCACAATCGATTGGCTTGCGCCGCTCGGTGCGCAGACCGTCCAGGAGCGCCAGAGGTTTGATTCCCAGGGGAGACTGGTTGACCCAGTGTCCTACCCAGGTTCGCACCCCATGCGTGGAGGCCATCGGATGGGTGTTGACCCGTGAGTGTGACCGACCCTGAACACATGGGTCATCGTGGCCACCTCATCATGGGCCCGTTAGCTCCCAACTCTGACTAACAGTCGGGGGAGTCTGGAAGCAGTACTGTTTCCTATAGAGCGGGGGTGCTTGCGGACCTTACGGCGACTACTCTTGAAATGAACAGCCGGGCAAAGGACGCTGTGGTCCGCGATAGATTCGGTAAACACCGTTTCACCGCTTCGTAAGGGAGAGGACCGCGCAAGCGACCTCGAACTCGTAACCAATCGAGAGACCGGAGTAATCTGGTCACAATTGAAAGTAAGGGCGTGAGTGTCGGCCCGCTAGGTAACATTCCTGGCTATCTCACGGTTAAGGCGTTGGCCTCTTACGGGCTTGTGGCGTAGCTAGACGGTGGTAGCAACCCGAGTTGTGTTCCATAGGTATGTTTCAACATGACGCATAACGGTGTAGTTACCATGTCAAGGGCATAGTATCTAAACCGCACATTTATTACGGCGCACAACAAGATCTTGCTTTTACCATGACAGCATGTTATTACATACGTAAGGTTACAGCCAATTCCAAGAAACAGTTAAAGCTATATTAAACGGTTATTTTCGTATTACCCGTACGAAGCATGGTGAAACATATAATCGAGTTGGAGTTTCAAAAAAAATCCTTGCAGTTCAACAAACTTACGATTGAAACATCCTTATTCTAAATTAAACCGTAGTAACAAAACGGCATTGTAGGAAGAAATCCAATATTTTTCTCAGTGCTGGACAGCGGTGGTTGCAACATCACCGAAACGTCTGGTATTATAAAGTTCACGCGGAATTTTTTTAAAAACGCATTTTTATACTATTTTTATAAATCAATTGAAAGTTAAAGCAATTAGTGACTTGAAACAGCTTTAATTAAATAAAGTATTGGATTGCTACCCGACTTACTGCGATTTGGAAACCAGTATTTTACTAAAAAATGAAACGTGTAGATAACAATCAAAGTTCCTTAAATTGATTGTTATGTTTAGTATAGCAAGCTTTCGTGGTACAACATTATGGATGCGCACTGTAGATGGCGCACTAAACATGCCTATGAGGCTTTAAACATAAACTATGACTGCCATCTATATGTTGCGTTTCGTAGTAAAATACTGGTTTCCAAATTGTAGTACGACGTTAAACAAGCCGCTATATATAATCAATGCTGTTATAGTTTGACCAGGCAGTGGTGGAAACGTGCCATCAACAACATTTTAAAAAATCGGTTGTGTCACCCCAAGACTATCCCGGTAAACAGACAACACCCCCCCCCCCCCCCGTTGCGCGAAACCCCCTAGCCCCCCCTCTTCAAACGCCCCCAAACCTCTTCTTATTCAACCATCAACCATCCTTCACCCTCCTCCACCGCCACTTCAAACCACCCTTAAAACCCTCCCCTCCCTCCTCTCTCCCGTCCATCCATCTTTCCTCACCAATTTACCCTCCACCCACGCTTACCCCAAACCTCTCCCTATCTCTCCTACCCCCCCCACATCCTCCTTCTTCCCCTCCTCCGACCTCTCCCCATCCTCCCCCTTAACCTTCCCTAAGGACACCCCCTCCCTCCCCTTCCTCGTCCACCATTCTCTCCCTCTCCCCTCCTCTCCCCCTCTTTCCCTCTACCTTACCCTTCTATTCCCTTTCCTTTCCCGCCTTCTTTCTTCCCCTTTCCCTTCCCCCAACACTTTATCCCTCCATATCTCTCCCCCTCTCCCCCCAACCCACAATTATCCCCTCTACCCACACCTCCCCCAACTCCTCCCCCAAATCCCTTCCCAAACCTTCACTCTCCCTGCCCTCCCCCAAACCTCCCCTCTTACCAAGTCATCCCCAGGTCAACCACCCCCTCCAACCCACTCCTTAACTCCCCCACAATTCTCTAATTTACCTTCCCCTTTCCCACCCTTTCCCTTCCTGTTCCTCCCCCCCCCCCCCCTCCCCCCACGTTTGCTCCCCCATAAAACCCCCTAACCACCTCTCCCTTCAACCCCACCTCGTATCACCTCCCCTTAGCTCCCCACCCCCACATTCTCACCCTACGATACCTCCGCAATGCGCACCCTTTTCCCCCCCAACCCCCCCACCTATACCCATAACCTACCCAACAACACCACACCCCCAAAACCTCCTTTGCATCCTAAGCACTTGGCGGCTCAACGTTATTATTTGATTAATATGTATGCCGGTTTTTTTTGTGTCGCTTGTATAAGAGTCCTCTGGTGGACCGATTTCAATCACAATCTTTTTAACTACTGCTATGACCAAGACGTGATTCCAGCGTGCTAAATTTCAGCTTAATAGGATGAAGCGTTTGGGCGCTATTGTTAAGGAATACACACAGACACACAGACACAAAGGCGCACAGACACACAATGCGTTCACAATATTATATATACAGACACGGACAGAGAGAGAGTGGGAGAGAGAAACATACCTGTATTCTTTTCGCTGATATCTTGGCCTCCCCCAATGTGACGAGAGCCAGGGGGAAAAAGTACGAACAGATCATCTGCAGGATATTGAAGTACTGTGCCATGGAGAAAACTATGCTGGATTTGGGAACACCTCCCAGCATGACGAAAGTCACTATGGTCGCGTAGAGAGTCAATCGTTCCGTGAAAACGACCAGTCCGGTGGAGAACCCACGTATCAGCGACGTCGTCGTGATTAGCTTCATCTCTTTTCTAAAAAAAAAAAGATTTAAAATATTGTAAAAAGATTTAAAACATTCTGGTAAAATACAGAATAAATAAATTAGGAATTTCAGAAACCCACATTCAAATCACACTAATCATGAAATGAATTTTTTTGTTGTTTCTAGACACATATTTTAATGCAGAGTAGGTAATTCCGAAAGTGTTAGGACTCTCATACATTTGAAATAGGAAAAAAAATAAAACGGGGTATTTCATCCTATCAACTCATTTTTACCCTACTATAGATATTTCGCAATATTAAAACGCAAAACAAAACCAAATGTACTCCATGACAAATACGCTGAATCATAATATCATAAGATCGTATAAGATCATAGAATCATAAGAACCCCCCCCCCCCCCTTCCCCCTTCCCTGCATGCAAACCCCTCAACCTACAATCCGCCCCCCCCCCCCATTGCCTCCTCCCAAACAAGTAACAAACACCCAAACCCCCCTCCCACCCCACTCCCCAAGGCCCCTCCCCAACCACCCTCAACCCTTGATAGTGATTGATTATGATAGCAAATCTACTATAGCATTTTTGTAGTATTTTCCAAAATGGTTCGTAGCTCGGCTATCCTCGGGCGACTCGATGTTATTATTTGAATAAAATGTATGGCGGATTTTTTTTGTTTCCGCAATTAAGAATGTGATTTCGTCACATCTGTGTATCGAATTTCAAGCCTCTAAGTTTAATATTTCGAGATAAAAGTATGACTGGCGCGCTTGTGGTGGTCCGATTACAACCACATTCTTTTCAACTCTTGCCATGACCAAATGATGCCTACATACCAAATTTCAGCTCAAATTTCCTATGCCAGGAAAGTAAATTGGGTTGTGGACCCTAAGACTTTCCCGGCAAATAGACAACCCCCACCCCTCCGTAACCCTCCCCTTCCTCCGCGCGCCAACCCAACCACCACCTGCGCGCCACTTCGCGTAGTATTTTCCGTGGTATTAAAATGGTGTATTTCCAAAAAAATATGTAGTATTTACATAAATATGGCGGACCTTAAATGGTATTTATGTCGATTGTATACGAGATCGTTCAGTAGGCCGGTGTGTGGTCGAACGGTCGGCCGGTAAATTAAAAATGTAAATAATAGTAAATGTGTTTTAAAAACAAGCTTTTATTAAACTGCTGTATCCTGAACCAACCATGGCTGGGTGCAGTCGTTTTAAGACTTACCGCGACAGGGCTGCCGCTATAGGGTTGGCTGCAGCACAAACACGAAATGCTATATATAATTCAATTATGATAGCCCGTTCTAAATTCCACTATGGCATGGCTGCTGCACCCAGGGTTGGTTTGGGACAGAGCATTTTAACAAAGCTTCTTTTGAAAAATGTGTTTTCTATTAACTTATGCTACTGTTCAGAGGCCGTGCCGGCCGTGGCGGCCAAAAGCTAGTAGTAGTAGTAGTAGTAGTAGATGGAGTGGGGGGCTTGTTTCCAGCCCTTGATGTCACCTAGATCTGTAAGGTCTTTTGTAACTACCCACTGTGTGGTTAGGTCAATTGTCAGCTAGTAGCCCGGTACTTCTTACCAGACTAAGTAGGTCACTGACCTTCAAGTTGGGCAGATCGCTGGGTTCGAGAAAGGCTCGTCCCAGTAAACTGTGTCTTTTGGCGGCGAGCCCTGGACAGCGGCCAACAATGTGTATGCTGTCTTCAGGTTCCTCGCCACATATTCGGCAATCCTTGCTCTCAGTCAAGCCAAGGTTGAATAGATGAGCTCTAAGGGTCGTGTGACCGGTGAGGAGACCGATAGTGGTTCTAAGGTTCTTCTTGCTCATGTCAAGTAGGGCCTTGGTTTTCTTCTGTAGTGGTTGCTCCATCATGGCTTTTGCCTGGCGACATCCCTGACTCTGATTCCAGGAAGCCCGATGTTCCTGCTCCAAGCAGTCCCTGATGATTTTCTTACCTGTAGCGAAGGGGACCCCTACAGCTGGCTCCACTGGGCAATCCAGTGTGCCCAGTTTTGCCAGTCTATCGGCCTCTTCGTTTCCGGGTATGCCTTGGTGACCCGGTATCCATATTAGGGTGATTTTGTTGGATTTTCCCAATTTGTTGAGCTCCTGCATGCAGTCCCAGACCACAGAAGATTCTGTGGTGGCTTTAGCCAGAGCGTCCAGTGCTGCTCTGCTGTCAGAGCAGATGAGGATTTGTCTGTTTTTTACCTCAAGTCGACTTTGTAGTTTTATGCATTCCAATATGGCAAGTACCTCGGCTTGGAAAACCGTAGCGTATTGTCCAAGGGGGATGCTGATTCTGTGGTTGGTTTTGGGGCCGTACACGCCTGCCCCAAAACGTCCATTTGTTCCTGATCCGTCGGTGAACCAGGCGTCTGCGTTGTGGCTTTGAAGTCACTGCGGATTTTTCCATTCTTCCCTGGTGGGGATTAGGATTTTATAGGATTTCTCTACCGAAATTTTTTTCCGTAGTCGATCCTGGGTCAGAGTGAATGGGCTTTTGTGGAGGAGGTTTAGCTCAGGATGATTGTGCCCTCCACGCTTCCACTCGCCCAAACACTTCAGTCTGTATGCTGTAAGTCTGGCGGAGTGGATGATGAGCTTGTCCAGAGGCGGGCAGCAGAGTGCCACCTCTAATCCCGCTGTTGGGGTGGTCTTCATGACGCCAGTTGCAGCCCTCAGGTAGTTACCTTGAAGGCTTTTAAGCATTTTTACTGCCTCAAGCTTTTTCACCCTGGACCACCAGACTATTGCAGCATAGGTTAGTCTAGGCAGCAGTACTGCCCTGTAGAGCCATAAGGCGACCCTGGGTTTGAACCCCCAGGTTTTTCCCATGACTCTTTTGCACGTCCACAACGAGGCATAGAAGGTTGTTCTCTTGCGCTCGAGGTGGTGCTTCCAATTGAGCTTTGGGTCTAGATAGACTCCAAGGTATTTAACTACTGTAGCGTATTCTATCTCCTTATCCCAGAGCTTGAGACACTCAACGGGTTCGGGTTTGTATTTTCTGGTGAAAATCATGGCCTTAGTCTTGCTTGGATTAGCGGATAGACCTCTGGCCTGGCACCAGTCTTGGGTGGTCTTAAGTGCTTTGTCCATGAGCTCCTTAAGTATTGATAGGAAGTTTCCTCTGACTACTATGGCCACGTCATCAGCGTAGCCGTAGACAGAGAGGCCTAGGTTTTGTAGATCTATTAGGAGTTCGTCTACAACGATGCTCCACAAGAGGGGGGAGATGACTCCACCCTGTGGACAGCCCTTAGCAGGGATTCCCGTGATGGAGGTGTCGCCTTGATAGACGGTCAGATTCCTATTTGATAGCATACTCAATGTCCAGTCAATAATGGTCTCTGGTATTCCTCGTCTGTGGGCCAAAAGCTATATTGAGCCTAATTTTGTGGCCTGGTTGTGAGAACACAAAAAAGAATTTTAATAGAAATATACCGGATTTTAAAAACCCGGTCCTTAAGCTATCATTTCGCCAAAACGGAATTGGTAAATTATTTAAATATTAATTGTAAATTATCTTTATTCTATAAAATCGAAGACTATCGCGGTTGTTTGACATTATAAATAGGATAGAAAACGAATTTACCGCGTGAAATTTGTAGCACCCGACGTTTCGGTGACGTTGCAGCCGCCGTTGTCCAGGGTAGACTGAAGAGCTGTTAATCCGTTGTTTTGCGGGTAGGCCGCGTACCGCTTCCGCCACTGCGTAGGTTATAACGGTGGTGGGGGGCCGGGCTCGGAGCGCGGGAATTTTGAAAATCCGTCCTGCACACAACACTCACTGTATCCTGTTTTACGTCTTTGCGTTCGGCGTTCGGCGGCGGGAACATTTTAAGAAGAGGGTTCCACGTAGAAGAGAGTTTGTAACCGTCGTCTCTGTTAAAGTTAACAGAGTTTGTAACCGTCGTCTCTGTTAAAGTTAACAGAGACGACGGTTACAAACTCTCTTCTACGTGGAACCCTCTTCTTAAAATGTTCCCGCCGCCGAACGCCGAACGCAATGACGTAAAACAGGATACAGTGAGTGTTGTGTGCAGGACGGTTATTCTGTTATGAGCATGAGTGTTGTGTGCAGGATCTTTATTCTGTTACTGTTTTCCAAATAAATAAAAACGAGCGAGATTTGTCTTCAGTTTTGATTGTAATAAAAAATACTATTTACACCAGCGTTTGGTATATTTGCATAGTACCAAGACAGTTTTGGGAACTTCCATACAAAAAATATAAGAAAAAATGTTTGAAATTACGTAATTTCCAGAAATGTTATGGCCAAACATTATTTTTTTCTCTTTATTAAAGATACTTTTGAGTGATATAAAAAATAACACAGTGATCTTAAGTTATTTTATTAATAATGTAATCTAATTTTTACTTTATAAAAAATTTTCATTTGATAATTTATTATATTATAATTGAAAAGCCAGATCGACTATATTCCGAAATCGTAATTCGTAATTGGCCACTGCCAACGGTGGGACGTATTCCCTTGTCGCCGCGGTATACCTATACAACTTTATGTATATATGGTAATTTCGGGAGAGATGGACCAGCGGGAGAGACGGACCACCTAAATTTCTCCCAAACTCAAGTTATTTTTTAAAAAACTGGCAACACTGAAATGGTCCTATCGAAGCAGCTGCGAATTGTACAAAATTAGACGGCCGTATTTTGTTTCGCTTTTTAGAAAAATTGAGAAAAATGTTTTCACATTGTAAGTTTTTTTTCTGTGGTAGCAGTCATAACGAAAGTATGTAGCGAATATTGAATTTCTATTATTAAAACTAGCATCACTGTACTTGCATGTTTTCAAGGCGGCTATATAGCCCCGAAATTTTTGATAAACTTTTATGCCTATAGCGTGAGGGGGTAAACAGTCTGTCCTCGCGATTTAGGAGAGATGGACCAGACACCTTTCCATTTTAACTTCTTCCCAACTACAGTTTTTTTTTTCAAAACTGACAACATTGAAGTGGTCTTGTCGAGCCAGCTGGAAAGGGTGCAAAATAAGACAAAAAATGCTTACACAGTGTCAGTTTTTTTATGCTTGCAGTCACAACAAGGTCATAGCAACGAATATGCACTCCCACAATACACGCAGACGTGATGACGTTATCCTGCCTAAAGTACGCCTTACGCAGACACAAAAGTCCTTTGGATATTTGAGCTATAAGCTCTTTAACCAGCTAACACTCTCCACAAGAAAGATGGAAACAAAAGCGTTTAAAAGATTTATTAAACAAAAGCTACAATCCACACATGCTTTTTATGATTTTTTTGAGCATGCCAATTCTTTCAAATGGGAATAACATTAAATGTAACTTTTAGGTACCTCATTTTAGTTCGTATTGTTTAATAATAATATTATGAATTTAATATTTAATATGTAGATTACAATGTGTAATGTAACATACCTGATCATATACAAACGTTGTTTTTTCCAATTTTGTTTTGATACTTCCTATTGTGTGATTATTTTTTGTATAAAGTGCTTGATGACTATTAATATTCTTATAATAATTATCTATTTTATATGTGTACTCATGTACATGGATTCAGCTCTATTTTTTTATTTTTTATTTTTTTATTTGTCTGCTGTGTAAAGCCGACTTTAGTCAACGCTATTGGTCGAATTAATATTTATGCTTTAATCGTTTTATATCTACATTTAAACTGACGAATTCTAATATGCGATAATTAGCTTTAATTCATAATTCTTGCTTTTATTGTATATTCTGAATGAATAAATTGAATACTGAATACTGAATATTGAATTTGTGTGATTAAAATTAGCATCACTGTACTTGCATGTTCTCAAAGCGGCAATATAGCCTAAAAAATTTCGATAAACATTTATGACTTTAGTGTGAGGGGTTGAACCGTCTGTCCTCACGATATAGAAGAGATGGGCCAGATATATTGCTAGTGAAATGGACACTTCAAATTTGGTTTTTTGAAATTTTGGTAGTTGTTTGAGTATTGTGTATTTGTTGATGTTTAATTTTCGAATCGTCAGAAATGCGTTTAACCTAAGTGAGTTTAAAAGTGGCTTTTAGAGAAAAATGGACTAAGGTTGTTCTAACCAATGCTGTTAAGGCCTCTGAAATACGGACTGGGAATGAATAAAGCCGCAAAAACACTTGAAACATAAAATCACGTTTAAGCGGACCTTAAAGAATAAAAAATTATCCAAAGTATTATTTATTTTTTCTAGATCCATCTCATCTAAGTAGGTGGTCCAACTCACCCATAGGTGTGGGAGAGATGGACCGAGGCTACCTTTTCTTTTGAATCTAAAATTGTACCTTTAAGAAACAGTCGTTTTGCTATATATATTTTATAAATAGCATATTCAGATAATACCATAAGCGTGTGTTTTACTCATTCACAAAAAAAATGGGCCCCAAGTGGTCCAAGTGGTCTATCTCTCCTCAACCTATATCGAAAGCGCGCGGGCGCGTGGCATTGCAAAAATATCTAAATTTTTAGTCGCGTCAACTCGGAAGGGAGCCGTAACAACGAAGGTGATTATATTATACTATTGATAATATTGTGCTTTTCTTGAAATAAATGAAAAAGAAATTAATCATCACGTTTATAAATAATGATATAATTATATACGTACTGCCTTTTTTCGTTGACCATCTTCTCGAAAGGTGTCTCCCAAGCGTACATCTTGATGACCTGGATCCCGTTCACCAGTTCGCTCATAAGTTTTACTCGGTTGTCCGTCCTCACGGCTATTTTGGCCCTCAATTTCGTCTGGTATCTGCTTAGCACTCCCTGCACCAACACCGACTGGGTTATAATAACTGCCACGCCGGCGAGTGACGTCACGCCGACGTCACACCACATCAGATAAGTTATCAGCGTCACCAGGAAGAGAGCGATCCATAGGAAATGGAGATACACCGCCGCCAGGTCGAACCTGTTCACGTCGTTTGACATCAGATTGACGATGTGGCCAGCAGCCGTCTTCTTCATCGCGGATTTGTTCAGCTTCAGTATCTATACATAAAAAGCAATTGAGAAGCTTAAATTTTCATCAGGGCATTTACGGACTCAAAACCACCCACAGAATCAGCATCTCCCTTGGATAATATGCCACGGTTTTCCAAGCCGAGATGTAATGATAATAAACATAAAACTCAAAAGTAATGAAAATGAAAAATACATCAGCATCAATTATCAATTAATCATCAATATATCTATCAATCATCAATCAATCAATCACCATTAATTAATTATCATAAATAAGTCATCATCAATCATTTATTATCAATCAATTACCATCAATTAATCATCATCAATCAATCACCATTAATAAATCATCATAAATCAATCATCGTCAGTCAATCATCATTATTCATTAATCAATCAATAGTTAATTAATCAATCAATCACCAACAATCAATTATCATAAATCGATTGTCATGAAGAATCATCAATCAATCATAATCAATCAATCAAAATCAATAAATCATCATCATCAATCAATCATCGTCAATCAATCATCATCAATCAATCGTCAATCATTAATCAATCAATGGTTAATCAATCAACCATCAATCAATCAATCATGAATCAAACACCAACAATCAATTATCATAAATCAATCATCATCAATCAATCATCATCAATCAATCTTCATCAATCTCATGACCAAAAATTATTTCACTTTGTTGTTATACATTATTTTGACAATGAATGTACTTTTTTGACTCGGTATTTTTGTATTAAACCCTTAAAATTTTGGTTGCACATCAGAACACCGTTGACTACGTAACGACCAATATTGGCGGCTTGCTCCCGGAGCGCACAGTAATATTATTTTATAATTCGAAGGCATCCTTTAAATCCATACCAAATATCTCATTATTACCATAGATACATAGACGGCTGCTAGAATAACTTCGCGCGTCATTTCGCGGATATTTCTGGTAAAATTCTATTGTCAAACATATATTTTTTTTTTCGAGAAATCATCAAAAATTTTATTGGTTTTTATAAGCTAATATCTAAATATGTTTGTATATAAATAAGCAAAAAGAAATATTAAATTTGATAGAGAATCTAATAAAGATCATGAAAGTGTTTGCAATTTCTAAATAGGGTTCCGTATTTTTCCGTAAGACAAGTACAAGTTAGAAATGCCGAGTTTTTTTTCACTTTTTTGATTTTCTTATATTTATTAATAACTATCTAATAGCTTCACAAAATGAAATTTCATTATTCTATATATGAAATTTCAATTCGATCATTACACAGTTATTCTTTTTATGATTGCTATAGCAGTTCCATAGTTATCGTACTTTTTGTCGAGCGCGGCGATATTGCAAGAAATTCCAATAAATTGCCGCGGTCTGCCAGGTAATTTGGTCGTTACGTAGTCAACGGTGTTCTGATGTGCAAACAAATTTGGTCGTTACGTAGCCTAAGGTATCAACCACAAGCTTGAGGGTGATATTAACTCCCACTATAAAAGTGCCTTTGGCTGTTAAGTAAGAAATACTAACCTTTCGATATATCAGAGAGCAGCACGCTATTCTGACCCTCATGCCTATCCTCTGCTGTCCCAGCATCATGTGGTTGAAGTTTATGGAGTTCAAGAATGAAAACAGAGACAGTAAGAAAGCGTATATATGGGCTTCTTTGTACGACATCGTACTATCCGGGTTGAAGTATGATATTAATAAAGCTAGTATAAATGGCAGGCCGGTGCTGAAAAAGAAATAAAAAAAGAAATAAAATCAGGTGTGTAGCCCCAAGACTTTCCCGGCATGCAGACAAACAAAAATGTATTGAAAACGCGCAAAAAAAATATACCGCGCGAGATTCCGTTTTTATTTTATTTTCGTCAACACGCTTCTACAAGATACAACTAGGGTTGTCGACTACAGCGGGCGAGCCCGTCACCTCAGGAAGTTTTATTCGTTCCTGGAGTGAGCGCAAAAGACTTGGACAAAACAGTCCACCGTCAAGCTCCTGACAAACCACAAACCCGTAAGAGGCCAACGCCTTAACCGCGAGATAGCCAGGAGTGTTACCCAGCGGGCTTACACTCACGCCCTTACTTCCAATTTTGACCAAATTTTTCCAGTTCCTCGATTGGTTATGAATTCGACGTCGCTTGCGCGGTCCTCTCCCTTACGAAGCGGTGAAACGGTGTATACCGAATCGGTGTACACAGCATCCTTTGCCCGGCTGTTCACCCAGGATCGGGTAGCCGATGGTCGTTTCAAGAGCAGTCGCCGTAAGGTCCGCAACCACCCCCGCTCTATAGGAAACAGTACTGCTTCCAGACTCCCCCGACTGTTAGTCAGAGTGGAGCGGAGAGGGAGCTAACGGGTCCATGATGGGTTGGCCACGAAGACCCATGTGTTCAGGGTCGGTCATACTCACGGGTCAACACCCATCCGACGGCCTCCACGCACGGGGTGCGAACCTAGGTAGGACTCTGGCCCTGGTCAGTTTCCCCTGGGAATCAAACCTCTGGCGCTCCTGGGCGGTCTGCGCACCGTGCGGCGCAAGCCAATCGATTGTGCACTCCGACTAACAGTCGGGGGAGTCTGGAAGCTGTATTGTTTCCTATAGAGCGGGGGTGGTTGGGTTGCGGACCTTACGGCGACTGCTCTTGAAATGACCATTGGCCATCCGATCCCGGTTCAGAGTCGGGCAAAGGACGCCATGGCGATAGATTAGGTATACACCTTTTCACCGCTTCGTAAGGGAGAGGATTGCGCAAGCGACCTCGAACTCGGAACCAATCGAGAGACCGGAGAAATCTGGTCACAATTGGTAGTTAGGGCGCGAGTGCCGCCCGCCAGTTAACATAACTGGCTCCTCGCGGTAAGGCGTTGGTCTCTAACGGGTTGTGGCATAGCTAGACGTCGGATTGTTTTGTCCAAAGTCTTCTACGCTCACTGCAGGTCGATAGAACGACTAATTGTTAAAACGTCCTGTGGTGACGGGCTCGCCCGTTGTAGCCGACAACTCAATATGTTAGTCAGGGTGCGCAATCGATTGGCTTATGCCGCACGGTGCGCAGACCGTCCAGGAGGTTGATTCGTAGGGGAAACTAACCCTAAGGGCCAGAGTCTCGCACTTCATGCGTGGAGGCCGTCGGATGGGTGTTGACCCGTGAGTGTGACCAACCCTGAACAGAATGGGTCTTCGTAGCCAACTCAGCAAGGGCCCATTAACTCTTCAAGATACAAACAAATGACCCTTATTTCAAAAAAAAAACTAAATCAAATTTGTTTTGTTTTGTAGAACATAATAACAGATGTATTAGCAATGCCTGCCAGTATTTATTTTTATATGTTTTTTTATATTTGTTGTTTGAGGCTTTATGAGCATTATAACACTGTGTTCGCCACCTGCTATAGTTAGTGAGTTGCTTTATCAGCATGCGCTGATGAAAGGGTTTGATACATGTGAAAACAATATATGACAAACAAAAAATAGCATTAAAAATATATATAAAGAAGTTACCGACTGCATATACCTAACTCTTCTGTAATCTCAAAAAAAAATACGTGTGGCACTCGGGGACTGCCGCGGTAAAGCTATTGCATAGCATTTTTTAACAACTTATGCAATTATAATTATTTAATTATTTTATTTATGCAGTATGAAGACATTTTTTCTGATATCAGATAACTGCGCTCTATCGGAAAACGTTGAAATTATTCCGAATCATTTGCGGCTGCGGAAGGAAATGATTCGGAATAATTTAAACGTCCTCCGATAGATCGCCGCGCACGAATTTTATTCGATAAAGCAAAAAAAAAACGGATATTATTCTTTGACTATTCGAAAAAAATCGTAGATAAAAAGATAGATAATTAAATTATCTTTAAAATGGTGCAAGTTTCATAATAATACGCCAGATAGTATTTGCGTAGTAGTCGTTTTTGTGTTCGGTTAGACCTAATTTCACAAATTATTTACACTATGTAATATAAACAAAATCTAAAATATTCAAAGCTAAGAATATTAGGAAAATGTTCTTGTTTAACATATATTTTTTTCGAATCGTAAGCAGTACTCGTTTAGACGTAATTATCAGTTTAAAATCATTAATTTTCGTTAAGAAATTTCTTCATTCGGTCGCCGCGCTGGCCTAGGCCCGCAATAAAAGCTATGCAATAGCTTAATAACAAAAATAAGTAGGCAGTGTTTGTTGAATACATTAACAATAAAATAAGTATCCGTATCAAAATAAATTTAACTATTAACACGGGTGGTAAATAGAGATAAAATTAGCTATTTACTGTAAGATTTTAGGTGGTATAGTTTGAGAGATATCATAAAATTAGTAACGCGTGCAAGCACCTCGAAATGTGCAGGTTCTGCCAAGGAGCTGAGGAAACTCCCCAGCACCTCATGTGTGAGTGTGGCCCGCTGATGCGTAAAAGATACACCCACTTGGGTGGTCATTACCTCCAACCTGAGGAGGTAAAGCAATCTGGCGCCAAAAGCCTGCTGCAGTTCTTAAATGACACGAGGCTTAGCGCAGAAATATAGTAGGTGGCGAACACAAAAGGTCAGCAATGGTCGGAGTGTTACAAGGCTCATAAAGACCTTAGAAAAGCCCCACTCAACAAATAAAAAAATAATAATAATAAGCACCTCGAAATACTTAGCGGACGACGGCGGCTGATGGCCCAACAATGTCAGCGTTCAGCGGAAGGCGGCGCGGGTGGCGAGGAATAAGACGCGTACGTCTCGCTCTATATATCTAAGGGTAGCGTCTAAAAAGGCAAATAAACGCCACCCTACTAAGTTAACAAATCGATTGAATCTTTACGCGAAGCGAAGCCGCGGGCAACAGCTAGTTATTTATACCAAACTAGCTGAGCCGTGCCCACTTCGTTGGGCGGTAAAACTTTTTACTTATGATGAAATTATGAGTGTGGTTCGGTTAGTAGGTACTGAGTGCTATGATTTATTTCCTGACTGCCAAAAGAAGGGTTAATTTTTACTGCATAGGTATGAATGTATTCGCATGCCAATTTGACTATAATACCGTTATTTGTGAGTTTCTTCTTGTGAGTGTCTTATTTGTGAGCGCATTATCTCTTTAACTATTTATGCAGTAAAAGGGAAATTATTTGCAATAAAAGGGAGAAGTCTTTTGTTTTAAACACTTGAGACGATAAATTTACTTATTTTGATATGAATTCATAATTGTTGATAATACGACCAAAAAACATGACCTAACGATTTAAATATTTTTTTTTAATATAAAATACTACTGTTTGTTAGGCATATGCTGTCGCTGACTTTTTTGTAGGCATTATCAAGCTCTACAACTTTTCTCTAGAACGTAATCATATATCTATCATCGTTAAGGCAGCGTTCGTTAGAAACGTTTTCGTTCGACCGTTTTTTCCGACTTACTTTGGAAATCCGACTACCACTAAAAAGTCTTTTAATTTTTCGGATTAATATATAGCCTATGACACTCACACATAAGGTGGCTTTCTATTGGTAAAATAATTTTCAAAATCGGTTTAGTAGATCCAGAGATTACTTCCTACAACGTCACAAACTTTACCTCTTTATAATATTAGTATATAGAAGCACTTACCTCAAAACAAAAATTTGGAAAGCGACGACCAGACCCCACAGCATGTAACTTGGGAAAAATACTTTAGTGATCGCCTTGGATAGGCTCGGCTTTTTCGATTTTTCTTTACATTTCTTGATCTCCGCTTCCCAGGCTCTTTCGAGGTCGTCTCCGAGCGGCGCCGACCGATCCGCGGATCTCGATTCATAGATATCTTTTGGGGTTAGATCGTTTCTGTAACCGTGCTTGATTAACGGAAGGATCCACCTAAAAAATAATTCAATACTGTAACTTCTTAAATATATATTACACTAGCTGACCCGTGCCCACTTCGTTGGGCGGAAAACATTTTTAACACGCTTTTATTAGGTCGACCTGTATGTAACTATCTAATGGAATCTAAGGTAACTAATTTAACCATCTTCCAAGGATCGTAGCGTCAGGAAAATTGGCAGCTGTATGTAGTTCTGATGACAATACAATAATATGGTACTGTCGAACTGATCTGATGAGGGAGTCGGAAGATATGAACTGGAACTTCATGATGGAACATCGTATCATAGCTGTGTTTGGACTTGTTAGAAAAGTCTTGGAATGAACTTTGACCACCATTAGGTTTCAAGGTCTGATGATGTTATTTGATGGTCTGATCATTTATAAAAGCTAGTTTTTAGTGTTATTTTTAAACTATTAATTTATTTCTTGTGAAGAAATTATGAGTGTGGTCGGTTAGTACTGAGTGCTATGATTTATTTCCTGACTGCCAAAAGCAGTGTTATATTTTTACTGTAAATATATGTATGTATTTGCATGCCAATTTGGCTATATTACCGGGTTTCAAATGAGTGAATGAAATGATTATGATTGAATAAATTATGTTTATTTTAATTGTTCAAAACTTCTCTGTATACTATATTGGATGTAATGTTATTATTTGGTACCAAAATATATTGTCTTTCAGGAGTTCCAACCCGAGATCGGTTCGCGGTTCCATGTCGTATTATCTCTTTCACCATTTATGCAGTAAACGGGAAATTATATGCAGTAAAAGGGAAAAGTCTTTTGTTTTAAACACTTGAGACGATACATTTACTTATTTTGATAATAATTCATAGTTGTTGATAATATTACCAATGAAGAATGAAGGAATCAGATGAAGCGTTTCGGCGCTATCGCGAAGGAATATACATAATTAGACACACAGACACATATAAGTGCGTTCACAATATTTTCCTTGCCAGTAAAGTAAAAAGGAAAGAAAGGCGGCGGTGGAAAGGATGCGATGTTTACCTAATATATAGAGAAAGATAATGTTTGGTCAATAACTTCGCAATTGTCCGTAGTACCAATCATGAACGATGAAATGACTACCTACTGGATAAGAAACACAATTCGTTCTGGTTATGTACTATTGTAACAATTCTCTATTCACTTACGGAAGAAGAACGAACAACAAACACAATGAATCACAAAGACTTCCGACATTAACTGACAGGAAGTGACACACAATCGTAATTTGTTATTCTCAATCAAACTACGATCTAACGTCTCTCTCTGTGTGTGCATATTCGATATAGTGCTTTGTTACCACCTATGTATGTACCCAAATCTCTATGATGTAAAGCCAATTTAGAGATAACAACTGTCAAAATATAACAGGCGCAAAATCGGCTCTCTTGAAGCGAGCCTGCTCTCAGTACATTTAGTGCTAATATTCATTTAAGGGTGGGCCATTTTTTTTAAAATTCTCAAATCCATTTGTAGTGAAAATATGCTGTCTTATTTATTTATTTATTTTTAAGCTATTGCATAGCTTTTATCGCGGGCCTAGGCCAGCGCGGCGACCGAATGAAGAAATTTCTTAACGAAAATTAATGATTTTAAACTGATAATAACGCCTAAACGAGTACTGCTTACGATGCGAAAAAAAATATATGTTAAACAAGAACATTTTCCTAATATTCTTAGCTTTGAATATTTTAGATTTTGTTTATATCACATAGTGTAATAAATTTGTGAAATTAGGTCTAACCGAACACAAAAACGACTACTACGCAAATACTATCTGGCGTATTATTATGAAACCTGCACCATTTTAAAGATAATTTAATTATCTATCTTCTTATCTACGATTTTTTCCGAATAGTCAAAGAATAATATCCGTTTTTTTTTTGCTTTATCGAATAAAATTCGTGCGCGGCGATCTATTGGAAGACGTTTAAATTATTCCGAATCATTTGCTTCCGCAGCCGCAAATAATTCGGAATAATTTCAACGTTTTCCGATAGAGCGCAGTTATCTAGTATCAGAAAAAATGAAATAAATAAATAATTATAATTTCATAAGTTGTTAAAAATGCTATGCAATAGCTTTACCGCGGCAGTCCCCGAGTGCCACACCTATTTTTTTTAATTTTACACAACATGATTTACAGACGAATTGCTATGATATTCGGTATACAGTACAATAAAACGTGCAGGAAAAACAAGTTGAACCCATAGCCGTTGGCTCATCGCATACCTAACTGAGCAAGAACGCCCGTATCTAGGGATGCTGATATTTTGACTTAGCATATTGCGAGCTGACATGTATGACGTTCGGTTATAAATTATTATTGGTATAAAGTTCAAAACATTCATTCTTGCATAATACAAATACACAAGCACAAAGAGTTATACCAATATACAAAAAAAATATATAGTAGTAAGAAATATATGTAGGTATACGTAAAATTTGTGTAAATACCACTAAAGAGCTACCACGTAAAGCAATGCTACATTATATCACACTTACCAACTAAAAAAAAAATACGTGTGGCACTCGGGGACTGCCGCGGTAAAGCTACATATTGCATAGCATTTTTAACAACTTATGCAATTATAATTAGTTATTTATTTTATTTATTTTATTTTTCCTGATATCAGATAACTGCGCTCTATCGAAAAACGTTGAAATTATTCCGAATCATTTGCGGCTGCGGTAGCAAATGATTCGGAATAATTTAAACGTCTTCCGATAGAGCGCCGCGCACGAATTTTTTATTCGATAAAGCAAAAAAACCAAATTATTCGAAAAAAATCGTAGATAAAAAGATAGATAAATTAATTATCTTTAAAATGGTGCAGGTTTCATAATAATACGCCAGATAGTATTTGCGTAGTAGTCGTTTCTGTGTTCGGTTAGACCTAATTTCACAAATTAATTACACTATGTAATATAAACAAAATCTAAAATATTAATAGCTAAGAACATTAGGAAAATGTTCTTGTTTAACATATATTTTTTTCGAATCGTAAGCAGTACTCGTTTAGACGTAATTATCAGTTTAAAATCATTAATTTCCGTTAAGAAATTTCTTCATTCGGTCGCCGCGCTGGCCTAGGCCCGCGATAAAAGCTATGCAATAGCTTAAAAGAAAAAATACGTGTGGCACTCGGGGACTGCCGCGGTAAAGCTATTGCATAGCATTTTTAACAACTTATGCAATTATTATTTTTTTTTTTCTGATATCAGATAACTGCGCTCTATCGGAAAACGTTGAAATTATTCCGAATCATTTGCGGCTGCGGAAGCAAATGATTCGGAATAATTTAAACGTCTTCCAATAGAGCGCCGCGCACGAATTTTATTCGATAACGCAAAAAAAACGGATATTTTTCTTTGACTTCGTCGACTCGAACATTGATGCAATTAGTGGCCGACGAAGGCCACAACTATCCGTTAGCATCCCGAGCTATTGAGTTAAATTCATATGTTGACGATATAATTACTGGGGCTAACGATTTTGAAACTGCAGTAAAATTACAAAAGGAGCTTGTATGCCTATTGCATAAAGGTCAATTTGAATTACACAAATGGTACTCAAATAATGAAAAAAATCTCAATTTGATTCCTGAGGAGAAGCGAGAAAAATGCAATTTTGTTTTATCTGATGGAAACTCTTCGCTTAAAGCATTAGGTCTAATTTGGAGTCCTCAGGCTGATATATTTCAAGTATTAATTCCTGAAAATATTCGTAATGTCAAAAATACAAAACGTGAAATATTAGCATGCATCGCTAAAATTTTTGATCCACTCGGCCTCGTATCACCCGTTACTGTGTATGCAAAAATTATAATGCAAAAAATCTGGTTACATAAGCTAGATTGGGATGATTCAGTTCCAGAAAGCATAACCGATTTATGGATTCCCTTTTGCAAAAATATTGTACATTTGCGTGAAATATCTATACCCCGATTAGTAATTAATACCAATGCGACTAAATATCAACTTCACGGTTTTGCCGATAGTTCAACCAAAGCTTATGGTTGTATCGTGTATTTAAGGGCAAGTGATAAACATAATAACTGTTCTGTAAAGCTATTATGTGCTAAGTCTAGAATTGCACCTATAAAAATGGTAACTTTGCCACGATTAGAATTATATGCAGCCTTGTTATTATCAAAATTGATGCACTCTGTATCATCTACATTACAGATCGGCGACCTGCATAAATTCTATTGGACTGATTCAACAATCACTTTGGCATGGATTCAATCAGATGCCTCTCGCTGGAATGTATTTGTGGCCAATAGAGTTGCTGAAATACAGGAATTGTCAGTGCCAAATTGCTGGAGACACGTGTCGTCACCAGATAATCCCGTTGATGTTGTATCACGAGGACTAGAACCGCAGCTTTTAAAAGACTGCAAATTATACTGAAACGGTCCAAGCTGGCTGAGTTCAGGTGAGAACTTTTGGGAACCTTGCACAACTTTTGAAATACCAGAGAATTTGCCAGATGCAAAATCAGTTGTATGCAATGCGGTAACCGAGAACTCAAACTATATGTTGGATTGTTGCCATAAATATTCAAATTGGTTTAAACTCCAAAGAATTGTGGCTTTTGTGATTAGATTCATTTTTAATATTAAAAAAGGAAATGTTAAAATTCACGGCCCGTTAACTACCCAAGAATTGAAAAAATCTTTTAAAATTATCATCGGTCTCGTACAGCAAGAGAATTTTGCTCAAGAGATTAGCATCATAAAATAGGCCAAAGAAACTTCCAATTTAGTGAATTTAAATTCAAGTAAAATTAAACTTTTAAATCCTTTCTTAGATGAAGACAATCTATTAAGAGTCGGTGGACGTCTTCGTTATGCTAGTATAGCGGTTGCTCAGAAATTTCCATATATTTTGCCTTGTAAACACCACGTAACAAAAATAATAATTGAGTATGAGCACCGAAGACTATTGCATGAGGCGGCGAGGACCACACTTGCCAGTCTTAGGCAGAATGTGTGGATTTTAAATGGACGTAATGAAGTTCGTCATGTAATTCAAAAATGTATAAAATGTGCTAGATTTAGAGCCAACACAGCAGATCAGATCATGGCAGATCTACCGTCTGAAAGGGTTACGCCAACACGTCCCTTTCTAAATGTTTCAGTAGATTACGCCGGCCCGATTGCGATCAAACAGTCTCGTATCAGGAAAAGCATTATTACAAAAGGTTACATTTGTCTATTTATTTGCATGTCAACAAAGGCGATACATTTGGAACTTGCTTCAGATATGTCCACCAGGTCCTTTCTTAGTGCCCTCAAAAGATTCATGTCACGTCGAGGGAAATGCGCAAAGGTTTTCAGTGACAATGGGAAGAATTTCGTCGGAGCTTCCCGAGAACTGGAAAACCTCTATAAAATATTCAGGGAAAATGATTCACAGATATACGATTTCAGTGCAAAGGAGGGGATTGAATGGCATTTTATTCCACCTAATTCTCCGCATTGTGGCGGATTACATGAAGCAGGTATGAAACTCGTCAAACATCACTTGAGGCGTGTTATGGGCAACACGACCCTGACGTACGAGGAATTAAACTCCCTTCTAATTGAAATTGAAGGTGTAGTAAATTCTCAAGTGGCGATAATCTTGAGTATTTGCTCCGGCCCACTTTCTGATTAATGACTCCTTGACATCGTTTCCGAGTGCTGATTTGAGCGATATAGACATTGGAAAACTTCAAATATACAATCAGATCACAAAGCTCAAACAGGTATTTTGGAAACGATGGTCATCCGAGTACTTAAGTACACTGCAGGAGCGCAGAAAATGGAACCGAGAAATGCCAGACATAAAAGTCGGTGATATGGTCCTTGTAAAGGAAGACAATCTCCCACCTCTCCAGTGGCGTTTAGCCAGGGTGGTCGAGGTATACCATGGCAGGGATGAGAGGGTGCGAGCCGTCTCTATCAAAACTGCCGACGGAACATATGTTCGACCGATAGTGAAACTCTGTCCATTGCCTGTGTCTTGAAAAATGCTTATGTATTTTATTAAATTTTCTAAAGTTTTTTTTGTTATTTTGCATGTACTTTGCTTTAGATCTTTGATTTTGAGTTTTTTTTGCTAAAGTTTTTGTAAATTTGCTAAAGTTTTTGTTATGAATTTGCTTGTATTTTTGCTTTAGAGTTTTTGTTTTGCTTTAGATTGTTAGTAAAATTTTGTTTGATGCTAAAGCAATGCTTTGAAATTTTGTAGAAAATTTTGATAATTTGAATTGCTTGTTTGAATTGTATATTTTGAAATGTTGGCATTTCAAAGGGGGCGGTGTTTCGTACTTAGCCTAAACCGTTCTAGCGTGGCAACTTTACATCGAGCGATGCCGCTGAACATTACATGGTCCTCATTACACGCACCTCATTACATGGTCCTTCGAGCCGGATCAGGCTTCCTTTAGGCTAAGTACGAAACACAGTCCACCGTCTAGTTACGCCACTCACCCGTAAGAAGCCGACGCCTTACCGCGAGATAACCAGGTTAATCACCCAGCGGGCCGACACTCGCGCCCTTACTTGGTCCTCTCCTTTACGTAGCGGTAATACGGTGTCTACCGAATGTAACGCAGACCACGGCATCCTTTACCCAGGCTCTTCACGCGGTACCGGGTAGTCGATTGTTCGTTTTAAGAGCAGTTGCCGTAAGGTAAACAACTACCCCCGCTCTATAGTTATATGTTCAATCAATGTTTTATAGTAATTAATTCTTAAATAAATAAATAAATAAAAATAAATATTTATTATGCCTAAAACTGTTTATTATGCTTTATGTGAATCGCTTATTACTTACGGCATAATTGGATGGGGTGGATGTGGTAAAACCCTGCTAGAGCCATTGCAAGTTGCGCAGAAATTTATATTAAAAATTATTCTACGTAGACCATATCACCATCCCACTAATGCACTTTATAAAGAAGCTAATGTCATTGATTGTAGGCAACTTTTTCTAAAAACTTCCCTCTTAAGGCTATTTTTGGACAATAACTCAAATTTAGGAATAATTCAGAACCGGCGACCAACGAGACAAGTTTGAGAAAATAGCTTAATAATACACATAATGAAAACATCATTTGGACAAAGACATTACTCATTCCAATAGGGAAATAAAAATGAATTTGACCTTTAGGGAATTCAAAAATAAATTAAAGAAATGGTTATTGAGTCATGACAGACTAACCATACATCAAATGTTAGAAATAATAGTTTAATTAAACGTAAGTGCACAAATTATTAACATATTTTTAAACATGAATGTTGAGTATATTTTTGAGAATGTTGAGTACCTTCAATTAACTACCAAAAATTATTTGACTTTGTTGTTATATATTATTTTGACAATGAATTGTATTTTATTGACTAGGTATTTTTATATTAAATCTTATATTACTTAACATATTTTAATTAGTAATGACTGTTTCTTTCTTTTCTCACATATAACTTTATTTATATTATTTAATCGAATTTTATGTTATATTTATTGCCGATTATATAATGGAATTGCATTTTATTCATTATATTATGTTTTCATTATTATTTTATTATTTTATTACTTTGAAGACCACATTTTAGAGCAATTTATTGTTATTAACTTTTTACTAAAACTTGTACATTTGTAAGCAATCAAGCAATCAAGCAAACTTGATTGTAATATTAGAGTCCTGTCCACCCTAGAACGGGCTAGTCCCAGTTGGGTGACAGAAACAAATAAGCAAAAGGTTAAGGTTTTGCCATCCTGTTCCTTTTTTATCGTAATTAATTCTTAAATAAATAAATACAATAAAATAAATAGGAGACAGTACTGTTTCCAGACTCCCCTGGCTGTCGGTCAGAATGCACAATCGATTGGCTGACGCCGCACGGCGCGGAGCTAAACCGTCCAGGAGCGCCCAGTCACAGTTTTTTTTTGTGAAAGCTAATCTGAAGTTATGTTGTATTTTTTAAATACAGTTTCAAATTTCAAATCAACGCAGCGAAAGAGGCAGCCTAATTTTGTTGACAACAACGTTCATGACCATGTTTTATGTTCTGGGCGAGCCATTGACCTGTCTGATAGATAGAATACATATTTATGCTGATTATCAAGCAATAATAAAATAATATTAAACCTATAAGTACCGAACGCAATGCCGACTCATACCGACCAACCCAATTCGGATGGGCAGCGTTCGGGAAATTACGCCATATTTTTTCATTTTTTTTTATCTAACAGCTGTTGCCCGCGGCTTCGCTTCGCGTAAAGTTTCGAATCGATCTGTCAAATTAAGTAGGGTGACGTTTATTTGCCTTTTTAGAAGCTACCTTTAGATATATAGTGCAAGATGTCCTCCTCAGATGCACGCTACCCACGGGCGTATATAAGGGGCTGGGTTTAGGGGGTTCGAACCCCCCCTTTAGCAAATCGTGGAATATTGGACAGATAGAACTGTTAATATCTGTGCCACAAAATATATTATTTAAATATGGGCTTTTATTTTGTATCCGACGACGCGATAAAATGCATTTAGTATCGAAAAATAATCCTGACGACTTGGTTTTAAAGGGTAATTTCTTAAGGTATAGGAACTTATGCAAGCATTTGATAAAAAAGACTAAAGAGGATTATTATAAAACTAAAATTGCTGAGAACAGCAATGACACAAAAAAGGTGTGGCAAATTATAAAAGAAGCAGCTAGTATCTCGAATTCTAAGCATACAATTGGAAAGTTAAATATAGACAATCGTATTATTACATCCGCAGATAATCCATATGAAATGGCTAATATAGTAAACACATTTTGCGAATGTAGGCGAATTACTGGCAAAAAAAATATCTCATGATAACTATGCAAGTAATGGGAGGGCATCTACCGGATTCACACCTTCAGATTCCTCAATTTCTTTTCTATTGACCCCTACCACGACCATTGAGGTGGCTAAAATCATTACGTCACTTAAGCAATCTACATCCTCAGGAATTGATGGCCTTACCAGCGAAGTATATAAACGTGCCAATAATCATTTGACTTCACCGATAACGTCCATAATAAACTTAAGCTTTAAATTAGGTATATTTCCAGAGTGCCTGAAATGTGCAAAAGTCGTTCCTGTATTTAAAAGCGGTGACAAAACAGATCTCAATAATTACCGACCGATCTCGATATTAAATACTCTCTCAAAAATAATAGAAAAAGTAGTCAAGAAAAGGCTAGTTGATTATTTGGATAATAACAACTTTTTGTCCCCCAAACAATTTGGATTCCGACAAGAAGTGAGCACCTCTGATGCAATTGCGGAAGTAACGAAAACAATAGTCGAGCTCGTTGACAAAGGTGAAAAATGTCTTGCTGTCTTTCTTGATTTATCGAAAGCGTTCGATACGGTAGCCCATGCTATTCTTTCACATCAGTTAATGGCAATAGGAATAAGAGAAACGCCTTATAAGTGGTTTGAAAGCTATTTAATCGGACGGACACAAATCACCTCAATTGGAGACTACTCCAGCGCAACGAAAAGCCTGTCATATGGTGTTCCACAGGGCAGTGTCTTGGGGCCTGTATTATTCCTTATATATATAAATGATCTTTACAATCTAACACCAAGTAAAGCTATTTCCTTCGCAGACGATACTGTAATAATATTCAATGATAGTAGCTGGCAGCGTGTATTTACTAAGGCAAATGCAGATAATTATGGATACTATTAAGAAATGGCTTGATGTCTCCTTACTCACGCTTAACATTGATAAAACGAAATATTTAGCATTCAGTATAGATAAGAGAGGGCAGCCATCTGCAATAAACACCATAACAATTCATCAATGCGGGAGCCTTAAACATTGTAAATGTGCGCCATTGCAAAAAGCACTATCTTTGAAGTATTTAGGCATAATTGTGGATAATCACCTCAAATGGGCTGACCACATAGACTTAGTTTCCACCAGAGTCAGGCGTCTGGCTTTCTTGTTTAGAGATATAAGGAATATTTTAGACCCCAAGACATTAAAAACAACATACTATGCCTTGTGCCAAAGTATTCTAAGCTATGGAATCATTGGCTGGGGAGCCTGTGCAAAAACGACTATTTATCCAGCAGAGGTGGCACAGAAACTAATTATAAAAATCATCACGCGTAAGCCTTACAGGTACTCATCGGAAAAATTGTTTTTGGAATATGAAGTATTGGATTTAAGACAGCTTTATTTAAAATTTTGTGTAAATTTTATTCAATTCAAATGCAACAGGACTTTCTCACAACAAATGCATCCAACAAGGCGATCCGTTGCTAAAAAAATAGATATTCCCCGAATGATGACCTCTTTTGGTCAAAGGCATTTTACTGTTTTGGGCCCAAGGACATATAACCTTTTAGAAGATGGAATTAAAACAATTCAGTCTAAAGATTGCTTTAAGAAACAGAGCCATATGTGGCTAATAAATGAAGGCCGTGAAAAGAGCCACAAATTATTTGACTATCTAGTGTGATTTTTATTTTTATTCTTATTTTATTTTTATTTGTTTATTTTACTGAGTAGGTATCTATCTATCTATTTACTATTATTATAATTTCGATTTTTATTTATTTACTCAATAATTTTATGATTATAATTTCAAATACTTCTTGATGATATTTTAATTTATTTTTTTAACATGTTTAATTTTTAAGTTTAGTTGTTAATTTTTTACTTTTTTTGTGTGCACAGGTAAAATATTTCCTGGTACACCTGCCTTAGTACAGGCCTAGGCCTAGTTAGGCGGTGTTGACGCAGTGACCAAGATACTGCAGTGTGCTCTATTTTTCGCTACTGGTCCAAACACATTTTTTTTTGTAATGCTGCAGTAAATTATTTATTTATTTATTTAAAGCAATGCACATAATAAGCGACAAGCGTAACAAATTATATTTAATATCTACACTGCACTAAAACCCACAGCAAGTTGTGTCACGCTTATAGTGAAGATCGGTCCCATGTCGCCCAACTAAGTATGAACACTTGTTCTAGGGCAGACATATTAAACAAATACTAGTTTCAAAAGAAAACATAATCAAAAGAAAAAAAAGTAGTTTAAACAAAAAGAAAAAAAGCGAAAATGGAAAAAAAACATTGAATTAAATATATGTAAATATGCATAAAAATAAAATATGTAAATATATAATTATATACACATATCCTTCAGTTAATAATAAACTATATAGTCATAATTTAAATTATAAATAAAATTTGTAATATTTGTAAGAAAAATAAAAAGTCACAATAAAATTATAATACCATTAATAGTAAAGTTTCTAAAAAAATTTAATAGTCACAAAGAAAAATTAAAATAATAGAAATAGTCACAAAGTGCAGCCAAACAAAGCTAGATAGTTGAGAGTTCTTGGTGTATTCTGTACCTTCCTGGCCCAAGCATCCACGACACCAGTTGTTTCTTAAAAATTGGAATGCTCGGGCTAATCTTTATACCTGCAGGTAGGATGTTATATATCCTAGGACCTAGATAAGTGAAATTTCTTTGGCCAAATGATGTACTTCTTCGGGGAACTGCAACGTAGTCACTAGTGGCACGTCTTGTGTGTTTAGTTTGCTGGGATTTAATTTTTTCCTTAAGAACGATCCGACCTAAAATCATTTTCACATATAACATGCGCACTTCTAAAACATGCATTTCCTTAAATGTGAGATCTGATGCATACGTGAACGGTTTTCTTAATATTATTTTGATCAAACCTTTTTGCGCGACAAGAAGTGGTTGAAGAACCGTTTTCGCACATCCTCCCCAACCAATAATGCCGTAGTATAAAATGGACTCACATAGCGCATAATATGTCAATTTAATAGTACGTCGGTCTAATATGTTGCGGAGATCCCTAAACACGTAGCCAAGTTGTCTAATTTTTGTGGATAAATAATCAATATGCCCAGACCACCGTAGGTTGTTGTCGATTATGATTCCAAGATATTTAATAGAGTTTACCCTTTCTACGTTCAAACATCGGCAGGTCAGCTTATTGTCACAGTCATGTATAACCAGATGAAGATTTTCTGGTGCTTGTCCAGCTTTTGTAGCACTAAATGCAACAAATTTGGTCTTGCCGATATTAAGTGTGAGCAAAGCCTCATCTAACCAATCTTTTACCAATTCCATCTCGTGATTTGCCATTTGAAATACTTCATGCCAATTACTGCCTTGAAAAATAATTACTGTGTCGTCAGCATATGTGATAGTTTTATTTGTCACTAGATCGCATAGACTATTAATATAAACTAGAAACAGGATCGGTCCCAGAACACTGCCTTGTGGTACGCCATAATTTAAGTTTCTCAGATTGCTATTAACATTTTCAATGCACACATATTGTTTTCTGTCAGTAATGTAACTTCTGAACCAGGCTAATGTCTTGTTTTTCGCTCCTATATCCTGTAGTCGCTGTATTAGACCGTCATGTGGGACAGTGTCGAACGCCTTTGCTAGATCTAAAAAGACAGCTAAACATTTTTCACCTCTGTCTATACAAGATGACACAGTTTTTGTTAGCTCGGCCAAAGCATCTGATGTACCTAGGTCCTTAAGGAACCCAAATTGGTTTTTAGAGAAAAAATCGTTCGAATTTAAATATTCTATTAGCCTTTTCTTTGTTACTTTTTCAAAAATTTTGGACAGTGTGTTAAGCAAGGAGATCGGTCGGTAGTTTTGAATGTTCGAATGATCACCGCCTTTGTAAATTGGAATTACTTTTGCACATTTCAGGCACTCTGGAAATATCCCTTGTTGGTAGCTAATATTGACTAGGTGACAAATGGGCCCGATTATATAATCAATAGCACTTTTATATATAGAAACACTAATTCCGTCCATGCCCGAGGATGACGAATTTTTTAGTGAAGTTATTATTGTTTTTACTTCTTCTTCAGTCGTTTGCGTCAGTTCGAAGCTAACTCCGATAGAATCTAACTTAGTGGAGGCTAACTTCGTTTTTTTACCGTGGTCTGAAATTCCCTTGTTGAAGTTAAGTTTATTTTTGGCAAGTTCTAATCCTACCTTAGAAAAGTGACTATTTATGAAATTTGCCATTAGCATTGGATTATCTCTAGAAAAAGTTTCGCCTCCGGCCTTAATTTCCTTAATTGGTGCCTGCTTACCAGAATCCATGGACGTTGCCTCTTTGATTATATTTTGTGCTTTACCTTTAATAAATAAATAAATAAATAAATATGCACGCGCCGCTCGGTTGCCATAGCAACGGTTCTTACTGTGACCACGTGACAACGAATGCTCGGCAATGCTCCAGGAGATATTGCCGAAATATATTACCGTAGAAATGTATTTTACCCTTTCATTGACCACGTGGTTACATAACTTGATGCACGCTTTAACCCTAGAAAGATAATCTACGTCAAAATGACTCCCGCGCCGAAGAAATTTTGCTGTAACTTTTTAAATTGTGTGAATCCGGTGATGTGCATCTTGCGGTGTCAACTACAACGGGCGAGCCCGTCACCACAGGACGTTTTAACGATTAGTCGTTCTATCGCCCTGCAGTGAACGTAGAGACTTTGGACAGTACATTCTACGTCCAGCTACGTCACAACCCGTGAGAGTCCAACGCCTTACCGCGAGTAAGCCAGGAGTAAACCCGGCGGGCTCGAGAACTCGCGCCCTCACTTCCAATTGTGACCAGATTTCTCCGGTCTCTCGATTGGTTCCGAGTTCGAGGTCGCTTGCGCGGTCCTTTCCCTTATGAAGCGGTGAAACGGAGTGCACCGAATCTTCGCGGACCAAGGCGTCCTTTGCCCGCCTCTTACCCGGGATCGGATGGCCAATGGTCAATTCCAGAGCAGTCGCCATAAGGTACGCAACCACCCCCGCTCTATAGGAAACAATACAGTTCCCAGACTCCCCCGACTGTTAGTCGGAAAGCACAACCGATTGGAGCAAACCCCGCACGGTGCGCAGACCGTCCAGGGGCGCCAGAGGTTTGATTCCCAGGGGAGACTGGTTGACCCAGTGTCCTACCCAGGCCTCGCACCCCATGCGAGGAGGCCGTCGGATGGGTGTTGACCCGTGAGTGTGACCGACCCTGTACACATGGGTCATCGTGGCCAACTCATCATGGGCCCGTTAGCCCCCGTTGATGTGCATTTCGGACATCTCAGTCCGCGCCGGAAACTAGCGAAGGGCGCACGTATCAAACTGGTAAGTTCCCGCCATTTCGATATTTTACCGCCATAGGAGTCAAAATGACGTATGATTATCTTTTACGTGACTTTTACGATTTTTGATATAGCGTATAAGTTAGTTTTTTTGTTGGATCGGTTTGTTTTTGCTGTTTTTGACATTTGTTTTTGTTTTATAGAGAGCTTGAACGTACATTCAGTAAAATGGCGAGAAGAAAGTTAGACGAGGAAGGCATTCTGGCTGCACTTTTAGATAATGAGGAGGAGGCCATATCCGCTGATACAGACAGTGAAGTCGAAGATCACGTAAGTGAGGATGAAGTCTAGAGCGATTATGAGGAGAGATGTGAAGATGCTTCTGTCAATGAAACAACCGGCAAACCAGAAATGATTATGTTCTACAATCAAACCAAAGGCGGGGGTGGACACGCTAGACCAAATGTGTTCCATAATTTCATGTAGTTGAAAGACAAATAGATGGCCCATGGCCGTTTTCTATGGGATGATAAATATTGCTTGCATAAATGCTTATATTATATACTTCCACAACGTTGCCAGTAAAGGCTCTGAATCGCAATAAATTTATGAAAAACCTAAGTAATGCTCTTACATCGCCCTATATGACGAAACGATTGGATATACCAACTTTGAAAAGGTATTTACGGAACAGTATCGCGTCTATCGTGCCGAAAAACCCTCAAGATCAAGAAGAAGAGCGTCCCGAGGTACCAGCAGCCAAGAAACGAGCCTATTGTAAATATTGCCCTTCCAAAATAAAGAGGAAAGCGAATGCCTCGTGCACAAAATGCAAAGCAATAATTTGCCGAGAGCATAACGTTGACATGTGCCAAAAATGTTTTCAGTGATGTTTCAATAGTTATTATCTAGTTTAAGGACAATAATATCTGATGTTACTTGAATTACAACATAAAAAGGCTGATTAATTTAATAGGTAAAAAAAACTATACTGAAGAAAATAATGTTCCTATTTTTTGTTAATTTTTCAGAAGTTTGAGTTTTGTTGTAATTTTCTTAATAAAAAGTAAACGTAATTTCGTAAATATCGGATGTTTTATTTAAAAATACATGATACAACACATATCTTTTTAATTTATTAAAATGTATAAAAAATTATTGATTTTACAGCTAATTAAACCTATGCTAATTGACGTATGCTAATTTGACGTATGATTATCTTTAACGTACAACTAAATATGATTATCTTTCTTGGGTTAAGCCACATGAAGAGACAATCGAAGGGATTTAAGTGATTCTGCCTGAAAAGACCAATGATGACTCTAAGATAAAAGAAAGCCTTAAAAAAATGCGGTTTTATTTTTGGGACAAACTGAAGCGAATACTTTTCCAATTGAATATGAAATATGGCAGAATCATTGGAAACCTATGACGGTAAAACCATCCACCGCACTAGAAACTCTTGACCAGTGCGAGAATCAGTTCTTTCCTACAATAAAAACGCTGCTCACTATTTTGACCATACTCCCAGTGTCCACAGCAACCCCAGAAAGGTGTTTTTCAACCTTAAAGAGGTTGAAAAACTACTTGAGAAATAGCACGGGAGATGAACGACTGACTGGGCTTGCATTGATGAGTGTTCACCGTGATATATGGAGATGTCGCATTTCTCGACCTCACAGAGGAGTTATCCACCAAAGTTGAGCGTCTCCAAAATGTTTGCATTCGGTATATCCGGCCTCAGAAAATTTGACCACATCACGGAGTACAGAGAGAAGCTTCACTGGCTGTCGACCCGGGAGAAAAGAGACATGCGAGTTCTCTGTGTGATTTTCAAGATCTTGGATGGCGTCGCTCCCAATTATCTTACCGGCAGATTTACTGCACTATCGGCTCATGAACGCCCTCTGAGATCAAAAAACAACCTGCTACTCTCTATCCCTAGTAACAGCAGTGACTTCTTCTCATTCTCTTTCACCGTGCATGGAGCCCGTCTTTGGAATGCTTTGCCGAAAAATGTGAGAACCGCGCCAAGCATAACAACTTTTAAAAACAGACTCAGAGAGCATTTGAAATTCTCCAGATAAATTCCCTTTCCCCTCCCATTCCCCTCCTTTTAAAACTTTAGCGTCCTTATAGGTGTTAGATTATTTTGATGTGGCAAATCTGTGCCCACAAAGAGTAAAGTATATACTTCTTTCTATCCTCCTCTATTTTATTTGTCATACTCTTTATATAGGTTAAGTTATGTAGTCTACTCGTAAATAATGTTCTTACAATAGTATAGGTTAGCTCTAAAATATTGCCTGCAGGCAATAAGCTCGCCTTTTCTTAAGAATAAAGAGTTTTATTGTTATTATTATTATTATTATTATATAGCGGTCCAACTGGATCCTAACGAAATTATAAATATGTTGGCCATAAGGCTTAAAATGCTAAATGTTATACTTTAAAGTTTTTAAAGTTTTGCGTGAAAGCGCATCCATACATCCTCACAAACGTTCACGTTTATAATATTAAGTAGAATATAATGTCATAAATAAATGCTCTACCGACATTATTTACTTATTTTATTTAAAGGTACGTACTTAAAGTAATTATCATTTGTCCGCGATTAACTTGCGTGTATTTTATATGTTTATGTAAATTTTAAATAACTGAGATTGGAGTTTAGAATTTAGCTTTTTTCTGCGTGAAGTCCGGCCAATAACTAGTTTATCTTTGTACATTTTCATACCCGCGGTATTATATTTGTACACATATAATTCTCCGTAACTATTTTAAATGACATTAGTATATTTTGATTATTTGTAAATAGGTAAAATTGAATATAATATTACAGCCATGACTCTTATCATGATAGTTATGTTTTTAATAATTACATTTTAAGCATTTAATTTTGGGACGCATTCAAGTGTAGGAATGCCTATCTACTGGAGCAGTTGATTGTATTGTATTGTATTGTAACACTTGGTCCCTCCCACCCTGTATCACTTCAATTCTTCGCTTTTGGTACACTCTGTATTTCTTTTTTTATCATTATTTGTTGTGTGGGGCTCTTCTAAGGTCTTTAAGAGCCTTATAACACTGCGACCATTGCTGATCTATTGTGTTCGCCATATTTATAGTTCTGCGCTAAGCCTCGTGTCATTTAAGAACCGCAACAGGCTTTTGGCGCCAGATTGTTTTACCTCCTTAGGTTGGAGGTAATGACCACCCAAGTGGGTCTATCTTTTACGCCTCAGCGGGCCACACTCGCACATGAGGTGCTGGGGAGTTTCCTCTGCCCCTTGGCAGAATCTGCACATGTTTGCGTCTCGGAGCTTGAGGTTGTACATGTGTTTGTTCAGGCCACAATGCGCCCTCACCAGTATGCGTAGATTGTTCCTATTTAGCGATAAGGCCTCACGGGCCGTCTTACTGTCGTAAGCCTTAATTAGCGCTTTGGAATGATTCAAGCATGTTGTTCCAGTGTTTGACGGATTGTTCTGAACATATTTGTTTGAGCATTAGGTATGCAAGGCTTTTTGGTACACCACAGCAAGGTTGAGGGCCGTATAATGTTCCCTTTGCTCCCGTCTTAGCAAGTTCGTCGGCTTTTTCATTTCCCTCGATTCCTGCATGGCCGGGAACCCATCTTAGAATTACCCTGTTCTTTTCGGCCAGGTAATTCAGTAGTGATACGCAGTTTTACACTAGCTTTGAATTAATGGTATTCGAGGCTAGTTCCATAAGAGCTGCCTTGCTATCCGAGTGGATATAGATACGGTGGTTGGCGTAGTTCTTATGGAGGTTGATATCCGCACATTCAATAATGTCGTATACTTTCGCTTGGAATATGGAGGCGTATTTCCCCAAGTTTACACTTCTTTCGAAGTTTGGTCGCTCTTCATATATAGCGCAACCTACGTCAAGTCCCGATTTGGACCCATCAGTATACCATTTAAGGCTACCGGCCTCCCAGTGCAGTTGGCTTTATAGCCAGTCGTCTCTGGGCGGCAGTTCCAATGTAAAAAGTTTTCCAAAGTTTAGGAGGTGAAGCATGGTGTCTGATACCATGTTAAGGGTTGGAGTTTCACTGACTTAGTCAAGAACTGATCTTAGTGCTTGTGAGTTCCAGTTTACTTTCTCTCGGGCAGATTAAAGCTGGTATCCTTACCATGTCGTCCATGTACATATATCAGTGCCTTTTATACGCCAAAGAGAATCTTTTAAATTGCGAGCTTCACTCCACTCGGCATAGCCATAATACGCGACATAAAAACAATGTGTTATTGCCTAAAGTACGCTCGACTAAATATCAAAAAACATTTTTATATATTAGTTTTAAATTGTTCAATGCTTTGCCATTATCGACGAAAAGACTTGAGATGGCAGCATATAAAATCTGCTTTAAAAATCAGTTAGTCAAACATGCCCTTTACAAACTGGACGACTTTTATGATATTCCGTCCACAATTGCTTGATTATAAATAACCATATTATGACTATACTTTCGCACTAAGTTTTAGATTTTATTGACATTGTTTTTAATTACGCATTTCTCAGAATTTTGTTTTTCATTGTATTGATTATTATTTATTGTTGTATTTGACGTTGTTTTAAATTACGCATGTTTCAGAATTTTTATTTTTATGGTATTGATTATTATTTCTTTGATTATTGATTATTTTGTAAATTTGACTATTTTTAAGTAATCACCTCTGATTACAATTATTTTTTTTCTTTTAATTAATCAAAGCGGTTTAATCATCCGGTAAATTATGATTGTAAAATTTGACATGTTCCTCAGTATTGTGAAATGCTTTTATGGAATGAATAAATGATTATGATGATGATGATGGCCATGACTTGCAAATATTGGAGGCCCATGACTTTGCAAATATTGTACCAATTTGAATGATAATTATATATGTACTTCTAGTATTTAAATTTAAGATTTAGCTTTAGTTTGATTATTTAACAAATTACTTACTACTTTGGATGTTACTATGTACAGTTTTTAGTACGTATATATTTGATTTATTGACTATTTCAATTGTTAGGCTTCTGCTTTTATTATTCAACTTTTTAACTGACTATTTTAATTATTGTGTGTTTAGTAGGTAGCCATTGACTATTCTTTAATTTGTTTTGTAATACGATTCTACGACGAATAACTTTTAGTAGGTTCCAAAGTTTCTTAGATACTATATATTTTTTTAAATTAAAATATGTATGTAACGTAAAGATTAAGGTAGTAATGACACTTACAACTTAAAACACAAATATTTTGACACGTCCAAGAGCGGTTTTTAGCCACCAATTGGACACGACGTAAATGTAATGTAATGTAATGATGATGATGATAGCCTTTACATGCTGGCTTTCGCCACCTGTTGCCAGTGAATGTGTAGGGGCGGTAAGTTCAGCTGTATTACTGTATTACTTACTAAATAACTACCAATACATAAGTAACACTTACCAAATGAAGATAGTAGAGAAGAAGCCAGCTTTGTCCGCTGGATTTTTTTTTAGATCCATATTTTTTCTTCATCAGTTAAACACTCTATATGACTCGAACTCGTTTCGCATACATAGTATTTGGCGTACTTCACGTAAAGCTAAAACAAACAGAAACGCACTGATTATCAACTATGTTTCACAACTTTATAAGTATGTATAGGTAGGGGAAACAGGGGCGTAATGAGACTGGGGGGTTAAATCATCTCCCGTAATCAAACAATTTAGTGATTCTCTGCCAATCTATGATGTTGCCTTTCTTTATTTATTTATTTATTTATTTATTAGTTTCAAATAGTATTCAAGGGCATTACAGATGAATCCAATTCGCCCTTGAATATTAAAGCTGGAGTGTAAGTCTAAAAATAAATGACTACATAACTAAATTAATGCTAACATTGAACAAAAAAAAAACATAAAAATATAAAACTAAATGACAGATTATGATACATGAGATAGTAGGGAGATGCCTTTTTAGCTGCCAAAGGGATGTACAAAAGATATCTATTTCAGTGGGTAAGGAATTAAGAAGAGCTATAACCCTTCCCACTGGCCTGTCTACAAAAATATTTGTACGGTGGTACGGCACATTAAACAATAGATGCGATCTCCTCGCTGTGTAATTTACCGGTACGTACAATTCAAACTTACATAGTATCTCTGGCAAATAAATCGTTCCTTGAATAAGTTTATATGCAAATATAATTAGTGAAATATATCGACGAGTTTCAAGACTGTTGTATCCTACCATTCCTAGCACAAAATCTGACGGAAATAAGTATGGATAAATATTGTATTTTCTGTAATAAATATATCTTAAAAATTTTCTTTGAATACGCTCTACCATCTGAATGTATTTGTTTTCACTTGTACACCAGATGACCGAGTTATATTCAAGTATGCTACGGACTAAACAATTATATAGTAGAAACATTACATGAATATTATTAAACTGTTTGCATATGCGAATAACAAAACCGACCATTTTGTTAGCACGATTGCAAATATTTGTAATGTGTGCACGGAAGTTCAACTGTGTATCAAATGTAATTCCCAGGTCCCTCACCTCGGTTGACCTTTTTAAAATTGACCCGACATCTAGGATGATGTCGAGAAACGGCTGCAAAATGTCTCCATTCGAAAGTATGACCATACTACGGAGTACAGAAGAGACTTCACTGGCTGACGACAAGAGAAAGGAGAGATACGCGAGTAATAGATTTGCTCTTCAGAATCTTAAAGGGGGATGCTTCAAGCTATCTTATATGAAGGCTCAAAAATCTATCTTTTCACGGGTGCCCTCTGAGATCTGAAGACAACCTAGGAGAAAGTCCCCTAACGCCGGACGGCACCTAGCGCCGGACACTAATAGTATCTCGACAAGTCGCGGCGCGATCGATACAAAGACGTAGGAAAAGAAAAATCGTACGCTTCCCCGCACCCTCTTCACCCTTTTTTGTATCGATCGTGCCACGACTTGTCGAGATACTATTACTGTCCGGCGTTAAGAGACTGTAACGGCCCTTAAGTACCGTTACATGCGATCAACAAATCCATCGATTTCTAGTGAAATACACTGACACAATTAAGCTATTATTTTGACTCGTGCATTGATGAATCAGCACGATGAAACAATACTTTTACTCGGAATATTTCGGATTGCATCATTTCCCGGCCTATATAAACCGGCGAAAAAACAAACCAAGTATCATTCTTCGAGTGATCACCTCCACCAAGGTTGCGACGGCATACTCGGTACCCTCTCAGGAGGTCGCTCAACGAGTCCGGCTCCTTGGTTTCCTTTCCTTATCTTTCCCAGCCACGAAGCATCAGTCTGCAATCCCACCGACTCGAGCCGTGCCCAGTACAAGATATCAAATCATGTGTACTTTTTGTGACTTAAATATAAAGTTAGACATATGCTGTCGCCGACTTTTTTATAGGCATTATCAAGCTCTAGAACTTTTCTCTAGAACTCAATCATAGATGAGAGATATATCTCTCATCGTTAGGGCAGCGTTCGTAAGAAACGTTTTCATTCGATCGTTTTTTCTCCAACTTACTTTGCAAATCCGACTACCACGAAAAAGTCTTTCAATTTTTCGAATTAATATAATAGCCTATGACACTCACAACTAACGTGGCTTTCTATTGGTAAAAGAATTTTCAAAATCGGTTTAGTAGATCCAGATATTACTCCCTACAACCTCACAAACTCACAAACTTTACCGCTTTATAATATTAGTATAGATTTTATAATACCTATACTGACCGATTAATCAAACTAATTCGCAGTCATTACTTATAGCGAATAATTCTAATAGTTTATGATCTAATTAATTGACAAAGATAAAAAACATTTGCTGGTACAACGTTGCGATAGTGGGTTTAATTATCAGTCGTTTAGCCGGTAATTTGTAGTGCGGTTGTGTGTAGTGCATATTGAGATGTCAACTACAACGGGCGAGCCCGTCACCACAGGACGTTTTAACGATTAGTCGTTCTATCGACCTGCAGTGAGCGTAGAAGACTTTGGACATAACAATCCGACGTCTAGCTACGCCACAACCCGTAAGAGTCCAACGCCTTACCGTGAGTTAGCCAGGAATAAACCCGGCGGCTCGAGATACTCGCGCCCTTACTTCCAATTGTGACCAGATTTATCCGGTCTCTCGATTGGTTCCGAGTTCGAGGTCGCTTGCGCGGTCCTCTCCCTTACGAAGCGGTGAAACGGTGTACACCGAATCTATCGCGGACCAAGGCGTCCTTTGCCCGGCTCTGAACCGGGATCGGATGGCCAATGGTCATTTCAAGAGCAGTCGCCGTAAGGTACGCAACCACCCCCGCTCTATAGGAAACAATACAGTTTCCAGACTCCCCCGACTGTGAGTCGGGGGAGCTAACGCTCCTGGCGCTCCTGGACGGTCTGCGCACCGAGCGGCGAAAGCCAATCGATTGTGCTCTCCGACTAACATTCGGGGGAGTCTGGGAACTGTATTGTTTCCTATAGAGCGGGGGTGGTTGCCTACCTTACGGCGACTGCTCTTGAAATGACCATTGGCCATCCGATCCCGGTTCAGAGTCGGGCAAAGGACGCCTTGGTCCGCGATAGATTCGGTGCACACCGTTTCACCGCTTCGTAAGGGAGAGGACCGCGCAAGCGACCTCGAACTCGGAACCAATCGAGAGACCGGAGAAATCTGGTCACAATTGGAAGCAAGGGCGCGAGGGTCGGCCCGCCAGGTAACACTGGCTATCTCGCGGTAAGGCGTTGGCTTCTTGCGGGTTGTGGCGTAGCTAGACATTGGATTGTTCTGTCCAAAGTCTTCTACGTTCACTGCAGGGCGACAGAACGAAAAAATCGTTAAAACGTCCTGTGGCGACGGGCTCGACCGTTGCAGATGACACCGCAAGTTGTTGTTAGTAGGAGTGCACAATCGATTGGCTTGCGCCGCACGGTGCGCAGACCGTCCAGGAGCGCCAGAGGTTTGATTCCCAGGGGAAACTGTTTCCAGAGTCCTACCCATGTTCGCACCCCGTGCGTGGAGGCCGTCGGATGGGTGTTGACCCGTGAGTGTGACCGACCCTGAACACATGGGTCATCGTGGCTAAGTCATCATGGGCCCGTTAGCTCCCGTGTGTAGTGCAGTAAAATAATTAGTAAAGTGCCAATAAATGGATAAAGTAAAGCAACGGAAGCCCAATATCGTGGATGATGCCAATTTTGTATCGAGCTTGTTCGTATGGTGAGTGATATTGCTAATTTTGATTTGTTTCGATCAGAGCCTTTAATTCGCCAGTCAACGTTTGAAGATCGAAATGAAACGCGTTCTACCTTCATTGCGACACGGCGCGCGGAATAACTGCAGTATAGGAACCTCTCTCCAAAAAAAAAAAATATAGACTTATAGATTGTTTCATTTTAATGCTAAATCTGGAAGAAAATTGCATCGGTCGCTATAAATAAGTGAGATATAGGCATTCAAAGTTTAAATTTTATATGTAAACAAATAGGTCAAAATGGCCCAAAATAAAATTCACAACGCTATATTCACCACGCTGATTCCGAATCTTCCATAATCTTTATTCGATCTCAATAAATAATCGAGATATAGGCGTTCAAATGTTTCATCCCAATGTCAAGAAAGTTGCGGCCATTTTGTTTGTACATACCGTGTTGGACACGTTCGAGTATATCGTAATATCGATAACAATTAGCGATGTTACAGAAATTATGACAATTTGCACAGTTTTTGGATTAATCGATATATTTTGAAAAAAACGATTGAAAAAATACATATTTTCGTGAAACTTTAAAAAAGGGCACTATTTCCGTTGTTTTTTTAATGACTTTGCATATTGATGACAGAAGATATCCTGAAATGTCGTTTGTTTCAGGTTACCTTTAGTCATCAATACACCAAGTCATTTCGTAAAACCGTTCGAAAATTGTCCAATTGTTTTAAATGATCGCTAACACATGGCACTGTCATCATGACAAAGTCATTTTATAAAAACCTCGAAAAAAATCCGAATTTTCGCTAACACATTGGCATGTTAACATCAATTCGCGCGAAATTCGAAAAAAACTTTTTGCATGCGGTGTTAGTTTGATATTGAACAAATTTAGTTTGTTTCAGGTTACCTTTTGTCATCATCCCCAAAGTCATTTTGTAAAAACCTTGAAAAAAAATGAAATATCGCTAACACATCGTCATGATAACATCAGAAGCGCCGCAGGCAACATTTTTTTTTCGAATTTCTTGCGAATTTCGAAAGAAAATTTTTGCTTGCGGTGATATTAAAATATTTAGGAATTTTCTATTGTTTCAGGATACCTTTTGTTATCAAAACGCAAAGTCATTGAAAAAAACCTCAAAAATAGTCTTATTTTTTTAAATATCGCACTTAGTCTTGTTTTTTCACGACCATGCCATCATTTTTATAATATCCTAAAGGTTATCGATATTAGAGAACTCGCGATATATCGACTATTTTCAGACACTACTTCTGAAGCAATATGGCCGTTGTGTTGACGTTTAGTATGCAAAGTTTAAATGCCTATATCTCGCTTATTTATTGAGAGCGACAAAAGATTATTGCAGATTCGGAATCTGCGTGGCGAATATAGTCCGGTGACTAAATCCAGGAGAGGTTCCAATACATGCATACAGCGAAGGAGAGGTTCGTATACATGCATACATGCATACAGCGCGGCATCCTGTGTAGATTTTTTTTTGTCCGGAATCCATATTGACTGTCTGAAATGACCACAAATTTTTCAAGGAAACCATTTAGTCGTTTTTCGGTGACCTTCTCCAAAATTTTTGAGAAATTGCTCAGTAGGGCTACGGGTCGATAATTTTCTACGCTCGTGGGATCGCCCTTTTTTATATATCGGTGTAATCTTGGCTACTTTATGACAATCTGAAAATATTCCCTCTGAAAAGCTTAAATTGTAAAGATATGTTAGACAAGGTGCCAGTACACGTTTATGGATTTTAATTACGCTAACAGGTATATCATCGAGACCAGATGATTTTTCGTTCTTTGAAGAGTCGATGCATTTTTCTATTTCTTGATTGTTGATTGATAGTTTGATCCTTATTAAATGTAGTCTATGTAGAACTCTTTGGATGCTTTCTATTTTTCTAGTTTTCATATATTTTCGTTATTGAATTGCTGATTCTCTATGTTTTTCATTATTTCTGTTTATTTTTATTTTTCTAGTTTTTATGTCTTTATTATTTTTGAATTTCTATGTTTTTTTTTCAATATTAGTTTTTTATAGACTTTTTTATAATTTGAAATGTAATTTTATTTGTATAAATACCATTTTTTTTTTGATATGTAATTTCTACACTCAGATCGGGTTTTTGAAAATAATTTTTTCTTATTTCTTATTTCTTATTTCTATACTGCAGTTATACACGGCGCGCTATTCAAATTCAAACAAATAAATATATTAAAAATAATAAACAATTAAATATATCAAAAAGGATTAAAACACGATTAAACACAGAAAGTAAACTATTGTACTTATAATTATTTTTGTTGTAGTTTTTTTATGAGATATTTGTGGTTTACATTTTCATCCATATAGATAGATGTATATGTCTGGGAAATTAAAATTTATTTAAATTTAAATAAAAATTCAAATTCATATTCATATTTATATTTATTTTATTAGTATACTGGTATAGAAGTCAGATACAGATTAGCAAACATTTTTTTTAATCGCAAAGAGATCATTGAATACTTTTAGACTTCACTCGAGTAATATTCCTCCAGTGAGTAAAACGCCTTATCTGTAAGGTATCTCTTAAGGCGTCTCTTAAAGACGTCAAGAGATTGTGCGTGCCTAATGTGCTCGCTGAGTTTGTTGTAAACCGCTGAGCCGGCAATATAGGCTAGCCTCTCCGACTTGGATAATGCATGACTTACCGAACGTAGCATGCTACGGGATCTTGTTGGATAGTGATGATGCACAACATTCAATTCAAAATCGGCTAGATTTCTGCGAACGAACAGCGCTACTTCAATTATATATATGGACGGCAGCGTCATGATGCAGAGATCTCTAAACAGAGGCCTAGATGGCGTATCAAGCGCCACACGCGCTATTGTGCGGACTGCACGCTTCTGCATAACGATAGCCCTCTGCCTGTAGGCTGCTCGCTCCCATAACTCCGCGCCGTACGTTAGCAGTGAATGAACGTATGCAAAGTAACACATGCGCTGCGCGGATAAATCACAGTGACAGCATATTTTCGGGAGTTAATGGGCCCTTGCTGAGTTGGCCACGAAGACCCATTCTGTTAAGGGTTGGTCACACTCACGGGTCAAAACCCATCCGCTGCCTCCACGCATGAAGTGCGAGCCTGGGTAGGACTCTGGCCTTATGGTCAGTTTCCCCTGGGAATCAAACCTCTGGCGCTCCTGGACGGTCTGCGCACCGTGCGTTAAAACTTCCCGTTGTAGTCGACAACCCAAGTTGTAGAATCAGGTCATGCTTATCATAAAAATAAATGAATTGTCATCGGAATTGAACCAACAAGTAACTTATCAATTTCATATGATAATATTTGAGGAGTTCCCTCAATTCCTCATGGATCCTATCATCAGAACAGGATTTTGATAAAAATGGGACCAATCTGTAAGTATAATCTTTCGAATGAAAAAAGAAATTTCCAAATCGGTTTATAAATGGCAGAATTATGAGGTAACAAAAATTAAAAAAAAGAAAAAAGATACAACCAAATTGATAACATGATTTTGTTTCATATATATATAGATTTGTTAAACAATATAAAATTTTATATAAAAATACCTAGTCAAAATAGTACAATTCATTGTCAGAACAACAACAAAAACAAAGTTAATAATTGTAAAACTCCATGTTACTACCATTCTCAATTGTAAAACTCCATGTTACTCCATGTTACTAAGAATAATTGTAAAACTCCATGTTACTACACCACTATCACAATAAAATAAAATAAAATAAATAAATATTATATCAAATGACTATTTAAATCATGAATAATCATGTGTTTAGTTGATTCAGTGCTACCATTGATTAAAAAGCGTGTCAGATTGCTTAATGTCGTACTTTCATGTTAATAAAACCTATCATTTTATTACATTATACAATTTTATATGATACTAGCTGACCCGTGCCCACTTCGTTGGGCGGTAAAACTTTTTACCTGTGATGAAATTACGAGTGTGGTTCGGTTAGTACTGAGTGTTATGATTTATTTCCTGACTGCCAAAAGAAGGGTAAATTTTTTACTGCATATGTATGTATGTATTTGCATGCCAATTTAACTATATTACCGTTATTTGTGAGTGTCTTCTTGTGAGTATCTTATTTGTGAGCGTTTCTTTAACTATTTATGCAGTAAAAGGGAAATTATGTGCAGTAAAAGGGAAAAGTCTTTTGTTTTAAAAACTTGAGACGATAAATTTACTTATTTTGATAAGAATTCATAATTTTTGATAATAGGACCAATAAACATGAGCTAACGATTTAAATTATTTTTTTAAATATAAAATACTATTTTTTGTGATTTAAATATAAAAGTTAGACATATGCTGTCGCTGACTTTTTTGTAGGCTATCAAGCTCTACAACTTTTCTCTAGAACCTAATCATATATCTTTCATCGTTAAGGCAGCGTTAGTTAGAGACGTTTTCGTTCGACCGCTTTTCTCCGACTTACTTTGCAAATCCGACTACCACGAAAAAGTCTTTGCATTTTTCGGATTAATGTATAGCCTATGACACTCACAAATAACGTGGTTTTCTATTGGTAAAAGAATTTTCAAATCGGTTCAGTAGATCCAAAGATTACTTCCTACAACGTCACAAACTTTACCTCTTTATAATATTAGTATAGATAGTATAGATAAAAGCTTGTCGCGAGATTTTCTTGTAGTAATTACTTTGAATGCAATGATTTTTTCTATCTGTTATAAACAATCAAAAATATTATGATTGTAATAATCCCAGGCTTATATGCTGCTTTCCTTTGAAATTGTGAAGTTGTCGGTATAGAGAATGTATGTGGGAGGTGCTTTTTTTCACGCGACTACGATAAAGGGTTGTAATGTGTTCAGGGTTCACCTATATATGTTTTCCGTTTCTTTATTCCACCATAACTTCAAGACGCTTGAACCGATTTAGACTTTAGAATCACCATTATCGCCAATTTGTGTAAATGGAAAAATTGTCGAATATACCAAAAATGTTAAAAACCTTGGAATTCTAATAGATCAACATCTTTCTTGGCAAGAACAAGTAAACCAAGTAAGTCGTCGTATTTTCCATAGTTTTCATAGTCTCCGGCGGCTTCAAAGATTTCTCCCCATCTCACATAAAGACATTATTGTGTCCACACTCTTAACGCCTATACTTGACTACGGTGATGTTTGTTATATAGATGCCAGTGAGGTTATTTTGAATAAGCTGGAGCGTCTGCAAAATATCTTACTCAGGTATGTTTTTAATTTGCGAAAGTTCGACCACGTTAGCTGCTTTCGTGCGCAACTTCATTGGCTTCCTATTCGCGATCGAAGAAATTTGCATACGTTGTCGCTACTCTACAACATACTCAACAACCCCACTTCACCCTCCTATCTCAAGGAGAATTTCCACCCTTTGGGAAGCCACGGTCTTCCACTTCGATCGAGCCGGGATAACACACTCGCCATTCCGATACATCATTCTTCTGTTTACACGCACTCTTTTACAGTCCATTCTGCTCGTTTATGGAATCAGCTCCCTCACTCTATCAGGCATGCACCTTCGTTGCATACTTTCAAAAAGTTGTTGAAGTAACATTTCCTTTTACACAGCCACTAACCAAATACCTCACATTGACCTGTCCTTTATCCATCCCTGGGCAACCTTAGCATAAGTTACTGACATATATTTGTATAAGTTTATTTTAAACTTAACTTTACTACTTCTTTGTGTATTGTACTGTGAAAATTAGGAATTATTTTATCAAATGGTTGACTGTAAGATATCGCTATAGCGATAAGTTTTTTTAAAAAACCAGTGTAATATTCATTAAGTTATGTTTTTAACACGCTTTTATTAGGTCGACCTGTATGTAACTAATTATGTAATGGAATCTAAGGTAACTAATTTAATCATCTTCCAAGGATCGTAGCGTCATGAAAATTGGCAGCTGTATGTAGTTCTGATGACAATACAATAATATGGTACTGTCGAACTGATCTGATGATGGAGTCGGAAGATATTTATTTTATTTATTTATTTATAGTATTACACAAGTTCGTTGGTACAGTTTACCATAATATCATGTTGTATATATATATATATATATATATATATATATATATATATATATATATATATATATATATATATATATATATATATATATATATATATATATATATATATATATATATATAATATTATAATATATATATATATATATATATATATATATATATATATATATATATATATATATATATATATATATATATATATATATATATATATATATATATATATATATATATATATATATATATATATATATATATATATATATATATATATATATATATATATATATATATATATATATAGATATATATATATATATATATATATATATATATATATGAGACGTTAGCAAAAAACTGATTCTTGAGGAGATAGAGTAATGAATAAAAGTCGCCTAACTAGGCCAGGGCCTGTTCTAAGGCATGAACTGGAACTTCATGATGGAACCTCGTATCATAGCTGTGTTTGGACTTGTTAGAAAATTCTTGGAATGAACTTTGACCACGATTAGGTTTCAAGGTCTGATAATGTGGTTTTTACGTGCATTTATAAAAGCGTGTTTAGTGTTTTTTTTAACTATGAATTTATTATTATAGCACAATAAAGTTATTCTATTCTATTCTATCCTATTCTATTCTAATTGTGTAGTACTTGGCTTAATGGTTAATACGGCACTGAGTAGTATGGCATCGGGAAAATCAATGACGCTACCATTCTACCCCGTATTCCTCTGCGTACATAGATAACAATGTATTATCAAATGCATGGCATGAGATATGACATGCCAGATGAGAGTGTTTTTCCAGATATGATATTATTACATGATTGCGACTTTCAAGGAGTTGTCAATCTTTTTGTAGCCACGTAATAATAATAATACTTAACTCTTTATTGACCACAGAGGGTAAAAAAGAAGGGCTTATTGCCATACACTGTAATATTCTCCAGCCGACTAGTGAACTGAAATGAAATGAAAAATACCTATACTAACAAAAATAATTACATAGGTAAAGAAAACTTAAATTCTATTTTAACTTAGTACAAACGGCGGGCTTATCGTTTCGCGATTTCTTACAGCCAACCGTGTAATATTAAATAAAAGTAACAATACAGCTCACATACATAAACATATACACATAAATATACATATACATACATCCAAACATACATACATATACATACATACATAAAAAATATGCGCGTGGCACTCGGGGACTGCCGCGGTAAAGCTATTGCATAGCATTTTTAACAACTTATGCAATTATAATTATTTATTTATATTATTTATTTTATTTTTTCTGATATCAGATAATTGCGCTCTATCGGAAAACGTTGAAATTATTCCGAATCATTTGCGGCTGCGAAAGCAAATGATTCGGAATAATTTAAACGTCTTCCGATAGAGCGCCGCGCACTTTTTATTCGATAAAGCAAAAACCGGATTATTCGAAAAAAATCGTAGATAAAAAGATAGATAATTAAATTATCTTTAACATAGTGCAGGTTTCATAATAATACTCCAGATAGTATTTGCGTAGTAGTCGTTTTTGTGTTCGGTTAGACCTAATTTCACAAATTAATTACACTATGTAATATAAACACAATCTAAAATATTCAAAGTTAAGAATATTAGGAAAATGTTCTTGTTTAACATATATTTTTTCGAATCGTAATCAGTACTCGTTTAGACGTAATTATCAGTTTAAAATCATTAATTTTCGTTAAGAAATTTCTTCGTTCGGTCGCCGCGCTGGCCTAGGCCCGCGATAAAAGCTATGCAATAGCTTAAAAAATAAGAAAAGATTGTAATATAAATAATTAGGGAATATTAGGAAAATCAATACTCTCAAAGTCCTTAACAGAATACATTCGGTTCTTAATAAGCATATCCTGGACCTTGCTCTTAAATTGAACGTCTCCAAGACCCCTGACGCACAATGGAATCTTGTTATAAAATATATTGGACTGATACAGGAAACTATTTCTAACCTTACTTAGTCGCACTTTGCAAGGACGCAAGTCTTGTTTGTTTCGCGTATTGTGCGAATGAACATCCGAATGTGTTGGAGTGGTGCTGATATTTTTTCGTGCGTACATAACACCCTGGTATATATAAGCGGCATACATTGTCATGATACCAGATTCAACGAAATACGGCCTGCAAGATGTTAGCGATGATATGGTAAATAAATTGCGAATCGCTCTTTTTTGAAGTCTAAAGATTCTTACCGAATTTGCCGACATTCCCCAAAACATGAGACCATAACTTCGTAAGGAATGGAAATATGCAAAGTATACAGACTTTGCGGCTTCGAAGCCGCACAACATTTTATTTTTTTTAATAACAAACGTGGCACTACCTAATTTTCCGCTCAATTCATCTAAATGAGTTGACCATTGGAGTTTACTGTCTAAATGGATACCTAAAAATTTTATATGGTCAACATTTTCAAGGCCATTTTCACCATAGCGGATACTAATGACGTTATCTCGGGAAGGCCTAAGAGAGAAATGAATTGAATTTGATTTCGAGGCATTAAGGGATAGTCGGTTTACGTGGAACCAAGTACCAAGCTTTTTCACCGTGGCATCAATTCGCTTGATTAAAGTATCTAAGTTTGCATCACTGAAAATTAGACAAGTATCATCTGCCTAATGGGTGATTTCATCATTATCTGATATCACACAATCTGGTATGTCATTTATATACACAAGGAAAAGAAATGGACCCAGGATAGAGCCTTGTGGCTTTCCTTGCGTAATTAACTGGGGATTACTAACAATATTTTGTATCTTAGTTACTTGCGTTCGTCCTTGCAAATAAGACTCTATTAGATTTAGTTCCCTGCCTCGAACGCAATAATATTAAGTCTGTGGCTATAATGCTCGAGTTTACATAGCAAGATGGTGTGATCGACGCAATCAAAGGCCTTGGATAGATCACAGAATAAACCCAGATACATATACATAATATATATATATATATATATATATATATATATATATATATATATATATATATATATATATATATATATATATATATATATATATATATATATATATATATATATATATATATATATATATATATATATATATATATATATATATATATATATATATATATATATATATATATATATATATATATATATATATATATATATATATATATATATATTCGGGAATGCTTTAGGTGTTAACGAGAATGATGAATGCCTCTCACTTGTGGAAAGAGGAGTAGGTTTAAGTTGGGAATTACATTAACATTAACATTAACCTACTCCTCTTTCCGCAAGTGAGAGGCATTCATCATTCTCGTTAACACCTAAAGCATTCCCGAATCCGATCAAGGGAATCCTTCGTCACGATGTAAGTGGCTTTTATAATTATTTACTTTATAATCATCTTATTGATCAATTCTAAAAAGAATATATACACAAAACTATCAAATATTTCTATATATATATATATATTATATATATATATATATATATATATATATATATATATATATATATATATATATATATATATATATATATATATATATATATATATATATATATATAAAATATATATATATATATATATATATATATATATATATATATATATATATATATATATATATATATATATATATATATATATATATATATATATATATATATATATATATATATATATATATATATATATATATATATATATATATATATATATATACGAAAGCATATTATATACATAAAATGCATAAACAATATATAATATACGTAATAATATAAATGATACATTACATTCAAATTATAAACATACGTAATATAAAGTATACATAGGTAGGATCAAGTTATAATATTTTGAGAGCAGATATAGCTTCAGCTGAATGATTTTCCCACATGGGATTGAAGAGAAATTTAAGGCTTAATTGCAATGTAAAGTCGAGTCTGCTGCACATATTTTTCTCGAAACAATACCCAAAAACATCGAAGCAAAGGGGCATGGCTGGATTATTTGCAGCATCGCAGTGATGTTGTCTAGACGCGTGTTTTAATTCTGAAACTCATTGTCAGAATCACGTCGTTGTTGCATGATTTGGTTGCTGTTTTTTGTTTTACTCTGCGAGGGCATTTTAGAGAAAGTAGAAAAAAAACTTTCGTTGAGTTATCACGGCAGTGTGGCAGCGCCGTTTTATGTGACAGCTCGCGGGCGGGTCGCAGGTGACGTGCGAATTTGACGAACGAACGGGTATATTGTGTAGAGTAGATGTTAAAATAAAGTCAATTTACTTGCCAAATATGATGACAGTTTCCCACAGATTCAACAATTATTCATTTATAAAGTTTAATAACACTTTATCGTAAGTATTTTTGGTGATATTTAAAAAAAAACAGTCAGAGTAACAGTCCCAAGATAATTCGCGATTGAGTTGCCAACCACGAATTAATTTTTTCTCAAGAAGCTCTTTGCGAATTCTATTGCAATAAGAGCTCTGCCATATTTCGGAATAACTGTAGTATAGGAACCTCTCTCCAAAAATAAAATATATATATAGACTAATAGCTTGTTTCATTTTAATGCTAAATTAATAAAATTGTGTCGGTCGCTATAAATAAGCGAGATATAGGCATTCAAAGTTTAAATTTTATATGTAAACAAACAGGCCAAAATAAAATTCACCACTCTATATTCACCACGCTTATTCCGAATCTTCCATAATCTTTATTCGATCTCAATAAATAAGCGAGATATACTCAGATATAGGCGTTCAAATTTTTCATTCCAATGTCAAGAAAGTTGCGGCCATTTTGTTTGTACATACCGTGTTGGACACAGTCGAGTATATCGTAATATCGATAACAATTAGCGATATTACAGAAATTATGACAATTTGCAGAGTATCTAGATTAATCGAAATATTTTGAAAAAAAACGAATGGAAAAATACATATTTTCGCAAAACTTAAAAAAAGGAAACTATTTTCGATGTTTTTTCAATGACTTTGCATATTGATAACAGAAGATATCCTGAAATGTCGTTTGTTTTAGGTTACCTTTAGTCATCAATACACTAAGTCATTTCGTAAAAACTTCGAAAATTGTCTAATTGTTTTACATGATCGCTAAAACATGGCACTAACACATGGTGTTAATTTGATATTGAAGAAATTAAGTTTGTTTCAGGTTACCTTTCGTCGTCATAACCAAAGTAATTTTGTAAAAACCTCGAAAAAATCCGAATTATCACTAACACATTGTCATGTTAACATCAATAAGTTCAAGTTGTTCAAGTTCAAGTTGTTTATTTTCAAAAATCTTTACAGATTGTAGAAACATACTAAAATAACAGGTAATAATAATTGAAAGCATGAGAAGTAACTTAAATTAAAAGAATAAGAAATAAAATTAGTGTAATTTAAACGATTAAAATAAAAATTTAAATATCATTAAAAATATCAAATCACAATGATAATAATATTTAGTCGCATTCACTTAAAACAAATAAAATTTAAAAAATATAAAATTTAGAAAAGGAATTACAATTTATAATCATTTCATTTAAAATCGTTACATTGTATGTTTCAAGTTTCAAGTTTAGTTTATCGTCTTCAAAACTTATAAATAGTTATTTATACATATTTAATTTTCGATTTTACACAATACTCTCGTTAGCCGTTCTTGGTGAATTGTACGTATTCTTCAAAGGTGTAAAAAATATTTTCTAAAAGAAACATTTTTAAGGACTTTTTAAATATATTGTTATTTTTAATATCTTTAATATATGGAGGTAAGATATTAAAAAAATAGGGACCGGAGTATTCCTTGTTTAATAGCGCCGCAGGTAAAATTATTTTTTCGAATTTCGCGCGAAATTCGAAAAAAACTTTTTGCCTACGGTTTTAATTTGATATTGAATAAATTTCGTTTGTTTCAGGTTACCTTTTGTCATTATCACCAAAGTCATTTTGTGAAAACCTCGAAAAAAAACACATTGTCATGTTAACATCAATAGCGCCGCAAATAAATTGTTTTTCGAATTTCGCGCAAAATTCGAAAAAAAAAATACTTACGGTGAAATTCAAATATTTAGGAATTTTCTATTGTTTCAGGATACCTTTTGTTATCAAAACGCAAAGTCATCAAAAAACCTCGAAAATAGTCTCATTTTTTTTAATATAGCACATGTTTTTTCACGACCATGCCATCATTTTTATAATATCGCGAATTGTTATCGATATTAGAGAACTCGCGATATATCGACTATTTTCAGACACTACTTCTGACACAATATGGCCGTTCTGTTGACGTTTAGTATGCAAACTTACAATGCCTATATCTCGCTTATTTATTGAGAGCGACAAAAGATTATTAACACAGATAAGGAATCTGCGTGGCGAATATAGTAAATCAAAAATCCAGGAGAGGTTCCTATACTGCAGTTATACCCTGCCAAGTTCCAGGCGACTAGTCGATACTTAGGCCTCAAACTTTTTAATAAATTGCCCGAAAGATTAAAAGCGATTAAGAACATCGATATTTTCAAGAGATCCATCCGAGTCTATCTGCTTAAAATCAACATGTATGCTTATAACGACTTCTTAAAATATTTTGAAAATACATAGCATCGTATCTACCCATTTAAATAAAGGGTTTTCCAATAAGAGGTGTTATTTTGAATAGCCCGCTATTTCGGTAGATGTCACTTTTAAAGCTGTCATTTTTTGACATTTGACAAGTAGAAACTACGCCGTTAATAAAAATGGAACGATGCACGCTTCAACAACGCATTGAAATTATTAAACTTCACTATAAAAATGGTGAAAATTTGGCAGAGACGGTTCGTAAAACTCAAACATTTTTGGGTCGTCGTGAAGCACCTTGTCGGACCGCAATACAGAAATTGTTGGAAAAATTCGAGCTGTTGGGACAAGTTAGTGATGTGAAGAATAAAACCCGTGCACGTCGCTCAAGAACAGCCGAGAATATTGTTGCTGTAGCCGAAAGTGTTGCCTCGTCGTTCTTTGGAATTACTCATTCCATAAACGTCATTGCACCGTATTTTGCATAAAGATTTGGGTCTTAAGGCTTATAAAGTTCAGTTAACACAAGGACTCAAGACGGCCGATCATCAACAACGCCGTGTCTTTGCTGATTGGGTCCTTGAAATGCATGAAAATGATCCGGAATTCCAAAGAAAAATCATCTTGAGTGATGAGGCCCATTTCCACCTCGGTGGCTTCGTCAACAAACAAAATTGTCGCATCTGGGGCTCGGAAAACCCAAGAGTTATTGTTCAAAAGCCTCTCTATCCTCAACGTGTGACTGTTTGGTGCGGTTTATGGTCCGGCGGAGTCATTGGACCTTACTTTTTCGAAAATGAGGCTGGAGCAACAGTTACGGTGAATGGAATGCGCTATCGAGAGCTGATTAATGATTTTTTATGGCCGTAATTGGATGGTATTGATCTGGACAACGTTTACTTTCAACAAGACGGCGCTACGTGCCACACAAGCAACGAAACCATTGTTCTTTTACGGGAAAACTTTTCGGACCGTATTATCTCTCGAAGAGGTGATCACAATTGGCCACCGAGATCTTGTGATTTAACGACTAGCGACTTCTTTCGTTGGGGCCACGTGAAAGATAAGGTCTACGCCAACAGCCCAGCGTCGATTCAAGACCTCAAAGATGGAATTCGTGAGGCTATCGAGGACATAGGGCAGCCACTTTGCGATTTGGTTATGGAAAATTTTATGAAAAGGATATGGTCCTGTAAGCGTGGTCATGGTGGTCATTTGCCTGATGTTATTTTCCACTATTAACGGCATATCTTCCTCTTTATAATGAAATAAACATCGGATCATTTATATTAAAAAATAGCATTTTTCTTTGAATATCAAAATAACACCTCTTATTGGAAAACCCTGTACATATTATTTACCGTTAATTGTTTTGTTGTAAACTTTTATCATATGGTCTTTGTTTTTGTAAATTGGTAAGTTTAAAGTTATATATTGTATATTATTTCTTGGCTAAATTGAGTAACTAGTTTAAGATTAATTACTGTCATTCCTACACAATTGTATGGTTGTATTGGAAATAAATACTTTTTATCTTTATCTTTATCTTGAATATATAATATGAAATTTTGAACATTGTATTCCTATGTCAAAGAGTATAAAAAGCGCTGAGCAGGTTGCGCTATCTAGCGGTAGGTAAAATATCGCCAATATGGTTAATTATTGATATTTTGACTACCGATAGATGGCGCAGCACGTTCAAACGATTGTAAAACTTTTATTTAACAGTCATTAAAAAAAAAACAACAAAAAAATCTTTTATTTTTATTTTTTATATTTTTTCAAGAGTTGTCTTATTGTTCGTACTGATTCATATCCTTGAAAGATGTCGGTTAATTAAGACTCACTCTGTATATAAATGTATTTTAAAAAATCTTTTGAAAGAATTAGCTTAGTTTATGATGCGATGCTGTGATGAAGAAAATGAAAGAAATAAAAATAATAAAATTTAACTCACATAACAGCGAAGGATTTCCCAAATTGGATTAGAAAATGCTTTATTTTAGGATGCACATTTCAAGTTGGCCAGGGCTATATGCCTAATGAGGTGGTAAATCCACTAACACCAAAACTGTATTTCTTTTCCGATTACGTTACTCACTTGTATATGCATAAGAGTTTTGATTTCGTAAGTTTAATAGTTTTGTTGAAAATGTATAAAATAAATATTTAAAAAAAATAAAAACCTAAAACTTCTAGCAGTCCTATCACTGAGATAAAATTAATGTTGTGAAAACTACGCACACAAAAACTAATAGTAAAAATACGTTGTTCACTGCTGAATTCAAAGTAGTGACTATATTATTTTATTGCAGGGACCTATCTCAAGGAGGTAACAATAACAACTTTGCCCCTCCCTAATCTGCTGTAATTCAATAATTCACGATCAACCTGACCTTGTATTATCTATCATCGGGTTGTTTGCACGGTCAAGAAGTGGGACAATGAACTATCGCGAACCAAGTTCCAAGCGGAAATAAAAAACTTTCCATTTGGTTAACAAATGGCGAAATTTGACTAATCTATAAGGACTGAGGTCGTAATCGAACGGGCGGGATGACATTTGGAATATATACGAAAGCAGTAGCGTCGTTAGGGTAGGGCGCGGTTGGGCGACCGCCCAGGGCGCCAGATATAAAGGGGCGCCTTGCTCATCGAATGAGTCCTACTTACTCGTAAATTCTCTAAATCTAGGGACAAAATCGCTATGGTGACAATAGAATGGAACGCAGTGCTCCGACTGAACACTTTGGCTATTGAAACTCAGAATACTGATATTTAAGGGGGTGGTAGTTGTGGGTAGGGATAAGAGGGTAATGGGTAGGGGTGAGGGTAAGGGGAAGGGGAGAGAGAGAGGCAGGGTTGGAAAGGGAAGTTTGGGTTGATGGGGAAGGGGGAGAGGGGGTGTAGGGGTGATGGAGGGGTGTAGGGCAGGATGGAAGGGTGTAAAGGGGGAAGGGATTGGAAGGGTTTGTGGGTAAAGTGGGGGTGGAAAAGGAAAGGTTAATTTGGGAGGGGGGGGGTTAGGGGGATTATTATTTTTTGATTTTTTTTCATTTTTATTTTTCGAAAAACTTACAGCGTTTTATACTTAATCTAACACATATTATACGAATCTAAGGCCAAAATAAAGTTTTCACAATTAAACTAAATCTTTTGTTACAGCGCAAGGAGCTATGAAAAAAATGCAGGTTTAAAGGGAAATGCAAGGGAAAGTGATAGGGAAGCCACATTTTGAGTTATGTAGATGTATTTAAAATATATGATAATTTATATATACATATATACACGTGCACAAATAATAAATTAATATAAATAATACGATAAGGTAATAATAAAATGTAAAAGTATAGTTTATATAATATACATCACAATGTATTTATAATGTTTATATACATATGAACTTATATAGAAAATATTATACTGGCCTGAAAGCATTGTTATAGTGTTGTTTACGCCGTTAAGGGTTTTATTTATTTTGTATTATGATACCAGCCGGATAGCGTCGCTTAAAGGGAACGCACAAACCGGTTTTCACGCTCGCTGAAATATAATGCGGGTCATCACCAGAAGTGAAAGGTATATTCCCCCGCAAGCACGTATTTTGTGTCCTATAATCTCGCTCGCGACGTTTGTTAAAGGAAGTGAATTTCGCTATATCGCCATACCAACAAAACGCCATTATCAGCATTCCTGGTGCACCAGAAGAAGAAGAAGACACCGGCAAAAACTGGTAAGTGCACAACCCTTCTTTGTAGCGCTATCGTGGCTGGTGTAATAAGGCAATTTTTATGCTCACAAATTGGCAAACATCAATGGTAGATAGGTCTCTCCGCATCACCAAGTGTAGTAACGTTTACCACAGACTACATACCTAACAGACGAAGAAATACCAATCAAACCCGAAGGCTGTTTATCGTATTTCTAATTTCTTCGAAGCAAGTATTTGAAGATAAATTATAAATATTTAGCGCGCAAGTTGGGGATTGTCTGCTTACCGGTAAAGTATTGGGGTGACACAACCGATTTTTTAAAATATGTCACCTCGCAGTCTAAAATATCGCAGTCAATGCGTTAGCGTAGTTAAATGTGTAACGTGCCTCGGTTTGCATGGGATTGGGATGAACCAATTTGTCGCTTTAATTTTCTCCTTGTGTAATCTTAGTTGAAATACTAATTGAGTTTCACAGAATCAAGGATCAGCAGACAAGAAGCCAACAAACTAAAAACACAAGGCAAGCTACTGGGTCGAATTATAATATTCCGATTGTAAAGTCCTCATTTGCCCAAAGGCATTTTTACTTCCTTGCGCCGAGATTTTATAATAATTTAAATGAGAGTTATAAGAATGCAAACAACTTAAATTCATTCAAAATACTTATAAAGAAGTACCTGCTTGAAAGGGGTCCAATGTATGCGGAGTCTCAATTGCTCTCGCTAATAATTTAAGTTGTTTTATTAAATTATATATTACTAACTAATATCAAATCTCGTGTATTATTTGCTATGTATATATATGTGTAGGTATGTATATATATATATTTATGTATGTGTGTATGTATGCGTATGTATATATGTATATATTCTTATGTATCATGCAATACAACTTAAGTTCAGAATATCAAAAGAGTCAGCTCGTCGATACAATTAAACAAAAATCAGCATCCCTAGATACGGGTCTCTGACCTAGTTAGGAATGCGGTTAAACATTTTCACCATAGGATGTGCTCAATCTCTCCCAACTCAACCATATTATGTAAATGGTGTTTATATGACATATTACATGAAGTTATTGTAAATTAATAAATTAAAAAAAATAAATAAAATAAAAATATAAGATACGAGATATAGAATAAATGAAATGAAATGAAATGAAATTAAATTGTCACTTTTAGCGCCGAGCCACGGACTTAAAATATTCACATAAAAGAAATAACATATTAAAAGCGGTCCAATGATATCCCATTTGACTATATTAAAAGCGTAATTTTCCTCTCTCATTTCAAAAAAAAATTATCAACGGACAAGGACATAGGTGTTGTTTACTATTTATATGACAATGGAATGTTAGAAAAATACATTGAATCATAAAGGAATATTTCATAATACTTAGATCATTTAATTTGTTTGCCATTGATTTCGTTGATATGTCAGAAGAGACAGCGTCATTTGCGGTAGCCCAAAGCAGACAAGCGAGAGAAACGATAGTATATCTCACACACTCCGTATACTCAGTTGATGTTAGTTGAATAGTCTTGGGAGTTAATGGGCCCTTGCTGAGTTGGCCACGAAGACCCATTCTGTTCAGGGTTGGTCACACTCACGGGTCAACACCTATCCGACGGCCTCCACGCATGAAGTGCGAGCCTGGGTAGGACTCTGGCCGTATGGTCAGTTTCCCCTGGGAATCAAACTTCTAGCGGTCCTGGACGGCATGCGCACCGTGCGGCGTAAGCCAATCGACTGTGCACTCTGACTAACATCTTGCGGTGTCGACTACAACGGGCGAGCCCGTCACCACAGGACATTTTAACGATTAGTCGTTCTGTCGCCCTGCAGTGAACGTAGAAGACTTTGGACAGTACAATCCTACGTCCAGCTACGTCACAACCCGTGAGAGTCCAACGCCTTACCGCGAGTGAGCCAGAAATAAACCCGGCGGGCTCGAGATACTCGCGCCCTCACTTCCAATTGTGACCAGATTTCTCCGGTCTCTCGATTGGTTCCGAGTTCGAGGTCGCTTGCGCGGTCCTCTCCCTTACGAAGCGGTGAAACGGAGTGCACCGAATCTGTCGCGGACCAAGGCGTCCTTTGCCAGACTCTGAACCGGGATCGGATGGCCAATGGTCATTTCAAGAGCAGTCGCCGTAAGGTAGACAACTACCCCCGCTCTATAGGAAACAATACAGTTCCCAGACTCCCCCGATTGTTAGTCGGAGAGCACAATCGATTGGCTTGCGCCGCTCGGTGCGCAGACCGTCCAGGAGCGCCAGAGGATTGATTCCCAGGGGAGACTGGTTGACTCAGTGTCCTACCCAGGCTCGCACCCCATGCGTGGAGGCCATCGGATGGGTGTTGACCCGTGAGTGTGACCGACCCTGAACACATGGGTCATTGTGGACACCTCATCATGGGCCCATTAGCTCCAACTCTGACTAACATATTGAGTTGTCAACCACAACGGGCGAACCCGTCACCGCAGGACGTTTTAACGATTGTTCGTTCTATCGACCGTGCAGTGAGCGTAGAAGACTTGGGACATAACAATCCACCGTCAAGCTACGCCACAACCCGTTAGAGTCCAACGCCTTACCGCGAGTAGCCAGGTATGTTACCTGGCGGGCGGCACTCGCGCCCTAACTACCAATTTTGACCAGATTTCTCCGGTCTCTCGATTGGTTCCGAGTTCGAGGTCGCTTGCGCGGTCCTCTCCCTTACGAAGCGGTGAAACGGAGTGAACCGAATCTATCGCGGACCAAGGCGTCCTTTGCCCGACTCTGAACCGGGATCGGATGGCCAATGGTCATTTCAAGAGCAGTCGCCGTAAGGTAGACAACTACCCCCGCTCTATAGGAAACAATACAGTTCCCAGACTCCCCCGATTGTTAGTCGGAGAGCACAATCGATTGGCTTGCGCCGCTCGGTTCGCAGACCGTCCAGGAGCGCCAGAGGATTGATTCCCAGGGGAGACTGGTTGACCCAGTGTCCTACCCAGGCTCCGCACCCCATGCGTGGAGGCCATCGGATGGGTGTTGACCCGTGAGTGTGACCGACCCTGAAACAGAATGGGTCTTCGTGGTGTAATGATCTGAAAATCATCACATGATCGCTTAGCAGCTCTAAGCTAACCGAAAATAGATTAATCAAATTTTAAAATTAAATTGTACTTGAAAAAGATCATAGTGACATCTAGCGATTTAATTAGGAACTAAAAACTGACAGATGAAAGAAGGGCCGTTGCTAAACTATAGAGCGCAGTGCCAGAGTCACATAAATAAAAGGGTTTGAGTAGTTTTTGAGAGTTAAGGACATCATTAGGGGTTTAAATATAGACAATCAGGAATATTTGGCAAGAAATTAGCATATTTTGAGATTTTTACGAAAAATCGACGTAAATATCAATAATTGACAAATAGACAATAGAAGCATGTTTATGGTCTTAAAAAAAGTCGACCGATTGGTTTTTCAAAGAAATATAAAAAGGGGTTCATTAAATAGTAGGAATTATGGGAGAATTAATAGCAATATTGATAAAGTCATTTGAAGAACATTTAATTTATTATTAAGAGAAATTGGAAAACATAATCGACATCGATGGAAGAAAGCCGAATCGATGATGTCCAATGAATTTTTCACCAAATAATTGCCAGTCAAAATAAAATTTAATAGTTAAAATGAGGAAATTTAGAAACACTTAATTAAAATAGAGGAATTACTAGATAAAAATACTATCAATAAATAAAATTGAAATAAAATAGTTATATTATTTCGCTTTCAAATGCGAAAGCGGAAACGACGCGCAAGAAAGGCGGCAAGGTTAAGTCAAAGTATGATGATTTCCCGCCGAATATGAAACATCAATTTCTCATAATACGTAAAATAAATACTTAAAATCATTTGTAGAATTAGAAGCACGAATTATCGTTAAGAAATTCGTTTGTTACCAATGTGGCAGAGCGTTATTTAACGAAAAAATAGATAAATCAGATCGTTTTATGATTGATTAGTCAATAGTTGTGGGTTGTCTCGGCAAATCCGGCTTGCCTTGCATGAAATACCAAAAAATTAATTTCGTTTGCTTACCGGGTTGAAGTACTTGCCGAAGACGTGGCAAAACTCAGTTTGCCTCTTTCGTTCTATATTTCCACTAAACAAATAAACACCCATGTAGTCACGGCCTCTTTATTCAAAAGACAAAGTTCAGATCTCTTAGAATAGGCGAAAAGTTAAGCACATTCGTAAAGTCATTAACCTACTTTTTACGGACTAAAACACTATATTAACACAAAATAATCACCAAAGAAATTTACTGTTCACCAAACAAAGTCAGAGTATATCGCACATACTTCCCACCGCCACTGATCATGAAAAAATACACTCTTCCCTGATCGAATAAAAACACACTCTGCCCGCTCTGCAGCCGAGCATCGCTTTATATTCGCTTCATCCCCTCCAGAGCGCTACCCCTGCCTGCTGTCATCAACTAGATATATCGTCAAAATTTCTTATTATTCTATACTTTAAACCTATTATATCTGTTACAAGAATTAAATGTTCTTATGCTATTTTTCTAATGACATTTCTTAATAACTATACATAGTTTTTAATTACTTAAACATATTATAACGTTACTTTTTTATACAATAATGCATGCTTATAATGTTTCTTATAATAAACATAACATCTTATAATAACATATGGTTGTACACTTAAGCTTTATTATATATTTCTAATACTATATTATTTACTAAAATGCGACTCTCATTTTTAAATTGTCAAATTCGGTATTTGCGATGGAATTTTTTCAAGCGCACGTGCGTCCTTTGTTGCCTGGCACCGGGCGCCGTCGGCGCCACTCGTCTGAGTGGTTTCGCTGTTGTTTTTATGATACCTACGCATATTTGTATTTTCGGGTGGAACTTTTTGATTTATGGCTTTGTTTGTGCGTTGTGCACTTTATTGGGGTAAAGCCGAAAGTCGGTATTATAAATGGAATTTCCGAAAGTGGTTTTATTTTTTTTATATTTTGCCTGAACCTAATGCTTTTATTTCCTGCCTTCCGGATGACTGATTTCGGCATGTGTCGCCTTGTCGTCGTTTCTTTGTCTGGTTGCAACATGGGTTAAATTATCAAAAAAAGGTCACATCGATAAGGGTGTTATAAAAGGGATGGACGTGTTGCTTCCGGCATCCATTAAGAAATTTTAGTTGCACGCACAAAAGCTGCGAAAGTTTGGGAAAGAAAAGTATATCTTGGGGCTCAGATGTGAGAATAAACAGTTTTAAAATAAGGGCACTGAGATGCTGTGAAGCATCTTAGTGCCCAGTTCATTTAAATTCGTATAAAGTGTGCAGATCGTACATCACAGAACGCTTTATCGCACTCGCCATTGATGCGCTTTTTACAAGGACACTAAAAAAAACGAACAAATAATAGAAATCCAGTGCTAAAAATGTGAATCGAGAGAGCTACGCGAGTTGGCCTGTAAAAAAATCCAACATTTCATATAAAATAGAAGTACGAGATTCGTCGGGGTGCAATACGAAAATTATATCAAAGATGGCGAACGAATCAAACTGAAACGTCAGATTGAGATCACAACATTGCGAACGTCCTTCGGAGGTGTATAAATTAGCGTCGAAATAAGGGAAAAACATTGATGAGAATGCAGTAACGGCTTGAAAATTGCAGTACGATAGTAAGCGGCTGGGGTTTCTAAAGAGACATTCTTCTTGGTGATGGCAGATTTCTAGAAAGGCGACACGCATCGAAGAAATTGACATTAGTTATAAGTGCATAATGTGAATGCAGCTGTAAATACGGGAAGTATAGCCGAGAGTCATTGTCGGCAAAGATGTACTAAAAATATGTAAGTTTATTTTGCCGAAGCTGGCGTTATTTAATTATTTGGGCTGAAGCTAGCAACCAATATTGTCATTGTTGTATATTTTTTGGGGTTATAAATATTCGAGTTTTGTGGGTTTGTTGAAATTATTAGAATGTTAAGTAGTTGTAACGTAAATGCGTGATTTCTACATATTTGCACGTTAACTAAAAATGAGGCATTTAACATCGATTGGTATGAATAGTCGTTGATAGTTCTACGAGGTAAACCTCTAGTCAGACTATTATTTAATTTGGAAGAGAGTTAGCCTTTGCTAACTCCATGATTTAGACATCAGCCATTATATAAATGTGCTTTTAATTTGGAAACTAGTTAAGGAAACATTCGAATTATACTGAATGTTAGAATAAGATTAAAGATAAGGAAATTGTAGATTATATTAAGGTTTTTTGTTTTGACTGATCGATGGGGTTTCAAGGATAACGGGGAGGGAATAGTATTAATAGAAATAATAGAACGAAAACCATATGGACATTCAGTGGACTGAATGGTAACCAGGTCGTAGTTTATATCGGGCATTAGCGACTGCGGTCATTTAAATTCATTATATCACTGGAACGCCATCGACTAGTTGACAGTGTGTTAGTTTATAAGTAATTTTATTGTTGTATGTAAACATTACGATTCATGTTTCAATATAAATTGACATTGAACACATTTAAATAAATAAAGGATTAGAATCTAATTGTCGAATTTCACGGCGGAGATTTAAACTCATGCATTAACATTATTAATATTATTTTATTAACAATCGACTGAACGCAGCCATTGTTGTCATCGACAAATAATCGATCGAAAATAACTCAAAGAATAAATTGTAAATATTTTGTGGTGAATTAGGCGCTCATTATTATAAATATAATTCACAATAATAGTACTTAAACTAAAATAGAAAAAGTTATAATTTTAATTGTTTAAATATGCATTTTGGTTTAATATATGGATTATTAATTGGAGAAGATTTGTTTCATTGAGGAAGTAAATACAAGGAGGGAAATTATTAGGCAAGGTATTGGAAGCCTATCCTCTTGAAGGTAATATTATCACTGTCGTTGTATGGTGGTAACATATTGAAATAGATATAGTAAAATCTTCTCTGACATATGCCGTCCCAATGTGGTGGGCCAATAGACATTGAAAGCATCGTAACATAACATATCGAGAAATAGATTATAAAATCATATCTCGCAGATAAAGAAAAGATAAAGAATTAAAAATTTTCTTTACAGTGGCCAACTCAGCAAGGGCCCATTAGCTCCCTCCCATTAGCTCTGACTAACAGTCGGGGGAGTCTGGAAGCAGTACTGTTTCCTATAGAGCGGGGGTGGTTGCGGACCTTACGGCGACTGCTCTTGAAACGACCATCGGCCATCCGATCCTGGGTGAACAGCCGGGCAAAGGACGCTGTGGTCCGCGATAGATTCGGTATACACCGTTTCACCGCTTCGTAAGGGAGAGAACCGCGCAAGCGACCTCGAACTCGTAACCAATCGAGAGACCGGAGTAATCTGGTCACAATTGGAAGTAAGGGCGTGAGTGTCTGCCCGCCAGGTAACATTCCTGGCTATCTCGCGGTTAAGGCGTTGGCCTCTTACGGGCTTGTGACGTAGCTAGATGGTGGACTGTTTTCGTCCCCCAAGTCTTCTACGTTCACTCCAGGGAGATCTATCGTTAAAACTAAAATCGTTAAAACTTCCTGAGGTGACGGTCTCGCCCGCTGTAGTCGACAACCCAAGTTGAATAGTCTTTCCTGAAATAGGTCGAAAGGTGCACATTCTTACAATACAATGGGCCCGATGCGTTTTTCGTGATCTAAAATAGAAACTGAGTTCGACCGAAAGAGACAGATCAATACGTTACAACGGAATATATAAGGAACTATCGTCGATTTTCCCGCACTAAAACTACCTGTCGAACTTAAAGACGCCCGAATAAGTTTGAACACTGTTCGAGTGATGTTCGACTAACTGAGCTATGCTCTCACTTAATTTGGTCGTACTTTTTGCACATATATAGATAAAATATTTAATTTGCAGAATAAGTAGAATAATAAAACTTTTGGTAACTAAAAACGTGTTACCACAATGTAAAAAGAACTATAACTTGTTGTTTAAGCGATACGATATATTACCTATACATGAAAAAAATACATACTTACTAGCAATGGAGCACTTTAGAAATTCAGAATTTAAAATACCAATACAGTACAATAAATAAATAAATACAAACGGAGCTGCCATGGAATTCACCGACCGGAGTCGGGCCCATCATAATACTAATTTTTTTTTACACTTCTGGGGGGTGAGCAGTGGATTCCGGACTTACGAACCGGCTGTGGTAGGTTCAGGACAGCTGTCTTGCCACATGTGAGCGTTAACCTTACCACCCATTCTCTCCCCCTTCGAAGCCATAGAATTTGAGATGCGCAAATCGCAGTTTTAGATAATTTTTCTAAGAAAGAGTTGATTATTTTTCTGGAAAGGCCAAGATCTTTAAAGAGGTGAAATAGAGATTTAGCTGGCAGGCCACGAGCGCCAACTTCCACCGCGTGAAGGTGAACAGTGAAGCCGTTCCGGGTTACGGCATTTGCAAGATCATGGTATTGATTTAATTTGTACTCGTGGTCTTTTGGGATATTTGATTCCCATGGAACAGTTAATTCTACGATAAGGACAATCTTTCGAGATAGAGAGTAAAGAGTTATATCTGGACGCAGGGCTGTGCATCCGAGACTTTCAGGGAATTTATACTGCTTAGAGACCGAATCAACCTCCAGAATCCAATCTGCAGCTTTCTCGATTATTGAGAAAGGTTTTGTAGTTAAATGTTTTTTGCCTTTAGAGCCATCCCGCACAAACTGTATTGGGGGTTTGGAGGATACTGGAATGGATGTTAGGACAGGACAGGGGTTTGGAATGTTAGAGAAAAAGTCCGTAAAAGATTTGAAGAACCAAGAGCGAACATCTACTATGGTGAAAGGACGTTAAAGTACCTCATTCCAAGAATCTTTAATACTATTGTATCTGAGGAAGACTGTGTAAGCGTGAGCAAACAGATGTTTAAAAAGAGATTAAAAAGCTACCTGTTGGACGTTTATAGTGACAATGGTGGTCATAATTAAGTTTGTTATACGTTTCTATAATTTAAGCTTGTAGTAATACTGGCCTAATTTAAGCCTGTAGTAAGACCAGTAGTACCTAATACTGCTGTGCATTGCATTTTTTTAAATATTATTAATGTCTCTTTGTATCACAAAATTAGTGTAAGACTAGAAAAATAAGAGTTTGTATCGCCAACAAACTGTATACCAGCTTGGCAAGATTGTAATATTTTAAAAAATGTATCTTTTTCTCTGAATAAATTTAATAAAAAATAAAAAATAAATCTTCGATGGGCAGTTTTAATGAGGTAAAGTGGCAACCATTCATTTCACATTCCGCTCCGACGTACTGCTCTGCTCTGCTCTGTCTACGTCGAAAAGATCCCGGGTGGATCGATTTAAACCACGATTTCAACCACTTTTCAACTCTTGCCATGACCAAATGATGCTTGCATGCCGAATTTCAGCTTAATCGGACGAAGCCACACACAGACACACAGACGTCCTAAGCGTCTCGGGGGGGGGGGGGGGGGGGAGGGTCAAAATGGATATTTCCGTCTTCATCTCGATTTTTTGTAGCTCGTTCAGAACACTTTCCCCTGGGCCGGTAAAGTAATCTATACTAATATTATAAAGAGGTCAAGTTTGTGACGTTGTAGGAAGTAATCTCTGGATCTACTAAACCGATTTTGAAAATTATTTTACCAATAGAAAGCCACGTCATTTGTAAGTGTCATAGGCAATATATTAATCCGAAAAATGAAAATACTTATTCGTGGTAGTCGGATTTGCAAAGTAAGTCGGAGAATAAGCGGTCGAACGAAAAGGTTTTCTAACTAGCGCTGCCTTAACGATGGGAGATATATGTTTAAGTTCTAGAGAAAAGTTGTAGAGCTTAATAATGCCTACAAAAAAGTCAGCGACAGCATATGTGTAGCTTTTATGTATTGGTCACAAAGAGTAGTATACTATGTTAACTCCTAGTTAAAAAAATAATTTAAATCGCTAGGTCATGTTTATTGGCTATATTATCAACAATTATGAATTCATATCAAAATAAGTAAATTTATCGTCTCATGTGTTTAAAACAAAAGACTTTTCCCTTTTACTGCATATAATTTCCCTTTTACTACATAAATGGTTAAAGAGATAAGACACTCACAAATAAGACACTCACAAGAAAACACAAATAACGGTAATATAGTCAAATTGGCATGCAAATACATTCATACTTATGCAGTAAAAATATAACCCTTCTTTTGGCAGTCAGGAAATAAATCATAGCACTCAGTACTAACCGAGCCACACTCATAATTTCATCACAGGTTAAAAGTTTTACCGCCCAACAAAGTGGGCACGGGTCAGCTAGTCATAAAATAAACAGAAAACTAAAAAAAAAAAATATTAACTAAAGAAAAACCAATATTTCAAATAAATAAATACGTTGAGGGTAGGAAGTAGACGAAGGAAAGAAAGGATTCGATAAGAAAGAAAGGGGAAGAGGTTCTGTTAGGGTTTTAGGTTTACGTGCTTCTTGTGCCTAGCCTTGCATGTGGTAATGCCGGGGGCTGTTCTGATATTATTCGGTAAAGCATATCAGAGTCGTTCAGCTTCCACGATGAAGGAGTAAGAAAAAAAATCGATAGATAACAGGTTATTGCCCTCTGACCAAAGAGTTGGGCCATGTGCCGATAGAGCAGTGAACTTTTCCGCGAGATAAAGCGGCACGTCATTCGCGAGGATTCTATCATCTATATATATATATATATATATATATATATATATACATATATATATATATATATATATATATATATATATATATATATATATATATATATATATATATATATATATATATATATATATATATATATATATATATATATATATATATATATATATATATATATATATATATATATATATATATATATATATATATATATATATATATATATATATATATATATATATATATATATATATATATATATATATATATATATATATATATATATATATATATATATATATATATATATATATATATATATATATATATATATATATATATATATATATATATATATATATATATATATATATATATATATATATATTTTCAAATTGAAATTATGTTTATTACTAAATAAATGAAATGATAAAATAATGAAAGGGCACTTATCTGGTCTGTGGTGACCAGGAGTGACTCCACGCCTTATTCTTCTCTTCCTTCAGCGCTTGCTAGGTGTTTCCTGTTGTGGTATTGGAACCTGATCAAAATGGTAGCGGCAACACAACAATGCGAGACGAGAATGAATGCTGGAAAATAATAGGCGATTAGTGTTTCTTAAATATTAATGATTGTTATAACAATCATTAATAATTTTTCATTCATAAAGGTTCATTCATAAAGGTTCCAATACCACAACAGGAAACACCTAGCAAGCGCTGAAGGAAGAGAAGAATAAGGCGTGGAGTCACTCCTGGTCACCACAGACCAGATAAGTGCCCTTTCATTATTTTATCATTTCATTTATTTAGTAATAAACATAATTTCAATTTGAAAAAATAATAATTTACACATTTACAATCATATATATATATATATATATATATATATATATATAAAACAAAGTCGGGTTTGTTCGAACACTTATAACTCTAGAACGGCTGGACTGATTTTCATGGTATTTGATTTGTTGTATTTGTCTCCGTCCCGAATAGCAGAATAACTATTAAAAACAAAAATTGGAAAATTGACGAAAAATTAAAATGAAAGAAAAACATTTTCCCATACAAAATGTAAATCTGTGTTTTTCTCATGGTCAGTTGTACGTGGCATGTTCACGTGTCGGCAAAACATTCGCTTTATTTGTTCTTGAGCCTGATAAAAAAAAAACAAAAAATGTCGTATATCACAAGGTGCTTCAATGAAGAGAATTAAACCGAGTGCATCCCATGCTGCACAACATGTAAAAAGTAGAATTCAATCACGTCTTGCTGACACGCGATTGATATACTTAATTTTTGTACTTTTATATTTCTTTTTGTGTTATTATCTTAATAAAGTAGTGAACTTAATATTTATTTTGTATTCATTGTTTTACTTTCATAAAATCATAAATAAAGTTCAGCTAATCTGTAACACGACATTCATTGACTGTTAGGCGGTACGAAGTTCGCCGGGTCAGCTAGTATAATATATAACAGGCGGGGAGTTCTAACCTGCCTCGTCTCCCTGGTAGTAATCCACTGCAGTCTAATTGGGTCTAAGGGTCTGTCAAACTCACGGGTCAACACACCCATCCGGCGGCCTCAACGTATGAAGTGCGAGCCCGGGTAGATATCTGTCCTGCGGGCCAGTTTCCCGTAGGAATCAACCTTTGGACGCTCCTGGACAATTTGCGTCCCATGCGGCGTCGGACAATCGATTGTGCATTCTGACCGACAGCCGGGGAAGTCTGGAAACAATATTGCTTCCTACATAGCAGGGGTAGTTGTTCACCTTACGGCAGCTGCTCTTGAAACGACCAATCGGCTACCCGATTCCGGGTGAAAGCCGGATAAAGGAAGCCGTGGTCCGCGATGGATTTAGTAGACACCGTATCACCGCTTCGCAAGGGAGAGGACTGCGACCTCGAACCTGTAACCAGTCGGGAGACCGGAGTAATCTGGTTGCAACTGTCGGCCCGTTGGTTGATTAGCCTGGTTATCTCGCGGTGAGGCGTTGGTTTCTCACGGGCATGTGGCGCAACTAGGCGATGGACTGTTTCGTCGGTGGAAGACTTCTGCTCTCACCTCTCGGGAGACAGAGATACGTTCTGTATCGATAAAACTTCCAGAGGTGACGGGTTCGCCCGTTGTAGTCGACTGCTCTAGTTGCAGTCTTATTGGATATTGCGTGATATGAGATAGACGTTCAGTAACCTTTCCCCTTTTGACATAAGATCAAGAAGGCGGCGTCGGTATAGTAAAAGAGTGGTAGAAGGTAAGATTGGCAGATTGTCTCTTTAATTTTCTCCAGGAGAACATTTTAAAGCCTCTTCAGCGACTGACATCGAAGATCTGAAGATCTTTTCTCTCATCTCCCTAATATGACATTGCAAGCTCAACGGTCAACAGCAGACACAAAATTCGAAAAGTCGAAAACTCGAAAAAGTCGGAAAAGTCAGAAAAGCCGAAGTCGAAGTCGTTTGATTTTCGAGATTTAAAGGGTGGCGCTAGTTTGGGGGTCGGGGGGTTGTGGTAGGATTTATGATATTAATATTCAGATGAATTAGGGTACAGGCGCGGATCTACGTCTTGTTTTTGGGGGGGGGGGGCGGACAGTGGGGGTGGGTTTCTGTCTATAGATAGTTAAAATAAATTATAGTGTGAATTTAGGGCATCCAATATGCTGAATAGAGATAGGTAGGTAATTAAGTAACTAAGGATTATAAAAAGGGAAAAGAAATAATGAATACACTCGTACGTTTTTATTTTACTTCTTAATGAACAATGAATAGTGCATAACACAGAATTAAATTACAAATTGCAGTTTCCGTTGTTTTTTCTCTGCAAATCTTCCAATTATCTTCTCTTTGTCTACTGGAATATCAAAATGAATACGCAGGTGTGCCAACCCTGTTAACCTATCCTCTACCATCGTGGATCGTAGCCAGGTTTTTAGTCGCCTCAGAGTTGAAAAACTTCTTTCGGCAGTCGCCACACTTACGGGCAAGGAGGCCATCAAATCAAATCAAATCAAATTGTTTATTGTCTTAAAAACTAATACATAGTTGTATAGACAGTAGTATTACATTTGGCCGTGATAACATTGAATTCTTTTTTAATGATCAAATTCTTCTACTACTAATCAAAACGTAAAAGGTTACTCGTAAGAATGAAGAAGGTATTATTGTAGAATTAAATCGAGTCTCACCATTTAGTTTACCAGATTAAAAACATAGAGTAAATTATTCTTTAAAATACCGATAAAAATAAGTTTTTTTAGTATAAAATTAATAAATGTAATGTCAAAAATAACAAAAAAAGTGACGGTTGTCAAAAAGTAAAATAAAATGTCTTAGTGATTATATTGTAAATAAAAATAGTCAAGGTATAATTAATATGTGCCTACCTAATAATAAAAAATAGTTAATACGTTTTAGTCAAATTGAAAATCGTTTTGAAACCTATTACAGAAAGAGATATAGTCGAGATGCAGACAGTTTTTAGAGATCGTTAATGTCGTACAATTCTCTTTCAATTAGATATAATTTGAGTTTATTTTTAAATTGGAGCATTTTTCCTTCGCGGCATATATTTTTTATACTAGAGGGTAGCTTATTGTAGCATATAATTCCGACGTAGCTCGGATTCCTGATAAGGATGAGGCGATGTATGCCAGGGTAGATGAATTCGTTGGCCAGATCTAGAACAATTAGAATATTTTGTTGGTTCCGAATAAGCGGTTTTATTTCTCTTTTCCCTTCTAAAACTTTCTTTCCAGATCTTGTATTCTCCTGCCGCATGAACTCCTAGGAGACTCTTATGCTCTCTAAGAAGATATGCTACTACATTTGAGTGATCACTATCGTCTTTTATTATTACCGATGGCATTATAATGTTTGAATTAAAAACCTTTAAGGTTTCGGGTGGCAGTCGATTTTTGAGGTCGTTTATGACATTGTCTAGTAGCGGGATATTTTTTTTTCAAACCTTGTTAAGGGGGGAGCGGTCGCCCCCTCCGCCCCCCCCCCCCCCCCCCCCATAGATCCGCGCCTGGTAGGGTACTGGCTACTTGACAGGAAAGTCTTGGGACACAACCGATTTTTTTTTATCGCGCTCACAATAGTTTCCCTTGGGCCGAGAAGTAAAAAATAATAGAAAAGTTTGCTCTACAATGTCAAGCTAATGGAAGCCTGTTCAAGCGTGGTGACAAGTGATAACGATTACATAAACTGATAACTAATTAATATACTTAATGCATATTCGCGGGATTAGATAGTCATCATGGACGCTTGCATTTATTGCAAAAAAAACAACTCGATCGTTAGTTTACGTGTCCGGGCCAGCTTAGGACACGTCTCTCTATAATTAATGGTCTGGAAAGCCTTGTAACGGACCTTAAGACCATTACATGCGATCAACAAATGCATCGATTTCCAGTGAAGGCCACAGACACAAGTCAGCTATTATTTTGACTCGTGCTGCTATGAATCAGCACGATGGAACAATACTTTTACTCGGAATATTTTTGGATTGCATCATTGATCGGCCTATATAAACTGGCGCAAAAGCAACCAAATTATCATTCCCGAGTGATCACCTTCCCCCAAGGTTGCGACGGCATTCGGCACTCTCTCTCACGAGTTAGGTCAACGAATCCGGCTCCTTGGTTTCCTTTCCTCATTCTCCCTGAGTCTCGAAGCATCATATTGAGATGTCAACCACAACGGGCGAACCCGTCACCGCAGGACGTTTTAACGATTCATCATTCTATCGACCGTGCAGTGAGCGTAGAAGACTTTGGACATTAGAAATCCGACGTCTAGCTACGCCACAACCCGCAAGAAGCCAACGCCTTTACCGCGATATAGCCAGTAATGTTACCTGGCGGGCCGACACTCGCGCCCTTGCTTCCAATTGTGACCAGATTTCTCCGGTCTCTCGATTGGTTCCGAGTTCGAGGACGCTTGCGCGGTCCTCTCCTTTACGAAGCGGTGAAACGGTGTTCGACGAATCTATCGCGGACCAAGGCGTCCTTTGCCCGACTCTGAACCGGGATCGGATGGCCAATGGTCATTTCAAGAGCAGTCGCCGTAAGGTAGGCAACCACCCCCGCTCTATAGGAAACAATACAGTTCCCAGACTCCCCCGACTGTTAGTCGGAGAGCACAATCGATTGGCTTGCGCCGCACGGTGCGCAGACCGTCCAGGAGCGCCAGAGGTTTGATTCCCAGGTGAGACTGGTTGACCCAGTGTCCTACCCAGGCTCGCACCCCATGCGTGGAGCACACGCACAATCCTCATCCACTACTCCAACATAACCCCCGTCGCGCAACCCTCGCGTCTCGATAAAGTAATTCGCGCATCTATACACTCACGTCAACGTAAACTATTCGGCAAGCGTTAAAACTGGCAATATTCAAACCTTCGATCAATAAATTCCTTCTACTTCACATCAAAACCGCCTTTCAATACGGAGATAACTCGTAAGTTGATACCACCACCTCACATCGAACAACCTGGAGTCTTGTGAGGGGTGGTCCCTCACAGCCTTGTCGATCGCCTATTGTAGGTCCTGATGTGTGACAGGGATTGACAGTTGCGGACAGGATCGGAGGTGGTCTTCATCGATCCACGTTCTTCATCGATCCACAGTCTTCAGCGATCCACGTATCCCAAACCACCAAACCAATGTTTTCTCCTACTCCTTCTTCGTGGTTGTGAACGGTTTCGTGCAGCTTGGGCCACAAGATCCATTTTGTTCTCGGATCGGCTCAACTCAACTCACGGTTCAGCTCCTATTCAGAAGCCTCCTCGAGTGGAAGGCTACCCCGGGTAAGACTGTCGTGTCTCAGGCCTCAGAGCTGGTGGACCGGTTTCTCCTGGCGCCACTGGACGGTTTGCGCACCGGTCGGCGAAGCCAATCGGTTGTGCATTCTGACTAATTGCTGAAGGGGTCTGGAGACTATGGAAATACATTGTTTCCTAAGCAGCGGGGGTGGGTGTTCACCTGTTGTCATGCCTCTCTTGAAATGACCTTGGGCCACTCGATCCCGTGTGGCACTACGGGCAAAGAACGCCCAGGTCCGCGATAATTTCGAACTGAATTACGGCTGTAATAATACAACAGGTAGAGGTTGCATAATCGACTTCGGACCCGTAACCAGTCGGGAGGAAGGTTAATTCCAGACGGAGATATCCTACCAAAACTGGTAGTTAGGGGGTGAGGTTGCCCGCTCGGTACCTTTCCCGGTACCTCGCCGTAAGGCGTTGGCTTCTTACGGGCATGTGTTTAGAAGTTATGGTGGAACAAAGAAACGGAAAACATGCATAGATGAATAAACACATAACACTCCGTTTGGGCAGTCGTGTAACAACAAAAACTCAAATGCATCAATTACCTGTAGAAGTTGAGGACGTTTTGCTGAAGGTTTAGTGTTCCGGAGAGCGATAAAGTTGACACAAGTAGACCAGCACCACGTACAAGGGTGTGCCGTGTGTCCTTGCAAAGGTGCGTCAGGTGAAGTTCTGGGAATAATGCAAGATGTACATTATAATAAAGCATCGGGCTTCACTGCGTGGCCCGGTGGCATAGAGGTTAGGTTGCCTGATCTAACATTGTAAGGTTCCGGGTTTGATTCCCGGCTGTGTAACTATTTTCGACGAGGAGGTCTGCCGAATGATCCAACTCGGATGGGCAGTGTTCAAGAAACTACGCTATATCTTCTCGTCGCAAATACCGCAGTGCCTCAAGAGGAAAGTCTAAAATCAACTAGAGTTGTCAACTACAACGGGCGAACCCGTCACCTAAGGAAGTTTTAACGATTAGTCGTTATATCTCCCTGGAGTGAGCGCAGAAGACTTGGATAAAACAGTCCACCGTCAAGCTCCGCCACATGCCCGTAAGAGGCCAACGCCTTAACCGCGAGATAGCCAGGAGTGTTACCCAGCGGGCTTACACTCGGTCCCGAATCTATCGCGGACCACGGCGTCCTTTGCCCGGCTGTTCACCCAGGATCGAGTAGCCGATGGTCGTTTCAAGAGCAGTCGCCGTAAGGTCCCCCGCTCTATAGGAAATAGTACTGCTTCCAGACTCCCCCGACTGTTAGTCAGAGTGCGCAATCGATTGGCGCACTTCATGCGTGGAGACCGCCGGATGGGTGTTGACCCGTGAGTGTGACCAACCCTGAACAGAATGGGTCTTCGTGGCCAACTCAGCAAGGGCCCATTAACCCCCAAATGACGATGACATACGTCACTGAGACGTGGTCGTAAACTATTGGCCTTATACACAAGCTCAAATTCGCGCAAAGACCCATGGAAAGAGCAATATTTGGAGCTTGTCCGCGTAATAGAGCCAAGAAAGAGGAAATTTGCAAAAGAACCAAGGTCACTGACATAGCTCGTAAAATTACCAACTTCAAATGGCAATAGACAGGCCATATAGCTAGCAGAAACGACAACCGTTGATGAAAAAAAGTTCTCGAATGGTGAACATGAACCGGCAGATGCTGTGTGGGGCGGACCGGTGACATTGCCGCGGTCGCAGGAAGTAGGTAGATGGAGACGGCTCAAGACCGCTCGTCATGACATTCTATAGGGGAGTCCTATGTCCAACAGTTGCGGATATCAACCTCCATAAGAACTACGCCAACCACCGTATCAATATCCACTCGGATAGCAAGGCAGCTCTTATGGCACTAGCCTCGAATACTATTAATTCAAAGCTAGTGCAAAACTGCGTATCACTAATGAATTACATGGGCGTAAAGAACGGGGTAATTCTAAGATGGGTGACCGGCCATGCAGGAATCGAGGAAAATGAAAAAGCCGACGAACTTGCTAAGAGGGGAGCAAAGGGAACGTTATACGGCCCTGAACCTTGCTGTGACGTAACAAAAAGCCTTGCAAACCTAATGCTCACTCAAATATGTTTAGAACAATCCGTCAACCACTGGAACAACACGCCAGGGTTGAACCAATTAAAAGCGCTAATTAAGGCTTACGACCCTAAGACGGCCCGTGAGGCCTTATCGCTAAATAGGAACAGTCTACGCATACTGGTGAGGGCGCTCACGGGGCATTGTGGCCTTAACAAACACATGTACAACCTCAAGCTCCGAGACACAAAAATATGCAGGTTCTGCCAAGGGTCCAAGGAAACTCCCCTGTACCTCATGTGCGAGTGTGGCCCGCCGATGCGTAAAAGATACACCGACTTGGGTGGTCATTACCTCCAACCTGAAGAGGTAAAACAATCTGGCGCCAAAAGCCTGTTGCGGTTCTTAAATGACACGAGGCTTAGCGCAGAACTATAGTAGGTGGCGAACACAATAGATCAGCAATGGTCGTAGTGTTACAAGGCTCATAAAGACTAGAAAAGCCCCACTCAAGAAATAATAATAATAACCCTACTATGAAGTGATTATATGTGTGTGTGCGTGTAACAATGCAGAACTGGTTCCTATAATGCATTAATACCCATAAATAGATGACCACATAACAAAGTCAATGGTTGTATGTTTGTTTGTTTTTAATATTTATTGTGAAATTTAGCAATAGCCCGGTTTATTGTTATTATTATTATACGACAATCTCTTACAACCAACCATACTATGAAGTGTTTATTGTACCTATGTGTGCGTGTAACAATGTAGAACAGGTTCATATAATGTTTCTACTATATAATTGTTTACAGTGGCGGCGCTAGACCACACTTGGACGTCGGCGAAATTAGGTTCGCGAGGCCTTTTTTATTTCCCAGTCAAAAAGAAAACGTTAGATTTCATGAGCCGAATTATAGTGAAACTAATGTATGAGTAAACGAGTTTTATTGCTAATCAAATGATGTTAAAAAATACACAAATAGAAATTAAAATAGACGAACTTTTCGGCTTTTGGCCTCACTGAACATTTTCAGGATTATGTCATAGCTAATACTAGCCGCTATTTCAGCTTCAATTGATAGAATTGATAACGCAGATAGTCTCTCTTGGGTCATCGTGCTTCTCAAGTAGGTCTTAATCAATTTTAACTTTGAGAAGCTTCTCTCAGCGGAAGCTGTACTGACGGGAACTGTGAGCATGATTTGAGCATATATTGCTATGTAAACATTTGGATATACCTATTTCTTCCAAATTATTTTCTAAAATGTACTGAAGGAGTTGTTTCGCGTCGTTGACAGTCAAGTGAATTCGCTTTTAAAAGCTGTAGCTCTTCAGATAGCTCGAAAGGCTGTATGTCACTGTTTTCGCCGTCGCCATGTCGCAGTATTGTACCTAAATCATTACAATGCTTGAGAAGGTCCTCTTTTGATATCGATTTCAAATAACTGATATCGCAAATTGCTCAAAATATTCATTGAGCGCTTTAAATCGACATTCGGTGTCGACTATAGCATCTATCATTGTGTTAAAAAAGTTAACTCTGTAATGCATTTCAAAAGTCTGTAAATGCATTTAAATAATTTGTAAAAGTTTTGCGAGGCCCCCTTAGGTGCGAGGCCGTCGGCGGTCGCCGACGTCGCCGACGCCTAGCGCCGCCACTGATTGTTTAGTCCGTAGCATACTTGAATATAAGTCGGTCATCTAGTGTACAAGTGAAAACAAATACATTCAGAGAGCGTATTCAAAGATAATTTTAAAGATATATTTATTACAGAAAATACAATATTTATCCATACTTATTTCCGTCCGATTTTGTGCTAGGAATGGTAGGATACAATAGTCTTGAAACGCGTCGATATATTTCACTAATTATATTTGCAGATAAATTAATTCAAGGAACTATTTATTTGCCAGAGATATGTACTATGTAAGTTTGAATTGTACGTACCGGTAAATTACACAGCGAGGAGATCGCATCTATTGTTTAATGTGCCGTACCATCGTACAAATAGTTTTGTAGACAGGCCAGTGGGAAGGGTTATAGCTCTTCTTAATTCCTTACCCACAGAAATAGACATCTTTTGCATATCCCTTTGGCAGCTAAAAAGGCAACTCCCTGCTATCTCATGTTTATCATAATCTGTCTTTTATTTTGTTTTATATTTTTATGTTTTTTTTAAATGTTCAATATTAGCAATGATTTAGTTATGTAAGTCATTTATTTTTAGACTTACACTCTAGCTTTAATATTGAATGGCGAATTGGATTCATCTGTAATGCTCTTGAATACTATTTGAAACTAATAAATAAATAATCCATTAATACCCATAAATATACCTACAACCAGATAACAAAAGGCCATGGTTGTTTATTTATTTGTTTATTCTACTCTTTATTGTAAATTTCTCTTACTCTTCACTCACAATGGGCGGGTTTACGATCATACACAAATCTCTTACAACCAAACCTACTATTAAGTGTTTATATCTATGTGTGCGTGTAACATCTGTGGGTATCTTTCATTCTATCGGCGTTCATATACCAGTGTTTAATGTATGCTAGACAGCACCTAGCAGAAACACCAATTAATGCAGACATTCACTCGCATCATACCCGCGGTAACTCCCTTTTATGCGTACCCCGAATACGACTGGCAAAAGTACAGAAAAGCTACTTGTATCTTAGCATTAAACTCTATAATCTACTCCCTACAAAATTTAAACAGCTGGAGGACATAAAACTAAAAAAACATCAAGGAGATGCTTACTCTTTACTCACAATGGGCGGGTTTACGATCATACACAAATCTCTTACAACCAAACCTACTATTAAGTGTTTATATCTATGTGTGCGTGTAACATCTGTGGGTATCTTTCATTCTATCGGCGTTCATATACCAGTGTTTAATGTATGCTAGACAGCACCTAGCAGAAACACCAATTAATGCAGACATTCACTCGCATCATACCCGCGGTAACTCCCTTTTATGCGTACCCCGAATACGACTGGCAAAAGTACAGAAAAGCTACTTGTATCTTAGCATTAAACTCTATAATCTACTCCCTACAAAATTTAAACAGCTGGAGGACATAAAACTAAAAAAACATCAAGGAGATGCTGATAGGCCACCCTTTCTATAATCCGGCCGAATTTGAGGGCCATGATTTTTCCCATGTGCCCATTTAAATTACTTTAAAAAGTAGAGCCTTATTGTCTGATTATTTTATAGGGTCTTATATCTGTACTTTTAGTTTAAAATGCATAACGTAGATTTAATTTGACTATTTAACATTTTACTGACAATTTGAATATTACGATAAATAATTTTACTACGTATCTTTTCGAATTACTAACTACTTCAAATATTAGGCTTCTATTTTGATTATTTATATTTATAGTTTGACAATCTAGTAGTTAATTCTTGACTACCTATGTATGTTCAGTAAAGAGTAGTATAATAACGAAACTTACTACATAACCCAATTATTTTGACACGTCTAAGAGCGGTCTTTAGCCGTCAATTGGACACGACGAAAATGTAATGTAATGTAATGTAAAGAATTGAAATGCAATTCCGTTAATTTTATCCCAACGGAAAATGGTGACCCAGCCGGGAATCGAACCCCGAACCATACAGTGTAAGATCGGGCGACCTAACCACTGTCACCGGGCCATGTAAATTGTGAGTTAATTAATACTATTATTTAATAGTTCCTACCTATGCTTCTGGGTTTATAAAGTGGTAAATAATATAAGCAGTCTTTCAAGCACTTTGATGAGGGAAACAACAAAAGACGTGCACTCCCCTTCTCAAAACAGTGTCAAGTAAAATGGTGCTAAAATGGCACATTATTGGCTGCCTGAATGACGTTTAGCAAGTAGCCAGATCTTCATACCACAAAATACCATATATTAGTGAAAGAATACCATGTAATTCTACGGGCTTCAGCTGAAAATACTAAAAGTATACAATACGGAAGTTTATTTATTTAACAAATGGGATCATTACTGACACTTTTTCTCCCGCTAGAGGGCGCAGCGTCCCAAAGTGAGCGTCCTTTCGTTTGCGCTGTGTTTCGCTCACTTCACACATCCTAGGGCCAATCGCCGCTAGCGCAACCTACAAAAAAGGTTTTACACACATCCCCATTGCAGCATGTATGTAACGAAGAGCAGCCCTTAAGACCGCCGATGACGAAAAAACATGAATAAAATTTTAGAAAATAATAAATATTTATTTATTTATTTATTTATTTATTTATTTAAGAATTAATTACTATAAATCATTGATTAGCTTACAAAAATAACAGGAACCGAATGGCAAAACCTTAACCTTTTGCTTATTTGTTTCTGTCACCCAACTGGGACTAGTCCGTTCTAGGGTGGATAGGACTCCAATATTACAATCAAGTTTGCTTGATTGCTTGGTTGCCTACAAATGTACAAGTTATAGTAAAAAGCTAATGACACTAAATTGCCCTAAAATGTGGTCTTCAGAATAAAATAAAAAATAATAATAATAAAAAAATATTAAAAATATATAATAAATAAAATGCAATTCCATTATTAAATCGGCAATAAATATAATATAAAATTCGATTAAATAATATAAATAAAGTTATATGTGAGAAATGAAAGAAACAGTCATTAATATTTAATATTATGTTTTAAGTAATATAAGATTTAATATAAAAATACCTAGTCTAAAAGTATAATTTATTGTCAAAGTCAAATATTTTTTGGTAGTTAGTTCAATGTTAAAAAATACTTAACATATAAGTTTAAAAATATGTTAATAATTTGTGCACCTAAGTTTTATTATACTATTATTTCTAACATTTGATGTATGGTTAGTCTGTCATGATTCGATAACCATTTCTTTAATTTATTTTTGAATTCCCTAAATGTCAAATTCATATTTATTTCCATATTGATCAGATTGTAAAATCTCGGCGCGATGAAAGAGTAATGTCTTTGACCAAATGATGTTTTCCTTCTGGGTATTATTAAGCTATTTTCTACAACTTGTCTCGTTGGTCGCCGGGTCTGAATTATTCCTAAATTTGAGTTATTGTCCAAAAATAGCCTTAAGAGGGAAGTTTGTAGAAAAAGTTGCCTACAATCAAGAACTTTAGCTTCCTTATACAGTTCATTAGTGGGATGACGAAATGGTCTACGTAGAATAATTTTTAATATAAATTTCTGCGCAACTTGCAATGGCTCTAGCAGGGTTTTACCACATCCACCCCATCCAATTATGCCGTAAGTAATAAGCGATTCACATAAAGCATAATAAACAGTTTTTAGTGTTTTGGAATCCAGAATATTCCTCAGTTCTTTGAAAACATATCCAAGGATGGTTTCAAACTATGGGTCAAATTAAAAAGGTTCTAATTTAAAGGAATAACTAAGAGTTCAATTGAATAGGGGTACGTAGTGCTTTAAATTTGAGAAGCACTGGGTTATTTAGTGCATAAAAGCACATCTATTTTTGAAAATAATACTACATGCTAAATGTTAATGCAAAAAATACCACTGTGGTCGCAAAAATACTACATATGGACACGCGATCTGACAGCTCAGTAGGCTGACAGCTCAGCTGATAAGTGCACATGCGCATTGGCCGATGATGGTCAGTGTTGCCAATGAGGAAAAACTACCCGTTTTATAGATAAGACAACTTGTTAACAAAAAAATCGTAATTTTGGAATAATGACTATTATTACTGTTATAATGACGTACATGACTATTATTACTGTGTTATTGTTTTACAAATTATTTTTTATTATAGGGTTTTTCTGCATTTTCTTATACTTACAATATATTATTTTAGATAAAACGCTGCTTCAAAAATAATGTACCACTTTTTTTTAGGTTTTAGTTAACGATGAAAGTCATTAACGCGCTTTTATTAGGTCGACCTGTATGTAACTAACTATGTAATGGAATCTAAGGTAACTAATTTGACCATTTTCCAAGGATCGTAGCGTCATGAAAATTGGCAGCTGTATATAGTTCTGATGACAATACAATAATATGGTACTGTCGAACTGATCTGATGATGGAGTCGGAAGATATGAACTGGAACTTCATGATGGAACATCGTAGGTATCATAGCTGTGTTTGGACTAGTTAGAAAAGTCTTGGAATGAACCTTGGCCACGGTTAGGTTTCAAGGTCTGATGATGAAGCCGGAAGATAGGCACTGGCATTTAATGAGGGAATATCGTATCATAGCCGTGTGTATGTGAATATCGTATCATAGCCCAAAAGCGTGTTTTTAGTGGTTTTTTTTAAACTATTGATTTATTTTTAATTCAACTTAATAATAATAAATAACTAAATATATTGAAAAGAATAGAAAACGACTGCTCTTACAGAAAGTGAACTATTATATAACTCGCTGACCCGTGCCCACTTCGTTGGGCGGTAAAACTTTTTACTTGTGATGAAATTATGAGTGTGGTTCGGTTAGTACTGAGTACTATGATTTATTTCCTGACTGCCAAAAGAAGGGTTGTATTTTAACGCATATATATGTATGTATTTGCATGCCACTTTGACTATATTGCCGTTATTTGTAAGTGTCTTTTTGTGAGTGTCTTATTTGTGAGTGTCTTATCTCTCCATTTATGCAGTAAGAGGGAAAAGTCTTTTGTTTTAAACACTTGAGACTATAAATTTACTTATTTTGATATGAATTCATAATTGTTGATAATATGTCCAATAAACATGACTTTTGTGACTTAAATATAAAAGTTAGAGATATTCTGTCGCTGACATTTTTGTAGGCATTATCAATCTCTACAACTTTTCTCTAGAACTTAATCATATATCTCTCATCATTAAGGCAGCGTTAGTTAGAAACGTTTTCGTTCGACCGCGTATTCCCCGACTTACTTTGCAAATCCGACTACGACGAAAAAGTCTTTTAATTTTTCGGAATAATATATAGCCTATGACACTCACAAATAACGTGGTTTTCTATTGGTAAAAAAATTTTCAGTAGATCGAGAGATTACTTCCTACAACCTTACAAACTTTACCTATTTATAATAATTGTTATATAATTATATATCGTAGTATAGATTATTTTCTTTACGGTTTTTTATGAAACACTTGCGCTTCATGTATTTATCAATATACATAATGACTTTTAATTAATCGGCATCCATCGAGGGGTGAATCAGTACTAAGTATCAACTAAGCAACTTTTAATAAAAAATTGGGGAAAAAAAAAAATGTAAAAAGGTAATTTTTAATTTTTGTTTTATTTAACAATTTGAAGAACTTGACTGTTAAATAAAACTTTAACCAGCGTTTAAGCACGCAAAATTTCCATTACAGTCATCAATCGGTAAGTAAAATATCAGTAATAAACAAAACCTATTAGAGATATTTTATTTACCGCTAGATAGCGCATCGTTTTTTATTAAAAGTTTCTTACTTGCACGTATTGATTTTTCCCCTAAAGGATGCCGGTTTATTAAAACAACCTGTAGATAGATAGATGTATATTTCTGGAATGTACTAAATAGGACCTTTCATTCGATACTAAACAAGATATAATTATGTAAATTCATTGAAATTTGGACATTTAGAAAACTACGTATTTGATATTTGGACAGTTAAGTTTTTTGATTTTGGACAGTGTGAGACAGTATAAGAATATTTGTATTTGACACACGTTTAAATCGGTCCAAGCATTTAGAAATTATGGTAGAATAAAGAAACGGTAAACATACATAGATGAACCCTGAACACATTACACTCCTTTTTTGTTGGGCAGTCGTGTAAAAATAACTAGGGTTGTCAACTACAACGGGCGAGCCTGTCACCTCAGGAAGTTTTAACGATTAGTCGTTCTATCTCCCTGGAGTGAGCGCCCACCGTCAAGCTCCGCCACAAACCCGTAAGAGGCCAACGCCTTAACCGCGAGATAGCCAGGAGTGTTACCCAGCGGGCTTACACTCACGCCCTTACTTCCATTTGCTACCAGATTACTCCAGTCTCTCGATTGGTTACGGGTTCGAGGTCGCTTGCGCTGTCCTCTCCCTTACGAAGCGGTGAAACGGTGAATACCGAATCTATCGCGGACCACGGCATCCTTTGCCCGGCTGTTCACCCACGATCGGGTAGCCTATGGTCGTTTCAAGAGCAGTCGCCGTAAGGTCCGAAACCACCCCCGCTCTATAGGAAACAGCCGCTTTCAGACTCCCCCGACTGTTAGTCAGAGTGCGCAATCGATTGGCTTAAGCCGCACGGAGCGCAGACCGTCCAGGAGCGCCAGAAGGTTGATTCCCAGGGGAAACTAACCATAAGGCTAGAGTCCTACCCAGGCTCGCACTTCATGCGTGGAGGCCGTCGGATGGGTGTCATCACTTGACACAATCACTATCAGCGGGGGGTGTATACAGGGGGGGGGGGGGGGGGGGGAATTACCAGGGAGATTTGCGCGGGAGGGGGAGAGGGTGCAAATCTCCTTGTCTGCTTGCCGGTAAAGTGTTGTGGTGACTCAATCGATTTTTTATATTGGTTGTAGACTAAATTTGTTATAATTTATACCTAAATTGGTGCCTAGCCTGGTTTATGGTATAAGGTTTAATTTTTAGCACAATCTATTAATTAATCGGTTTTTCACGCCAAGACTTTCCTGGAAAGTAGACAAGGACTGATTTTATCTGCATGATAATATCATAAATAAAGTCGATGAGCGCCCTCTCTAGGTCGGCGGACGAATCCGGTAGGGTTACGCTCCATCTCTTAGTCCTTAACTGAGAAATAAACCACGTCGCATGAGGCGTTTATATTTGATCAAAATGTTTTCCGTAACAAAATATATGCGAGGAGCGCCCGAAGGTTGACTCCTAGGCGAGACTGGCCTATAATACAGGCCAGAGTCCTACCCGGGCTCGCACTTCTGGGTAGAGGCCGCCGGATGAATGTTGACCCGCGCGTCTGACCATATATTCATATTCATATTCATATTCATTTTATTAGTATACTGGTATACAAGTCAGATACAGATTAGCAAACATTCATACATATTAGCAAACAAACATTTTTTTTATCGTAAAGAAAAGATAAAATAAACAAAACAAAACGAAGGAAAAAACACAAGAATAATGTAAAAAGAAGAAATACAAGACAAAATGCAAGAGATCATTAAATATTTTTGCTACCAAAGCATATACAATTGGCTCTTAGTTTGCATCCCGGAAGGGACGTTACGCATTCTAGGGGACCTAATTAGTGGCCAAACATTAGCTCCCAAACTCACCAGTGTTTAGATGCAGGGATGGAGGTTATATTGGGTAGGCAGAAGATACGCCGAAAGTGTTGTGGCTATATATACGTAACGCAGAAACAAATTCCAACAGTTGTCGTCCCCTGTACCTACATAAATCTAGTACATTTTACTATTTTTTACTATTCCATCAAGATAAATGATTGACCTTCCTACTCATGAAATGAGAACACATCATGAAATCCTATTTTCGTTATTTCAATTGCTCTATTTTTCGTGTTAAATTTGATGTTCTTCGGTCAAATATCGCGCCGGGCAGATAAATAGCGATTAGTGAAGAGCGTCCTCGGTACTATCTTCGATTTTGTACGGTATTATATTGAGCAACTCTATAGAACGATTTGGCAATCCTTCCGAAATGCAGTGGGCCATCTATAATAATATTGATAATGAATGTTGTTTTTTAATATTTATTTTATTTATTTATCTATACTAATATTATAAAGAGGTAAAGTTTGTGACGTTGTAGGAAGTAATCTCTGGATCTACTAAACCGATTTTGACAATTCTTTTAACAATAGAAAGCCACGTTATTTGTAAGTGTCATAGGCTATATATTAATCCAAAAAATGAAAAGACTTTTTCGTGGTAGTCGGATTTCCAACGTAAGTCGGAAAAAACGGTCGAACGAAAACGTTTCTAACTAACGCTGCCTTAACGATGAGAGATATATGATTAAGTTCTAGAGAAAAGTTGTAGAGCTTGATAATGCCTACAAAAACGTCAGCGACAGCATATGTCTAACTTTTATATTTAAGTCACAAAAAGTAGTTTTTCAAATTAAAAAAATAATTTAAATTGTTAGTACATGTTTATTGGTCATATTATCAACAATTATGAATTATTATCAAAACAAGTAAATTTATCGTCTCAAGTGTTTAAAACAAAACACTTTTCCCTTTTACTGCATAAATGGTTAAAGAGATAAACCACTCACAAATAAGACACTCACAAATAACGGTAATATAGTCAAATTGGCATGCAAATACATACATACATGCAGTAAAAATATAACCCTTCTTTTGGCAGTCAGGAAATAAATCATAGCACTCAGTACTAAACAAACCATACTCATAATTTCATCACAAGTAAAAAGTTTTACCTCCCAACGAAGTGGGCACGGTCAGCTAGTTTATTTATCTAACAACAAATCAACTTTACACACAGTACCTACACACCAATTCGTTGAGATGCATATATACAAATTTAAAAAGGCATTAAATATGCAAGCTGAAGCATTGAAAATAGTGAATAACAGAATAGGACAGTTCTAGGGTTTTCATTTTACAGAAAAGTGGACTGAGAGCAATTGCAGGAGTACCCCGTGACACGCACTGCGAACCATACTTTATTACGTACAAAATACTGACTTTTACGTCTGAATATGTTTTAAAATGTCTACTATATGCTAAATCTAATATAACCTAACAAGGGGTAAACGGGTATATGCACTCCCACAATACACGCAGACGTGATGATATTATCCTGCCTAAAGTACGGCTTACGCAGACACAAAAGTCCTTTGGATATTTGAGCTATAAGCTCTTTAACCAGCTACCACTCTCCACAAGAAAGATGGAAACAAAGGCGTTTAAAATATTAAACAAAAGCTGCAATCCACACATACTTCCTATAAGCTGGGTGATTTTTTTGAGCATGCCAATTCTTTCAAATGGGAATAACATTAATATGTAACTTTTAGGTACCTTATTTTCGTTTTATTGTTTAATAATAATATTATGTATTTAATATTTAATATTTAATATGTCGATTACAATGTCTAACGTAACATACCTGACAATCTACATACGTTGTTTTTTTCCAATTTTGTTTTGATAGTTTCTATTGTGTGATTATTTTTTGTAGAGAGTGCCTAAGATAATCTATTTCATATGGATAGTTATGTACATGGATTCAGCCTCTATTTTTAAGCTATTGCATAGCTTTTATCGCGGGCCTAGGCCAGCGCGGCGACCGAATGAAGAAATTTCTTAACGAATATTAATGATTTTAAACTGATAATTACGTCTAAACGAGTACTGCTTACGATTCGAAAAAAATATATGTTAAACAAGAACATTTTCCTAATATTCTTAGCTTTGAATATTTTAGATTTTGTTTATATTACATAGTGTAATTAATTTGTGAAACTAGGTCTAACCGAACACAAAAACGACTACTACGCAAATACTATCTGGCGTATTATTATGAAACCTGCACCATTTTAAAGATAATTTATTTATCTATCTTTTTACCTACGATTTTTTTCGAATAGTCAAAGAATAATATCCGTTTTTTTTTTGCTTTATTGAATAAAATTCGTACGCGGCGCTCTATCGAAAGACGTTTAAATTATTCCGAATCATTTGCTTCCGCAGCCGCAAATGATTAGGAATAATTTCAACGTTTTCCGATAGAGCGCAGTTATCTTAAATCAGAAAAAATAAAATAAATAAAATAAATAAATATTTATAATTGCATAAGTTGTTAAAAAATGCTAGGCAATAGCATGCAATAGCTTTACCGCGGCAGTCCCCGCGTGCCACATGCATTTTTTAATTTTATTTGTCTGCCGTGTAACGCCGACTTTAGTCAACGCTATTGTCAAATTAATATTTCTGTTTTAATAGTTTTAAATCTATATCTATACTAATATTATAAAGAGATAAAGTTTGTGAAGTTGTAGGGAGTAATCGCTGGATCTACTGAACCGAATTTGAAAATTCTTTAAGCAATAGAAAGCCACGTTAGTTGTGAGTCATAGGCTATATATTAATCCGAAAACTGAAAAGACTTTTTCGTGGTAGTCGGATTTGCAAAGTAAGTCGGAGAAAAAACGGTCGAATGAAAACGTTTCTTACGAAGGCTGCCTTAACGATGAGAGATATATGATTAAGTTCTAGAGAAAAGTTGTAGAGCTTGATAATGCCTACAAAAAAGTCAGTTTATTGATCAATACAATACAATACAATACAATCAACTACTCCAGTAGATAGGCATTCCTACATTTGAATGCGTCACAAAATTAAATGATAAAAATTTAATTAATAAAAACATAACTTTCGTGATAGGTGTCATGGCTATAATATTATATTCAATACTAGCTGACCCGTGCCCACTTCGTTGGGCGGTAAAACGTTTACCTGTGATGAAATAATGAGTGTGGTTTGGTTAGTACTGAGTGCTATGATTTATTTCCTGACTGCCAAAAGAAGGGTTATATTTTACTGCATATGTATGTATGTATTTGAATGCCAATTCGACTATATTACCGTTATTTGTGAGTGTCTTCTTGTGAGTGTCTTATTTGTGAGTCTCTTATCTCTTTAACCATTTATGCAGTAAAAGTGAAATTATATACAGTAAAAGGGAAAAGTGCTTTGTTTTAAACACTTGAGGGGATAAATTTACTTATTTTGATAAGAATTCATAATTGTTGATAATATGACCTAACTGATAATATCAACATAATTGTTGATAATATGACATGACCTAACGATTTAAATTATTTTTTTAATATAAAAAACTACTTTTTTGTGACTTAAATATAAAATTTTGACATATGCTGTCGCTGACTTTTTTGTAGGTATTATCAAGCTCTACAACTTTTCTCTAGAACTTAATCATATATCTCTCATCGTTAAGGCAGCGTTAGTAAGAAACCTTTTCGTTCGACCGTTTTCTCCGACTTACTTCGGAAATCCGACTACCACGAAAAAGTCTTTTCATTATTGGGATTAATATATAGCCTATGACACTTACAAATAACGTGGCTCTCTATTGTTAAAAGAATTTTCAAAATCGGTTCAGTAGATCCAGAGATTACTTCCTACAACGTCACAAACTTTACCCCTTTATAATATTAGTATAGATTACCTACATACAAATAATCAAAATATACTAATGTGATTTAAGAGTCAGGAGGGAGAATAATATATTAAAATAGAAATGCAAATTCTATGTAGAATAATCAAAAAAATATATTTTATTGTCAATCCAGCAATATGCCTTCGTATTTTTTTTAAATGAATAGATGTATAATAAATTATATGAAAATTAGAATGTCAGCTATCATAATACTAATAATATATTAGTATTATGATAGCAATAATATATTACTAGCAACTGACGAATTCTAATATGCGATAATTAGCTTTGATTGATAAGGCATGCGTTTATTGAAATTGAAATTTTTAAAAAAAATAAAAAGATAATAATTATACATAATTTGGTAAGAAACCCAATATGGTATAAGGGAGTTTAAAAATTCTGAGTTTTATTTTCCATGTTGATGATTAATGAAATGCGTAAAGTTTTAAACATAATGGTATTATGATAGCTGACACTCTAATTTTCATATAATTTATTATACATCTATTAATTTTTTTTTTTAAAATACGAAGGCATATTGCTGGATTGACAATAATATATATATATATATATATATACTAGCTGACCCGTGCCCACTTCGTTGGGCGGTAAAACATTTTACCTACTTGTTATGAAATTATGAGTGGTTTGGTTAGTACTGAGTGCTATGATTTATTTCCTGACTGGCAAAAGACGGGTTATATTTTTACTGCATATTTGCATGCCAATTTGACTATATTACCGTTATTTGTGAGTGTCTTCTTGTGAGTGTCTTATTTGTGAGTATCTTATCTCTTTAACCATTTATGCAGTAAAAGGGAAAAGTCTTTTGTTTTAAATACTGGAGACGTTACATTTACTTATTTTGATAATAATTCATAATTGTTGATAATATGACCAATAAACATGACCTAACGATTTAAATTATTTTTTTAATGTGAAAAACTACTTTTTGTGACTTAAATATAAAAGTTTGACATATGCTGTCGCTGACTTTTTTGTAGGCATTATTAAGCTCTACAACTTTTTTCTAGAACTTAATCATATATCTCTCATCGTTAAGGCAGCGTTAGTTAGAAACCTTTTCGTTCGACCGTTTTTTCCGACTTACTTTGGAAATCCGACTACCACGAAAAAGTCTTTACATTTTTGGATTAAGATATACCTAGGCTATGACACTCACAAATAACGTGGCTTTCTATTCGTAAAAGAATTTTCAAAATCGGTTCAGTAGATCCAGAGATTTCTTCCTACAACCTCACAATCTTTACCTCTTTATAATATTAGTATAGATAGACGACACGGTCGCGGTTCCATACCTATGTCGCATTATCTCTTTAACTATTTATGCAGTAAAAGGAAAAAGTGTTTTGTTTTAAACACTTAATACGATAAATTTTTGATAATAATTCATAATTGTTGATAATATGACCAATAAACATGACCTAACGATTTAAATTATTTTTTTAATTTGAAAAACTACTTTTTGTGACTTAAATATAAAAGTTACATATTTATATGCTGTCGCTAACTTTTTTGTAGGCATTATCAAGCTCTACACCTTTTTTCTAAAACTTAATCATATATCTCTCATCGTTAAGGCAGCGTTAGTTAGAAACGTTTTCGTTCGACCGTTTTTTCCGACTTACTTTGGAAATCCTACTACCACTAAAAAGTCTTTACATTTTTCGGATTAATATATAGCCTATGACACTCACAAATAACGTGGATTTCTATTGGTAAAAGAATTTTCAAAATCGGTTCAGTAAATCCAGAGATTACTTCCTACAACGTCACAAACTTTACCTCTTTATATTATTAGTATAGATTAAAACTGCTTCCACAGCGGCGCCGATCGCGACCTTAGGTTGCGAGCGCATGTCCCAATGGCGACGTCACATGTCGCTATGGCGCCGTGAGCGACGACAGCGCTAATTTTACGCGGTGGTCGCGCGCAATCAAGTAGTTATAACCGTGTACTCATAGAGGGCGCTAAAAAATACCCCTACCGTAATCGTACCCCGCTTCATCTCACCCCTCGCCTATCTCAAAAGAAAGTTGAATTTGATTTAGCCAATAGCGTCACCTTAAGAGCATTAATTGTAAAATGTTAAAATGAAATCACGGCAAAAATCTTGGCCCTAGTTATAATGTATTTAATATTTGGTTGTACACACATTCATTTACATATTCATGTAAACATTAGACTGTTTTACAAAAGCGAAAAATTTTATTTTTCATAATCATATCGAAAATATATGGTTAGAAATGGTAAAAAAAAATGAATACAAAAAAAAGTTTGCCCAATTTTAATAAAAATTAAATTCCACCGAATCTTTTTTGACCGTTTCCAACAACATTTTCGATTTAATTAAAAAAAAATACTTACACAAAAGAACACACAAAAGCCGTTGTTGGTGGAAGCTCGTGCCACGTGTTGAGTACTTTTGAGGTTATGAAAATCACTTGATTAACTAATCGTGCAAAATACACTCTAAATTGATAATTTTATTATTATTAATAAAATAGGAATGATTAATAGTTAATATGAGAGTTACACTGAGATAGCAAAATAATAATTGTCAACGTTACTACTACACTTGATGCATAAACAATAATGATGGCCGACAACTGTGTAGGGAGTAAGAGAAGTCTTATTGTGTGAGAGAAACAGGAGACCGACCGGCTTCGTTCTCATCCCTACTCCGTGCTGTTTACTGGGTGAGAAGTGACACCTGTAGACAACTGGCGGGGATAACTAATTAAATGACGATTGTTCAGTTATCGACCGGGGATGAAAAATGATTAAATTACTAAAATGGCTATTAAAAAATAAGGGTTGGTGATAAAAGGGTAAAAATTTAGGGTTGTATGTATTTTTTAATGCGACATAAAAAAAAATAAAGAAATTAAAAAAATGTCTAAACATTAAAGAAAAATGTTTAGGGTGGACAACCCTTATCACTAAGGGGTATGAAAAATAGATGTTGGCCGATTCTCAGACCTACTCAATATGCTCACAAAATTTCATGAGAATCGGTCAAGCCGTTTCGGAGGAGTACGGGAACGAACATTGTGACACGAGAATTTTATATATAAGATATATATATATATATATATATATCTTATATATAAAATTCTCGTGTCACAATGTTCGTTCCCGTACTCCTCCGAAACGGCTTGACCGATTCTCATGAAATTTTGTGAGCATATTGAGTAGGTCTGAGAATCGGCCAACATCTATTTTTCATACCCCTTAGTGATAAGGGTTGTCCACCCTTAACATTTTTCTTTAATTTTTAGTCATTTTTTTAATTTCTTTATTTTTTTATTATGTCGCATTAAAAAATACATACAACCCTAAATTTTTACCCTTTTATCACCAACCCCTATTTTTTAATAGCGATTTTAGTAATTTAATCATTTTTTATCCCCGGTCGATAACTGATCAATCGTCATTTAATTAGTTATACCCGCCAGTTGTCTACAGGTGTCACTTCTGACCCAGTAAACAGCACGGAGTAGGGATGAGAACGAAGCCGGTCTCCTGTTTCTCTCGCACAATAAGACTTCTCTCACTCCCTACACAGTTGTCGGCCATCATTATTGTTTATGCATCAAGTGTAGTAGTAACGTTGACAATTATTATTTTGCTATCTCAGTGTAACTCTCATATTAACTATTAATCTTTCCTATTTTATAATTATTAATAATAAAATTATGAAATTCCAGATCCGTCCACTGACCAACTGCTGTTTGTTATTGTTACAACAAACATGATCCATGGTCCATGTGGTACTCTTAATAGTTCATCGCCTTGCATGGCAGATGGAAAATGTACTAAAAATTTCCCTAAAGATTTTACTAATGATACGGTCACAAATGTCGACGGATACCCAATATATCGTCGAAGAAATCCCGATAATGGCGGACAATCATTTATTAAAAATATCAGCAACACAGACATTGATATTGCCAATCGTTGGGTGGTGCCATATTCGCCTCTGCTGAGCAAGACATACAATGCTCATATTAATGTTGAGTTCTGCAGTTCTGTGAAGAACATCAAATACATTTGCAAGTATGTCCATTAAGGCACTGTTATGGCTGTGTTTAGAGCGGAAAATACTAATGTGAATGCTCCTCCAGTGAATAAAAACGATGAAATAACGCTCTACCAAATTGGTCGGTACATCAGCTCCAATGAAGCTGCCTGGCGTATCTTTGGTTTTCCAATTCATGAACGGGATCCAGCAGTTGTTCAGTTAGCCGTCCATCTTGAACACGGTCAGCGTGTATTTTCCACGAACGAGACAGCGATTGATCGTGCAATAAATCCACCTAAAACTACACTCACTGAATTTTTTGAATTGTGTAATCGTGCGGATGATTTTGGTGCCTTTGCACGAACATTACTCTATTCACAAGTACCACGCTATTTCACATGGACTCAAACAAAAACATGGATGCCCCGCAAGCAAGGCTCACCAGTTGCTGCATGTCTCAATTTATTTAAATCAAACGCCTTGGGGCGATTATTTACAGTCGATCCAAGACACACTGAGTGCTTTTATCTTCGACTGTTGTTGGTTAATGTTACTGGCCCATTATCATTTCAAGATATACGTAAAGTGAATGGGCAACACTATCCAACGTATAAAGATGCATGCCTTGCACTCGGCTTGCTGGAAGACGACAACCAGTGGGAATGTATGCTTGCTGAAGCTGCATTGAACTGTACAGCAATACAAATTCGTCTACTATTCGCTATAGTGTTGACTACATGTTTCCCAGCCCGAGCACAGATATTGTGGGATAATCACAAACATTCAATGACTGATGATATATTGCATCAACATCGTACACGGTGCCACGATCTAACCATAACATTCAGCGACGCAATGTACAATGAAGCATTAATTGCTATTGAGGATCTTTGCATTGTCATTGCCAACTTACCACTCAGTCATTTCGGTATGAATTCGCCAAATCGAACTGCATCTGATTTAATGAATACTGAAATGAATCGTGAACTGCAGTACAGCACTGTAGAAATGGCAGCGATTGTTGCCCGCAATGTCCCACTAATGAATGAGGAACAAAGAACCATTTATGATCTCATTATGCTCGCAGTTTCAGCTGGACAAGGTGGGTTCTTCTTTTTGGATGCACCGGGTGGAACTGGCAAAACATTCGTTATTTCGCTAATTCTTGCTGAAATACGATCAAATAATGGCATCGCATTGGCCGTTGCATCATCGGGCATTGCAGCAACTTTATTGGATGGAGGCAGAACAGCTCATTCAGTATTTAAGCTGCCACTAAATATTCAGAATAACCCTGACGCAGTATGCAACATTAAGAAACAAAAATTAATGAAAAACGTGATCGAAGCCAGCATTTTAAATAGCAACCATCTGACTAACAAAAAATATTGTTCACGCTATAGCATTAAGAGATTGATATTGTTTTTTAGTGTTACTGTCGTAATTGATTAATTAATGATATATAATTTTAAGGAATAAATTATAATAACTTAAAAATAATATTTGCCTTTTGTTATTTTTATATTCCCTCATCGTTCACAGTGCTCGATGCCTATTTCACGCATATACCACATTCTTACACACTTACAATAAGTAAGCTATTTTTTGTCTACACTAGAAATTACTTAAAAATTATTTATATGGCAAAACAACGTTTGCCGGGTCAGCTAGTATATATATATATATATATATATATATATATATATATATATATATATATATATATATATATATATATATATATATATATATATATATATATATATATATATATATATATATATATATATATATATATATATATATATATATATATATATATATATATATATATATATATATATATATATATATATATATATATATATTGATTATTCTACATAGAATTTGCATTTCTATTTTAATATATTATTCTCCCTAACTCATCACATTAGCATATTTTGATTATTTGTATGTAGGTAATGCGGTCCGATATTCAAAAGCTAGAGGTCAAAGCCAGAGGTATTTAAGTATGGCGGTCCAGCGATCCACAGCAGTTTATATCATCTCATCCTCACAATCTGGGCCCAAGAGACTATCCCACAGGCATGGAAAGATGCTTCTATCTGCACGCTCTACAAAGGCAAGGGCGACGCTTCGGAGTGTGGATCATATCGCGGAATATCTCTCCTCGCAGTTGCTGGAAAAATCCTCGCACATATCATTAAAACTCAAGGCTAAGTGCAGTCGCAGAAGAGATCCTACCCGAAAGCCAATGCGGTTTCCGGCCCAGCAGGGGAACCATCGACGCAATATTCGTCTTGAAGCAGATGCAGGAGAAAAGCCTCGAGCAGCACCGTCCACTTCGAGAAGGCTTTCGACCGCGTTCCGCAGGAGGCTCTCTGGGAAGTTATAAAGCGATCTGGCTGCCCCGCAAAATTTGTGAACATCATTCGCAATTTTCACGACTCCATGTTGGCTAGGGTGCAGTTCGATGACAGCCTTTCTGAGGGTTTTCCGGTTACATGCGGTGTAAAACAAGGTTGCGTAATGGCCCCTACACTTTTTGGCATCTTCTTTGGAGCCGTTATCTCTCATGCTGCCCAAAACTGTGTCGACCCTATCTCTGTAACAGTACGCAGTGACAAAGGAGTCTTTGACCTGTCAAGGTTCCGCGCAAAGACTAAATCCCGTCAACTGAGAATCCTCGACACCCTATATACTGACGACCTGCTTCATGGCTGACAGTTCTAGCGCACTCCAGTCGTACCTTAACCATCTTTACGAATCCTGCAATAAATTAGGTTTGAAGCCCACCTGAAGACCCTAACATTTTCCTGGGTAACGGTGTCTTAGAGGTAGTATCTCACTTTCGCTACCTTGGCAGTGAGATTAGGAATGATAACCGTCTGGACACTGAAATCCCAGTACGCATAGCCAGAGCTGCCTCCGCTTTCGGCAAACTAAACCAACGTGTCTGGAAATCGCATGATCTAAAACTGAAAACAAAGATGGCCGTCTACAAAGCGATTGTCCTACCCATATTGTTATATGCCTCCGAAACGTGGTGCCTCTACAGGAAAGAGATTAAGAAATTAGACGTCTTCCACATGAGGTGCCTCCGAAACATCCTAAGGATAACATGGGAAGACCGTGTGTCAAACACAGAAGTGTTACGACGGACGAAAATGCAGGGCATGGAAGCTATGCTCATGAAAGTTCAGCTGAGGTGGTGTGGGCATATAGTGCGTATGAAAGACGACCGCCTCCCGAAAGCCGTGTTTTATGCCCAACTCTCAAAAGGCCACGCAAAGTCGGCGGACAGCACCTACGCTATAAAGATGTGTTAAAAAGGCACCTAACCGCCAGTGGTATTCCACCTGGGAGCTGGGAGAGGGCTGCTCACAAACGCAGCGAGTGGCGCTCCACGGTGACCACAAAAATTAAAGAGTTTGAGGAAGCCCGGCTTGAAAAACTTCGACTCGAACCGCCAACAGCGCAAAACTCGTCCGAAGCCCACTTACACATACACTTACAACGACTGCGGTGAACTCTACTGTAGTCGTTGTAATCGGACCTTCAAAAACAAACTGGGATTCGCAAGTCACTTCCGCGCGCATATTCGAAGAAGTCCTGTCGACGACATCATCATCATGTAGGTAATATTGAATATAATATTACAGCCATGACAACTATCACGATAGTTATGTCTTTAGTAATTAAATTTTTAGCATTTAATTTTGTGACGCATCCAAGTGTAGGAATGCCTATCTACTGGAGTAGTTGATTGTATTGTATTGTATTGTATATTCTGAATGAATAAATTGAATGCTGAATACTGAATAATACATTTTAAAAAACAATCGATCTTATTCTAGCACTAGCAGTCGCCGTAAGGTCCGCAACCACTCCCCGCTCTGTAGGAAACAGTACTGCTTCCAGACTCCCCCGACTGTTAGTCAGAGTGCACAATAGATAAGCTTACGCCGCACGGTACGAGCGCCAGAAGGTTGATTCCTAGGGGAAACTAGCCCTAAGGCCAGAGTCCTGCCCGGGCTCGCACTTCATGCGTGGACGCCGCCGGATGGGTGTTGACCCGTGAGTGTGACCAACCCTGAACAGAATGAGTCTTCGTGGCCAACTCAGCAAGGGCCCATTAGCTCCCAACAGCACAGACACATTTTGTATACGCATTCAATTATGATAGCCCGTTCTAAGTATCACCATGACATGGCTGCAACACTTATAAAACACTAGATGACCCGGTGAACTTCGTACCACCTAAAATTGACTTGATTGTAACTCTTCATAAGCGTTTATTGACCCTAATCAACCTTCCAAATCCAATTAATTGAAATCTATAATATGGCCGAATCATGTACGGTTTGTGTTTCGTTTGGTGATTAAATAAAAGTCGTTTGTAATTAAAATAAATTCAATGTGTATTTACATGATGAAATATAATTGCTTTTTCGACTTTTTCGACTTTTTGCATTTTTCGACTTTTCCGACTTTTTCGACTTTTTCAACATTTCGACTTTTCGACTTTTCGCTTTTTGATGGCGCAGCTGTCAAACAAAAGGATCGCAGCGAACGCTATCTATTGAAAGTGGCCCATTTCCCAAAATGACCAATTTCGATTTTTTAGATTTTCAGTTGTTTCTTTTAATTTTTTCTAAATATTTTTTTTTGTAAACCTCCCCTGAATCAAGGCAAACAAAACAAAAAAATAAAAAATACGTGTGGCACTCGGGGACTGCCGCGGTAAAGCTATTGCATAGCATTTTTAAAAACCTATGCAATTATAATAATTTATTTATTTTATTTTTTTCTGATATCAGACAACTGCGCTTTATCGGAAAACGTTGAAATTATTCCTAATCATTTGCGGCTGCGGAAGCAAATGATTCGGAATAATAATTTAAACGTCTTCCGATAGAGCGCCGCGCACGAATTTTTTATTCGATAAAGCAAAAAAAAAAACGGATTATTCGAAAAAAATCGTAGATAAAAAGATAGATAATTAAATTATCTTTAAAATGGTGCAGGTTTCATAATAATACGCCAGATAGTATTTGCGTAGTGGTCGTTTTAGTGTTCGGTTTGACCTAATTTCACTAATTAATTACACTATGTAATATAAACAAAATCTAAAATATTCAAAGCTAAGAATATTAGGAAAATGTTCTTGTTTAACATATATTCTTTTCGAATCGTAAGCAGTACTCGTTTAGACGTAATTATCAGTTTAAAATCATTAATTTTCGTTAAGAAATTTCTTCATTCGGTCGCCGCGCTGGCCTAGGCCCGCGATAAAAGCTATGCAATAGCTTAATAATTCAAATCGGTCGAGTAATTTTCGAGATTTTGCGAGACTAACGCACGGCGATTCATTTTTATATATAAAGATTTTGGAGTCGGTTTTTTTTTGTCAGTTTTGTAATTTAAAAAATTAAATTCAAAGGCGTTAATATGTATTTCCTGCGTTACGCTTCTATCATGCCCTAGGACTGCCACAATAATCTCTACTTTATCTTTATGGCAGAGATAAATATATACAATATGTATTATATCTGATATCGCAGACATTGTATAATATTGTCTGGTTATATGAATAATATCCCAGCGAAATAGTTAATTAGCATCCTCTTCGATAGTGCATTGTGCAGTGTAAATTTGCGGATACTAGACAGATGGATAAAGGAGAGAAACAGAGACGAAATGTTGTGGATGAGGCTGGTTTCGTTTCGACTTTGTTCGTGTGGTCAGTTTTTTCATATTATTATATTAAAATAACAAACTACAAAAGTAGAAATGGTAGTCCTTAATTGTGCTTCAAGTTATTTATCCTAAAAATGAAGCTGAAGAGTTTGCTTGTCCTGAAGTAGCGACATAATTTCATGGCAGACCGCGGCAATTTATTGGAATTTCTTGCGATATCACCACGGTCGACAAAAAGTACTATAACTATGGAACTACTCTAGCAATAATTAAAAAAATAACTGCGCAATGATCGCATTGAAATTTCGTATATAGAATATTGAAATCTTATTTTGTAAAACTATTAGATAATTATGAATAAATATGAGAGTCGAAAAAGTGAAAAAAACTCGGCATTTCTAACTTGTGCTTGTCTTACGGAAAAATACGGAGACCTATTTAGAAATTGTAAATACTATCGTGATCTTTATTAGATTCTCTATCAAAGGTAATATTTCGTTTTGCTTATTTACATACACTAATATTTAGATATTTGCTCATAAAACCTATAATATTTTTAATGATTTCTCGAAAAAAAATAATGATGATGTTTGAAAATGGAATTTTACTAGAAATATCCGCGAAATGACGCGCGAAATTATTCTAGCGGCCGTTTATGTATCTATGGTAATAATGAGATATTTCGTATCGATTTTAGGATGCGTTCGACTTAGAAAATAATATTACTGTGCGGGAGCAAGCCGCCAATATTGAGCATTACGTAGTCGACGGTGTTCTGATGTGTGACCAAATTTGGTCGTTACGTAGCCAATGGGATAATGTCATAAATTTTCCAGAGAGAGTACTATATTTAAAATTAATATTTCATTTGTTTCAATTTAATTTAATTCATAATTAACGAGAATAAATATATGTTTAAATGGATAACATGTACAATCGATATGACACAGGAAAAAATCCATTAGCAAAAACTGATAACTTGATATGCGAGAAACTGTTGACACTGACGCTGTTCAAATGCGGATATTTTAATGTTTAGCAGTATAAAATCTTTTTAAAAAGTTGTGTTTGAGATAGGAAATGTTTTTAATCAGGTTGCTAATAATGAGAAGAATTATAAGCATTACCGAAAAAACAGGGTAATATGGCCAAACCTTTGAGTAAATACACATATTTTTAAAAAGAACATTTAAAAAATTGTGGAAATTACTTTTTTTGAAGATAGCACCTATTTTTTTCATTGTTTTAGATCGATTGCGAAAAATGTATTACTAAATCAAATAAAATACAAACGGAGCTGCCATGGAATTCACCGACCGAAATCGGGCCCATCATATATAATTATTACACTTCTGGGAGGTGAACGGTGGATACCGGACTAACGACCGGCTGTGGTAGGTTTAGGACAGCTGTCTTGCCACATGTGAGCGTTCACATTACCACCCATTCACTCCCCCTTCGAAGCCATAGAATTTGAGATGCGGAAATCGCGGTTTTAGATAATTTTTCTAGAAGGAGTTGATTATTTTCCTGGAGAGACCGAGATCTTTAAAAAGGTGAAATTAAGATTTAGCTGGCAGGCCACGAGCGCCTACTTCCACCGCGTGAAGGTGAACAGTGAAGCCGTTCCGGTGACGGCATTTGCGAGATCGTGGTATTTATTTAATTTGTAATCGTGGTCTTTTGGGATATTTGATTCCCATGGAACAGTTAATTCTACGATAAGGACCATCTTCCGAGATAAAGAGATCTCCCGACTTTATTAAAGTTTATTTTACGAAAATAAATAATTCAAAGTGTCAACGATTTTACATATACAGTCCTTAGAAGATAAGCTGAGAATGAAAAAAATCAAAAAGAATTAGAATTGTTTTTTAAATTTTTTCAAATATTTTTTCTATAGAAGAAATGAGTTCTAGTTTAACCATGTTTTTGTGAACTGTCGTTGTTGTGACAAACAACGGTATGGATCCGCATTTTACGCTTTTTATTCTGCAAAAATATTGTATCTCCAAGTAGGGACACGGTATCGAATAGAAAGTATCGATACTGTACTTATGAGAAGTACCGAAAAAAAAATTGTAATCGTAAAAGTACCTGGCTAGCATAATGAACTTTATTTTCAAGAAATAAATTTCAAATTCCGGTGTACCATAGTGAATGAATGAACGAAGCAAAACAGCCATAAATATTTTTTTAAATAGTTTTAAAAAAACAATTATAAAATTTGACATGATACTTGCTAAACAGTACCTACTCGTAGTAAATAGTAGTAAAGTTATGTGCTGTCAAACTCAATACTAGTATTTGATCACCGAATTTCAAAACTTTTTGTTTTTCTATAATATTAAACAAATATGGGAGTTCAAGAGTAACTTTCTACGTAGCGTGAGGTTTGTAAAAACGGCTTCCCGTGCTAATATTTAACTTCTCAAGACAGTAACGTCTCGAATCTGGTACGATGTATTGTAGTCAATGCTCAGTAACGTCCCAAAACGGGCACGAGCGCGGAACGACAAACCGCGCTCTCAACGAACTGAATTTACACCAAAATCACAGTGCATACACCCCCTGTTAGATATGTGTGAGAAAGACGGATAAATTCTGTATTGTACGATTATTCAGTCGTAATTCTCGCAGTCTAGAATCCCTAATATAATTGTTTGTATTCTGGGGGCACTTAGTCGAGTGCTGCCATTGCTCGGATCTGTGCTTCTCTTCGGATATTATTTAACTTCTCTTCGGATATATGTAAGAAAACAAAGAAAACAAACTAATAGATTTGGTAAAGCATGTAATAAATGTGTTTACATTTTCTAGATAGGGGTTCATATTTTGAGATAAAACGTCATCGCTGAATAAGTGAGTTTTTTTCAGTTCTCCAACTTCCTAATAATTATTCATATGATCTTCAGTTTCTTTCTTATGATCGTTTTTCTAAAGTGCTATATTTTTGACCTTCAACACTCAGAAATGACAGGTGACTGCCAAGACTTACACCCGCCACTTGTGGGGCTAGGTAACAGGGCCGGCCCGTCCATATAGGCAAACTAGGCAATTGCCTAGGGCGCTCGTATTTTGGGGGGCGGCGCGGCGCGGTATCAGAGCATATCTGCGACACGACCACGCGAATCGATGAACGGTTCGAACGCGCGTTCGAATAAGGGTGTTGCTGACACTTCCCGTGTCTGTGGCCAGTGGTGAGCGCAGTTTTTCTAAATTAAAACTAATTAAAACGTATCTGCGCTCCACAATGAACCCAAGAAAGACTTGTGGGGTTGTCGACTGTATCTATAGAACAAGAAATAGCTCAAACAATAGATTTAAAGGAGATCGTTTCCACTTTTGCTAAAATAAAGGCATGGAAAATAAAACTTGCTTGATTTAATCTCTAATTAGTCTTTTAAAAAATTCTTATATTTCACTCCATACAGCTAGAGAAGGTGGATATATTCTCTTTTTAACCGACTTCAATAAAAGGAAGAGGTTCACAATTCGGTTGAATGTTTTTTTTATTATTTTTATGTTTGTTACCTCAGATCTCCGTCATTTATGAAACGATTTGGAAAATTCTTTTTGTATTTGAAAGAATATACTTTCAGATTGGTTCCATAGAAATTTAATCAAAATTGGTTTAGTGGTTTGGTTTTAAAAATAACTGGAAAATGGGTGCTAAAATTATTTGAAGTCGGTTGTATTTTTTTTAAAAAGTTTGTATTATAATTATATATAAGTAGGTAAGTCATATCTGTGCTCTAATTATTTGATTAAAAATTACACAATTATTGTTTTGTGATTTTTTTAAATGGGCGCCTTACTAGTCTTTTGCCTAGGGCGCCAAGTTTCCTCGAGCCGGCGCTGCTAGGTAAAAGTATCGATTTAAAAAGTATCGAGTGCAATAGAGTCGGTATCAAAACAAAATCCGCGTCGCTATCTCCAAGCCAAAGCAAATATCCATACAATGTAGCGTTCCAACAATACGGTAATGTTATTTACAAATTCACTATGATAAACTAAGCCTTTGCAAAGACTACACTTTTAGTACAATTAAGGTTTAGCTGTTCTATTTGTCTTTACACAAGTCATGATTAGACATGGCATTGGCAAGGTAGAATGCAAATATTTAACATTCAAGAACACAAAATTGCAACATTCTGGCAAATGAAATTAAACCTTCAGTAGCGGGTTATACACACATATACACTTGCGAGCAACTTAATTGACTCACCCCCTCATTTCGGATAAAATCCAGTTTTTTTCCAAAATCGCTAACCGGATGTATACAAAATATATACTTTTATGAAAGCCTAATTATTTAGCTTTTTATTTTTAAGCTATTGCATAGCTTTTATCGCGGGCCTAGGCCAGCGCGGCGACCGAATGAAGAAATTTCTTAACGAAAATGAATGATTTTAAACTGATAATTACGTCTAAACGAGTACTGCTTACGGTTCGAAAAAAATATATATTTTTTATGTTAAACAAAAACAGTTTCCTAATATTCGTAGCTTTGAATATTTTAGATTATTTTTATATTACATAGTGTAATTAATTTGTGAAATTAGGTCTAACCGAACACAAAAACGACTACTACGCAAATACTATCTGGCGTATTATTATGAAACCTGCACCATTTTAAAGATAATTTAATTATCTATCTTTTTATCTACGATTTTTTTCGAATAATCCGGTTTTTTTGCTTTATCCAATAAATAATTCGTGCGCGGCGCTCTATCGGAAGACGTTTAAATTATTCCGATAGAGCGCAGTTATCTGATATCAGAAAAAAATAAAATAAATAAAATAAATAAATAATTATAATTGCATAAGTTGTTAAAAATGCTATGCAATAGCTTTACCGCGGCAGTCCCCGAGTGCCACACGTATTTTTATTTTATTTTTTTATTTTATTATTGTTAAGGAAACAAACAGCTTTTACAAAACATTGGGTACAAAATTATGAAGTTTCAAAGATAATGCTAATAACATGTTTCCACTTAAATATTAATAATTCAAACACTTACAGTTTTCTATGAAGAATACACTCACGTGAAAGGAGGTGGGAATTGGGAAGGGGGGAGTCGTAATATAAGTAAATATAATTGCTTTTTATCATTTTTATCAACGATATTGACAGGTGTTTCCGTTATTCACACCTTCTTAGCTTCGCCGATGATATGAAGATTTTCAAGACGATTCTATCTCCTGTCGACACTCTACTACTTCAAGCCGACCTTGAACGCCTCGAGCGCTATTGTACCTGGAACCACTTAGATTTAAATCCATCCAAATGTAGTGTGGTCACTTTTACTCGAAAGCGAAATATTGTATTACACGACTATGTCCTAAAAGGTACCAAGTTACAAAGGGACTCTATCATTCGTGACCTCGGTGTGTACCACGACTCCAAGCTGCTCTTCGACACTCATGTAGACAAAATAGTTAAAAAGGCTTCCAGAGCTCTCGGATTCGTTATGCGTAGTACCAAAGATTTTAAATCCATTAAAACTCTTAAAATTCTTTACTGTACTCTGGTGCGTAGCAACCTGGAATATGCATCTCAAATATGGAACCCTATGTACTTTAAATACTCCAATCGCATCGAGGGCATCCAAAGGAAGTTCCTTAAATACTTATGTTTCCGTACCAAAGACAAATACAGTTCAGACGACTATGTCAAATTATGTAAAAAACACCACCTGCTTCCACTGGCAAAACGGCGAGAAATCGGTGACCTCACTTTTTTGCAAAATTGCCCAAGGTTTTTTAGATTGCACCGAACTTTTATCATACCTATCTTTTAATGCCCCGGTTAAATCCATGAGACACACCATCCCAATTCGGCTACCTGTTGTTACATCTAATTACATGCAAAACACCTTTATGTGGCGTGCGAGTAACAACCTCAATAAACTGATTTGCGGCGACGTTGATATCGATCTATTTAACACTAGTGTTGTATCAGCGAGACGTATCCTCAGCAACAATTTCTTTTAGTACCTACTCTTCTGCTTTTCTTTATTGTTATTATTTTTTTTGTATTCGATTTCTCGATTGTGTTTTTTTTTGCCTTCTTGTCCCTTTTTGTTTAATTTTTATTTGCGTTTTGTAAATTTATAGTACCGGACCCTGCCAAGCGTTTTTGCTGGCAATTCCATATTCTCCAAACTGTTTCTAAATGTGAGAACCTGTTATTGGCTATCATTTATTATTTAAGTTGTTATTTAATATTTTATATGGCTGTTGGTTTTCCTTAAAATAAATAAATAAATAAATAAATAAATAATTTTATGTGAATACACGTTCCATAATGTATACATATTATTGTCATACTTATTATTTAAATATATTCTTGAATACATATTATTAATATTATATTATATAGTGCGATTACAGATACGTCAACACCGTCATTAATTATTGCTTTTTTAAGAGCGATTGATGGAAAATTGAATATGTCAATATCGCCGAGTTGCGTATTATAAATTTTACATACTCTATAAATACTTTTGGGGCAGCCAAATCAGTATACTTTGCGTATTTTAACTCATTAATGACTTATGGGCTACTATTTTGGGGAAATGCTGCAACCAGTAAAAGAATCTTTCTTTTGCAAAAGAGAGCACTGCGCAGCATGTATCAGGTAACGACTAGGACCTCATGCAAAGAATATTTCATCAAGGCAAGGGTAATGACTATGTATTCGGCGTTCATATACCAATGTTTAATGTATGCTAGACAGCACCTAACAGAAACACCAATTAATGCAGACATTCACTCGCATCATACCCGCGGTAGCTCCCTTTTATGCGTACCCCGAATACGACTGGCAAAAGTACAGAAAAGCTACTTGTACCTTAGCATTAAATTCTATAATCTACTCCCTACAAAATTTAAAACAGCTGGAGGTCAAAAAATTTAAAATAAACATCAAGGAGATGCTGATAGGTCACCCTTTCTATAATTTGGCCGAATTTGAGGGCCATGATTTTTCAAATATTGTGCCCATTTAAATTACTTAAAAAAGTAGAGCCTTATTGTCTGATTATTTTATATGGTCTTATATCTGTACTTTTAGTTTAAAATGCATAACGTAGATTGAATTTGATTATTTAACATTTTACTGACAATTTGAATATTACGATAAATAATTTTACTACGTATCTTTTCGAATCACTAACTGCTTCAAATATTAAGCTTCTATTTTGATTATTTATATTTATAGTTTGACAATCTACTTCAATCTAGTAGTTAATTCTTGACTAACTATGTATGTTCAGTAAAGAGTAGTAACGAAACTTACTACATAACCCAATTATTTTGACACGTCCAAGAGCGGTCTTTAGCCGTCAATTGGACATGACGAAAATGTAATGTAATAAACAGTTTTGTGCATAATTAGTGCCAACCTGCGGTAGGTGGAACAACTTCATTTGGCGAGTGAGTCGCGATGGTACACGAAAAGATACCATTCCAAGAAGATCCGAACAATCAATGTAACCTGTCAACAATTTATGGAAAAACACCACATCTGCACATTGTCTTCTTGGTTGTAGTGATTGAAGACCATGAAAGCTAGCTGCTTCGCTGTAATTGGGAAAGGACAAAAAGAAACGATAATTCAAATGTTTCAAGAACAAATTTTGAATACGTTCAATCCTTTTTAGGTGAATATTATAGCTTGGAGACCATATTTGAGACGCATATTCGAGATGACTGCGGACGAATGCGTATAAGAGTAAGAGAGAATGTTTAACTGAGAACTGTTTTAAAGATCGAAGTACGAATCCTAACATACTATATGCTTTTTTAGTGATGTTATCTATGTGATAGTTAAATAATAACTTACTATCTAAAAAAACACCTAGATCCCGGATTGCATTCTTCTTGGTTATCGAGAAACCGTTTACAGTATAATTAAAGGGTAAAATATAATGTTTTAGAATGACATCACTTTTTTAAAAATCCGTTCAGAACTTTTAAAAATAATTTTATGTGAACGTAAAGTACGCAATGCGTCGCAAAATGTCTCCACGTCAATAATCGCCCATAAACCCCCCGGAACCGGTTTATTTTTAAAAGTCACTTATCAGTAGTCAACGCAAAATCATCTTCGCAAGCCAAACTTATTTTTATCGCAAAAGTACGAAAAGTACGTCAGAAAAAGCCGCTCAGGTAATTGCTTTATTGCAGCAGGGCCTTAGTCAACGTACAGTCGCCTGACAAGTGGAATTGTCAGTCTGCCATCCCAAGAGTAAGAAGGAGGTTTGAACAGACTGGTACCTTCAATACGAGTTATTGGGCCCTTGCTGAGTTGGCCACGAAGACCCATTCTGTTCAGGGTTGGTCACACTCACGGCTCAACACCTATCCGACGGCCTCCACGCATGAAGTGCGAGCCTGGGTAGGACTCACTAGGTTAATTTCCCCTGGGAATCAATCTTCTGGCGCTCCTGGACGGTCTGCGCACCGTGCGGCGTAAGCCAATCGACTGTGCACTCTGACGGGAGTCTGGAAGCAGTATATACTGTGTCCTACAGAGCGGGGGTGGTTGGGGACCTTACGGCGACTGCTCTTGAAACGACCATCGGCTATCCGATCCTGGGTGAACAGCCGGGTAAAGGACGCTGTGGTCCGCGATAGATTCGGTATACACCGTTTCACCGCTTCGTAAGGGAGAGGACCGCGCAAGCGACATCGAATTCGTAACCAATCGAGAGACTGGTCGCAATTGGAAGTAAGGGCGTCAGTGTAAGCATGCCGGGTAACACTCCTGGCTATCTCGCGGTTAAGGCGTTGGCCTCTTACGGGTTTGTGGCGGAGCTAGATGGTGGACTGTTTTGTCCAAGTCTTCTGCGCTCACTCCAGGGAGATAGAACGACTAATCGTTAAAACTTCCTGAGGTGACGGGCTCGCCCGCTGTAGTCGACAACAATAGTTGGTACCTTCAATCAGAGATCAAAAACCAGCAGTCGCCAGTTCATTTCTGAGAGAGACGACCGTTACAACGTCTCGACTTCACTGCGGAATCGCCACCTCAGCGGCTTTAATGTACAGCAGGAGTTGAGACAAGTTCAAAGGGTAGCCGTCAGTCAGTGGACGTTTAGAAGACGCTTGATTGAAAAACCTTGTACCAAAGAGAACTGCCTCAGGCTTAAATTGATCACACGCCACCGGCAAAGGCGCCTTCAATTTTATCGAGAGAACCTCAGTTGGAGCATCGAGGAATGACGGTCAGTTGTATTTACTGTCGAGAGAAGAGTGTGTCTGTATGGCAGCGACAGAAGAGGCGGAGACGAGTCACAGGCGTCCAGGCGAGCGATTTTCGCAGAGCTGCTTCGCCGAAACAGCCTCCATCGGTGGCGGTATTGCATGGTTTGGGCTGGCATTTCCTTAAGCTGCGTCCACATATGTTCTTTTGCCCGTACCGTACCTCCGTTCCGCATCCGCGTCGCGATCCAAGAACGCTAGTTTGGACGCCCGTTCGGTACGGTACGGTGGTACGGCGTCTCGATCGGATCGAGGTACGGCCCAATCCATCGCGAGTCGGTTTTTTTGCCCCCTTCAAAGGCGATACGGTACGGCGGTGGTACGCGCCCGCCAGTCTGGACCACTGATCATATAAATGTCTGGACGCGATCGCCGCACGCGAAGGTCGTGCCGTCTGTCACCGCTGAATCCGCAACAAATTTGATAAATGCAGTGGGATAATGATAATACCTTCCCTGTCCAGGGAAGATCTGTGGAACCCCGGAAACAAGAACTATTTTAATAAATTCTAAAGCAAGAGGCATGGGACGAACTGTCAATTGAAATGGAGTGCGGTGTCGACGAAATGAAAAAGAAGATGGATCTTTATTGGCTGGGTTGCATCGGGAGAAAATGTTGAGAAAATGCTTTGAAATTTCAAATCTCTCATTAATAGTTTTCCGCCATATACTTTTCTGTTTATAAACTATTCTAACTGCCACCAACGTAGTCTTTTTTTTTAAATTTTGGTTACAATATTATGAATAATAATGAAACACGCGCCGGCGAAGTTACGGAGGTACAGGCTATTATCCAGTGCGTCCAAAGACGCTCGAGACACGGAACGGAACGGAACGGAGGTACGGTACGGACAAAAGAACATATCTGGATCCGGCTTTAGAGGTTAGACCAGCCTCGTTTTCGTGCCAGCGGGAGGTCGAAGAGGAGGCCTGAAGGCTAAACGCTATATCTAAGATATTCTCCTGGATCATGTCATACCGTATGAAGGATTTATTGGAGAAAACTTCGTGTTTATACACGATAACGAACCATGTGTCACTATGTGTTTTATTGTTTTTAAGTTTAAAACTAAGTTCAATTAAAGAATAACTAGCTGAAACCCGTCGAGATCGACGATCAGTTTATTGACACTGTAACGGACCTTAAGTCCATTACATGCGATCAACAAATGCATCGATTTCCAGTGAAAGCCACAGACACAATTCAGCTATTATTTTGACTCGTGCAGCTATGAATCAGCACGATGAAACAATACTTTTACTCGGAATATTTTTGGAATGCATCATTGATTGGCCTATATAAATCGGCGAAAAAGCAACCAAATTATCATTCCCCGAGTGATCACCTTCCCCCAAGGTTGCGACGGCATTCGGCACTCTCTCTCACGAGTTAGGTCAACGAATCCGGCTCCTTGGTTTCCTTTCCGCATTCTCCACGAGTCTCGAAGCATCAGTCTGTAATCCCACAGACTCGAGCCGTGCCCAGTACAAGATACTAGGAGCACACGCACAATCCTCATCCGTATATCCTCGTAACCGCAGTCGCGCATCTATACACTCGCGTCAACTTTAAGTTTTTCGGCAAGCGTTATAACTGGCAATATTCAAACCTTCGATCAATAAATTCCTTTCTACTTCACATCAAAACCGCCTTTCAATACGGAGATAACTCGTAAGTTGATACCACCACCTCACACGAAAAAGTATTTAGGTGCTAGTTCACACAGTTCTGCAAGACATTATTTTAGTAAAGTTCAATTAAAGTGTTATTGTTAAACTTCAATTAATGTGTTATTTTCGAAGAAATTAAAAATATTCAATAACACATGGTTTACTTGTAATGGAAGCAAAAATCATGAGAAGTATAAAATACTAGAAATGATTTCTATAAAACATTTTTTTTAGAATAATATTTTTGTTCGAGCAGGAGGACATTTTATAAAAAACACAGAACGTGCTATAACTTTTAAACTATCTAGACTTGGCTAACCACATATTGGGTAATTCTGATTGCAAATGACTTCCTAATTAACCTTTTCCATTTGATATAAAACGAAGACTATCGCGGTTGTTTTACATTATAAATAGGATAGAAACGAATTTACTGCTTGAAATTTGTAGCACCCGACGTTTCGGTGACGTTGCAGCCACCGTTGTCCAGGGTAGACTGAAAGAGCTGTCAATCCGTTGTTTTGCGGGTAGGCCGCATACCGATGCCGCCACTGCGTTGGTTATAACGGTGTGGGGGGCCGGATTCGAAGCGTGCGAATTTCGAAAATCCGTCTTGCACACAACACTCACTGTATCCTGTCTTACGTCCCTGCGGTCGGCGTTCGGCGGCGGGAACATTTTAAGAAGAGCGTTCCACGTAGAAGAGAGTTTGTTACCGTCGTTTCTATTAAAGTTCGGGGTTCTTCTTATTTTATTTTTTATTTTTTATTTTTTTTCCAACAAAAGAGAAAAACAGCGCTCATGTTACCAAAACACCGAATAAATAATAATAACAATATTTTGGCCAAAATAGTCTCCTGATAATATACAGTTTATGTGCGTGATGTTGTGTAATAATATTTATATATTATGTTATATAATCATGTTCTCTCGATTTGTGAGTGTGTATGATAGAGTAGGATGAGTGTTTTTATGTGTGTGATTGTGATGTGTGTTTAATGGGTGTGTGTAAGTACATCTACGTGTATGTGTCATAGTTGTGTATATATGAGAGTGTGTGATTCTGCACAGGTATGTATCTGTTCAAGCTTTTATGGTCTGGTCTATTACCGCTCTGATAAACTCGTTTTTGCTCATTGAGAATATATCTAGTTCCAGAAACGATTCATCGTAGCTTTCATAATTCGATGCAGAGTTGAATTCTTTGCTTGATTTGTATGGAGTCTGGGTACATTGAATACCCTTGGGTGACGAGTTCGGCGCGATGGGACATTTAAGGCTATTCTGCTTAGAATTATTTCAATGGCTTCCCGAATCGTGCGAGGAAAGTAGAATTGTTCCTTGGATAGCACAATAGGTTTTTGAAACTGCATACAGTGGTTACTTCCGCTATCCAATATGTTCTCAGGTCGCCGATTTTTCTAGCGATCGGGTGCTACGAATTTTGTGTGGATAAATTCGTTTCTATCCTACTTTTTCATTTGATCCATAACTTTTGGAAGGGTTTTTTCCAACGCTGTTTTTATTCTAGGTGGATCGTGCGTCTCATAACATACGGCTTCAGACATGACCTGACACCGAAAGACATGTACGATGCGAGTGCTAAAGACCGATCCGAACCGCTTGGAGACGCACTGGAGAAGGCCTGGAACGACCAGGTCGAAGTGGCTAAGAAGAACTCGAGGAAGCCCAGGCTTTTCCCTGTTATCAGAAAGGTGTTCCTGCCGTCGTATCTGCTGTGGGGATTTGTCGTCGCATTTCAGACATTCGTGTTGAGGTAAGTTTAATGTAAAATAATTCAAGGGGAAAATCTTAGGAGAGAGTGATTTATTAGAATTAGTATTTTTCTTACCAAACACTAGCAAACACTGCCCTTCAAAAGTTAGTTTAAATAAACTCATATATACTTTTTTCTGGGAGCTAATGGGCCCTTGCTGAGTTGGCCACGAAGAACCATTCTGTTCAGGGTTGGTCACACTCACGGGTCAACACCCATCCGGCGGGACTCTGGCCTTAGGGCTAGTTTCCCCTAGGAATCAACCTTCTGGCGCTCCTGGACGGTCTGCACACCGTGCGGCGTAAGCCAATCGACTGTGCACTCTGACTAACAGTCGGGGGAGTCTGGAAGCAGTACTGTTTCCTATAGAGCGGGGGTGGTTGCGGACCTTACGGCGACTGCTCTCGAAACGACCATCGGCTACGCGATCCTGGGTGAACAACCGGGCAAAGGATGCCGTAGTCCGCGATAGATTCGGTATACACCGTTTCACCGCTTCGTAAGGGAGAAGACCGCGCAAGCGTCCTCGAACTCGTAACCAGTCGAGGACCAGAGTAATCTAATCGCAATTGGAAGGAAGGGCGTGAGTGTAAGCCCGCTGGTTAACATACCTGGTTATCTCGCGGATAAGGCGTTGGCCTCTTACGGGCATGTGGCCGAGTTTGACGGTGGACTGTTTTGTCCAAGTCTTCTGCGCTCACTTCACGGGAGATAGAACGACCAATCGTTAAAACTTCCTGAGGTGACGGGTTCGCACGTTGTAGTCGACAGCTCTATTTATAGTTCCCTCTCCGTTCCAGAGCGCCCCAACTCCAATAGCCATTTATTAATTGCATTTTTAAAACTTGGAATGCTATCTAATAATTTAATGTGTTTATATAGGTAATTTGTTGTACATTCGGGCTTCAATGTACCGAGCCTGTCTTTGTACGAACGCAGTTTTCACTCGAGGTATATCAAAATTTAAACCAATTAATGTCTAGTATGGCTAGCAATGTATCACGGGATACTCCTGCAATTGCTCTAACTGCTTTTGTGGTCCGGTGCCTTGTCGCGTCCTACCATTTGGGAAACTCTGCCATATAATGCATTGTCGATATTGTAAAAGGACGTAGTTTGAATATCTGTCCACGGACAACTTGCGGTGTCAACTACAACGGGCGAGCCCGTCACCACAGGACGTTTTAACGATTTTCTCGTTCTATCGCCCTGCAGTGAACGTAGAAGACTTTGGACAGTACAAATCCAACGTCCAGCTACGTCACAACCCGCAAGAAGCCAACGCCTTACCGCGAGATAGCCAGTATGTTACCTGGCGGGCCGACTCTAGCGCCCTTGCTTCCAATTGTGACCAGATTTCTCCGGTCTCTCGATTGGTCCCGAGTTCGAGGTCGCTTGCGCGGTCCTCTCCCTTACGAAGCGGTGAAACGGTGTACACCGAATCTATCGCGGACCAAGGCGTCCTTTGCCCGACTCTGAATCGGGATCGGATGGCCAATGGTCATTTCAAGAGCAGTCGCCGTAAGGTAGACAACCACCCCCGCTCTATAGGAAACAACACAGTTCCCAGACTCCCCCGACTGTTAGTCGGAGAGCACAATAGATTGGCTTGCGCCGCACGGTGCGCAGACCGTCCAGGAGCGCCAGAGGTTTGATTCCCAGGGGAGACTGGTTGACCCAGTGTCCTACCCAGGTTCGCACCCCATGCGTGGAGGCCATCGGATGGGTGTTGACCCGTGAGTGTGACCGACCCTGAACACATGGGTCATCGTGGCCACCTCATCATGGGCCCGTTAGCTCCCATCTGTCCACGGACAGTGTTGCCAACTTAGGCGATATATCGCCATTTAGACTACCTCGAATGGATTATCGGCGACTAAAAAATACCAAATCGCCTGTCGCCGACTTAGGCTACACCAATTGTTCGATTTTAATATGAACGGCGATGACGATTTTTTTTATTTCAAACATAATGGCGCCGAACATATAAGTAACTTGTAGGGTTTCTAAAATAAATAAATTTCCCATGTGTTAAACATAAGTTGGAATGGTTTAGTTTAACCCGTTGAGTATGAGTCAACCAAATCTGGTCGCGAAACAATTATCCGTTGAGTACGAGTCGACCAAATCTGGTCGCGCGTTTTTTTCACTTCTTTGACGTTCTCATATTTATTCATAATTATCTAATTGTTTTACAAAATGATATTTCAATATTCTATATTCGAAATTTCAATGCAATCATTGTGCAGTTGTTCTTTTTATGATTGGTGTAGTAGTTTCGTAGTTATAGTACTTTAAGGTCGATGTCGCCGAAAATCCTGCAAAAGAGACAGATGCATCCATGAAAATACCCATTTACTCCAAGGGTTAATATTTTTGTAAGTATTTAATTGATTTTTGTAAACTTTCTGTGTAAAAGACCCCTCGAATGAATGGCGATTAGCTCGGGTTGCCTACGGCAAAACGTATATAAATTTATATTTACACACACATTTACATTTACATAGAGCGGGGTTTACTATACAGCTTTACCATTACTATAGAGCGGATTACTATTGAGCGGCGCACATTTATATTTATATTTACATTTATATAAATTTATATACATTTTGTATACATTTTGCCTTAGGCAACCCGAACTGGTTGCCTCACATTCGGGGGTTGTAGTTAAGATAATATTGTTATATATTTTTAAGCTATTGCATAGCTTTTATCGCGGGCCTAGGCCAGCGCGGCGACCGAATGAAGAAATTTCTTAACGAAAATTAATGATTTTAAACTGATAATTATGTATAAACGAGTACTGATTACGATTCGAAAAAAATATATGTTAAACAAGAACATTTTCCTAATATTCTTAGCTTTGAATATTTTAGATTTTGTTTATATTACATAGTGTAATTAATTTGTGAAATTAGGTCTAACCGAACACAAAAACGACTACTACGCAAATACTATCTGGCGTATTATTATGAAACCTGCACGATTTTTAAGATAATTTAATTATCTATCTTTCTATCTACGATTTTTTTCGAATAATCCGGTTTTTTTGGTATATCGAATAAAAAATTCGTGCGCGGCGTTCTATCGGAAGACGCATCCACAAATGATTCGGAATAATTTCAACGTTTTCCGATAGAGCGCAGTTATCTGATATCAGAAAAAATTAAATAAGTAAAATAATTAAATTATTATAATTGCATAAGTTGTTAAAAATGCTATGCAATAGCTTTACCTCGGCAGTCCCCGAGTGCCACACGTATTTTTTAATGTAATTATAATAGGTTTTTGGTCATTTTACATTTTAAATATATGTATGGTTTGTGGTGTCATGTTCACAAATATATTAGTTTTATGCAAACTGGTAATCTTGGTACCTAGGTAATTTTGTTTTAATTTATCATACAATCTTATTTCATCCAATGATTGTATTTTATGTAATAAGCTTGGTATTTTTTTCTAAAAAACATCTGTAACTAAATACAATGAGTTCAATACTTTTTATACACTTCCAGAACCCAGTAACCTTGCTCGTTGGAGCTATGCCTATGATAGTTCATGTCCCCTTTGTAGCAACACCCCTTGCACAGCTAGACATATTCTAGCTGGCTGCAAGGTGGCCTTGGATCAAGGACGGTACACTTACCGCCACGACAAAGTCCTTGCTGTTATTCGCGAGGTACTTAGCCTCTCAGTGGCTTGTGCAAACAAGGGTTTGACAGTATCCTCCAAACCCCCAATACAGTTTGTGCGGGTTGGCTCTAAAGGCAAAAAACATCTCTCTGCAAAACCTTTCTCAATAATCGAGAAAGCTTCAGATTGGATTATGGAGGTCGATTCGGTCTCTAAGCAGTATAAATTCCCTGAAAGTCTCGGATGCACAGCCCTGCGTCCAGATATAACTCTTTACTCTCTATCTCGGAAGATGGTCCTTATCGTAGAATTAACTATTCCATGGGAATCAAATATCCCAAAAGACCACGAGTACAAATTAAATAAATACCATGACCTCGCAAATGCCGTCACCCGGAACGGCTTCACTGTTCACCTTCACGCGGTGGAAGTAGGCGCTCGTGGCCTGCCAGCTAAATCTTTGTTTCACCTTTTTAAAGATCTTGGTCTCTCCAGGAAAATAATCAACTCCTTTCTAGAAAAAATATATAAAACCGCGATTTCTGCATCTCAAATTCTATGGCTTCGAAGGGGGAGTGAATGGGTGGTAAGGTGAACGCTCACATGTGGCAAGACAGCTGTCCTAAACCTACCACCGCCGGTCGTTAGTCCGGAATCCACCGTTCACCTCCCAGAAGTGTAATAATTATATATGATGGGCCCGATTTTTGGTCGGTGAATTCCATGGCAGCTCCGTTTGTATTTTATTTTTTATATTTAAACGACGACCTGCAATCCTTATCATTGGCAATAAAAATAGAACTCGTTTTTACACAAAATTGTCGAAATCGGATAGATTGGCTCAGTGAGCTTGCAACCATCTTTGTCAGTCATTTTGTCGCTTCAAAATAGGGATTCTACCAATTAGTATTTTTTATTGCTTTACCATACCAAGGTACTTGTCATTTTCGAAGTGGCGATTTCTTAGACAACGATTTTTGCAAAACGGCTACTTTAGGCTATCTTTTCTGGTGACATCGGCGACTATTCATGAGCAACACTTGGCAACACCACATGAGCAACGGATGGCTCAGTTGAAGTATACCTACATGCACCTATTATGTGTATGCGTTTCTAGACTACAACATTGAAGCGAATCCGCTCGTAGTTTATCAATGATAATACCTAGATAATATAGTTACAATTTAGCTATCTAAGAAATTAAATTATCTATTTAAAATGTAAACAAATAAGGTATAATAATATAGTTTTATGATATTTGCGCAAGAACGATGCGAAGGTGAAATTGGAAAGATGTGAAAAGCATTCACACTGACATTAATAGGTTTGTTACTCTACTAACAAAATATTTATTTATTTATTTGAGAACTAGCTGACCCGTGCCCACTTCGTTGGGCGGAAAAACTTTTTACTTGTGATGAAATTATGAGTGTGGTTTGGTTAGTACTGAGTGCTATGATTTATTTCCTGACTGCCAAAAGAAGGGTTATATTTTTACTGCATATGTATGTATGTATTTGCATGCCAATTTAACCATATTACCGTTATTTGTGAGTGTCTTCTTGTGAGTGTCTTATTTGTGATTGTCTTATCTCTTTAATCATTTATGCAGTAAAAGCGAAATTATTTGCAGTAAAAGGGAAAAGTCTATTATTTTAAACACTTGAGACGATAAATTTACTTATTTGATAAGAAATCATAGTTGTTGATAATATGACCAATAAACATGACCTAAAGATTTAAATAATCTTTTTTAATATAAAAAAACTACTTTTTGTGACTTAAATATAAAATTTAGACTTATGCTGTCGCTGACTTTTTTGTATGCATTATTAAACTCTATCAAGCACTTCTCTAGAACTTAATCATATTCTCTCATCGTTAAGGCAGCGTGAGTTAGAAACGTTTTCGTTCAGAGATTACTTCCTACAACCTCACAAACTTTACCTCTTTATAATATTAGTATAGATAATCAAACACAGTCGATTGGCCTACGCCGCACGGTGCGCAGACCGTCCAGGAGCGCCAGAAGGTTGATTCCCAGGGGAAACTGACCATAAGGCCAGTGTCCTACCCAGGCTCGCACTTCATGCGTGGAGGCCGTCGGATAGGTGTTGACCCGTGAGTGTGACCAACCCTGAACAGATTGGGTCTTCGTGGCCAACTCAGCAAGGGCCCATTAACCCCCAAAGGGCCCATTGACCGTTTTTGTCATGTCTTCTGCGCTCACTTCCTGATGTGACGGGTTCGCCCGTTGCAGTTGACAGCTCTATTGATTTCTTCACATGTCCGCCTATTTCGGATATTTTACTGAAGTCTCACGTCGCCTTAACAATGGTTCTACAAAATCCGAATCGATTTTATAGCTTTGGAGTTTCCGGTTCACCCTTTCGAAGTTGTCAAAATTAATCGTGATTATGTTTTTTATTGTTACAGCACTGGCTTACCATTCATTCTGGCACGCCTGATTTCCTACTACAACCCTGACAGCCAAATGACCTACAAGGAAGCTCATCTGTACGCAGGACTATTGACTGTTTTTTCATTCACGAATTCGATCAACTTCAGTCATTTGCATTTGGGACAGCAAAGGATTGGCATGAGAGTGAGGATTGCCTGCTGCTCTCTCATGTACCGAAAAGTAAGTTTTTGACGTGACATCGTCTTATAATTCGATGGACCGGCTGCACGCACAAAAATACATGACTCATGTGGCGTTACCTCGCTCTGAGGCGTTCCATTTATTATATTTATTATTCAATATAAATGCTGCCATCTACCGGTTGCGACAAGAATTATTTTCTAACCTCAGTCTAAAATAGTACGAATGAAAATCACTAGATTGATTTAAATTCTTGACATAATTTTATATGTATTCTTGATATACGGAATGTTATTACTGAACGGACAATTTTCTTGTGGGTACAACGAAGTGCAACGAAGTAAGCAACTTTTATTAAAAAAAAAAAAGTATGAAAAGCTATCATTACGATGCGCTATCTAGCGGTTGGTAAAATGTCGCCGATATTGTTTATTTACGACGTATTACCTACCGCTAGATGGCGCAGCGTGCTCAAACGCTTCTCAAACCGTTATTTAACAGTTTGAGATTTCAAACTTTCAAATTAAAAAAAAACAATAAACTTTAAACAATAAACAATTATACAATTATACTGCTATACAATAATACATTTACATGTTGTAGTCAAATCGGTGAGTAAAAAAGCATATATTTTTGGGTGTTTGTAATAAACAATATCAGAATCTTAAATGAAACTGCTTCAAATGCAACCATTCCATCAGTATTTTCTTATGACGTTGTCACGTTCAACTATCGTCAGTAAACCGACTTTACAGACAACCGATTTTTTAAGCTATTGCATAGCTTTTATCGCGGGCTAGGCCAGCGCGGCGACCGAATGAAGAAATTTCTTAACGAAAATTAATGATTTTGAACTGATAATTACGTCTAAACGAGTACTGCTTACGATTCGAAAAAAATATATGTTAAACAAGAACATTTTTCTATTATTCTTAGCTTTGAATATTTTAGATTTTGTTTATATTACATAGAGTAATTAATTTGTGAAATTAGGTCTAACCGAACACAAAAACCACTACTACGCAAATACTATCAGGCGTATTATTATGAAACCTGCACCATTTTAAAGATAATTTAATCATCTATCTTTTTATCTACGATTTTTTTCGAATAATCCGGTTTTTTGCTTTATCGAATAAAAATTCGTGCGCGGCGCTCTATCGGAAGACGTTTAAATTATTCCGAATCATTTGCTACCGCAGCCGCAAATGATTCGGAATAATTTAAACGTCTTCCGATAGAGCGCAGTTATCTGACATCAGAAAAAAATTAAATAAATAAATAATTATAATTGCATAAGTTGTTAAAAATGCTATGCAATAGCTTTACCGTGGCAGTCCCCGAGTGCCACACGTTTTTTATTTTATTTTAGGAGTTTACTCTTTATGAATCGATATTATTTAAATGAAAATCTAGGTTTTAGTTTTAGATGAAAATCTAAGTTAGAATGCTCACGGAGAGGAATTAAGCGACAGACTTTCCAGCGCCTGTTTCTTACTAAGGCAAATACGGAAACTGATGAGCGTTAAACACACCAAAATAATATACTTTGCCTATTTCGAGTCAATTCTTCGTTACGGGATTCCCTTCTGGTTACAGTTTACAGTAGTTTTAAGGCAACATATTTTATCTCTCCAAAAACGAGCCATAAGAATATTGATGTCGTGGTCACTTCAAAAATCTCAGTATTCTAACGCTACCATCACTATACATATTTGAATGCATAAAGTTAATATCAAAAAACATATGAAACATGAAGACCCAAAATTAAATTCACTCGCATTTCACCAGATGTAGACAGAATTTAGCATTACCCCGTCCATCTCTGGAATTATTCAAAGGGATCCAAATTACGTTGGAATGGCGTGTTACAATAAACTGCCTGAGAATATTAAAATTATATATAGAAACGGAAAAATAGCCCAATTTAAATTGAAATTAAAAGGATAGGGTACCTTATTGCGAGAGAATTATATAATATAAACGAATTATAATTAGATGACTGACAATTTCCATCTCGATTTTATTTATTTAACCTGACATTTGTACCATTTTATTAATTACTAGCGGAACCCGGCGAATTTCGTCTCGCCACGAATTTGTTCGCTTAGCAGCAGATGGCGTTAACATAGGTAATTTTCATCGACAGTTGTTTGAAATTTGCATTGTTTGTTTAAATTCTTCATTGAAAGCAGTCTGATTGTTTATTTTTTGTCTCACCAAAAGAGTAGTTTCATCAATTGCCATTTGTGGATTGCTAGTGCTCGCTGTGTCCTAAATGGAAGAGAAAAGTGTGTAAACAGTACGATTTTGTTTGACAGAGAATGTTAGACATAAAATGCTTAGAATCTGGTGCATTTCCAGACACGAACGATCCTAATGGAACCAATGGTGTCAATCTCATGTTACCCCCTGCGCAACACAAAGCAAGTGGTTCGTGGCGGTACTTCAATGCATTGCAATATTGGCACAAATGGTCCATTTCTCCAATTTGCATGCATTTATAATCGCTGTATTGTTTCGTCAGGTCATAATAGATTGCCTCTCTGTATGTGTTTTGTCTCAAATTCAATCGTCTTCGCACTGCAACATTACGGATCCGTGCCGCTTTATTCAATTTTTGGCGACGCTAATCGCTTTCAGTTGCTCGAACCTCTCTTCACGAGTTACACAAATTCATTTAATTCAGTTGATTTACCTTCAGAATCACGAAAACGCTATCAAGAAATCGTAAAATTCAACTTAACTGTCAAATGTTAACTAACCGCCATCTTGATTTTCGAATTTTTATTCTTGTCAAGCAACGCCATCTATGATCAAGCTTAGTACTAAAATAATTTTTGGTTTTTCTCATTTTTCTCACTTTTCCGAGAGATTTTCCAATTTTTTTATATCCTATAGCAACACCGAAATGATTACGAACAAAACAAAAAAAAAATCGTTCAAATCGAGCCAGGCGCTCGTGAGTTATTAGGTAACATACATAAAACCCGACTCATTTTTATTATATAGATTATATTATTACTATTATTTCAAATTGTCTCCCATAATCAATTATATTTCTTATTTATAGAACCATTTAATTTTAATATTATAATTCCATGACTAACTGTAGTTATACATATCTAATATAACTCAATTGTGTGGTGAGTCTCTAATGAAATATTTAGTACCTATACATTTTAAAGTTATTTTAACATTAAGGGTTAAGCGGCTATATAAAGTGTCAAATTCATTTTTATACAAAAAAGTCAAATCAGAAATACCACAATTATAAGATTACAATAATAAAAATGTTTCAATAGAAATAGTCAATACAAATTTTATTAATATAATCAAAATATATCAAAATTACTATAATCAAAATGATTGGATATATAGTCAAGATTTTTAAGCTATTGCATAGCTTTTATCGCGGGCCTAGGCCAGCGCGGCGACCGAATGAAGAAATTTCTTAACGAAAATTAATTTCTTAACGAAATTTTAAACTGATAATTACGTCTAAACGAGTACTGCTTACGATTCGAAAAAAATATAATGTTAAACAAGAACATTTCCCTAATATTCTTAGCTTTGAATATTTTAGATTTTGTTTATATTACATAGTGTAATTAATTTGTGAAATTAGGTCTAACCGAACACAAAAACGACTACTAGGCAAATACTATCTGGCGTATTATTATGAAACCTGCACCATTTTAAAGATAATTTAATTGTCTATCTATTTATCTACGATTTTTGTGGAATAATCCGTTTTTTTGCTTTATCGAATAAAAAAATCGTGCGCGGCGCTCTATTGGAAGACGTTCAAATTATTCCGAATCATTTGCTACCGCAGCCGCAAATGATTTGGAATAATGTCAACGTTTTCCGATAGAGCGCAGTTATCTGATATCAGAAAAAATAAAATAAATAAATAATTATAATTGCATAGGTTGTTAAAAATGCTATGCAATAGCTTTACCGCGGCAGTCCCCGAGTGCCACACGTATTTTTTTTTTACATATATTGTATTATAATAAAAGCAATCATGAAAGATTAGGAAATTCAATATTGTCAAAGTCCCTAATAGAATAAATTGGGTTCTTGATAAGAATGTCCTGGACCTTTTTCTTAAAATGAACGTCTCCAAGACCCCTGACGCACAATGGAATCTTATCATAAAAAAGGTTGGACTGGTACAGGAAACTATTTCTAACCTCACTCAGTCGTACTTTGTAAGGACGTTCTTGTTTGTCCCGAGTGTTATGCGAATGTATATCCGAACTTTTAGGGTAGTACCTATTGATGTTTTTTCTTGCATACTTGATACCCTGGTATACATAATCGGCGTACATTGTCATGATATCAGCTTCAATGAAATACGGCCTGCAAGGTGTTATTTACAATATATTGTAAATAAATTGCGAATTGCTCTTTTTTGAAGTTGAAATATTCTTTTATAGTCGAAATATTCTTATAGCAATATTTATAAAGATAATTTTTATAAAGGACCGATTGAATATAAAACCCCAATAATTTAACCAACGGTAACAATTAAAAAATTAAATCATTGGTGCCATATACTTATCGTATTTCCAACAGACTTCAAAAAAAGGAGAAGGTTATCAATTTTGTTTTTTTTTTTAATGTTTGTCACCTTAGAACCCCATCAATTATAAACCAACGGTAACCAACGGTAACCAACCAACCAACGGCAACCAACAATATTTAACCAACGGAAATATTTAAAAAAAAAAAATTTTGGTGCCATATACTTATCGTATTTCCAACAGACTTCAAAAAAAGGAGAAGGTTATCAATTTTTTTTTTTTTTATGTTTGTCACCTTAGAACCCCATCAATTATAAATCAACGGTAACCAACGGTAACCAACCAATCAACGGTAACCAACAATATTTAACCAACAGTAACAATTAAACAATTAAATTATTGGTGCCATATACTTATCGTATTTCCAACAGACTTCAAAAAAAGGAGAAGGTTATCAATTTTGTTTTTTTTTTAATGTTTGTCACCTTAGAACCCCATCAATTAAAAACCAACGGTAACCAACGGTAACCAACAATATTTAACCAACGGTAACAATTAAAAAAATAAATTATTGGTGCCATATACTTATCGTATTTCCAACAGACTTCAAAAAAAGGAGAAGGTTATCAATTTTGTTTTTTATTTTAATGCTTGTCACCTTAGAACCCCATCAATTATAAACCAACGGTAACCAACGGTAACCAACCAACCAACGGTAACCAACAATATTTAACCAACGGTAACAATTAAAAAATTAAATTATTGATGCCATATACTTATCGTATTTCCAACAGACTTCAAAAAAAGGAGAAGGTTATCAATTTTGTTTTTTTTTATGTTTGTCACCTTAGAACCCCATCAATTATAAACCGATTTGGAAAAATCTTTTTTTTTTGGGATATACTTACAGATTGATATCAATATCCTGTTCTATCAAATTCTCAAATATTATCATATGAAGTTGAAAATTTTCATGTGGGTTCAATTCCGATGTCAATGCATTTTTTTATGGTAAGAATGATCTGATTCTACGACCTGAGTTGGCTCCCGACGAGGGGACTCCTCAACGGTCAACATCACAGACACGACATACTGTATTCAATTCAATTAAGACAGCCCGTCTTTTAAGTCTCACCAAGACAGGACTGCGGCACCCAGGGTTGACTTTCTACAAGGGAACTCCTCAACGGTTAACAGCACAGACACAACATTTTGTATGCGCATTCAATTATGATAGCCCGTTCTAATTATCACCATGACATGTCTTCTGCACTCATTAAAAAAAATGAAGTCGGTTTTTTTGCTATTTTTTTTCTATTACTATTCATTTCTTAAATGCAACCTCCTATATTGTTGACTAACTCTTCATAAGCGTTTATTGATCCTAATCAATCTTCCAAATCCAATTCATTGAAATCTATAATATGGCCGAATCATGTAGGTACGGTTTGAGTTTTGTTTGGTGATTAAATGAAAGTCTTTTGTAATTAATTAAAATAAATTCAATGTATATAATTTACATGTTGAAATATAAATGCTTTTCCGACTTTTTCGGCTTTTTCGACTGTTTCGACTTTATTGCATTTTCTGACTTGTTCGACTTTTTTTGACTTTTTCGACTTTTTTTTACTTTTTTGACTTTTTCGACTTTTCCGCATTTTTCGACTTTTTGACGTTTTCGACTTTTTCGACTTTTTTTACTTTTTTGACTTTTTTGACTTTTTCGACTTTACGACTTTCTGAAATTTTACACAATCGCACGGATCGAATAACAGTTATGGATGGCGCAGCTGTCAAGCAATAGGATCGCCGCGAACGCCATCTATTGAAAGTGGCCCATTTCCCAAAATGACCAATTTCGATTTTTTCGATTTTCAGTTGTTTCTTTTAATATTTCCTAAATATTTTTTTTTGTAAAACACCCCTGAATCAAGGCAAACAAAATAAAAAAATAATAATTCAAATCGATCGAGTCATTTTAGAGATCTTGCGAGACTAACGCACGGCGATTCATTTTTATATATAAGAAGAAGATTAAGCTAGCATTCTTAGTTTCCGAGATTCATACGGTTACGTTGGTAGCCCTGAATTCATTGCTTTTCAGTATATAATCAGTGATTAATTCAAGTATGGGCGTCATCTACATAATGTGCATCTATGTACATATTTGTTACTTCTTTCAGATTTTGCGTCTAAGCAAGTACTCCATGGGCCAGACCGCCGCAGGCCAGGTCGTCAATTTGATGTCCAACGATGTGAACAGGTTTGATCTCGCTGCCACGTACCTCCACTTCTTATGGATAGCACCTTTGCATGTCAGCCTGATAGCCTATCTGATGTGGGCAGACGTTGGAGTATCTTCGTTGGCCGGAATCGTTGTGATCATCACGCAGTCGTTGCTCGTTCAAGGTAGGTACAGGTCGCGCTCGATTTATTGGTCCCTCCCTCGCCCATTTTTATTGGTCCATTTTTATTTGTCCATAAACCTTTTTAACGAGTATTTACTTACACGTTACCGTTATGTTATACGCGTCTTTTTCGAGTATTTGCACACTGGAAAAGACGAATCTAAAGTCAAAACTGACAAAAAAGTCAAACGAAAGAATAATTTTGTGTATGCTGTAAGTAATTTCTGAAATTTGCTACCCAGAAAACATGGAAAATTTGAACTATATATAGAATATGTGAATGGGTCTTTGACTTCGAATTTGTAGTCGCTGGGTCAAATATGACGACTACATGTGTTTTGAACAACCTATGAACGTATTTTGAACCGATTTGAACATATTTGTACATTTGGCCAGAAAACTTTAACTTTAGTACTTGGTATCATCATCAGAACTGGTCAAAATAAATGTACCGTGGCCGTTTTATACTACACTATACTACAATATATATAAATGATTGTACACATTCTACCTTGTTTGTAAGGAATTATTTTTTTTTAAAACTCTCTCTATACTATTGAATATCTATGATATTGAACATTTTCAAAGCCTATTTGATTTTAAAATGTTTTTCAAAGGATTTTATTTTTCTATGGTTTTAAAATATTTCTAAGTATTCTGTAGTTTTGAATATTTTCAAAGACTATTTGATTTTAAAATGATTTTCAAATTATTTTATTTTTCTATGGTTTCAAAATATTTCTAAGTATTCAATAGTTTTGAATATTTTCAAAAACAATTAGATTTTAAAACGATTTTCAAATTATTTTAATTTTCTATAGTTTCAAAATATTTATAAGTATTCTATAGTTTTGAATATTTTCAAAGACTATTTGATTTTAAAATTCCCGTGCTTTTTCTGGTTTAAATGACGTGTCGCAACCTTAAATCAGTGCATATCCTATCAATGCTCTTTGTAAACTAAATATCTTACAGCCAACCACTTATTTTAAACTTACGAAAATGTTACATCTGCATGCCGAAATGTCCTTCGTTGCTCACTCCTGATGGGGAAACTGCTTTTCAAAATCAATATTCAAAATCAATATCTACCTGTACATGTTTTATGCGTCTTTCAGTATTTTTTTTTTGAATTTCAGGTTTTTCACGCAAATTAACTAAACTATTCGAGATTACAAGTTTCGAATAGTGGTCCCTTCAGAAAATATTTTCAATTGTTTTACGCTTATTGGAGTCGATCTATTTTTTATATAATGAGCGCCGATCGAATCTTGGCGTTTAAAACTATCTCATTTTCTTATATCGCGGTATTTATTAACGCGGCTAGCCCATACAAAAAATGTATGGAGAATCTGATACCTGATTTTCTGGGATTTATTGTATAAAATCCTATTACAATAATTGACATTTAAATATTTTATAGTGAAGATATGTCATTTAACTTTCTTTTATAATAATTTGTAATTCAAATTAGTTATTATTGTCCCAGTGAGGACTAAAACCGTTATATAGCTATATATATAGCTATATATAGCTATATAATATATATAATATATATATATATAGGAACCTCTCTCCAAAAAAAAAATTTGACTAATAGATTGTTTCATTTTAATGCTAAATCTAGAAGAAAATTGTGTCGGTCGCTATAAATAAGCGAGATATGGGCATTCAAAGTTTAAATGTTATATGTAAACAAACAGGCCAAAATAAAAAAAATAAAATTCACCACGCTGATTCCGAATCTTCCATAATCTTTATTCGATCTCAATAAATAAGCGAGATATAGGCATTCAAATGTTTCATCCCAATGTCAAGAAAGTTGCGGCCATTTTGTTTGTACATACCTTGTGGGACGGGACACATTCGAGTATATCGTAATATCGATAACAATTATCGATATTACAGAAATTATGACAATGCAGAGTTTTTAGATTAATCGAAATATTTAGAAAAAAACTATCGGAAAAATACATATTTTCGCGAAACTTTAAAAAAGGTCACTATTTTCGATGTTATTTCAATGACTTTGCATATTGATGACAGAAGATATCCTGAAATGTCGTTTGATTCAGGTTACCTTTAGTCATCAATAAACCAAGTAATTTCGTAAAAACTTCGAAAATTGTCCAATTGTTTTGGAGAGTAAATGGGTATTTTCATGGATGCATCTGTCTCTTTTGCAGGATTTTCGGCGACATCGACTTAAAGTACTATAACTACAAAACTACTACACCAATCATAAAAAGAACAACTGCACAATGATTGCATTGAAATTTCGAATATAGAATATTGAAATATCATTTTGTAAAACAATTAGATAATTATGAATTAAATATGAGAACGTCAAAGAAGTGAAAAAAAACGCGGAACCAGATCTGGTCGTATCATACTCAACGGATAATTGTTTCACAACCAGATTTGGTCGTATCATACTCAAGGGGTTAACATGGTGCTAACACATGGTGTTAATTTGATATTGAAGAAATTTAGTTTGTTTTAAGTTACCTTTTGTCATCATCACCAAAGTCATTTCGTAAAAACCTCGATTTTTTTTTCGAATTTCGCTCGAAATTCGAAAAAAAAATTCGCCTGCGGGGTTAATTTGATATTGAAGAAATTTCGTTAGTTTCAGGCTACCTTTTGTCATTATTTCCAAAGTCATTTTGTAAAAACCTTGAAAAGCATCCAAATTCCGAATTTCGCGCGAAATTCGAAAAAAAATTTTTGCTTGTGGTGATTTTCAAATATTTAGGAATTATCTGTTGTTTCAAGATACCTTTTGTTATCAAAACGCAAAGTGATTGAAAAAAACTTCGAAATTACTCTCATTTTTTTTAATATCGCACATTTTTTTTCATTACCAAAAAACTCATTCATTTTTCATTAAAAAAAACTTCGAAATTACTCTCATTTTTTAAATATCGCACATTTTTTTCAATTAGCACGCCTAAAGCCAGCCTGCATCTCTTCAAGGTGTGGGCATTGCGCTACTTGTTTATGTCAGAATAAAATAAATTGTTTTCACTCTTTATGTACCGTAAGTTTGTCAGGTTTTTTTTAATTATTTATGCCTGTATTTGTATTTAATGCTCATTTAAACATGTTGTGTATGTACTTGTAAGAATTCTATTATTTTTTATATTTATGTGTATATTGCATATCAACGGATTGGTATAAACTGTTAAGTTGATTTGCTAATGACATAAATAAATAAATAAATAAATAAATCATTTTTGTAATATCGCGAATTGTTATCGATATTAGAGACCTCGCGATATATCGACTATTTTCCTTCTTCTGAAACAATATGGCCGTTCTGTTGACGTTTAGTATGCAAACTTTGAATGCCTATATCTCGCTTATTTATTGAGAGCGACAGATTATTGCGAAAGATTATTGCAGATTCGGAATCTGCGTAGCAAATATAGTCCGGTGACGTTTAAAAATCAACAATCCGTGAGAGGTTCCTATACTGCAGTTATACCGTGATCCGAATTGCCTAGGGCCAAAGTTAGAGTTGTCAACTATAACGGGCGAATCCGTCACCTCAGGAAGTTTTAACGATAATGATCGTTCTATCTCCCGTGAGGTGAACGTAAAAGACTTAGAGACGATTAGAAACCTAACGTCTAGCTAAGCGAACATGCCCGTCAGAGGCCAACGCCTTACAGCGAGGCCTTAGGAAGGTAACCAGTGGGGCCAACTCTCCCCCTGTCTACCAGTTTTGTAAGGATATCTCAGTCTAGAGTTAACCATCAAGATACCTCCAATCTCCCGACTGGGGACGGATTCAAAGTCGCTTGTGCCACCTCTACCCTCCGTATAATCAGCGGTGATTCAGTTTAATTTTTTTGCGGACCAATGGCATCTTTTGCCCGTCTCTGAATTCAGGATCAAAGAGCCAAATGGTCATTTCAAGCGTGGTTGACGACAGGTAAACATCCAGTGGCGGATTTGCCCTAAGGCCCAGTAGGCTCGGGCCTAGGGCGGCCAGATATTAAGGGCGGCCAATTTTGGCAAAATTGTCAAAAAAATCAATCATGATAACAAGAAATAACTCAAAGTATCTAAATATCTAAAGGCTTAGGTACATTGCGTATCACGTCGGGGTCACCAATGTGAGGGACCACCCCTCACAAGACTCCGAATTCTTCGATGTGAGGTGGTGGTATCAAATTGCGAGTTATCTCCGTATTTAAAGGCGGTTTTGATGAAGCAGAAGGTATTTATTGAGTGAATCGATTGAATATTGCCAGTTATATACCGCTTGCCGAATTAACGAGTGCCCGGATTACTTTATCGAGACGCGAGGGTCGCGCGACGGAGGTTTTGTAGGAGAGGATGAGTATTGTATATGTGCTCCTAGTATCTTGTACTGGGCACGTCTCGAGTCTGTGGGATTACAGACTGATGCTTCGAGACTTAGGGAAAATGAGGAAAGGAAACCAAGGAGCCGGATCCGTTGAGCGACCTCGTAGAGGTGTTACCGGATATGCCGTCGCAACCTTGGGGGAAGGTGATCAATCGGGGACTGATAATTTGGTTGCTTTTTGGCCGGTTTATATAGGCCGTTAAATGATGCAATTCGAAATATTCTGAGTAAAAGTATTGTTTAATCGTGCTGATTCACCGCTGCACGAGTTTAAATAATAGCTGAATTGTGTCAGTGGAATTCACTGGAAATCGATGAATTTGTTGATCGTATGTATATAGTGGACTTAAGGTTCGTTACAATATAAAATGTACGTATAAGTTATTTCGTACATATAAGGGATTTGTATTATTATTATTGTATTATTATTGTATTATTATATTTACATATTGCGATCGAAATCAATTGCAGTATTTAAGGACCACTTTAAAAGTTTATTATTAAAGGAAGATATTTAGATGTCATAATTTGATTTTATTTTAAAACAACTATTGCTAATTGGATTATTACTATTGTCTTCGTTTATTTATTAATTTGTAACCTGATTATTTAATGTTAAATATTTTGATTTTGATTATTTTTGATTTATTATATGTAGATTATTAAATTTATGTAATTACGTTATTTTCTTTTAATATCATTTGATGTTAAATATCTTGATTTTGATTATTTCGATTTGTGTATTTATTTGATTATGATTATTTGGATTTTTTGTTTTAAGATTTATTTGATTTGGTTATTTTATTTTAAAAATCATATACCTATGTATCAATAATTAATAGGTGTGTCCTGAAAACCAGGACAAGAGATATCCTGAGGATACCCCTAATTTGCAGCGTTTGTAGCTTTATTTCATAGTCTTTGTCTATTTATAGTTTTAATTTTTAATCTGTGTGTTCTTGTTACAGCTGCAATACATAAATAAAATAAATAAATTTAAGAATAATATTAATTTTATTACTAACATGACGAAACTAAGCGCGTTAGAAGTCGAATAAAAAGATAAAGCATTGCAAATGGTTTATTCTACTGACTTAAAACACAAATTTTCAGAAGAATGCCTCCACTTTGGCGCTCACTGCAAAATAAAAAATGAAGACCTGAACAGTGCTGTCAGTGCTGTCAGTTTGTTGAAATGGTTACGAACTGAAGGTCTTCAAACGATTTACCCAAACGTAGATATTGTTCTACGTTTGTGTGTGTGTACTCCCACCAGTAACTGTTCTGGAGAAGGATCGTTTTCTTGTTTGCGACGAGTTAAAAATTATTTACGCACAACAATGACGGAGCAAAGGTTAAACGATCTTGCTTTGCTTAGGCCTCGCAACTCGCGGTTAACCCTCAGTTTGACTGCGATATCGCAGTCGCGGGGTCCATAGAAGCTAATTTTTTAAGGAAATTGGATTGCGAAGATTTAATTAATGATTTTGCTGCGCTTAAGTGCAGACTTAAGCTTAAGTATAATACTTATTATATTTTGTATGAGAATAACCTTTGGTTATTTAAATAAATAAAACCTAACACTGTTTGAAATGTTTTATTTAAATGTGCATTTATCCCTGAATACACGAAAAAATACAAACTGGCAGCTAATATTATTATACTTAACTGATGTTGAATCGATTTCGATAAAAGTTGGCAAAAAATTATATTCATTATGTAGTCTATATGATGGGTGCTGAGAAAGGGGCGGCTGGTACCTGATACATGGCATGGGGCCTAGGGCGGCCAAGACTTCAAATCCGCCATTATAAACATCCAGCCCCGCTGCTTAGGAGACAGTATATTTCCATAGTCCCTAGACTCCTTCAGCAATTAGTCAAAGTGCACAACCGATTGGCGACGCCGAACGGTGTGCAAACAGTCCAGTAGCGCCGGGAGGCAATCACCCAGAGGAATCCGATCCACCAGCCGCGAGGACTAGAGACGCGAGAGTCTTACTCGGGGTAGCCTAACACACGCAGAGGCTACTGAATAGGAGTTGAATCGTGAGTTGGACCGATCCGAGTACACAATGCACTTATTGCCCAAGCTGCAAGAAACTATTGCTACCTGTCGTCTTAATTACATCAGTTAAGCTATGGGGTAGTTAGTTATAGACTAATTTATCGAAAACTAGCTGACAAGTACCCACATTTTTACTTGTGATGAAATGATGAGTGTGGTTCGGTTAGTACAAAGTGCTATGATTTATTTCTTCACTGTCAAAAGGAAGGTTATATTTTTACTGCATACATATGTATGTATGTATTTGCATGCCAATTTGGCTGTTACCGGGTTTCAAATGAGTGAAGAAAATGATTATGATTCAATAAATTATGTTTATTTTAATTGTTCAAAACTTCCCTGTATACTATATTAGATGTAATGTTATTATTTGGTACCAAAATATTGTCTTTCAGGATTTCCAACCCGAGATACGGTCGCGGTTCCATATACCGATGTCGTATTATCTCTTTAACCATTTATGCAATAAAAGGAAAATTATATGCAGTAAAAGTTTTATGCAGTTTTTCTCCGAGTTACTTTGCAAATCCCACTACCACGAAAAAGTCTTTTTATTTTTCGGATTAATATATAGCCTATGACACTCACAAATAACGTGTCTTTCTATTGGTAAAAGAATCTTCAAAATCGGTTCAGTAGATCCAGAGATTACTCCCTACAACCTCACAAACTTTACCTCTTTATAACATTAATATAGATAAAATTATTTCCGTGTTTCCAGGTGTCCTCAGCGGATATCAGGCCAAACTGCGCGGTCTGATAGCAGTGAAAACCGACAACAGGGTTAAACTGATGAGTGAATTGGTCAATGGAATACAGGTCATAAAAATGTACGCATGGGAACTGCCCTTCGAAAAAATGGTAGCTAAAGCAAGAAGGTTAGTATCTTCTGTGAGAAAGAAGAATGGGCATTATTGTATAAAAGGTATACCCAGAGTTTAACAACTAGTATAATAATTAATTGAACTTGTGCAAAATATAGTTCAAAGTTCAAAGTTTATTTATTCCAAAAAAAACCCGGCGAGGGTATCTATCTATTGTTGAGTGGGGCTTTTCTAAGGTCTTTATGAGCCTTGTAACACTGGGACCATTGCTGATCTATTGTGTTCGCCACCTACTATAGTTCTGCGCTAAGCCTCGTGTCATTTAAGAACCGCAGCAGACTTTTGGCGCCAGATTGTTTAACCTCCTTAGGTTGGAGGTAGTGACCACCCAAGTGTGTGTATCTTTTAAGCATCAGCGGGCCACACCCGCACACGAGGCGCTGGGGAGTTTCCTCTGCCCCTTGGCAGAACCTGCACATTTTTGTGTCTCTGAGCTTGAGGTTGAACATGTGTTTGTTCAGGCCACAATGCCCCGTGAGCGCCCTCACCAGTATGCGTAGATTGTTCCTATTTAGCGATAAGGCCTCACAGGCCGTCTTACGGTCGTAAACCTTAATTAGCGCTTTGTAATGATTCAACCCTGGCGTGCTGTTCCAGTGGTTGACGGATTGTTCTAAACATATTTGTTTGAGAATTAGGTTTGCAAGGCTTTTTGGTACGCCACAGCAAGGTTCAGGGCCGTATAACGTTCCCTTAGCTCCCGTCCTAGCAAGTTCGCCGGCTTTTTCATTTCCCTCGATTCCTGCATGGCCGGGAACCCATCTTAGAATTACCCTGTTCTTTTTGCCCAGGGAATTCAGTAGTGATATGCAGATTTGCACTAGCTTTGAATTGTAAGTTCTATACCCGGCGAGGGTATAGAACTTACAATTAATAAATACATTTTTTATAATATTTATATTTTAAACATGTCATATATCTGGCAAAAATAAAATTAAATCACGTTAGAAATCTGAAATTCAATAAACTATACAAAATCAACCATTATATTGTCTAAATATTAAAAAGAGCATTAGGAAATATCAGAAATAGAAATACCAAATCCAAAAAAAAAAGAAACAAAGAGTATAAATCTATAAATAAATAAGAAAAATAATAGAAAGGCAAATCCATTGAATGATCTCGCAAGTAAATAATTCAATAATAATAATTCAAATTCAAATTCAAATCAAAATTCTTTATTAGTCTATAATATTACATATATTTTTAAATTCAAAGCCATGCTAACTAGGCCTTGCCTGTACTAAGGTAGGCTTTATATAAAAGAAGGTAGAGTGGTTTTCGTAACTTGCTGTATTATCTTTGTATATTATTATGTTAAATTTAAGAAGATAGATAGGATAGGATATTAATAATCAAGGAGTCCAATTTGGAAAGAATCAAATAATAATCAGAGTAAACATATAAAAATAAAAGCAATAATGTTACATAATCAGTAAGTAAATTGTCTATAAAATGAAGTGTTCAGAATAGGATTAAAATAGAAGTTATTTTTAAGCTATTGCATAGCTTTTATCGCGGGCCTCTAGGCCAGCGCGGCGACCGAATGAAGAAATTTCTTAACGAAAATTAATGATTTTAAACTGATAATTACGTCTAAACGAGTACTGCTTACGATTCGAAAAAAATATATGTTAAACAAGAACATTTTCCTAATATTCTTAGCTTTGAATATTTTAGATTTTGTTTATATTATATAGTGTAATTAATTTGTGAAATTAGGTCTAACCGAACACAAAAACGACTACTACGCAAATACTGTCTTTTTATCTACGATTTTTTTCGAATAATCCGGTTTTTTTGCTTTATCGAATAAAAAATTCGTGCGCGGCGCTCTATCGGAAGACGTTTAAATTATTCCGAATCATTTGCTACCGCAGCCGCAAATGATTCGGAATAATTTCAACGTTTTCCGATAGAGCGCAGTTATCTGATATCAGAAAAAGAAAATAAATAAATAATTATAATTGTATAAGTTGTCAAAAATGCTATGCAATAGCTTTACCGGGGCAGTCCCCGAGTGCCACACGTATTTTTTTATGTATTTTGGGATGCTGAATCCGATTTTCAACTTTGCGACTTCGTCATAGATGAGTCAACTTCAGCAATCGCAAAAAAAAAAACGCAAAAAAAATGCATTCCATTTTGTTTTTCGCTTATAATTCCCGAATAAAGCATTGTTTGATAACGACCACTTTAAACGAAATTAGAGTAGATACAATTTTCTACTAATCATATACATTGACTTCATTCCTACGATGTACTAAACTGCTGGTAAAGCGCACTCAAAAATGGTTTTTGTCACTTAGAGAAAACGCAGAAAATGGCATTTTGAAAGTGCGGTAGAGCCGCGGATATATGGCATAAAATTACATTTTTGAGCGCGTATTAGCGGCGGTTCGGTAGATCGGAGGAAGTAAGTCTGTAAAGATGAATTGTAGAAAATTTTATCTACTTTAATTTTATACTGAATAGTCAGCTCTGGAGCAATGCATTTACAAATTTACAAAGATTTTATAATACTAAAATCAGAAAAAAAATACGTGTGGCACTCGGGGACTGCTGCGGTAAAGCTATGGCATAGCATTTTTAACAACTTATGCAATTATATATTTTTAAGCTATTGCATAGCTTTTATCGCGGGCCTAGGCCAGCGCGGCGACCGAATGAATAAATTTCTTAACGAAAATTAATGATTTTAAATTGATAATTATGTCTAAACGAGTACTGCTTACGATTCGAAAAAAATATATGTTAAACAAGAACATTTTCCTAATATTCTTAGCTTTGAATATTTTAGATTTTGTTTATATTACATAGTGTAATTATTTTGTGAAATTAGGTCTAACCGAACACAAAAACGATTACCACGCAAATACTATCTGGCGTATTATTATGAAACCTACACCATTTTAAAGATAATTTAATTATCTATCTTTTTATCTACGATTTTTTTCGAATAATCCGTTTTTTTGCTTTATCGAATAAAAAATTCGTGCGCGGCGCTCTATCGGAAGAAGTTTAAATTATTCCGAATCATTTGCTACCGCAGCCGCAAATGATTCGGAATAATTTCAACGTTTTCCGATAGAGCGCAGTTATCTGATATCAGAAAAAATAAAATAAATAAATAATTATAATTGCTTAAGTTGTTAAAAATGCTATGCAATAGCTTTACCGCGGCAGTCCCCGAGTGCCACACGTATTTTTTTTTTTCTGATATCAGATAACTGCGCTCTATCGGAAAATGTTAAAATTATTCCGAATCATTTGCGGCTGCAGTAGCAAATGATTCGGAATAATTTAAACGTCCTCCGATGAGCACCGCGCACGAATTTTTTATTCGATAAAGCAACAAAAACGGATTATTCGAAAAAAATCGTAGATAAAAAGATAGATAATTAAATTATCTTTAAAATGGTGCAGGTTTCATAATAATACGCCAGATAGTATTTGCATAGTAGTCGTTTTTGTGTTCGGTTAGACCTAATTTCACAAATTAATTACACTTTGTAATATAAACAAAATCTAAAATATTCAAAGCTAAGAATATTAGGAAAATGTTCTTGTTTAACATATATTTTTTTCGAATCGTAAGCAGTACTCGTTTAGACGTAATTATCAGTTTAAGATCATTAATTTTCGTTAAGAAATTTCTTCATTCGGTCGCCGCCCTAGGCCCGCGATATAAGCTATGCAATAGCTTAAAATCGGTTGTTTAACCCCATTTTTTAACTGGGAAGTAGCCTAAACCTTATGGAAGGTTTAGAGCGTGATGTAATTTTTTAACAGGAGTAAGTGAATGAATGAATGAATGAAAATCTCTTTATTGCACAATAAAAATAAGGTACAATGGCGAACCTATTTCTACATTACAATATCTTCCAGTCAACCAACGTGCTGGTGTGAAAAGAAGAGTAGGAAACAATTGAAGTACAATATGATACAAAAAAATGGGGTTAGGGGCCCTTCAGGGTTGGTCACACTCACGGGTCAACACCCATCCGGCGGGCTCCACGCATGAAGTGCGAGCCCGGGCAGAACTCTGGCCTTAGGGCTAGTTTCCTCTAGGAATCAACCTTCTAGCGCTCCTGGACGGTCTGCGCACCGTGCGGCGTAAGCCAATCGATTGCGCACTCTGACTAACAACTTGCGGTGTCAACTACAACGGGCGAGGCCGTCACCACAGGACGTTTTAACGATTTTCTCGTTCTATCGCCCTGCATTGAACGTAGAAGACTTTGGGCAGAACAATCCAACGTTCAACTACGTCACAACCCGCAAGAAGCCAACGCCTTTACCGCGAGATAGCCAGTAATGTTACCTGGCGTGCCGACACTCGCGCCCTTGCTTCCAATTGTGACCAGATTTCTCCGGTCTCTCGATTGGTACCGAGTTCGAGGTCGCTTGCGCGGTCCTCTCCCTTACGAAGCGGTGAAACGGTGTACGCCGAGTCTATCGCGGACCAAGGCGTCCTTTGCCCGACTCTGAACCGGGATCGGATGGCCAATGGTCATTTCAAGAGCAGTCGCCGTAAGGTAGGCAACCACCCCCGCTCTATAGGAAACAATACAGTTCCCAGACTCCCCCGACTGTTAGTCGGAGAGCACAGTCGATTGGCTTGCGCCGCTCGGTGCGCAGACCGTCCAGGAGCGCCAGAGGTTTGATTCGCAGGGGAGACTGGTTGACCCAGTGTCCTACCCAGGTTCGCACCCCATGCGTGGAGGCCATCGGATTGGTGTTGACCCGTGAGTGTGACCGACCCTGAACACATGGGTCATCGTGGCCACCTCATCATGGGCCCATTAGCTCACTCTGACTAACAGTCGGGGGAGTCTGAAAGCAGTACTGTTTCTTATATAGCGGGGGTGGTTGCGGACCTTTCGGCGACTGCTCTTGAAACGACCATCGGCTACCCGATCCTGGGTGAACAGCCGGGCAAAGGATGCCGTGGTCCGCGATAGATTCGGTGTACACCGTTTCACCGCTTTGTAAGGGAGAGGACCGCGCAAGCGACCTCGAACTCGTAACCAATAGAGAGACTGGAATAATCTGGTCGCAATTGGAAGTAAGGGCGTGAGTGTAAGCCCGCTGGGTAACACACCTGGCTATCTTGCGGTTAAGGCGTTGGCATCTTACGGGCATGTGGCGGAGCTTGACGGTGGATTGTTTTGTTCAAGTCTTCTGCGCTCACTTCAGGGAGATAGAACGACTAATCGGTAGAACTTCCTGAGGTGACAGGTTCGCCCGTTGTAATTGACAACTCTATTGAAGGATGGTTGCTTAATTTTTGAGATAAATGGATGAAGGGTGAGCGTTACTAGTTGTAAAATGGGCCCAACTTAAGCCTACATCTCTTTCCGCAAGTGAGAGACATTCATCATTCTCGTTTACACCTAAAGCATTCCCGAATCCGATCAAGGGAATCCTTCGTCACGATGTAAGTGGCTTTTATAATTATTTACTTTATAATCATATATTTAATCAATTCTAAAAAGAAAACAAAACAAATATTTCGATATATAGGTGGCGCAAAATTAATCATCCAATTTTGCTTTTAAGCTATTGCATAGCTTTTATCGCGGGCCTAGGCCAGCGCGGCGACCGAATGAAGAAATTTCTTAACGAAAATTAATTATTTTAAACTGATAATTACGTCTAAACGAGTAATGCTTACGATTCGAAAAAAATATATATTAGACAAGAACATTTTCCTAATATTCTTAGCTTTGAATATTTTAGATTTTGTTTATATTACATAGTGTAATTAATTTGTGAAATTAGGTCTAACCGAACACAAAAACGACTAATACGCAAATACCATTTGGCGTATTATTATGAAACCTGCACCATTTTAAAGATAATTTAATTATCTATCTTTTTATCTACGATTTTTTTCGAATAGTCAAAGAATAATATCCGTTTTTTTGCTTTATCGAATAAAATTCGTGCGCTCTATCGGAAGACGTTTAAGTTATTCGGAATCGATTCAGAATAATTTCAACGTTTTCCGATAGAGCGCAGTTATCTGATATCAGAAAAAAATTTCTTCATACTGCATAAATAAAATAGATAAATAATTATAATTTCATAAGTTGTTAAAAAATGCAATGCAATAGCTTTACCGCGGCAGTCCCCGAGTGCCACACGTATTTTTTTTTAATACCTTTTTTCCTAAATAAAAACAAATGATTTTGAGTGATGGAAATCTTTATTTGGACCTTCGGCTCCATCCGGACTGTATAATGTTATCAAAATAACATTATCCAGTCTTTATTATAAACTTCTCTGCCAGCATTAAGATTGAAGTTTTAAGCTATTGCATAGCTTTTATCGCGGGCCTAGGCCAGCGCGGCGACCGAATGAAAAAATTTCTTAACGAAAATTAATGATTTTAAACTGATAATTACGTCTAAACGAGTACTGCTTACGATTCGAAAAAAATATATGTTAAACAAGAACATTTTCCTTAGCTTTGAATATTTTAGATTTTGTTTATATTACATAGTGTAATTAATTTGTGAAATTAGGTGTAACCGAACACAAAAACGACTACTACGCAAATACTATCTGGCGTATTATAATGAAACCTGCACCATTTTAAAGATAATTTAATAATCTATCTTTCTATCTACGATTTTTTTCGAATAATCCAGTTTTTTTGCTTTATCGAATAAAAAATTCGTGCGCGGCGCTCTATCGGAAGACGTTTAAATTATTCCGAATCATTTGCTTTCGCAGCCGCAAATGATTCGGAATAATTTCAACGTTTTCCGATAGAGCGCAGTAGTTGACACCGCAAGTTGTTAGTCAGAGTGCGCAATCGATTGGCTTACGCCGCACGGTGCGCAGACCGTCCAGGAGCGCCAGAAGGTTGATTCCTAGAGGAAACTAGCCCTAAGGCCAGAGTTCTGCCCGGGCTCGCACTTCATGCGTGGAGCCCGCCGGATGGGTGTTGACCCGTGAGTGTGACCAACCCTGAACAGAATGGGTCTTCGTGGCCAATTCAGCAAGGGCCCCTAACCCCATTTTTTTGTATCATATTGTTTTTCAATTGTTGCATACTCTTCTTTTCACACCAGCACGTTGGTTGATTGGAAGATATTGTAATGTAGCAATAGGTTCGCCATTGTACCTTATTTTTATTGTGCAATAAAGAGATTTTCATTCATTCATTCATTCAAATGACATCACGCACAAAACCTTCCATAAGGTTTAGGCTACTTCCCTGTTAAAAAATGGGGTTAAACAACCGATTTTTAAGCTATTGACATTGCTATTGCATAGCTTTTATCGCGGGCCTAGGCCAGCGCGGCGACCGAATGAAGAAATTTCTTAACGAAAATTAATGATTTTAAACTGATAATTACGTCTAAACGAGTACTCCTTACAATTCGAAAAAAATATATGCTAAACAAGAACATTTTCCTAATATTCTTAGCTTTGAATATTTAAGATTTTGTTTATATTACATAGTGTAATTAATTTGTGAAATTAGGTCTAACCGAACACAAAAACGACTACTACGCAAATACTATCTGGCGTATTATTATGAAACCTGCACCATTTTCAAGATAATTTAATTATCTATCTTTTCATCTACGATTTTTTTCGAATAATCCGTTTTTTTTTGCTTTATTGAATAAAAAATTCGTGCGCGGCGCTCATCGGAGGACGTTTAAATTATTCCGAATCATTTGCTACTGCAGCCGCAAATGATTCGGAATAATTTTAACATTTTCCGATAGAGCGCAGTTATCTGATATCAGAAAAAAATAAAATAAATAAATAATTATAATTGCATAAGTTGTTAAAAATGCTATGCAATAGCTTTACCGCAGCAGTCCCCGAGTGCCACACGTATTTTTTTTCTGATTTTAGTATTATAAAATATTTGTAAATTTGTAAATGCATTGCTCCAGAGCTGACTATTTAGTATAAAATTAAAGTAGATAAAATTTTCTACAATTCATCTTTACAGACTTACTTCCTCCGATCTACCAAACCGCCGCTAATACGCGCTCAAAAATGTAATTTTATGCTGTTGCGACGCCGTCAGTAGCGACGTCGCCGGCCGTAAAATAGATGATTTACGGCCGCTATGAGGGGGCCCGAGGAAGCATAAGATATTTGCAGAAAACTCATTTTTACGAGAAAAATGGCAAAATCGCCTCGGGTTACCTTTATAGACATCGCAGGCGCCGCTTGGAGCGGATCGAGCGAGCGAGACGGCCTACGGCCGCCCGCTCCCACACGGATCGAGCGAGCGAGACAGCCTACGGCCGCCCGCTCCCACACTGAGATCGAGCGACCGAGACTCCCTACGACCGCCCGCTCTAACATAGCTAGGAGACGAACTTTGGTGCCGAAAACGGACAGTTTTGAACTCGTCAAACCGGAAATGAAAGCGGGAAATACTGCCCGAAACAGTTGTATAAAGTCGAGGTACATGCATATAGCACCCCTCTTACGACCTGCCGTGAAAATTCACGAGTTTATAGTAAGAAACCGTGAAACACGAGAGAAAACACGTGGTATTTTCTACTCCCAAAAATAGTGATAAACTGTTAAAGGGGAGTAGAAAACAAGGCACCATCACCACCGACCACCGGCAAGTAAACAGAAACACAGGAATCATCGATTCTAGTTTACGTGGCCGGGAAACTGCCCTCAGCCGATTTCGAAAACACTAGCAGACGCGAAAATAACGGGAACGTATACGTGAGGTACCGGGCCAGACTCTGATGATGTTTGGAACCCGAAGAATCCACTCCAAAGGAAAGGATGGGTTTTGAGCCATTCTCTGATTGGTTGGTTGCCGACCAATCAGGAATGCGCTCTAACGAGCCAGTAGCCGCCAACCAGAAACTGTTGGTCGGCCCTGAAGTCTGGACAAACACGGAGCGTACCGTAACGGCTTTTAGAGGAGAGGAGATAGCTTTTCTCCTAGGAGAGTGCGAGAGGGCGATATGAAAAGGGAAGACTCCCACCTTTCACGGAAAGCTGTCCGCGGCGTGTCATTGGTGGACACGAAAGCAGGTGCACAGCAGGTGCACGGCGAGAACCGCGGAAGTGAGTACAAATATGGGCCCCTGGGCCATACCAAATCACTCGCTATCTCAGTTCCACAGCAAACAGTCAACCGACTAGGAAGGAAGGAAGGAACCCCAACGACTACGAAGACCGCGCCCTGGAACCGCTCCGCTGCCCTTGCAGTCTGGAAGCCAGTCGCGAGCGGCTCTACTGCACCGTGCAGTATTGAGCGCGGTCTAAGTGAAGGACACTACGGTCGACGAGACACTCTCTCCTATTCGGGGAGTTGAGTGCCGGTCCGAGTCGGGAATTACGGTCCGACTCGTGATTTACGGTCGACGGGACGCTCGCTCCAGTCGTGGAGTTCGAGCGCCGGTCCAAGTTGGGACCTTCGGAGAGCGGGTCCACGCGGCGCACACGCGGTCAGACGGCGCACACAGGCGCAGTCAGACACACGCGGGCGCAGACGGGCGCACATAGGCGCAGTCTGGTGCGCATCGGCGCACACGCGGCACCCACGCGGCGCACACGCGGTCAGACGGGCGCACATAGGCGCAGTCAGACACACGCGGGCGCAGACGGGCGCACAAAGGCGCAGTCTGGTGCGCATCGGCGCACACGCGGCACCCACGCGGCGCACACGCGGTCAGACACACGCGGTCGCAGACGGGCGCACATGGACGCAGCACAGGCGGACGCAGCACAGGCGGACGCAGCACAGGCGGACGCAGCACAGACGAGCGCACCCAGGCGCAGTCAGGCACACGCAGACGCACACAGGCGCACAGAGGCGCCGCTCGACAACAGAGAGATCTTGTTCGACCCGCTGCCCGGGAAGAATAGGATAGCGACACTTAGAAAATAAGATTAATTGTTATATACTGATTTTACTTTACAATAAAGATTTCAATAACGTTGTTATGTACCTAGGTTAATTATATACTTATGTCTGATTTGTAAAACTGTATACTTGTTATGTATACCGATATGTAATGTATTTGTTATACACCTTATGCACTTGGTTATGCATCCTAGACTAATATCTCATATTTGTAAATTTATGGTGTGTCATTGAAGTTCATCGAAAAATAATATGCCGTGTTGGCACTTGTGAAAGGGAAGGCGTGTTTTATTGGTGCAGGGGACGGGGAGTAAAACGGTGGTAATAGAGACAGACTGAGGCGTATCGAGGCTTGCAGCAGGTGTCGTGGCCGCCCGTTACGGGGCAAGCGGCGACCAAGCGGTGGACCTCTTTTTACAGTCCTGGGTCCACACAGCGCTGGGTCGGTCCGTGCCACAGGGCACTGCATATGTTGGGCAACGGGCGCAACATATGCCATAAATCCGCGGCTCTACCGCACTTTCAAAATGCCATTTTCTGTGTTTTCTCTAAGTGGCAAAAACCATTTTTGAGTGCGCTTTACCAGCGGTTTAGTACATCGGAGGAATGAAGTCAATGTATATGAATAGTAGAAAATTGTATCTACTCTAATTTCGTTTAAAGTAGTCGTTATCAAAACAATGCTTTATTCGGGAATTATAAACGAAAAACAAAATGGAATGCATTTTTTTGCGGTTTTTTTGCGATTGCTGAAGTTGACTCATGTATGACAAAGTCGCAAAGTTGAAAATCGGATTCAGCATCCCAAAATACATTTAAAAATACGTGTGGTACTCGGGGACCGCGGCGGTAAAGCTATTGCATAGCATTTTTGACAACTTATACAATTATAATTATTTATTTATTTTCTTTTTTCTGATATCAGATAACTGCGCTCTATCGAAAAACGTTGAAATTATTCCGAATCATTTGCGGCTGCGGTAGCAAATGATTCGGAATATTTTAAACGTCTTCCGATAGAGCGCCGCGCACGAATTTTTTATTCGATGAAGCAAAAAAACTGGATTATTCGAAAAAAATCGTAGATAAAAAGATAGATAATTAACTTATCTTGAAAATGGTGCAGGTTTCATAATAATACGCCAGATAGTATTTGCGTAGTAGTCGTTTTTGTGTTCGGTTAGACCTAATTTCACAAATTAATTACACTATGTAATATAAACAAAATCTAAAATATTCAAAGCTAAGAATATTAGGAAGATGTTCTTGTTTAACATATATTTTTTTCGAATCGTAAGCAGTACTCCTTTAGACGTAATTATCAGTTTAAAATCATTAATTTTCGTTAAGAAATTTCTTCATTCGGTCGCCACGCTGGCCTAGGCCCGCGATAAATTATAATTATAATTACATAAGTTATAATTATAATTACATAAGTTGTTAAAAATGCTATGCTATCTTTACCGAAGCAGTCCCCGAGTGCCACACGTATTTATTTTTTTTGGATTTGGTATTTCTATTTTTGATATTTCCTAATGCTCTTTTTAATACTTAGACAATTGTATAGTTTATTGATTTTGTATAGTTTATTGAATTTCAGATTTCTAACGTGATTTAATTTTATTTTTGCCAGATATATGACATTGTTTAAAATATAAATATTATAAAAAAAATAAATACGTGTGGCACTCGGAAACTGCCGCGGTAAAGCTATTGCATAGCATTTTTTAAAATGTTATGCAATTATAATTATTTATTTATTTTATTTATTTTATTTTTTCTGATATCAGATAACTGCGCTCTATCGGAAAACGTTGAAATTATTCCGAATTATTTGCGGCTGCGGAATCAAATGATTCGGAATAATTTAAACGTCTTCCGATAGAGCGCCGCGCACGAATTTTTTATTCGATAAAGCAAAAAAACCGGATTATTAAAAAAAATCGTAGATGAAAAGATAAATAATTAAATTATCTTTAAAATGGTTCAGGTTTCATAATAATACGCCAGATAGTATTTGCGTAGTAGTCGTTTTTGTGTTCGGTTAGACCTAATTTCACAAATTAATTACACTATGTAATATAAACAAAATCTAAAATATTCAAAGCTTAGAATATTAGGAAATTGTTCTTGTTTAACATATATTTTTTTGGAATCGTAAATAGTACTCGTTTAGACGTAATTATCAGTTTAAAATCATTAATTTTCGTTAGAAATTTCTTCATTCGGTCGCCGCGCTGGCCCTAGGCCCGCGATAAAAGCTATGCAATAGCTTAAAAAAATATATAAATAATAATAATTTTAAAATATTTACTTGTCTTAATTATTTTATTCTAGGCTTGAAATGAATCTCGTTACTAAAACACTCCTAATAAACGGCTTCTCCGGCGCGATCATGATCTTCACTGAGCGCCTCACCCTCTACGCGACCGTCGTAGCCTTCGTATATCTCGGGGGAGTGCCCAAGGCTTCGATTGTGTACTCGTTGGCTCAGTACTACAATGTGCTGCAGATGATTTGTTCTTACTTTTTGCCTTTGGCTTTGGTGAACTTCGGAGAAGTGAGGATCTCCGTGAAGCGAATTGAGGTTTGTATGTCGAATTTAACATTTGAATAGCTTGGAGAGGCACTGTCGTTATTCTCACCCGAAACGGGCAGGTTTTTCTAGATAGGATTTTCCAAACTGGATTTTACAGATAGACTCACAAGCTTTAGCAGAATACTCCAACTACTATATGATTGATAAAATATCATTCTGTTCACTCGTTTATTTTATGCCATTTGCATAATCCTTCAGGCAGACCAATCCTATAAGCTTTCAGCAAGATAGGCTTTCAAGAAGCTTCTACTAAATTTGTATTCAAGTAATGCACAATTGCTGTTAGACTTAATGTTATATTACAAGGGGTTAACTAGTTAACGTTAGCAACTCAGTTAACTACCTTATTATAACTTAACTAATTGAGGTATAACTTCCTAATTATAACAACTATATTAAAATCGAAGACTATCGCGGTTGTTTGACATTATAAATAGGATAGAAAACGAATTTACCGCGTGAAATTTGTAGCACCCGACGTTTCGGTGACGTTGCAGCCGCCGTTGTCTAGGGTAGACTGAAGAGCTGTCAATCTGATGTTTTGCGGATAGTCCGCATACCGCTGCCGCCACTGCGTAGGCCTTATATGTAGGGGGTCATCTCAGAAACTACTCATCCGATTTCAAAAATTCTTTCACTAATAAAAAGCTTAATTATCGATAAGTGTTATAGGTAATATTTTATTGTGATAAAAGTTGGTTTACAATAAGAAATCACGATATTTTAAATTAATTCGGAGAACAATGAGCTGATAAGTTGTTTCTCGGTGTGCGCTGACAAAACGGCTTGATAATATGTATGTGAAAAGAAAATGTGACGAAAACATTGGACTTAAAGAAGCCTATAAAAAAGACGGCGGCAGCCTATATCCAACTTCTACATTTCTACAATAACAGTTTTTATATTATAAACTAGCTGACCCGTGCCCACTTCCTTGGGCTGTAAAACTTTTTACTTGTGATGAAATTATGAGTATGGTTCGGTTAGTACTGAGTGCTATGATTTATTTCCTGGCTTCCAAAAGATGGGTTATATTTTTACTGCATATGTATGTATGTATTTGCATGCCAATTTGACTATATTACCGTTATTTGTGAGTGTCTTCTTGTGAGTGTCTTATTTGTGAGTGTCTTATGTCTTTAACCATTTATGCAGTAAAAGGGAAATTATATGCAGTAAAAGGGTAAAGTCTTTTATTTTAAACACTTGAGAAGATAAATTTACTTATTTTGATGAGAATTCATAATAGTTGATATATGACCAATAAACATTACATAACGATTTAAATTATTTTTTGTTTTTTGTAGGCATTATCAACCTCTACAACTTTTCTCTAGAACAAATCAGTAATGATAATAATAGTCAATAGCCAATAGTCTGAAAAAAAACGCAATTGAAAAATAGTCAATATAAGAAAGAATAAAGAATAAAATACAAAAATAGTCAGGAAAGTCAATAGAGCTGCGAAAAATAGATATTGCTATCCACAATGCTATAAATACCTCTGACTGATAAAGTGAACCTCTATTTTATATATTAACGACGTTTTAACGATACTGTGCGACTGCGCTCAAGACTCTTATTCCGGGTCTTCTGAAAGGCAATATTCAAGGACGAGTGAAATAATTATATTATATATTTTTTTTCCCTTCTTTTCTTTCTTCAATATTAAAATAAACCATAAAATTTCCCTAATAATAAAATAATAAAATAAAATATTAGTAAAACAAAATTTATATCTTTAATTCCCCTCCACTTCCTCCTATCCCATTCCTAGGCGGCTGTATATTTTTACTATCTTTAAGTGGAAACTTTTAACTGGAATTAATGTCTATGAATAAAATTCTGATATTTCTCCTGTAATAGCTGTAAGTTTCCTTAAAAATAATAAAAAAAAATAAAAAAAAATATCTATTTACTATTATCTATTTACAGGCTTTCTTGCAATTAGAAGAAAATAACCAAATCGAAAGCATGCAAAAGGAAATGATTTCCACTTCAAAGAGTTTGATGCTCAAAGACGTGTCCGCTTCCTGGGGTGCTCAATCGAACACCACTACATTAACAAACATTAATATGGAGGTAAAATATGGAGAATTCTGCGCAGTCGTTGGAGCAGTTGGATCAGGAAAGGTACGTTAAATTTCGCGACAATAAAAGAAGATTCAGCTCAACTCACAATTCAGCTCCTATTCAGAAGCCTCCTCGAGCGGAAGGCTACCCTGGGTAAGACTCCCGTGTCTCAGGCCTCAGAGCTGGTCGACCGGTTTCTCCCAGCGGGATTGCATCCCGGCGCCGCTGGACGGTTTGCGCACCGGTCGGCGAAGCCAATTGGCTGTGAATTCTGATTAATTTCTGAAGGGGTCTGGAGACTATGGAAATATACTGTTTCCTAAGCAGCGGGGGTGGATGTTGACCAGTTGTCATGCCACTCTTGAAATGACCTTGGACCACTCGACCCCGTGTGGCACTACGGGCAAAGAACGCCAAGGTCCGCGATAAATTCAAACTGAATTACCGCTGTAATACAAAAGGCAGAGGATGCGCAACAGCGTTAGTTAGAAGCGTTTTTGTTCAACCGCTTATTCTCCGACTTACTTTGCAAATCCGACTACCACGAAAAAGTCTTTTCATTTTTCGGATTAATATATAGCGTATGACACTCACAAATAACGTGGCTTTCTATTGGTAAAAGAATTTTCAAAATCGGTTCTGTAGATATAGAGATTACTTCCTACAGCGTCACAAACTTTACCTCTTTATAATATTAGTATAGATAAGGAAATGAACACAACCCATACCATCATTCTAGACGAATGCCCAACTAGACCGAACAGCCTGTATCTGGGCATATGAAATATATAGCCTTTGTTTTTGAGTAATACTGACGTTTGAATAGTACTGACTAATAAAATAGGTACTTTCAATACTAACACTAAGATAATGGCATAAAATATTACACATATTAATACAAATATATATGATAAAGGGTTAGTTACATACATATATACACATATACATATACAAACATACATATATAATAACACACACACACATACATCTACATACACACATATTTTAAATTATTGTATGAAGCAATTCTTTTTCAGTCTTTGTACGACCTACTTCGTAAAGGATCCATTTTTTTACTTTTATCTTAAATTGATGTACATTTTGAATATTTTTTAACTGACTCTTCTAAAGTATTAAACATTTTTGGGGCGATGAAATACAACTGTCTTTGGGCAAAGGTTGTATGTACGTGAGGAATTACTTAGTTCGTCCCTTTAGCCATTCTAGTTGGTCTTTGCTGCTGGCTTCGGGAACGTTTCTTTAAAGTCTTATATTATATTGTCTTATATTATATTGCAAGTTGCGCAGCAATTTATATTAAAAATTATTCTACGTAGACCATATTATTATCGCCATCCCACTAATGGACTTTATAAGGAAGCTAAAGTTCTTGATTGTAGGCAACTTTTTCTAAAAACTTCTCTAATAATTCAGAACCGGCGACCAACGAGACAAGTTTTACAAAATAGCTTAATAATACCCAGAAAAAAAACATCATTTGGACAAAGACATTACTCTTTTATTGCGCCGAGATTTTACAATCTGATCAATATGGAAATAAAAATGAATTTGACATTTAGGGAGTTCAAAAATAAATTAAAGAAATGGTTATCGAATTATGACAGACTAACCATTAATAGTCTAATAAAACTTAGGTGCACAAATTATTAACATATTTTTAAACATATATGTTGAGTATATTTTACCATTGAATTACCTACCAAAAATTATTTTACTTTGACAATGAATTGCACTTTTTTGGCTAGGTATTTTTATATTAAATCCTATATTACTTAACATATATTAAATATTAATGACTGTTTCTTTCTTTTCTCACATATAACTTTATTTATATTATTTAATCGATTTTTATATTATATTTACTGCCGATTATATAATAGAATTGCATTTTATTTACTACATTATCTTTTTTTTTTTAATATATATTTTTTCTATTTTTTAAATTTTATTCTGAAGACCACATTTTAGGGCAATTTAGTGTTTTTAGCTTTTTACTAAAACTTGTACATTTGTAAGCAATCAAGCAATCAAGCAAACTTGTATAAAATCGAAGACTGTCGCGGTTGTTTGACATTATAAATAGGATAGAAAACGAATTTACCGCGTGAAATTTGTAGCACCCGACGTTTCGGTGACGTTGCAGCCGCCGTTGTCTAGGGTAGACTGAAGAGCTGTCAATCCGTTGTTTTGCGGGTAGGCCGCATACCGCTGCCGCCGCTGCGTAGGTTATAACGGTGGTGGGGGGCCGGGCTCGGAGCGCGGGAATTTTGAAAATCCGTCTTGTACACAACACTCACTGTATCCTGTTTTACGTCTTTGCGTTCGGCGTTCGGCGGCGGGAACATTTTAAGAAGAGGGCTCCACGTAGAAGAGAGTTTGTAGCCGTCGTCCCTATTGAAGTTCGGGGTTCTTCTTATTTCAATGGCTTCCCGGATCATGCGAAGAAAGTAAGAAAGAAAAGACTCTTCAGTCTACCCTAGACAACGGCGGCTGCAACGTCACCGAAACGTCGGGTGCTACAAATTTCAGGCGGTAAATTCGTTTTCTATCAAGCAAACTTGATTGTAATATTAGAGTCCTGTCCACACTAAAACGGGCTAGTCTCAGTTGGGTGACTCAGTTGGGTTTTGCCATTCGGTTCCTGTTATTTTTGTAAGCTAATCAATGTTTTATAGTAATTAATTCGTAAATAAATAAATAAATACATCGTTATTGTGGATAACAACTCCAAAGTGTACAATATTAACTTTATTTTCAGAGTTCTTTGCTGCAGCTTCTACTCAAGGAGTTACTACCGACGGCCGGGTCAGTAAATATGGACGGATTATCAATTTCGTACGCTTCTCAAGAACCTTGGCTGTTCGTCGGTACTGTAAAGGACAATATACTCTTCGGCCAGCCCTTCGACAGGGACAGATATGTCAAAGTGGTCAAAGCATGCGCACTGATCAAAGATTTCGAACAGTTTAGAAGAGGCGATAAAACAATCGTAGGGGAGCGAGGGGTAAGCCTTAGCGGAGGACAGCGTGCGAGGATCAATCTGGCTAGAGCCGTGTATAGGAAGGTAAGTCCATGAAATTTGAAATATTTTCGTAATTTTTGACTCGAGTATGTTCACACACGATTATATATAGTACCTACCTACTAGCTGACCCGGCGAACTTGTTTGTTTGTTTGTTTATACTCTTTATTGTGAAATGTCACAATGGGCGGGTTTATTGTCATATGACAATCTCTTACAACCAACCCTACTATGACGTGTGATATGTATGTGTGCGTGTAACATGTGTGTAAGTGTGTGTCTTGTTATTGCATTCCATCGACAGAATTGAAAATGCAATTCCGTTAATTTGATCCCAACGGAAAATGGTGACCCAGCCTGGAATCGAACCCGGGACCTTACAGTGTAAGATCAGGCGACCTAACCACTATGCCACCGCGGGGCCGTACGCCTGCGAACTTCGTACCGCGTAACGCATCCTAATACCTACTATCGCACGTATGACTCTTTTCTGGAGAGTGAATAGGAAACAGTACTGCTTCCAGACTCCTCCGACTGTTAGTCAGAATGCAGAATCGATTGGCTTACGCCGCACGGTGCGCAGACCGTCCAGGAGCGCCAGAAGGTTGACTCCTAGGGGTAACTAGCCCTAAGGCCAGAGTCCTACCCGGGCTCGCACTTCATACCTTCATGCGTGGAGGCCCCCGGATGGGTGTTGACCCCTGAGTGTGACCACGGGTCAACCCCCATCCGGAGGCCTCCATGCATGAAGTGCGAGCCCGGGTAGAACTCTGCCCTTAGGGTTATGTTCTAACACTCAAAAATGGATTTTGTGGACTCCGACCGGCGTTAGTTAAACGGTACTTCTAAATAGTTAGTGCAAGCCCACATAATTTCACCCCTAAACTTGCGAAGAAAAACTCGGCCGTACCTTTTGCACGCGAGTTTCGCGCTTGAAATCGGCGCGAATCGACAGCCTTGAGAAAAACGACCATAACTTATAAACCACTATACGGATCATAAAAAGAAGAACTGTGAAATGATCGCATTTAAATTTGAAATATAAAACAGTATAACCTTATCTCGTAAAACAATTAAAAAATCTTATATATAAAAATGAATCGCCGTGCGTTAGTCTCGCAAGATCTCGAAAATGACTCGACCGATTTGAATGATTATTTTTTTGTTTTGCTTGTCTTGATTCAGGGGTAGTTTACAAAATAAAATATTTAGGAAAAAATAAAAGAAACAACTGAAAATCGAAAAAATCGAAATTTCGTCATTTTGGGAAATGGGCCACTTTCAATAGATGGCGTTCGCGGCGATCCTATTGTTTGACAGCTGCGCATCCATAACTGTTATTCATTCTGTGCGATTGTGTAAAATTTCAAAAATTCGAAAAGTCGAAAAAGTCGATAAAGTCAAGAGTCGAAAAAGTCAAAAAAGTCCAAAAAGCCGAAAAAGTCGAAAACATCGAAAAAGTCGGAAAAGTCGGAAAAGTCGAAAAAGTCAAAAAAGTCCGAAAGTTCGAAAAATGCGAAAAAGTCTAAAAATCGAAAAAGTATTTATATTTTATCATGTAAATTAAACCACTTTCATTTAATCACCAAACGAAACTCAAACCGTACATGATTCGGCCATATTATAGATTTCAATGAATTGGATTTGGAAGGTTGATTAGGATCAATAAACGCTTATGAAGAGTTACAATCGAATCAATTTTAGGTGGTACGAAGTTCACCGGGTCATCTAGTAATGAATAAATATTACAAAATTGGCGAACTGAACAAACTCGCCTATTTAATCATTTCGAAGTTTTTATTACAAAATCAGAACTCTATGCAAAAATTGTAAATACAGTTATGTTCTTTATTAAATGCTTTACCAAAACTATTATTTTGTTTTACGTATTTGCATACAAAAATATTTAGTTATTCAGCCAAGAAAAATTTGGCTGAGATTGATTGAGAGATGATTTGAGAAAAACTTAACCGACTTTTAAATTATTTAATTTTATCGTGGCTAGGTAACCACGGTTAGTAGTAGTTAGGCTGTGTGTGTGGGCGCGCCATGATGTGCTACGCAAAGATTATACATTTTTATACCTTCTAGGCTGATTTATATCTTCTGGACGACCCTTTGTCGGCTGTCGACACCCACGTCGGAAAACATCTTCTTCAGGAATGCATCAAAGGCTTTCTAGGGAAGAAAAGCAGGATCCTTGTTACTCACCAACTACACCACTTGAACTCGGCCGATAAAATTATCATCTTGAAAAATGTAAGTAGGTATCCATATTTAATATTATGGAAAATGTATACGTGACAACGCCTTATAATTCGATGGATCTGGCTGCACGCACGAAAAAACATGACTCATGCGGCGTTACCTCGCTCTGAGGCGTTCCATTTATTATATTTATTATTCAATATAAATGCTGCCATCTACCGGTTGCGACAAGAATTATTTACTAACCTCAGTCTAAAATAGTACGAATGAAAATCACTAGATTGATTTAAATTCTTGACATAATTTTATATATATTCTTGATATACGGAATGTTATTACTGAACGGACAATTTTCTTGTGGGTACAACGAAGTGCAACGAAGTAAGCAACTTTTATTAAAAAAAAAGTATGAAAAGCTATCATTACGATGCGCTATCTAGCGGTTGGTAAAATGTCGCTGATATTGTTTATTTACGACGTATTACCTACCGCTAGATGGCGCAGCGTGCTCAAACGCGTGCCAACCCGTTATTTAACAGTTTAAGATTTCAAACTTTCTAATTAAAAAAAACAATAAAACAATTATACAATTATACTGTTATACAATAATACATTTGCATGTTGTAGTCAAATCGGTGAGTATAAAAGCATATATTTTTGGGTGTTTGTAATAAACAATAACAGAATCTTAAATGAAACTGCTTCAAATGCAACCATTCCATCAGTATTTTCTTATGACGTTCAACTATCGTCAGTAAACCGTCTTTACAGACAACCGTTTTTATTTTTGAATAACGTATTCATATGAAATTATGTATTAACTAGCTGACCCGTGCCCACTTCGTTGTGCGGTAAACATTATTACTTGTGATGAAATGATGAGTGTGGTTCGGTTAGTACTGAGTGCTACGATTTATTCAAGGAGCATATAACCCTAAAATCCATAAATTAACCAATCCACCTCTCCCCCCTCCTTTTCGCTTCCCTTTCCTTCCTCCCTCTCCTTTCTTTCCTCTGCGTCCTTATTTAATTTAATTTTAGTCATTTGTTTTACTTTTTTTATTATCTGTCTCTTTCTAGTTTCTGTTTGTTTCTTTTTATCATTTGTGTTTTTATTGTTCTTTAGCGTAGCCAACGTTCTAAATATGCTATAAACTTAAGCTATAGGTTAGCTATAGGTTAGCATTATAAGGGGGGGAGGGGGGGGGTGGGAAGTCGTTAGTGACGGGAAACGTAAGCTAGTAAAGACATATATCTCAATTATTTTTAAACGAGACTTTTTCAATCACTAGTTACTATCTTTTTTTTTTACCTTTTTATATATTTTTTAATCTCAGGTGTATCCTAGATCTTATATTTAAATATTATATTATATTTTACGTATATAGTTTTCTATGTGTATGTTTATATCCATATATCTATTTATACATATATTTATATCTATACTAGCTGACCCGTGCCACTTCGTTGGGCGGTAAAACTTTTTACTTGTGATGAAATTATGAGTGTGGTTCGGTTAGTACTGAGTGCTATGATTTATTTCCTGACTGCCAAAAGAAGGCATATATGTGTATTGCATATGTGTGTATGCATTTGCATGCCAATTTGACTATAATACCGTTATTGCGAGTGTCTTATTTGTGAGCGTATTATCTCTTTAACTATGTATGCGGTAAAAGGGAAATTATTTATTTATTTATTTATTTATTTATTTATTTATTTATTTATTTATTTAACAGGGAAAACATACAGCGCTACAAAAAATATTACAATTACATTAAATACAATATTTCTGGCCGATGACATGCTTTCAACAATAGTTTTAGTTAGTTAAGTCTCCAATACGCACAGTGCATTCTGTTGGGGTTGGGAGGGGAATAGGAAAGGAAAAGGAAGGAATAGGCGTCAATAGATTTTAAGTAATAATGCAGTACAAAAAATAAGAAAAATTTAAGAAAAATTTAAGAAAAAATTGAAAAATTAAGAAAAATAAGAAAATGCAGTAAAAGGGAAAAGTCTCTTGTTTAAAACACTTGAGACGATAATTTTACTTATTTTGATAATAATTCATAATTGTTGATAATATGAGCAATAAACATGACCTAAAGATTTAAATTATTTTTTTATTTTGAAAAACTACTTTTTGTGACTTAAATATAAAAGTTAGACATATGCTGACGCTGACTTTTTTGTAGGCATTATCAATCTCTACAACTTTTCTCTAGAACATAATCATATATCTCTCATCGTTAAGGCAGCGTTAGTTAGAAACGTTTTCGTTCGAACACACATTCTCCGACTTACTTTGCAAATCCGACTACCACGAAAAAGTCTTTTCATTTTTCGAATCAATATATAGCCTATGACACTCACAAATAACGTGGCTTTCTATTGGCAAAAGAATTTTCAAAATCGGTTTAGTAGATCCAGAGATCTACTATTTATACTTCCTATACTTCTCTATCTACTACCGATACTTCCTACAACATCACAAACTTTAACTCTTTATAGATAAATATCCAATATTTATCCTATACCTAATATATAATATAAAATATTTATTATTTTTAATGGATTAAATATGCAATGCAATGTAATGTCCGTTATTAGTGGAGCGATATGCGACATTTATAAATATACACCTCTTGTTAAATCTTGCTATGGGTTATTTTCTGCAATGTATGTATAGTGTATTTTAAGCTCAAATGTGAGACGTCCAATAATGGATGCCTATGGCAAAATGTATACAAAATGTATATAAATTTATATAAATGTAAATGTGCGCCGCTCTATAGTAATGCTATAGCTCTATAGTAAACCCCGCTCTATGTAAATGTAAATATAAATTTATATATATTTTGCCGTAGACAAACCCGAGCTAATCGCCATTCATTTGAGGGGTTAAGCTTTTATTGTGAATTTCCTGAATTTCCTGAATATATAAATAAAATATGGTACTTTAACTTTACCTTCACTCTTCAGGGCATGATTGAAGCAGAGGGTACTTTCGCTCAAGTGTCAACGAACGCCCTTTTCTCAGAAGTTCTCGAAAAGAACAGCCCCGAAAACGCCGAAGAGATCGACGAAAAAGTAGTGACAAACCTGTCGAATGAGAGCGCTGCTGAAATCACTAAAGATTCTCTTCAAATAGAGTCAAAAATAGATGACGAAGAACCCAGTGAAAATGAAGAACTCATTGCTAAAGGTAATAAGACTAAGTATGGGAATAGATTATATATAGCATACTAGCTGACCCGTGCCCACTTCGTTGGGCGGTAAAACTTTTTACTTGTGATGAAATTATGAGTGTGGTTCGGTTAGTACTGAGTGCTATGATTTATTTCCTGACTGCCAAAAGAAGGGTTATATTTTTACTGCATATGTATGTATGTATTTGCATGCCAATTTGACTATAATACCGTTATTTGTGAGTGTCTTCTTGTGAATGTCTTAGCACTTTAAACATTTATGCAGTAAAATGGAAATTATATGCAGTAAAAGGGAAAAGTCTTTTGTTTTGAACACTTGAGACGATAAATTTACTTATTTTGATAATGATTCATAATTGTTGATAAAATATGACCAATAAACATGTCCTAAAGATTTCAATTATTTATGATATGAGTATGATACGACCAAATCTGGTTCTGAAACAATTATCCGTTGAGTATGATACGACCAGATCTGGTTCCGCGTTTTTTTCACTTCTTTGACGTTCTCATATTTATTCATAATTATCTAATTGTTTTACAAAATGATATTTCAATATTCTATATTCGAAATTTCAATGCAATCATTGTGCAGTTGTTCTTTTTATGATTGGTGTAGTAGTTTCGTAGTTATAGTACTTTAAGGTCGATGTCGCCGAAAATCCTGCAAAAGAGACAGATGCATCCATGAAAATACCCATTTACTCCAAGGGTTAAGCTATTGCATAGCTTTTGTCGCGGGCCTAGGCCAGCGCGGCAACCGAATGAAGAAATTTCTTAACGAAAATTAATGATTTTTAACTGATAATTACGTCTAAACGAGTACTGCTTACGATTCGAAAAAAATATATGTTAAACAAGAACATTTTCCTAATATTCTTAGCTTTGAATATTTTAGATTTTGTGTATATTACATAATGTAATTAATTTGTCAAATTAGGTCTAACCGAACACAAAAACGACTACTACGCAAATAGGTACTATCTGGCATATTATTATGAAACCTGCACCATTTTAAAGAAAATTTAATTATCTATCTTTTTATCTACGATTTTTTTCGAATAATCCGTTTTTTTGCTTTATCGAATAAAAAATTCCTGCGCGGCGCTCTATCGGAAGACGTTTAAATTATTCCAAATCATTTGCTTCCGCAGCCGCAAATGATTTGGAATAATTTCAACGTTTTCCGATAGAGCGCAGTTATCTGATATCAGAAAAAATAAAATAAATAAATAATTATAATTGCATAAGTTGTTAAAAATGCTATGCAATAGCTTTACCGCGGCAGTCCCCGAGTGCCACACGTATTTTTTTTAATTTGCTATAGGTACAGGTTTCAATACGTAATTCAAAGTTCAGATAGAGTAATAGATTGCATGTAATCATACTATATAAAAAATGAGATAGATGACACTAATACCACTAGCCAACAAAATTTACCTCTTTTTAACACGCTTTTATTAGGTCGACCTGTATGTAACTAACTATGTAATGGAATCTAAGGTAACTAATTTAACCATCTTCCAAGGATCGTAGCCTCATGAAAATTGGCAGCTGTATGTAGTTCTGATGACAATACAATAATATGGTACTGTCGAAATGATCTGATGATGGAGTCGGAAGATATGAACTGGAACTTCATGATGGAACATCGTATCATAGCTGTGTTTGGACTTGTTAGAAAAGTATTGGAATGAACTTTGACCACGATTAGGTTTCAAGGTATGATGATGAATGTCTTCCTTCTCCAGAAGAAGGCCTTCCAGTTCTCGTTCAGAAACTACACTTTCGCAAATTGGTATACAAAATCCATATATTTTTTATTTAATCTATTGCAGGCGTTATTAAAGGATCCGTCGTGAAGAAGTACTGGACTGCTGGAGTCGGCGTATTCTTTTTGACTATGACTATAGTGATGATGATTCTAGCACAAGTCGTAACAACGATGTCGGATCTGTGGCTACGATATTGGTACGTAAAACACAAAATTTAAACTAAAAAAAAACCAACTCCAAAATGTGCAGCAGACATGTATCAGGTGATACTTAAAACGGACTATCATAATTGAACGCGTATACATAATTGTGTGCCTGTGCTGTTGACCGTTGAGGAGTTCCCTCGTTAGAAGCCAACTCTGAGTGGCGCAGTTCTGTTGGGAGTTAATGGGCCCTTGCTGAGTTGGCCACGAAGACCCATTCTGTTCAGGGTTGATCATGCTCACGGGTCAACACCCATCCGACGGCCTCCACGCATGAAGTGCGAGCCTGGGTAGGACTCTGGCCTTATAGTCAGTTTTCCCTGGGAATCAACCTTCTGGCGCTCCTGGACGGTCTGCGAACCGTGCGGCGTTAGCCAATCGACTGTGCACTCTGACTAACAACTTGTGTTGTCGACTACAACGGGCAGCCCGTCACCACAGGGAGTTTTAACGATTAGTCGTTCTATCTCGCCATGGTCCGCCATAGATTCGGTGCACTCCGTTTCGCCGCTTCGTAAGGGAGAGGACCGCGCAAGCGACCTCGAACTCGGAACCAATCGAGAGTTCGGAAAAATCTGGTCACAATTGGAGGTAAGGGCGCGAGTGTCGGCACGCCAGGTAACATTACTGGCTGTCTCGCGGTTAAGGCGTTGGTCTCTTACGGGTTGTGGCGTAGCTAGATGGTGAACTGTTTTGTCCCAAGTCTTCTACGCTCACTGCAGGGAGATAGAACGACTAATCGTTAAAACTTCCTGTGGTGACGGGCTCGCACGCTGTAGTCGACAACCCAAGTTGTTAGTCAGAGTGCTCAATCGATTGGCTTACGCCGCACGGTACGCAGATCGTCCAGGAGCGCCAGAAGGTTGATTCCTAGGGCAAACTAACCTTAAGGCCAAACTCCTACCCGGGCTCGCACTTCATGCGTGGAGGCCGCCGGATGGGTGTTGACCCGTGAGTGTGACCAACCCTGAACAGAATGGGTCTTCGTGGCAAACCCAACAAGTGCCCATTAGCTCCCTGTTAGTTACCCATGACAAAGGCACTAGCCTTAGTGGGAAACTGTGATAAGTAATTGGTTTTTTTTATGAATAAATAAATTATTTTAAATATAAATACCGGCTGGATTGGCATTTTCCGAAAATATTTTACTTATTTAACTATTAGGTACGCAAAGATGCGTAAAATAGCAATTATCTATACTAATATTATAAAGAGGTTAAGTTTGTGACGTTGTAGGAAGTAATCTCTGGATCCAGTGAACCGATTTTGAAAATCCTTTTACCAATAGAAAGCCACGTTATTTGTGAGTGTCATAGCCTACATATTAATCCGAAAAAATCGGTTGTCTGTAAAGTCGGTTTACTGACGATAGTTGAACGTGACAACGTCATAAGAAAATACTGATGGAATGGTTGCATTTGAAGCAGTTTCATTTAAGATTCTGATATTGTTTATTACAAACACCCAAAAATATATGCTTTTATACTCACCGATTTGACTACAACATGTAAATGTATTATTGTATAGCAGTATAATTGTATAATTGTTTATTGTTTAAAGTTTATTGTTTTTTTTAATTTGAAATTTGAAATCTCAAACTGTTAAATAACGGTTTGAGAAGCGTTTGAGCACGCTGCGCCATCTAGCAGTAGGTAATACGTCGTAAATAAACAATATCAGCGACATTTTACCAACCGCTAGATAGCGCATCGTAATGATAGCTTTTCATACTTTTTTGGTTTTTTTTAATAAAAGTTGCTTACTTCGTTGCACTTTGTTGTACCCACAAGAAAATTGTCCGTTCAGTAATAACATTCCGTATATCAAGAATACATATAAAATTATGACAAGAATTTAAATCAATCTAGTGATTTTCATTCGTACTATTTTAGACTGAGGTTAGTAAATAATTCTTGTCGCAACCGGTAGATCGCAGCATTTAAATTGAATAATAAATATAATAAATGGAACGCCTCAGAGCGAGGTAACGCCGCATGAGTCATGTTTTTTCGTGCGTGCAGCAGGCTCCATCGATTTATAAGACGTTGTCACGTCCAAAATGTAAGGACTTTTTCGTGGTAGTCGGATTTCCAAAGTAAGTCGGAAAAAACGGTTGAACGAAAACGTTTCTAACGAACGCAGCCTTAACCATGAGAGATATATGATTAAGTTCTAGAGAAAATGTGTAGAGCTTGATAATGCCTACAAAAAAGTCAACGACAGCATATGTCTAACTTTTATAGTTAGGTCACAAAAAGTAGTTTTTCAAATTAAAAAAATATTTTAAATCGTTAGGTCATGTTTATTGGTCATAATTAACAATCATGAATTCTTATCAAAATAAGTAAATTTATCGTCTCAAGTGTTTAAAACAAAAGACTTTTCCCTTTTACTGCATATAATTTCCCTGTTACTGGATAAATAGTTAAAGAGATAATACGCTCACAAATAAGACACTTACAAGAAGACACTCACAAATAACCGTATTAAAGTCAAATTGGCATGCAAATACATACATACATATGCAGTAAAAATATAACCCTTCTTTTGGCAGTCAGGAAATTAATCATAGCACTCACTACTAACCGAACCACACTCATAATTTCATCACAGGTAAAAAAAAAGTTTTACCGCCCAACGAAGTGGGCACGGGTCAGCTAGTCTATTATAACTTATTTGTCCTTTTATAATAAGATTCCAGAGCAAATGAAAAGCCTTGGAGAGGACCAATTCAAAACGATAATTATAAATAGTTTGGTGAGAAAGCCAATTTATGGTAAAAGGGAGTTTGAAAATTCTGAGTTTATTTTCCATGTTGATGATTAAATGAAATGCGTAAAGTTTTAAGCATAATGGTATTATGATAGCTGATATTCTAATTCTCATATAATTTAGTAAACATCTATTTATGTTTAAAAAATACGAAGGCATATTGCTGGATTGACAATAAAATAATTTTACGTTGATTATTCTACATAGAATTTGCATTTCTATTTTAATATATTATTTTATCTTACTATTTAATGACATTAGTATATTTTGATTATTTATATGTAGGTTATATTGAATATCATATTACAGCCATGGCAACTATCATGATAGTTATGTTTTTAATAATTAAATTTTAAGCATTTAATTTTGTGACGCATCCAAGTGTAGGAATGCCTATCTACTGGAGTAGTGTATTGTATTAATTAAGTCATTCATGCTCAATCACCATTTCAGGATCGATGGTGAGTTCAGCGAATCGCAAACACCGTACGCCTACACAACGAAGATGTCCATACTGATTTGGAGCATTCTGCTTACTCTTGTGTATAATACTGACGTCAATCAGGTAACTCTGCGACAGCCTCGTACCTACAGTATCATGCAAATTCATAGAATCGCTGTGATTTTTTTTCGATTTTGGTATATTACAACACAAAACACTAAAAACACACTTTTATAAATGCACTGTAAAAACCAAGAAAGGTTTGTTATACCTTGAAACCTGATCGTGTTTAAAGTCCATTACGTGACCGTTTCCCACAAGTGCAAACACGACTATGATACGATATTCCATCATGGAATGCCAGTGCCTATCTTCCGGCTTCATCATCAGACCTTGAAACCTAATCGTGGTCAAAGTTCATTCCAAGACTTTTTTAATCAACCTCCAAATTCATTGAAATCTATTTATTATTTATTTATTTATTTATTAAAGAAAAGCACATTTTTATGGCAGTACATTGTAAGTTTAACATTATAGGCTTAAATGTAAATAATAGCAAAATAGAAAGCACCGCAGATCAATTTTTTTTAAATCAACGCCGCCTAACTAGGCCTAGGCCCGTACTAAGGCAAGCGTACCAAGTAGAGTGGTTTGTGCATACTTTAGAATACTTAATTTAAAAAATATGGTAGGTATCAAATCATATTAAAAATTAACTAATAATAATAAACATTGTAATTTGAGTGTAGTGTGATGTAACTGTAGTGTAGTGTAGTGTGATGTAAATGTAGCTGTAGTGTGCTAGAAAAATAACAGTGTAGTGTGATGTAAATGTAGCTGTAGTGTGCTAGAAAAATAACATTCAGTAAATGGTGAAATAATTAAACTGAATAATAATAATATAATGTCGTAATAAATACAATAAAATATAAAAATATTATTAATGAATCGAAATAAAGGAAAAAATGATATCTCAATAAATATTTAAAGAATCATATTTAAATAGTCCGAGGATACAATTATATATAAAATGTCCATGTTACAAGTTAAAATTATCTATAATATGGCCGAATCATGTACGGGTTGAGTTTCGTTCGTAATTAAAATAAATTCAATATATTTAATTTACATGATGAAATATAAATGCTTTTTCGACTTTTCCGACTTTTTCGACTATTTTGCATTTTTCGACATTTCGGCTATTTTAACTTTTTCCACTTTTTCGACTTTTTCGACTATTTTTACATTTTTGACCTTTTTGACTCTTGACTTTTTCGACTTTTTGAAATTTTACACAATCGCACGGAATGAATAACAGTTATATGGACGGCGCAGCTGTCAAACAATAGGATCGCCGCGAATGTCATCTATTGAAAGTGGCCCATTTCCCAAAATGACCAATTTCGATTTTTTCGATTTTCAGTTGTTTCTTAAAATTTTTCCTAAATATTTTTTTTGTAAACCACCCCTGAATCAAACCAAACAAAACAAAAAAAAAATAATCAAATCGGTCGAGTCATTTTCGAGATCTTGCGAGACTAACTCACGGCGATTCATTTTTATAAATAAGAAGAAGATAGAAATTATTTCTATTGAGCGATTTTTTAAAGAAAAAAATATATTTATTCATGGTAAAAAATAAGAAAATCTTACTTATCGTGACGTCTATATCATGAAAACAAAAGAGTTTTTGGAAAAAATACCAGCGTATAAGAAAATGATATGAGTTTAATTTATTTTAGTGCTAATTTAAATAAATAAATAATTATTAGCTTAGTGCTGCGTTTTTTTTGTCATAACTAAATAGGTGTCGTTTGTGTTAACCCAAGATTTTTCCAACAAGCAGACAACCCTCTTCCCCCCCCCCCCCCCCCCCCCCCCGCTCCCGGATAAAATTTTATCGGGATACAACACACTTGAAACGCGTCGATTTATTTCCCTAATTATATTTGCAAATAAATTAATTCCAGGAACTATTTTTTTGCCAGAGATACTATGTAAGTTTGAATTGTACTTACCGGTAAATTACACAGCGAGGAGATCGCATATATTGTTTAATGTGCCGTACAATCGTACAAATATTTTTTTAGACAGGCCAGTGGGAAGGGTTATAGCTGTTCTTAATTCCTTACCCACTGATATAGACATCTTTTGTATATCCCTTTGGCAGCTAAAAAAGGCAACTCCCTGCTATCTCATGTTTATCATAATCTGTCTTTTATTTAGTTTTATATTTTTATTATTTTTTATTTCTTATTTTATGTTAGCATTAATTTAGTTATGTAATTCATTTATTTTTATACTTACATTCTAGCTTTAATATTCAAGGGCGAATTGGATTCGTCTGTAATGCTCTTGAATAGTATTTGAAACTAATAATAAATAATAAATCGTGTTTACAATAAACACTTTACCTCTACAATCCTACAATCACGTTTCCTCCTACAAAAGTACAATCCTAAATATTACTAATATTGCCAATTATCGCATGCCCTATACGTCCTATACTTTTTGTATGTCTTATATGTGCTAAATACTCAATTTACAGAATGCTTATGTTGATGTGGGTGTGTGCCAAGTCTTCCACTGGTCTCCACGACGTGATGTTCAAGAATGTCCTCCAAGCGACCATGAGATTCTTCGACACGAACCCCTCCGGCAGGATCTTGAACAGGTTCAGCAAGGACATGGGAGCAGCGGATGAGCTGCTCCCAAAACCAATGGTGTCCACTTTTCAGGTAGATGCTGCCATTGATTATATTGGGTCTGTAGTTTCTCTTATGTCGTGCGTTGTCAATATCGACTAGACAGCCCAACTAGTCTAGAAAAAGTTCAATTTCGTGTGCCACCGCGACTAACGAGGAGCTGATCATCATCATCATAATCATCATTATTTATTCATTCCATAAAAGCATTTCACAATACTGAGGAACATGTCAAATTTTACAATTATAATTTACCGAATGATAAAACCGCTTTGATTAATTAAAAGAAAAAATAAAATAATTGTAATCAGAGGTGATTACTTAAAAATAGTCAAATTTACAAAATAATCATTAATCAAACAATAAATAATAATCAATACAATGAAAAAGAAAAATTCTGAAACATGCGTAATTAAAAACAATGTCAATAAAATCTAAAACTTAGTGCGAAAGTAAAAGAATAATGTTGATAACATTATACAATCTTTATTATAAACTCCTCTGCCAGAAATTAAGATTGAAGTTTCTTCTTTCATTTCATTGAGCATATGGAGGTTTTTTATTTTTATTTCGATTTAATGGCTTGTTGATAACAAACTCAGCCAATTGTATCATATTTTAAATGTTGGTAGCATTCGAAATTTGAATTATTTCGTAATGTCACTTTCATTTATAAAACGGCTTTGCCGAAGTGATCAATAGTTTATTTTTTTATTTTTTCGCTTAATTCGTCTCAATTGAAGGCATTTTGTGTTGCATAAGGATAAGCCCTATTTATGAGATATATGGATGAATAGTGATCGTTAGTCGACTGCAAAAGGACCTTTAAACTTACAGTGCACCGTCGAAAGTCGTGCACATCCGTAAGTATATCTCATTCAAACATAAGCATTTCCAAATACAAGCTGGGATTTCCTTCGCTACTTTTTAAGTAGCTTTTACTAATTTTATTTTAAATAAAAACATCATCCTATAAACGGATTTCTTTACAAACCTTATCAAATATAACTATATATATATATATATATATATATATATATATATATATATATATATATATATATATATATATATATATATATATATATATATATATATATATATATATATATATATATATATATATATATATATATATATATATATATATATATATATATATATATATATATATATATATATATATATAAAATTAGTAAAAGCTACTTGAACAGCAGCGAAGGAAATCCCAGCTTGGATTGGGAAACGCTTATGTTTGAATGAGATATACTTACGGATGTGCACGACTTTCGATTGTGCATGTTAGTTTATGGGTCCCTTTACCGTCGACGAACGATCACTCATCATCCATATATCTCAAAAATCGAGCTTTTCCTTTTGCAACACAAAATGCCTCCAATTGAGGCGAATTAAAGCGAAAAAACTAAAATAAAACACTTTGATCACATCGGCAAAGGCCGTTTCATAAATGGAGGATGACGTTTCGAAATAATTCAAAATTTCGGACGTTTCCAACATTTAAAATATGACATTATTAGGCTGCGTTAGTTATCAACGAGCCATTAAATCGAAATAAAAATATAAAACCTCCAATGCACAATGAAATGAAAGAAGATACTTCGATCTTAATTTCTGGCAGAGAAGTTTATACTAAAGACTATATAATAATATCAAAATAAGGTAAACTTGTATAAAATTGTATAACATTAGCAAATGTATAAAGAATATATGAGATATATTTTTTTGATATATGATATTTTTTTGATATATTTTTTTGATAATTTTTGAGATATATGGATGATGAGTGATCGTTCGTCGACGGTAAAGGGACCCATAAACTAACATGCACAATCGAAAGTCGTGCACATCCGTAAGTATATCTCATTCAAACATAAGCGTTTCCCTATCCAAGCTGGGATTTCCTTCGCTGCTGTTCAAGTAGCTTTTACTAATTTTATTTTACTGCGAATCATCATCCTATGAACGGATTATTTACAAAACCTTATCAAATATAAAAATATATATATATATATATATATATATATATATATATATATATATATATATATATATATAATATATATATATATATATATATATATATATATATATATATATATATATATATATATATATATATATATATATATATATATATATATATATATATATATATATATACAGGGTTATTGGTTATTAGATGTATTCCTTTAAACAGTTCATAGAAGAGGTCAATTGCAGTCGATTTAACCATATAATGCCTTATGCAAAAATGAAACATTCCTGAGATATTTACAATTTTAGGTTTTTTTTTTAAACAACTGACATCTTTCGTTAAAAAAAATATTTAAAAAAAACTACGCATTATTTTAATATTCTTTTATTGCTTTTGGGTTGGTGACATCCCAAAAAATAAATATTAGCTATGGAATGTACATTATTGAAGGTAATTTTGTCTTTATGCTCGAAAACATTTGAAAACTAATAAAAAAATGCGACATATTTACACAAAAATGCATATTTAAAACTAAAAGTCACAAGACTATTTTCTATGCATATTAGCTTAAAAACATCTGCATCTTATTAGCTTTCGAATGAAGTATTACAACCCCAAATCGACAATGGAATGACAAACATATGACCAAAACAATAGGTGTAGGTACAACCAAATGTTTAAGGGTTAAATATTGGAAGCACATCTTCTACAAACAAATTTTAAGTTTTAATGGTAAAATCATTATTTAAACAATTTCGAAACCTAATTTCTATTTAAACCCTTAAGTTTAACCATTACTATGAATAGAATATGTTACACAATAAAATATTTTTGGCTTAAAGTTAGACAAATCTTACAATTTTTAGCATAAAGTTACAGTTTTAGCATAAAGTTGGAGAAATCTTACGATTTTAACTTGTGGTGGGAGAAAAATAATGTTTTTTTTTCATTTATTTACTACAGTTCATTTTCAAAATGACCACCTCTACACGCATTCTTTTACGCAGCTCACTTTTGACTACATTAGTAGTCAAAGTGTTTCTTATTTGTTGAACTGCATTCATTATGCGTCTTCTTAGCTCATTCACGGTGGGGACAGGAAACCCATCACGGTAGACCAACGACTTCATGTGACCCCAGACATAAAAGTCCATGGGTGTTAAGTCAGGACTCCGTGCTGGCCAGGGTATCGGGCCGCCCCTGCCAATCCATCGATTGGGGAACTGCTCGTCGAGCCAAGCTCGTATGGGCTACCTAAAGTGGGCTGGACACCCATCGTGCTGGTATATCATATTATGCCTTGTTGCTATTGGCACATCTTCTAAAAGATCAAATAAAATATTTCTTAAAAATTCCTCGTAATGAACACCGTTTAAATTCTGGGGCAGAAAGTGAGGTCCAATTAAATGATTATTAATAATTCCCATCCAAACATTGACAGAAAATCTTCTTTGTGAACCTTTAGGTCTCTTGAAGTGAGGATTTCCCACTGCTCTTTCTTCCCAATAATGTGCATTGTGATAATTTGTTATGCCGTCCTTGTCAAAATTGGACTCATCGGTCCATAAAATTTGTTTGAGAAAATTTGGGTTTTCCAGGTCAGCTTGTAGCAAGAATCTACAAAATTGTATCCTTCTCGGGGGATCTCCTTCGTCGATCGCTTGTACGGGTGTGTAATGGTATGGGTGAAGACCGGATTCATGTACTGTATACCACACCTTCCGTTGAGATATGCCAAGGAGGCGTGCTACAATCACAGTTGATACAGTAGGATCTTGTTGAAAATGAAAAAGAATTTCGTCTTCATCTTCCACATAGTAAATTCTAGGTCTGCCTGCGTCACCTGATAACAACAAAAATAGTTTTAATAATAAGAAAATCAGTATCTATTTAGTCCTCCGACCGAGTACAATCAGTTGCTAAATAAGAAACTAGCAGAAAAAAGATAATGGTAACTAACAAGAAACTAATAACCGAGTATTTTTTTGTAACTCTAATGTAAAAAAAACACCTAATTACCTTGTCGTCTACGGACGGTGCCAGTCTCCCGAAGCCGACGATAAACACTATCGAAAACACGGACATCGGGTATTCGGCGATTTCGAAATTGAGCCGCGTATTCATGACGGGCAACTGCAGAGTTGCCTCTGGCTAATCCGTAGTGATACAGGATATCTGCATATTCTTCATTTGTGAAGGAACGTCTTCTTTCTCTTTGAGCCATAACCAGTCCTTATAACAGATCACAATTCGAATCGCCAGGAGGGCAATCAATCACAGAAATCAGTTCACAAGCCAATTCGTCAGAGAAAAAAACAAATCGCAAGAGCACATAAGACACATCCGAACGCAATAAATCGCAGGAGCGGACTACCTCCTAATTAACTAAACCGGTGTCATTAATGCCCCTTCCCCCCGCACAAGCGTCCTTCCCTTCGTCGTCTTGCACCTCTTCCTCCTATTATTTTGATCATATTTTTGTCATTCCTTTGTGGATTTGGGGTTGTAATACTTCATTCGAAAGCTAATAAGATGCAGATGTTTTTAAGCTAATATGCACAGAAAATAGTCTTGCGGTTTTTAGTTTTAAACATGCATTTTTGTGAAAATATGTCGCATTTTTTTATTAGTTTTCAAATGTTTTCGAGCATAGTGACAAAATCAACTTCAATAATGTACATTCCATAGATAATATTTATTTTTTGGGATGTCACCAACCCAAAAGCAATAAAAGAATATTAAAATAATGCGTAGTTTTTTTTTAAATATTATTTTTAACGAAAGATGTCAGTTGTTTAAAAAAAACCTAAAATTGTAAATATCTCAGGAATGTTTCATTTTTGCATAAGGCATTATATGGTTAAATCGACTGCAATTGACCTCTTCTATGAACTGTTTAAAGGAATACATCTAATAACCAATAACCCTGTATATATATATATATATAGTATATATATATATATATATAGATATCCTTACAAACCTTTCCCGGTGCCTCGCCGTAAGGCGTTGGACTCTGACGGGCGAGTGGCGTAACTAGACTGTCCCTTCGGCGCTCAACTCACTGGAGACAGACCGATCTAATATAGTTAAAACTTTCTGAGGTGACGGGTTCGCCCGTTGTACTTGACAGCTCTAGATAACATCCTTGCCAAATAAGCCCTCCATGGATTGATGCGGTTGAAAGATTGGAGCTGTTGTGTACGGCTCAAGAATGAAATATTTTCAGTATCTTGTTTGTTTTTCAGATTTTGTTGGTGTTTTCTGGAATTGTAGTGATGGTGGCAATTGTCAACCCCTTGATGATAATCTTCATAATATTGATTGTCGGATTACTAGTGTGTCTTTCCCAGTTCTACCTGAGAACTGCACTTGGCGTTAAAAGGTTTGTTTAAAGTCATATTTTTTTAAACGCTTTTATTAGGTCGACCTGTATACATAACTATGTAATGGAATCTAAGATAACTAATTTAACCATCTTCCAAGGATCGTAGCGTCATGAAAATTGGCAGCTGTATGTAGTTCTGATGACAATACAATAAAATGGTACTGTCGAACTGATCTGATGATGGAGTCGGAAGATATGAACTGGAACTTCATGATGGAACATCGTATCATAGCTGTGTTTGGACTTGTTAAAAAAGTCTTGGAATGAACTTTGACCGCGATTAGGTTTCAAGGTCTGATGATGAAGCCGGAAGATAGGCACCGGCATTCCATGATGGAATATCGCGTCATAGTCGTGTTTGCACTTGTGAGAAAGGTCACGTAATGGACTTTGAACACGATCAGGTTTCAAGGTTATAACAAACCTATTATATATTGACTTGTAAATATTGAGTGTAAATAGTGTAAATATTGACATAGGTGCCTGTATAAAATATATATATAGACCTGTACATGGAGAGTGTAAATAGAATAATATTGATATATCTATATACGATGTATATTGACGTGTAAATAGGGTAGTAGATTGTTAAAGATCCCACCCAAGCCAAGGTGAGAAACGTGCCGAGGACTGAAAGGCATGAGGGTGGTTAATAATATCATGTCGCTATCGTCACCTCAAGGAACCGGGCGAAACCCTGTTGTAAATAGCCTTGCCCCTCTACACGGACCTCTCCGTTGAATTGTGGACTACTTGTGGGACTAGTTGTTGGTCGACCGTTGAATTGTCCACTTAATATTGTATTATTATAATTTTGAGCTAATATTAATAAAATATATTATAATATTATGTGTTATATATAATATAACATATAATATAACAAAATAATATTATAATATTATAAATAATATTATTTTGAACTAATATTGTGGGAATAATATGGCAAAAACTACAAAAAAAGAAACAACAACACAAAGAAAACGGAGACTACAAAAAAAGGTTTTTACGTGCATTTTTAAAAGCGTGTTTTTAGTGTTTTTTTTTAACTATTAATTAATTTATTAATTTAATAAACAAGTGAATATTAGGTACAGTACATCTATTAGGACCTTGCATTGAAAACTTCGATTTCCTAAGAAATACCGTGACTTATGTTTTTAGTCATTTACCAAATTGCAAAATACTTCATATCAAGGCTTCAATTATCAGTCTGTGTCATTTCGTTGAAGTGTTAACAACGGTAATTTTGTTAGTTTCAAAGATGTCGAAATTTGAGCCGACAAAACGTCCTTTGCGGGAAGCAATGCTTATCTGCTTTCATCTTAAGAAAACTGCCGCAGAATGTCATAGATTGCTGCTAGAGGTTTACAGTTGATTTATTCCGACAGAAAGGACTGTTGATACTTGAGTTCTCCGATTCAAAAGTGGTGATTTCGACGTGCAAGACAAAGAGCGCCTAGGCCAGGAGCAAAAATTTGAAGAAGCCGAATTGGAGTCCATACTCCATAAAGATTCGAGTCTGACGCTGGCAAATATAAGTGAAGTGCTTATTGTTCATCCCTCAACCGTTTCGAGACGTTTAACCCTTCGGGTAGAGGCATAATATCATGGCAGACCGTGGTAATTTATTGGAATTTCTTGCAAAAAATCGCCGCGCTCGACAAAAAGTACTATAACTATGGAACTACTATAGCAGTCATTAAAAGAATAACTGTGCAATGATAGCATTGAAATTTTGTATATAAAATATTAAAATCTCATTTTATAAAACAATTAGATAATTTTGAATAAATATGAGAAACTCGAAAAAGTGAAGAAAACTCGGCATTTCTAACTTGTACATGTCTTACGGAAAAATATGGAACTCTATTTAGAAATTGTAAATGCTATCGTGATCTTTATTAGATTCTCTATCAAAGGTAATATTTCGTTTTGCTTATTTACATACAAAAATATTTAGATAGAGCTCATAAAAAACAATAAAAATTTTGATGATTTCTCGAAAAAAAGAAATGATGTTTGACAATGGAATTTTACCAGAAATATCCGTGAAATGTCGCGCGAAATTATTCTAGCGGCCGTCTATGTATCTATGCTAATAATGAGATATTTGGTATGGATTTTAGGATGCGTTCGAATTAGAAAATAATATAACTGTGTGCTCCGGGAGCCGCTAATATTGGTGGTTACGTAGTGAACGGTGTTCTGATGTGCAACCAAATTTGGTCGTTACGTAGCCGAAGAATTGTATCTTGGGTTTCTCTCCTTTGCAGGATCGAAGGAGTGACGCGGAGTCCAGTCTTCAGCCATGTCACTTCAACCCTCTTTGGCATCTCAACCATCAGATCGAGCAATGCCCAGGAAATGGTCAAAGAGCAGTTCGACGAACATCAGAACGTTCATACAGGTGCCTGGTGAGGTCATTTTGAATTATTTATACATTGATTCATTTTTGATACTCAAAAAAATAAGAGCGTTTGAAACTTATTATCATTATAAACTATGCAAAAATGAGGCCCAGTTTTCACAATTAAAAGTTTTCACAATTAAAATAGACATATTGTTATAGCGCGAAAAGAAAATGTGAAGAATATACAACTTTTATTTAATAGGATACATTTATGTGACCAAATAAAATTCAAGATAAAGCTCTTATTAAAAAATAAATTTAAAAACCAAAAAAAAAGAAATAACAGGTAATAATAATTGAAAGCATGAGAAATAGCTTAAATTAAAATAATAAGAAATAAAATTAGTATTATTTAAGGATTAAAATTTAAATTAAAATATCATTTAAAAATATCAAATCACAGTGATATTAATATTTAGTGGCATTCACTTAAAACAAATAAAATTAAAACAAAATATAAAATTTAGAAAAGGAATTACAATTTATAATCATTTCATTTAAAATCATTACATTGTATGTTTCAAGTTTCAAGTTTAGTTTATCGTCTTCAAAACTTATAAATAGTTATTTATACATATTTAATTTTCGATTGTACACAATACTTTCGTTAGCCGTTCGTGGTGAATTGTACGTATTCTTCATAGGTGTAAAAAATATTTTCTAAAAGAAACTTTTTAAATGACTTTTTAAATATAATGTTATTTTATATGTCTTTAATATATGGAGGTAACATATTAAAAAAATAGGGACAGGAGTATTCCTTGACTTGTCTCGCTATTTTTAACTTTGCACTAGGTAACATGTACTTTGATTTGTTTCTGGTGTTTATGTCATGAATATCGGTTTTTTTTTTTGATGGTCTCTTTTCTTGTGGAAATCCGTTAGTAGGTACATTTAAAAGGTACAATGAAGTAGTAGTAGTAGTAGATGGAGTGGGGGGCTTGTTTCCAGCCCTTGATGTCACCTAGATCTGTAAGGTCTTTTGTAACTACCCACTGTGTGATTAGGTCAGTGGTCAGCTAGTAGCCCGGTACTTCTTACCAGTCCAAGTAGGTCACTGACCTTCAAGTTGGGCAGATCGCTGGGTTCGAGAAAGGCTCGTCCCAGTAAACTGTGTCTTTTGGCGGCGAGCCCTGGACAGCGACCAACAATGTGTATGCTGTCTTCAGGTTCCTCGCCACATATTCGGCAATCCTTGCTCTCAGTCAAACCAAGGTTGAATAGATGAGCTCTAAGGGTCGTGTGTCCGGTGAGGAGACCGATAGTGGTTCTAAGGTTCTTCTTGCTCATGTCAAGTAGGGCCTTGGTTTTCTTCTGTAGTGGTTGCTCCATCGTGGCTTTTGCCTGGCGACATCCCTGACTCTGTTTCCAGGAAGCCCGATGTTCCTGCTCCAAGCAGTCCCTGATGATTTTCTTACCTGTAGCGAAGGGGACCCCTACAACTGGCTCCACTGGGCATTCCAGTGTGCCCAGTTTTGCCAGTCTGTCGGCCTCTTCGTTGTCGGGTATGCCTTGGTGACCCGGTATCCATATTAGGGTGATTTTGTTGGATTTTCCCAATTTGTTGAGCTCCTGCATGCAGTCCCAGACCACAGAAGATTCTGTGGTGGCTTTAGCCAGAGCGTCCAGTGCTGCTCTGCTGTCAGAGCAGATGAGGATTTGTCTGTTTTTTACCTCAAGGTACGGTAGAATTTTCATTCGTTTAAAATGACTTCTGCAGGATTCGTCCCATTTCAAATTTGCTATAATGCGTATTGCTCTTTTTTGCAGTTTGAATAGAGGTTCTCTGTGGCACGCATAACAACTACCCCAAGTACTAATAGCGTAACTTAAAATACATTCAAAGTAGCTAAAATACACATTTCTAGTCTCGACTTCATTTAGTGTTTTCCTTATGATTCGTAATGCATAGCATGCCCGACTTAATCTATCCTCGAGGTTCTCACAGTGTAAATTCCATTTTAGATTTTCATCGATATTCACACCTAAGAATCTAACACTTGCGGTTTCAGGGACTTTATTAATTAATATATATATTGGTTTGTCATGATTTCTGTTTTTGGAATTTGAAAAATAAATAAAGTTGCTTTTTGAAGCATTTAAAGCAAGGTTATTGCTGTTGAACCATCTATAAAGCTTGGATAAAATATCGTTTGACTTTGACTGCAATTCGAGTGTATCCTTACCCACAACTACTAGGCTTGTGTCGTCTGCAAACATTGTTACGTCTATTTCTTTGAAATTTATTGGCAAGTCGTTGACGTATGCTTCTAGAGAAGGTCCAGCGAAGAGCGACTATATTGTCCTTTAACTTGAAGCATCTAACATACGAGAAAAGATTGTCGGCTCTCCGTTTGACCACTCTGGAGCAACGCAGGGCACGAGGTGACTTAATCGAGACATATAAGATCCTAACTGCATCGTATGATGTTCCTGGGTTGCAGACTATCTACACCATGAGCACTAACACACATCTGCGTGGGCATCATCTGAAACTCTAGCGTGAATCATTCCATTCAAATCCAAAGAAACTTTTCCTCAGCAGTGCAGTAGAGTGGTAAACGAATGGAATGCTCTCCCAAGTGAAGTGATCAATGCCAAAAGTGTCAATGACTTTAAATATAAACTGGACTTATTCCACAGATATTGTAACGCAAGCGGGTACTCAGGCGCATAAGCTTAAGCTGCCTGCCTGCCTGCCTACCCTCTTATCGCGGGGTAAAAATTCAGCCGTCACTTCTGCGTGTAATAGATTATATTGGATTTCACATCCAATATTGGATCGCTCACATTCCGCCGCGGGTAGGCTTGCATCCAATGATGGACGGGTCACATCAGTCGGATTAAATATATAATAATAATCGCTTGTATAAGAGATATTCCAAATAAAATTTCAAAATGTGGTTTCGTCTCAACGACGCATCTGTGTACAGAATCTCGTTTCTTTTCTCTAAATCCAGTATTTTGTGGTCGGAGTTCTGTTCGCGCCTGTTTTCGCGGCGTTCGCGGCCATAGTGTGGAGGGGCCTAATTGTTTTTTTTTCTGTTTTCAAGGTACGTTTCGATAGCTGCCACTGGTGCGTTTACAATTTGGATCAGCGGCACTTGCTGTGTTTTCGTCACGGCTGTAATATACACGTTCTTGCTTTTGGACGATGGTGAGTCATTCGTCTTTCATTATCATCAGCGCTACGACACATTGCAAGTCTTTTCTTTCATTCCGATTATACCTACTCGTATATCATGGGTTTAAGCTGTTGTCAAGTTAGCATTCGCAAGTTAGCTTCGCTCGCGTTAAAAAATACGCAACGTTAAAAAATATGTTAAAAGTGAAATTATATGCAGTAAAAGGGAAAAGTACTTTGTTTTAAACACTTGAGACGATAAATTTTCTTATTTTGATATGAATTCATAATTGTTGATAATATGACCAATAAATATGACCTAACGATTTAAATTATTTTTTTAATATAAAATACTACTTTTTGTTACTTAAATATAAAAGTTAGGCATATGCTGTCGCTGACTTTTTTGTAGGCATTACCAAGCTCTATAACTTTTCTCTAAAACTTAATCATATACCTCTCATCGTTAAGGCAGCGTTAGTTAGAAACGTTTTCGTTCGACCGTTTTTTCTCCGACTTACTTTGCAAATCCGACTACCACGAAGAAGTCTTTTAATTTTTCGGATTAATATAGCCTATGCCACTCACAAATAACGTGGCTTTCTATTGGTAAAAGAATTTTCAAAATCGGTTCAGTAGATCCAGAGATTACTTCCTACAACCTCACAAACTTTACCTCTTTATAATATTAGTATAGATTTCTTGCACTTTTCAGGTTCTACGAGGTCTGCCGATGTGGGCTTAGCTCTAAGTCAATCGTTGATCTTAGTTCTCATGGTGCAAGGGGGCATTAAGCACTACACGGACGCCGTCTCGCAGATGACCTCAGTGGAGAGGATCTTGGAGTACACCGATCTGACCAAGGAGCATCCGCTGGAGAGTCCCCCTGGGAAAGGACCTGCCAAGACTTGGCCGTCGCAAGGAGGTGTCGTCCTTCGGAATGTCTACTTGAGATATGTACAGGGCGGTGAACCTGTGCTTAAGAATTTGAACGTGGTTATCGAAAGCGGGTGGAAGGTCAGTCAAAAATACTTGTATATCTAAACGACAACGGGCATTTATATATAGAAGTTGTACCCAGAATGTAACAACTATAGCCCAGTCAAATGGTTAATATTAACCCTTCGAGTAGCGGCATAATTTCATGACAATTTATTGGATTTTTTTGCAATATCACCGCGCTCGACAAAAAGTACTATAACTATGGAACTACTATAGTAATCATAAAAAGAATAAATGTGCAATGATCGCCTTGAAATTTTGTATATAGAATAATGAAATCTCATTTTGTAAAATAATTAGATAACATGAATAAATATGAGAAAGTAAAAAAAAAATGAAAAAAACGACATTTCTAACTTGTACTTGTCTTACGGAAAAATACGGAACCCAATTTAAAAATTGTACAATTGTAAAATGAAAAAAAAAAGTTTTTGCGAGAAGACATCAAATTTTTCTTGGTTATTATGACTGAATAACTAAATATTTTTGTATGCAAAGAAGTAAAACAAAATAATGGTTTTGGTAAAGCATTTAATAAAGAACATAACTGTATCTACAATTTCTGCATAGACTTTCGTATTATGTGATAAAAACATCGAAATTATTAAATAGGCGAGTTTTTTCAGTTTGCCAACTTTGTAGTAATTATTCATTATTATCTTAATTGTTTTACGAGATAGGGTTTCATGTTTTATATGTCAAATTTCAATGCAATCATTTTACAGTTTTTCTTTTTATGATCCGTGTAGTGGTTTACAAGTTATGGTCGATTTTATCAAAGTCGTCGACTCGCGCAGATTTTCGCGCGAAAATGTCGCGCGCAAATGTGACAGCTGAATTTTTACCCCACGATAGGAGGGGTTAAGCCTGCCCACGCATTGCGATGCGTTTTATTTCCAAAAAATGTGGACTATAGACGCATATAGAGAACCGCGCGTACTACCAGAAAAAAATCGGGTCGCATTTAAATTCTGTGGATTGTTGTAGAGTTTTTGCGGTGTGAGACCAAAAAATGACGGCGACAGGATTGCCATTACAAAACATCTTAATGAAAATGTTCTTCACTGTCAAATATTATATCACTTAAGACGTAATTTCAAGGATTTTTTAAACAAAATTTCTTTTACAATAAAGAAAACAGTGAGAAAAATACTAGATGTTGCTGTCACTGCCTGCTCTTTATGGTTCATTTAATGATAAATGATGTTCTTAAGTGCTGCCATCGCAGTGCCGGATTTAAAACGCAGTGCGCGTACTGCAAAAATACAGTGTTTTTTAATTCAGCGGACATATTTCCTCGTTTCTGAAATTTCGTTCCTGGCAACACAACCAGCTGTCAAAATCCTGTTAGGTCGATAGAAAGTCGAACGTGCTTTGATCGTATACTTATATCACGATGAATCAAAATATTGTCGGCAATTCCAGTCCAGTCAGATTGATAACAGAGAAAAAGGCGGCCTTCAAAAGGGAAATGGATTACGATAGCTCTAATGGAAATATGCCGCTAGCAGATTTGAATGCATCCTGCGACGAAAAAGGAAATATTGTTGATTTTTACGAGGAAGAAATGCGCTTCATTAAACCAGAGCCAAATGATGCTCCGAGTGGCAGCGTCGAGCAATTTTTACTCAGTGAAAGTGAAAATGTTGCACGTAAAATGGTGGCTACAAATTCCGACGAAGTAAGTTTTCATGCAAATGGCAGCGGGAATATAGTAGAGTTTTACGACGGTAAGACTTGCTTTATTAAAACGGAACCAAATAATGACCAAAGTAGCAATGTGGAGCGAAATTCACGAAGTGAACGACCTGAGAGAGAAAAACGTTTTTCGTGCCCGGAGTGTGACAAATCGTTTTCTACTAAATATCAATTAACTCGTCATAATAAAATAATTCACAGGAAATTGAAGAAATACGCTTGTCAGGAATGCATACTTGCCTATTTAGATCAAGGTAGTCTGAAGAAGCATGTAGACTCAATACATCTAAAATTGAAGAAATATATTTGTCAAGAATGCGATCAATCATTTTCAGAAAAAGGGAGTCTAAAGAAGCATGTGGAGGCCGTACATCTTAAATTGAAGAAATATATTTGTCAAGAATGCGATCAAGCATTTTCAGAAAAAGGGAGTCTAAAGAAGCATGTGGACGCCGTACATCTTAAATTGAAGAAATATATTTGTCAAGAATGCGATCAAGCATTTTCAAACAAAGGAAGTCTAAAGAAGCATGTAGACGCCGTACATCTAAAATTGAAGAAATATATTTGTCAAGAATGCGATCAAGCATTTTCAAGAAAAGGTAGTCTAAAGAAGCATGTAGACGCCGTGCATCTAAAATTGAAGAAATATATTTGTCATGAATGCGATCAAGCATTTTCCGAAAATGGAAATCTAAAAAACCATGTAGACGCCGTGCATCTAAAATCGAAGAAATATGTTTGTCAGGAATGTGGTCATGCCGTTTCACGACAAAACAATCTAAAGAATCATGTAGACGCCGTACATCTAAAATTGAAGAAATTCTCGTGTGCGGAATGTGGCCGATCCTTCGCATGGAAAGGATACCTAAAGGCACACATTGAACGACATCATGTCAACCTGTAGAATTTGTCTTGTAGAATTGTGCTTACTTATAAATATTTTTTTCTTATAAATATTAGTATATTAATAAAATAAATATTACACCAGTATTTTTTTACATTCTTTAACCCTTCGAAAGCCAGCCATTGTGCCCATTGTTCGCGCGGAAAAGACGCAACGTCTTTGTATTTTTTGGTCGATTTTGTATGTAAATACAAACAAAATCTTTTTATGCATAATATAATAATAATAATAAAAACTCTATTGACCACAACAGGTACAAATGGCGGACTTATTGCCATAAACGGCAATATCCTCCAGCCAACCAGCCGGTAGTAATTACGTTTTAAATTTTTAAACATTTTTTAACCCCTCACGTTGCGAGGTAAAAACTCACCGCGCCCAAAAACATCACTTTTGCGCGCGACATATTCGCGCAAAAAATCGACGCGAGTCAACGGCCTTGAGAAAAACGATCATAACTTATAAACCACTAATCGGATTAAAAAAAGATTAATAGAAAAATGATCGCATTGAAATTTGACATATAAAACATTATAACCTTATCTCGTAAAACAATTAAGATAATAATGAATAAATATTACAAAATTGGCAAACTGAAAAAACTCGCCTATAAAATCATTTCGATTTTTTTGTAAATACAGTTTTTGTAAATATCAAAAATTGTAAATACAGTTATGTTCTTTATTAAATGCTTTACCAAAGCGATATTTTTTTTTTACTTATTTGCATACAAAAATACGGAAAAAATATTTATTTATTCAGCCAAGAAAAATTGTATGTATTCTCGTAAAAAAAAATTTTTTTAATTTTTAATTTGTGACTACTTATGGTATTTTTTTATATGAAATTCTTTCAAAATAACTTTATTACTACATCACTTCTTCTTAGAAATCACACCAGAACTTTGAGCTTTGTCTGATATTATAGAAAAATCTAAAGTTTTGAGAGTTTCCGACTTCCGAACCTAATAATAAACTTTGAATGCCCATAATATAAAATTCGTTAGATTTTTTCAATTATATTGTCTTATCATAGACTTATTATATGTCTAATAACTAATTACTATACTCCAAAGAGTCACATTTCATCGAAAAACTATGGAAAATCACACTTTTTTCTCTCATAGTAATTATCAAAACAAGTTTCATTTTCGCGAGCCATATTTGAAAACAACATATAATGTTCAAAATACGCCTAATTATGTGATAACTTAGGATGTAAATGAAGCAATACCTATTTTATTAGTAAATTAAAGCGACATTACGTCATGTTTCGCGATATAACGGGATATTTCACAAACATTACAAAATAAAAACGGCCATCTTTCGCGAGCCGTTACGTTTTGCCAAAGTGTTTTCTTCGAAAATTCGTGAAAAACAGCAAATGGGCTGTGTAAATTGTTTAATCCTAAGGCCTAAACTACTTAAAAATGGAAATTACTTACTTTTATCCGGTATGCACTGCACTTATATACACAAAACAATTCACAACACAACACGTCGCGGAATTATACGCCGCCGCGAATGGGCAGTTCGCGCGACTGTCGTCAGAAATGAGGTCATCGATTTTGTAAGGGATGTAGTAATTCATATTTCTAACATCGCATGCGGCAATCGAGCAATTTCATAGTGTTGCATATTTGGCTATATTATGGCATCATTCGATAGAATATACAATCGCATTTCGAAATTTAAACGACATTTTCGTAAGAGCCGAGCGCTATATCCAGTAGTGGACGTTTCGGAATTTCGGCGGCCGCCATTCATGTCCCCAAATGGATGTTACGTGCTCAGCGGGTTAAATACATTTTTTAAAACATTTTTAAAACACGTAAACATTTTTAATTTTTTCATTGACTTCAAAGAATACATATACATACACATACATACACATACATATAATTCATAAAGTGCATAATAGGATAAGCTTATATTATTTTGACAGCAGATATAGCTTCAGCCGGGAGAAACGCACTCGAAGTCCTTTTGTTATCTTATAATTTGTCTTCTAATTTATGTTTATTATCTATACTATCTATATACTAAAGAGGTAAAGTTTGTGAGGTTGTAAGAAGTAATCTCTGGATCCACTGAACCGATTTTGAAAATTCTTTTACCAATAGAAAGCCACGTTATTTCTGAGTGTCATAGGCTATATATTAATCCGAAAAATGAAAAGACTTTTTCGTGGTAGTCGGATTTGCAAAGTAAGTCGGATAATAAGCGGTCGAACGAAAACGTTTCTAACTAACTCTGCCTTAACGATGAGAGATATATGATTAAGTTCTAGAGAAAAGTTGTAGAGCTTAATAATGTCTATAAAAAAGTCGGACAGCATATGCCTACCTTTTATATCTAAGTCTGTGAGAAAATACACTGCAAAGAAGCGGCAGGGAGTCCCCCGGAATAGATGCGAGAATTTGATCTCAGGGTTGCCAACGTTATGATAGGATTTTTGAAAAGTTGAGATTTTGTTTTTTAATTTTCAATATTGTCCATTGTTTTCAATGGAGGCTGGGGCTCTTTATATCCATGGGACCCTGGGTTGCAGCCCAAAAAGCCCTTATATACATCCGCCCCTGCTAATGGGTCCCGTGCAGTTGGTCTATTAAGACCTGCTGGTTATTTCTGGTCGGTCCAACTCACTTCTTATCTCCTATCCAGTAGACTGCTCGTAGAGGTACTACCTCTACGGCTGTTTGGGCTGCTGCCCAGGGCCTCGTGGATATAAAGGCCCCCAGCCTCCATCGAAAACAATGGACAATATTGTGAACCGAGCTCCTACCGAGGCTAGTGCCTTGTCAATAGGTAACTAGTAATGAATGTTTGTTTAAATTTTACTTATATAAACTAGCTTTACAATTAATATCAATACTTGCTTAATTAAGCTACTAATTAAGATATTATTACAATATATATATATATATATATATATATATATATATATATATATATATATATATATATATATATATATATATATATATATATATATATATATATATATATATATATATATATATATATATATATATATATATATATATATATATATATATATATATATATATATATATATATATATATATATATATATATATATATATATATATATATATATATATATATATATATATATATATATATATATATATATATATATATATATATATATATATATATATATATATATATATATATATATATATATATATATTATATATATATATATATATATATATATATATATATATATATATATATATATATATATATATATATATATATATATATATATATATATATATATATATATATATATATATATATATATATATATATATATATATATATATATATATATATACATATTGTTATATTTGATAAGGTTTGTAAAGAAATCCGTTTATAGGATGATGTTTTTATTTAAAATAAAATTAGTAAAAGCTACTTAAAAAGTAGCGAAGGAAATCCCAGCTTGTATTGGGAAATGCTTATGTTTGAATGAGATACACTTACGGATGTGCACGACTTTCGACGGTGCAATGTAAGTTTAAATGTCCTTTTGCAGTCGACTAACGATCACTATTCATCCATATATCTCATAAATAGGGCTTATCCTTATGCAACACAAAATGCCTTCAATTGAGACGAATTAAGCGAAAAAATAAAAATAAAAAATTAAACTATTGATCACTTCGGCAAAGCCGTTTTCCAAATGAAAGTGACATTACGAAATAATTCAAATTTCGAATGCTACCAACATTTAAAATATGATACAATTGGCTGAGTTTGTTATTAACGAGCCATTAAATCGAAATAAAAATAAAAAAACCTCCATATGCTCAATGAAATAAAAGAAGAAACTTTAATCTTAATTTCTGGCAGAGGAGTTTATAAAAAAGATTGTATAATGTTATCAAAATAGGGTAAACCTATATAAAATTGTATAATATTAAAAAATTGTAAAGAAATATTGTAGAAAACAGTATAATATTGTTATATTTGATAAGGTTTGTAAAGAAATCCGTTTATAGTATGATGTTTTTATTTAAAATAAAATTAGTAAAAGCTACTTAAAAAGTAGCGAAGGAAATCCCAGCTGGTATTGGGAAATGCTTATGTTTGAATGAGATATACTTACGGATGTGCACGACTTTCGACGGTGCAATGTAAGTTTAACCCGCGCAGCACGTAACATCCATTTGGGGACATGTATGGCGGCCGCCTACAATGCGTAACGTCCGCTACGGGACATCGCGCTCGCCGCTGCGAAAAATGCAATTTACGATTCGAATCGTCGTACTTTATGCTTTCTGACGGCTGAAATACATGGCCGAATAATCTTTAATCCGGCGGCCAGCGGCGATAATATCGATCGGCTAATTAAAAAGTCAGCATAAACGTCAGACGACAGTCTCGATCGGCCAGCGCGCGGCGGCCGCGTAGTTCCGCGAAATGTTTGTTTTGTACAGTGTTTTGTGGATATAAGTGCAGTGTTTACGGGATAAAAGTGAGTAATTTCCATTTTTAAGTAGTTTAGGCATAATTATTACTCAATTGAAAGAGTCAATTTGCTGTTTTTCACGAATTTTCAAAGAAAACACTTTGGCAACAACAAACGGCTCGCGAAAAAATGGTTGTTATTATTTTGTAATGTTTATGAAATATCCTGATATATTGCGAAATATGAAGTAATATCGCTTTAATTTACTAACAAAATAAGTATTGTTTCATTTACATCCTAAGTTATCACATAATTAGGCGTATTTTGAAAATTATATCTTGTTTTGTAAATTGAATCGCGCAAAGAAACTTCTTTTGATAATTACTATGAGAGAATAAAGTGCGATTTTCCATAGTTTTTCGATGAAATGTGACTCTTTGGAGTATAGTAATTAGTTATTAGACATATAATAAGTCTATGATAAGACAATATAATAGAAAAAATCTTACGAATTTTATATTATGGGCATTCAAAGTTTATTATTAAGTTCGGACGCGGAAACTCTCTAAACTTTAGATTTTTCTATAATATCAGACAAAGCTCAAAGTTCTGGTGTGATTTCTAAGAAGTGTGATGTAGTAATAAAGTTATTTTGAAAGAATTTCATATAAAAAAATACCATAAGTAGTCACAAATTAAAAATTAAAAAATTTTTTTTTTACGAGAATACATAAAATTTTTCTTGGCTGAATAAATAAATATTTTTGTATGCAAATAAGTAAAAAAAAAATATCGTTTTGGTAAAGCATTTAATAAAGAACATAACTGTATTTACAATTTTTGCATATTTTACGTATTTTGTGACAAAAAAATCGAAATGATTTTATAGGCGAGTTTTTTCAGTTTGCCAATTTTGTAATATTTATTCATTATTATCTTAATTGTTTTACGAGATAAGGTTATAATGTTTTATATGTCAAATTTCAATGCGATCATTTTTCTCTTTATCTTTTTTAAATCCGTTTAGTGGTTTAAAAGTTATGATCGTTTTTCTCAAGGCCGTTGACTCGCGTCGATTTTTTGCGCGAATGTGTCGCGCGCAAAAGTGATAGGTGAGTTTTTACCTCGCAACGTGAGGGGAGGTCCTTTTGCAGTCGACTAACGATCACTATTCATCCATATATCTCATAAATAGGGCTTATCCTTATGCAACACAAAATGCCTTCAATTGAGACGAATTAAGCGAAAAAATAAAAATAAAAAATTAAACTATTGATCACTTCGGCAAAGCCGTTTTCCTATATATATATATATATATATATATATATATATATATATATATATATATATATATATATATATATATATATATATATATATATATATATATATATATATATATATATATATATATATATATATATATATATATATATATATATATATATATATATATATATATATATATATATATATATATATATATATATATATATATATATATATATATATATATATATATATATATATATATATATATATATATATATATATCATATACTATTATAAACGCGAAAGTTTGTATGTATGTATGGATATTTGTTGCTCTTTCACGCAAAAACTACTGAATGGATTTTGATGAAACTTTACAATAGTATAGCTTACACATCAGAAAAACACATAGGCTATAATTTATAAAGATATAGTGTGAATTATCTAAAATATAACGATAAATGTCAAGTAAGTAGGACAAATCTAAGAAATTGATATTCGAAATTTTAATTCTAAGCGTCAACATATATTTTGAAAATTTTCTCAACAATCCTGCTTCCTACTAATATTATAAACGCGAAAGTTTGTAACGATTGCGCGACGTTACTATGGCGACGTCATTGACAGCTGGGTCCATAATGTGTCCGTAATTAATGTTATCATAGTAATCGTAAATTAATTATTACTTAAAATAAAACAACGAAAGCGTAATTTTTTTGTGGTTAGTAGGTAATTATAGAAATTACTTCGTTTTTATCTCCATTGCATAGGTAAAAAGCATGATTTTGTTTCACAATTAGCAGATTAGAATTATTTTTTGACTATTAATTAGTATGTTGCTGTAATTTTCATTGAATAAGCAGGTATTGTATTTTTTAGGAAGAGTAGAAAAAGTCGCCAGCGTACATAGAAAGATCAGAGATTCCCGAGTGCGACAAGGCCTTCTTTCAGAAGGATAGTTTGAACCGCCACGTGATCACGATGCACAGGCGACTCAAAGCGTTCCCCTGTCACGAAAGCGACGGATCGTTCGCAGCGAAGGGCGACTTCGAGACGCACTTCAAGCGGTGCATCTCAAATCCAAGCAGTTCGAGTGCCCGCATTGCGACCGCTCCTTCACCGGGAGGGCCCTGCTCAACACTCACATCGATGCTTCGCATCTTAAACTGCCCGATTATCAGTGTCCCGAATGCCGCAATAACTTCACCACCAGAAGAAACCTGACGCAATACATCAAGGCTGTGCATCTGAAGATAAAGCCGTTCGTCTGAGCGGAATTTCGCTTACAACAGCGACTTTAAGGAACACATGGCTACTACGAAGTGTAACTCGAGGAAATGACGTCATAGGAAAGTTTCATTTAATAATTCGGACGCAACGCAACAACCGCTGGAACAATTTGAACAATTATGATATAATCAGCGGAAGTGTATTTTAATACCTACTATAAACGCGAAATTTTACTCAAAAGTTTGTAAGAATGTATTTTTGTAAGGTATTGTATTTTTTGGAACAGTAGAAAAAGTACTTACTAAGAATTATGCCGCGAAAGAGTAAGTCTAATCTTTGCCAAAGCTCTAATAAAGCTCGAGATATGAAAGTAGCTAAACTTAACGAGACGTTTCAACAAGCCGAACTGCGAAGGCTTGAACAGGCGGAGCGTGGGGCAGCTCACAGAACTGTTGAGACACCAGATCAGTCCCAAGATCGGCGTCGACAGCATGCTGAGTATCTGGCATCTCAACGAGCTAATGAGACTCCAGAGCAGTACCAAGCTCGGCGCTAACACAACGTTGAGTATGTGGCATCTCAAAGGGCTGCTGAGACACCAGATCAGTCCCGAGATCGGCGTCGACAGAATGCTGAGTATCTGGCATCTCAACGGGCTGCTGAGACACCCGAACAGACCCAAGCTCAACGTCTTCAGAAGGCAACTTACATGGCGTCCCAAAGAGCAACAGAAACAGTTGAAGCAGCGGCATCTCGCAGACGCGCTGTTGCTGAAAGGGCACAACAGCGACGTCTAATATTCACAAGAAACACGTGGGGGGTATTCGATAAAGCTGCATTTGAGTACGACGAGACTCTTGATTACGAAAGCCACAACCTTATGAAAATAGAAGCGATGAATAAAGAATGCAGATTTTGCGGTGCTCTTAAATGGAAAGAGGAAGCTACAGGCATGTGTTGTTCGGGAGGCAAAGTAGCCCTTCCTTTAATAGACGAGCCAGTTGAACCTCTTAAAGAACTTTTCTCTCATGAAACAGATGAGTCTCGCCGTTTTCTAAAAAACATAAGGAAATACAATACATGCTTCCATATGACATCTTTTGGGGCGGATAACATTGTTTCGATGCCAGGATTTTGCCCGACTTTTACAATCCAAGGGCAAATATACCACACAATTGGCTCTTTGCTTCCTGCTATCAATACGCAACCAAAATTTTTGCAAGTTTATTTCATGGGCGATAAGGAAGCACAAGTTAATAGGCGTTCTGATTATATCCAAGGTGTGGAAAGAAACACGATTCAAAAATACAAGAAGTTCTACATGATCACAATATTTTAGTGCATGAATTCAAAATGGCTAAAGATAGAGTGACTACCGATAGTTACAAGGTTGTGATACACCCAGATCGGTTACCACGTGGTGAACACGAACGACGATTCAATGCCCCGACCACAAATGAAATAGCTGCCGTGGTAGTTGGTAGTGAACAAACTGCGTCTCGAGACATCGTTATTCAGGCGCACCGGTTCCAGACACTCCGGTTCCAGACACTCATAGATTTTATGATGCTCTCGAGTATCCGATAATTTTTTGGAAAGGTCAAGAGGGGTACAGTTTTGATATTCCTCAGACAAACCCAGTTACAAAACAACCCACACCAAACAAACATGTGTCCTGCAAAGACTTTTATGCTTAACCCCTCCTGTTGCGAGGTAAAAACTCAATCACTTTTGCGCGCGACATATTCGTGCAAAAAAGTCGACGCGAGTCAACGGCCTTGAGAAAAACGATCATAACTTATAAACCACTAAACGTATTTAAAAAAGATAAAGATAAAAATGATCGCATTGAAATTTGACATATAAAACATTATAACCTTATATCGTAAAACAATTAAGATAATAATGAATAAATATTACAAAATTGGCAAACTGAAAAAACTCGCCTATAAAATCATTTCGATTTTTTTGTAAATACAGTTTTTGTAAATATCAAAAATTGTAAATACAGTTATGTTCTTTATTAAATGCTTTACCAAAACGATATTTTTTTTTACTTATTTGCATACAAAAATACGGAAAAAATATTTATTTATTCAGCCAAGAAAAATTTTATGTATTCTCGTAAAAAAAATTTTTTTTAATTTTTAATTTGTGACTACTTATGGTATTTTTTTATATGAAATTCTTTCAAAATAACTTTATTACTACATCACACTTCTTAGAAATCACACCAGAACTTTGAGCTTTGTCTGATATTATAGAAAAATCTAAAGTTTTGAGAGTTCCCGCGTCCGAACCTAATAATAAACTTTGAATGCCCATAATATAAAATTCGTTAGATTTTTTCAATTATATTGTCTTATCATAGACTTATTATATGTCTAATAATTAATTACTATACTACAAAGAGTCACATTTCATCGAAAAACTATGGAAAATCGCACTTTTTTCTCTCATAGTAATTATCAAAACAAGTTTCATTTTCGCGAGCCATATTAGATAACAACATATAATGTTCAAAATACGCCTAATTATGTGATAACTTAGGATGTAAATGAAGCAATACCTATTTTATTAGTAAATTAAAGCGACATTACGTCATGTTTCGCGATATATCGGGATGTTTCACAAACATTACAAAATAAAAACGGCCATTTTTTCGCGAGCCTTTTGTTGTTGCCAAAGTGTTTTCTTCGAAAATTCGTGAAAAACAGCAAATGGACTGTCTAAATTGACTAATCCTAATGCCTAAACTACTTAAAAATGGAAATTACTCACTTTTATCCGGTAAACACTTCACCACACACAAAACACTCCACAAAACAAACATTTCGCTGAACTATACGCCGCCGCGGGGTGGCCGATCGAGACTGGTGTTTTGACGTCTAATGCTGACTTTTTAAATGGGCGATCGATTGTATCGTCGTTGGCCGGCGAATGAAAGATTATTTGGCCATGTTGTTCCGCGGTCAGAAAGCATTAACTACGACGATTCGAATCGTAAATTGCATTTTTCGCAGCGGCGAGCGCGATGTCCCCAAATGGATGTTACGGATTGTAGGCGGCCGCCATATTGGATCCCCAAATGGATGTTACGTGTATGAGGGGTTAACATATGATGGTACGACGCAACAATTTTAATTTATTGCTTCGGTGTCGACTTCTCCTACATCAATTTTTGGTGGACATGTACGTCAATGTGGAGAGTGAGCGCTTAAGGTTTATTGCCTTGAACCAAACGAAACTGCGAGCAGAAAATTATATACATTTACAAGACGCGATAAGGAATGATGCGGATTTATATCCAAATAACTTGGGTCAAATGGTAATTCTCCCGTAATCATTTGTAAATAGCCCGAGATATCTTCACGAATACACCCAGGATGCGTTCACATACGTGCGTAACTACGGGAGGCCTGATATGTTCATTACAATGACATGTAATCCCGCCTGGCCAGAAATCACTAAAGAGCTCATTCCAGGTCAAAATTCAACGTACAGACATGACTTAACAGCCAGAGTATTTAAAATAAAAGTTCAAAAATTAGTTGCTCTACTTGCAAAAGGTAAAATATTTGGTGGTATGAAGTACTTCATGTACTCGATCGAGTGGCAGAAAAGAGGCTTGCCTCACGTGCACTTACTGCTGTGGTTGATGGATAAATTACGCCCTAACCAAATTGATGAAGTCATAAATGCAGAGATACCCAACGCCGAAACTGATCGAAAGCTCTATGATACTGTGACCAAAAATATGATTCACGGTCCCTGTGGTGCACTAAATCCGTCATCACCATGCATGAAGGAAGGCAAATGTACCAAAAAGTATCCAAGGGCGCTTTTAAAAGATACTCAAACCAACGACAAGGGCTATCCTCTGTACAGGCGTAGAGCACCAGAAGATGGCGGCCGTACGATAACTCAAAAAATCAGAGGTGGAACACAGGAAGTATTGGTTGACAATAGCTGGATAGTACCATATTCTCCTCTTCTCATCAAGATTTTTAATTGCCATATAAATGTAGAGTTCTGCAATACGGTACAGGCTATAAAATATATTTGTAAATATATTAACAAAGGTAGTGATCAGGCTATTTTTAACATACGACAGCAAGGGAATGTTCACATTGACCCGAGAGATGAGGTGCAAACATTTCGAACCGGTCGATATGTTAGTAGTAACGAAGCAGCATGGCGGATTTTGGGTCTGCCTCTGCATGAGAGACATCCAACAGTTACTCATCTTGCGGTACATCTGTTCAATGGCCAGCGGATTTATTTCACTGAAAACAATTTTAGAGAGAGAATGGCCGCACCACCTAAGACGACACTAACTGCATTCTTCCTGCTTTGCCAAAATGACGCATTTGCAAAAACATGTTGACGTACCCCGCTACTATACTTGGAACGTGTCGTTGAAAGAATGGAAACGTCGTTTATAAGGAACATCTGTCGAAGGCTGGCCAGGTGTGAAAGCAGGAGATGCTCTTGGGCGCATTTACACAGTGCACGTTAGTAACTTCGAATGTTACTGTTTGCGAATGCTGCTAAATGTAATACAGGGCCCCACTAACTTCTCGGATCTAAAAACAGTTGACGGCCAAGAACTTGAAACTTTTCGACAAGCGTGTGAGAAGTTGGGGTTGTTGGAAGATGACAACCACTGGGATACCACAATGGAAGAGGCCGTGCTGTGTCGCTCTCCTTCGCAAATAAGGGAGCTATTTGCAATATTGATATGCACTTGCGATTTATCAAATCCTCTTTAACTATGGGATAAGTATAAAACTTCATTATCAGAAGATATCTTGCACAGATTTGAAAGGATGGATCAAGTCAACAATAATCTTTGTTTGAATGAAGCACTGAGACTTATAGAGGACAAAATAATATCAATTTCCGGAAAGAAATTGTCCGACTTCGGTATGCCCATACCACAGCGTCGAGGAGAGCTGTCGATCGATGTCATCAAAGGGCTAAGCTACGATACCGCTTTATTAGATGCTCAGGTAAGCGAAACTGAGCCACGCCTAGCTACCCGAGCAAAAAGACATTTATAACAAAATATTACAACGAGTTGAGCTTGGTGAAGGCGGCCTTTTTTTTCTTGATGCCCCGGGGGGTACGGGAAAAACATTTTTGCTTAATTTGCTTCTAGCAAAAAATCGTAAAGACCGTAATGTTGCATTAGCAGTGGCTTCCTCTGGGATCGCTGCTACATTACTGAGCGGTGGACGGACGGCACACTCGGTTTTTAAATTACCTCTTAATCTGGCAAGGGAAGAAACCCCAACATGCAACATCAGTAAGAACAGTGCCCGCGGCGACCTGTTGCAACAATGTAAGCTGATCGTGTGGGACGAGTGCACAATGTCACACAAACGCGCCATCGAGGCGCTTGATCTCTGTCTACAAGACATTCAACGTAATAAAAAGTTGATGGGTGGTGTGGTAGTGTTATTGGCAGGGGATTTCAGACAGACTTTACCTGTTATCGAGAGAGGTACTGCAGCAGACGAGATTAATGCATGTCTGAAAGCATCATATCTGTGGACTAAAGTTGAAAAGCTTTATCTTACCACTAACATGCGAGTCCAGTTATTCAGCGATGTCGAGTCAGGAGCATTTGCTCAAAAACTCATAGAAATTGGTGAAAGCCACCTACACACCGACCAAGAAGGTATGGTTCTTTTCACACACCACTTTTGCCATGTCGTGGAGTCGGAAGGCGAACTCATTAATCAAGTTTTTCCAAATCTGCAACAATATATTCTTGACGAAAATTGGTTGTGTGAAAGAACCATACTGGCACCAACAAATGAGACTGTTGCGAAAATAAATAAAAAAATCTTGGACGAAATAACCAGCGAAACATCAGTGTATAACTTCATCGACACAGTTATATCATCCGATGACACTACGACTTACCCCGCGGGGTTCCTAAACTCTTTGGAGTTATCTGGGGTGCCATCACATAAGTTGGAATTAAAAGTAGGTGTACCCGTTTTGTTAATGCGTAACTTGGACGCGCCAAGATTATGCAACGGTACTCGGTTGCGAGTCACCGAACTAGGAAGGCATATTGTGAAGGCCACAATCTTAACTGGAGAAGCCAAGGGAAACAATGATCTTATATCACGTATCCCAGTTATAACCCAATAACTTACCATTTAATTACGCCTACAGTTCCCATTAAAAGTTGCATTTTCAATGACTATCAACAAATCGCAAGGTCAAACCTTAACGGTAGCAGGTATACATTTGGGCACGCCGTGTTTTTCCCACGGCCAGCTATATATGGCTTGCTCACGCGTTTCTAAATCGCAAAATCTGCATGTTTGTGCTGACCTAAATAAATCGTTTAACATAGTTTATAGGTAGCTACCTATAACAGTAGCTACCTATAACTTTTGCATTATCATCAATCATCATATACATCCGTACCTATGTATCCTTACAAACTTTAGGGTATAATACCTATTAACCCTTGGAGTAAATGGGTATTTTCATGGATGCATCTGTCTCTTTTGCAGGATTTTCGGCGACATCGACTTAAAGTACTATAACTACGAAACTACTACACCAATCATAAAAAGAACAACTGCACAATGATTGCATTGACATTTCGAATATAGAATATTGAAATATCATTTTGTAAAACAATTAGATAATTATGAATAAATATGAGAACGTCAAAGAAGTGAAAAAACGCGGAACCAGATCTGGTCGTATCATACTCAACGGATAATTGCTTCAGAACCAGATTTGGTCGTATCATACTCAAGGGGTTAATGAGATCATCATAAAAAATACTTAGTTCCAATTTACATACATTTCACAATATAGTTATTCGAAGATACATATATATAGTTGTTACACATATATATAACTAGAGATATATATCATATATATCATATATATATATGTGTTACACATATATAATATATGTGTAACACATATATATATATATAACTAGAGATGAGATAGAGATGAGATAGAGATAGAGATGTGTAACACATATATATAACTAGAGAACGGATGAACCGATTTTCATGATTTTTAATTTGTTGGATTTGTCTCCGCCCCAAATAGCAAAACAATATAAAAACATTGAAAAATTAACGAAAATATAAAATACTTTAAAGCATCATTTTCACAATTTTTCATCACCACGCGGGTGAAACCGCGTTTGTTATAACTCGAGAACGGATAGACCGATTTTCATGGTTTTTGTTTTTTTGTATTTGTCTCCGTCCCGAATAGCATAATAACTTCTAAAACATTGGAAAATTACCGAAAAAATAAAATAAAAGAAAAACATTTACCATACATATTATTTCCAAAAAAAAAAAATCCGAAAAAATTAAATAAAAGAAAAAACATTTTCCCAAACATTTTATTTTTTGGGGAAAAAAAATCCAATCGGATTTGTTCGAACACTTATAACTCGAGAACGGTTGGACCGACTTTTATGGTTTTTGATTTGTTGTATTTGTCTCCGTCCCGAATAGCAGAATAACTTATAAAGAAAAATTGGAAAGTTGGTGAAAAATTAAAATAAAAGAAAAACATTTTCTCAAACAAAATGTAAATCCGTATTTTCCCATGGTAAGTTATACGTGGCATGTTCAAGTGTCGGCAAATCATCCGCTTTATTTGTTCTTGCGCCTGATAAAAAAACAAAAAATGTCGTATATCACAAGGTGCTTCAATGAAGAGAATTAAACCGAGTGCATTCCATGCTGCACAATAGTTTAATTCAATCATGTCTTGCTGACACGCGATTGGTATATTTAATTTTTGTACTTTTATATTTCTTTATGTGTTATTATCTTAATAAAGTAGTGAACTTAATATTTATTTTGTATTAATTGGATTACTTTAATAAAATCATAAATTGAGTTCAGCTAATCTGTAACACGACATTCATTGACTGTTAGGCGGTACGAAGTTCGCCGGGTCAGCTAGTATATATATATATATATATATATATATATATATATATATATATATATATATATATATATATATATATATATATATATATATATATATATATATATATATATATATATATATATATATATATATATATATATATATATATATATATATATATAATGAGATATACGTAAGTAGGTATATCTCATTCAAACATAAGCATTTCCCAATACAAGCTGGGATTTCCTTCGCTAATTTTTAAGTAGCTTTTACTAATATTATTTTAAATAAAAACATAATCCTATAAACGGATTTCTTTACAAACCTTATCAAATATAACAATATTATACTGTTTTATAAAATATTTCTTTACAATATTTTAATATTATACAATTTTATATAGGTTTACCCTATTTTGATAACATTATACAATCTTTTTTATAAACTCCTCTGCCAGAAATTAAGATTGAAGTTTCTTTTTTCATTTCATTGAGCATATGGAGGTTTTTTTTTATTTTTTTTATTTCGATTTAATGGCTCGTTGATAACAAACTCAGCCAATTGTATCATATTTTAAATGTTGGTGGCATTCGAAATTTGAATTATTTCGTAATGTCACTTTCATTTAGAAAACGGCTTTGCCGAAGTGATCAATAGTTTACTTTTTTATTTTTTCGCTTAATTCGTCTCAATTGAAGGCATTTTGTGTTGCATAAGGATAAGCCCTATTTATGAGATATATGGATGAATAGTGATCGTTAGTCGACTGCAAAAGGACCTTTAAACTTACATTGCACCGTCGAAAGTCGTGCACATCCGTAAGTATATCTCATTCAAACATAAGTCCTTCCCAATACAAGCTGGGATTTCCTTCGCTACTTTTTAAGTAGCTTTTACTAATATTATTTTAAATAAAAACATAATCCTATAAACGGATTTCTTTACAAACCTTATCATATATATATATATATATATATATATATATATATATATATATATATATATATATATATATATATATATATATATATATATATATATATATATATATATATATATATATATATATATATATATATATATATATATATATATATATATATATATATATATATATATATATATATATATATATATATATATATATATATATATATATATATATATATATATATATATATATATATATATATATATATATATATATATATATATATATATATATATATATATATATATATATATATATATATATATATATATATATATATATGTATATATATATATATATATATATATTTGATAAGGTTTGTAAAGAAATCCGTTTATAGGATGATGTTTTTATTTAAAATAAAATTAGTAAAAGCTACTTAAAAAGTAGCGAAGGAAATCCCAGCTTGTATTAGGAAATGCTTATGTTTGAATGAGATATACTTACGGATGTGCACGACTTTCGACGGTGCAATGTAAGTTTAAAGGTCCTTTTGCAGTCGACTAACGATCACTATTCGTCCATATATCTCATAAATATAGGCTTATCCTTATGCAACACAAAATGCCTTCAATTGAGACGAATTAAGCGAAAAAATAAAAAAGAGAGACGTCGAACCGTGAACCACCTTCTCTACCGTTAAATCACCCAGTAGAAGTGTTTATTAATACCTTTCTCACTAAAGCGTTAGATCCGGCTTTCCTCAAATCGCTGAATCCCCCATCTAATCTCCCGTACAGGGAAAGAGTAGCCCTCGGATCGCTCCGTCGCAATAAGGAAATCATTATACTTCCGGCCGATAAGGATTCCTCCATAGTAGTCCAAAATAGAAGTGACTACATAGCCGAAGGGTTGCGACAACTTAATAACCCAGAATGCTACACAAAGTTGCCAAACGACCCCAACGCAGAATATTTACGTGAGATAAAGTTGTTAATCTCCACCAACGGCTCCGCAGAAAATTTAAATAGCAAAGAGATGGAGCTACTAACCCCCAATAATTACAGGACACCAACCCTCTACTTACTGCCCAAAATCCACAAAGAAGGCAACCCGGGCAGACCAATTGTGTCATCTTTTAATTCGCCTACTGAACGCATTTCAGCCTTTCTTGACTCGTTTTTGCAACCATTTGTATCAGAGCTCCCTTCGCATGTTCGTGACACATATCATTTCCTTGATATTATCAAAGACATCGACTTGCAATCTCAGCCTAACATACTACTGGCTACTATAGATGTTGTCTCGCTCTACACAAATATTCCTCATTCGGAAGGGCTGAGCAGTATTAAACATTTTCTAAATTTACGTGAAACACCCCACTCGCCATCCACTAACTTCCTAACGAAGTTGACGGAGTTAATCTTAATGCTTAATGCATTTGAGTTCGATACGGAAATCTTTTTGCAGGTAAAAGGCGTAGCAATGGGATCAAAAATGGCGCCGTCGTATGCAAACTTGTCCATGGGTCGCCTCGAACAAGCCTTTTTAAACACGCAGAACCATCAACCCCTCATTTGGTTGCGTTTCATCGACGATATATTTGTCATTTGGACCCACGGCCAAGAGACACTGGTATCTTTTCTAGAAGATTTAAACAATTTCTCCACTATGGAATTTACCTTTAAATTTTCTAGCGAAAGACTCACATTTTTAGATGTGGATCTAGTTCTTGTCGATGGTACTCTAAAAACCTCGGTCCACATAAAGCCGACCAACCACCAACTCTATCTACACTACAATAGTTGCCATCCTCCACATACTAAGCGCTCCATACCGCACTCTCTTTCAATTCGGGGTCATCGCATATGCAACAATAATTTTAGCCTCAGCACATACCTCGATTCTCTCAATTCGGCTCTCAAAAGAAGAGATTATCCTGATGTTTTGCTTGCTAATCAAATTATTCCCGCGCATAGGCGTTTCCACTTGAAATCCAACAACACCTTGCCGAAAAAAGAAATGGTAAACTTGTGTACCACCTACTTTCCCGGAGTTGAAAAGTTAAGGCCAATTTTGAAGGACTTGTTTCCGATCCTTTCATCGAGCCCTTTGACGAAAAGTCTCTTTTCCGGCCCTCCCTCAGTGTCATATCGTCGACCACCTAACCTACGCAACATTTTGTCTAAGACAGGGACTCCATCTCCCGTGACGCAATCATCGCTACCACCAGGATCATTTCCCTGCAATCGCAGTCGCTGCAAAACATGCCCGATCCACCTCCAGGCAGAAGAGTTCACGAGCCCCAACACCTCCGAAAATTATTCGATCAAATCGCATGCAGATTGCAATTCGCAAAATTGCATTTACTATCTTCAATGTAAGTTTTGTGAGGCGTTTTACGTTGGGGAAACCACCAACGCCCTCAGATTGAGGATGAATAATCACAGATCCTCAGTGAGAAACGATCTGTCTAATCTTCCGATTCCACTCCACGCTCGGTCGCATGGAAAACTCTTTAACGATTGTTTTACGGTTAAGGTGGTAAAGGCCTTCCCAGAGAACACGCCTGAAATTAAGCTCAAAACATGGGAACTGGGACATATTTGGGTACTTGGAGCTTGCCATGGCAAAGGCCTGAATATTCAACATTAATGATACAGACACATTCCATCCTATAGTATACACCTTTTTAATATATACATATATATCTATCAGTTTTTATACTCTCACAAACACACCCTCACAAACATACACACTCACACAAATAAACACACCCTGACTCACCCTCACACACACACACACACACACCCTCACACACACACACATACACACACACACACACACACACACACACAGTGTAGATACAAATTACACTATATATTAATTCTTCCACCTATATATTCTCATACACCCTACATATTCTCATACACTCTACATATCATTATTTATTTCCACATTACCAAATTCTAAATCCAATATTTTATTTAAAAATGCATTTTCCCGCCCACTACACCCCTCTCCCAGCACCACAGAGGATTGCGGGTAGTTGCAGGTGACAGCTTCCACTGCAGTATTCTTCTTGCCGCTGAAGAAGGAGCATCGGGCTCCGAAACGTCCGGCAAAGGTACAACCTTCACTAACCTTACAATTAAATAAAATATATATATATATATAGGTATATATATATATATATATATATATATATATATATATATATATATATATATATATATATATATATATATATATATATATATATATATATATATATATATATATATATATATATATATATATATATATATATATATATATATATATATATATATATATATATATATATATATGTATACGAAAATAATAATAAAACCAAAATAAATAAAATAAAAACTAAAATAATATACTTACATATATAAATCAATTACATATTGATATGACGCTCACATACCTATAATAGTCATTTAAAATTATCATGGAAAAACTAAATAATAAATAATAATAATAATAAAAGCCTTTATTCGCTGACCGTATTATACAATTTTGCCTTATGTGGTAAAACAATATATTTTAATATTTTTTTAAATCTAATTTTTAAATAAGGTATCATAATATTATTCTTCAGCAGCCAGTGTTTTGGTCAGGTTGTCCTTCGACATAGGCCTCCCCCATTTTCTTCCATTCATCTCTGTCCCAAGCCAATCTTCTCCATCCTTTCGGTAAGTCATCTTCCCATCTTTTAATTTGACGTCCTTTTTGTCTTTTCCCATTTCTAGGATACCATTCCATTACGTCCTTCGTCCATTTTTCTTTGTTGGTTCTCATGATGTGACCAGTCCAGTTCCATTTTAGTTTTCTAATTTTGTTTAAAACATCGTTCACCTTTGTTGTTTTCCTTATTTTTGAGGTCGTCCACCTGTCCTGTAGCCTTATGTTTAGCATGCTTCGCTCCATGTTTCGTTGGCATACTATAAGTTTTTGGTTGTTTTTGTTCGTGGCAGGCCAAGTATGACACCCGTAAGTAAGACATGGGAGAATGCATGTATTATAAAGTTTACTTTTTATTGACATTGGTATCGTTTCATTTTTAACTATCTCTTTTAGTGACCAGTACCGTTTCCAAGTGTTGCTTATTCTTCTATCGATTTCTTTTGAGTATTGGTCTTTTATAGATATTATCTGTCCTAAATATATATATTCATCTACATATTCGATAATTTCTTGTCCTATTTCTATTTCTTCCTTTAATGCATTCGTCATTACTTTGGTCTTCGTTGGATTCATGGATAGACCTGCTTTTCTGCTTTCGTAATCTAGTTGTTGTAACATAGTTTGTAATATGTCTGGTCTCTCAGCGAATATCACAATGTCGTCGGCGAATCTTAGGTGATTTATGTTTAATCCGTTAATGTTTATTCCAAAATCTTCCCAGTTTATATTTCTGAATATGTTTTCTAACACTGCCGTAAAAAGTTTTGGAGAAAGTGGATCGCCTTGCCTGACGCCTTTCTGTATACTAAACTCTTCTCCTTGTTGTTCCAGTCGGACCGTTGCTGTGGTATTTTTATAGATTTCTTTTATTATTCTTATGTATTTACTTTCTACGCCCTGGTTTTTCAGCGTTTTCCCGATATAGTTATGATTCAAAGAATCAAAAGCTTTATTGTAATCGACGAATGCCATGTAGTAGCGTTGACCGTATTCGTTAAGTTTTTCGATGACTTGTTTCACAACATGTATATGATCGATTGTAGAATAATCGGCGCGAAATCCCGCTTGTTCTCTTGGCTGATTTTGTTCTAGGTGTTTCATTATTCGGCCAAGTATTATTTTAGAAAACGCTTTATATAGATTGGGCATTAGACATATGGGTCTGTAATTGTTTATTTCATTTTTGTCTCCTTTTTTATGTATCAGGACTATAGTGCACTTCGTCCATTGGGTTGGTAATTGTTCAGTAGCCATTATTTCATTAAATAGATGTGTCACCTGTTTGGATGTTACGGTTAGGGATTCTTTCAGTAGTTCGTTTGAGATGTTGTCGTCTCCAGGTGCTTTTCCATTTTTTTGTGTATTTATGGCTCTTATGACTTCGGTCTCTAATATGCATGGTATTTCTTCTTCGTAATCATCCTTCTCCGTCTCTATTGGTATTGTTTTGTCAGTCTCTGTATATAAACTTTTATAGAATTCTGTCGCTACTTTAGCTATTGATAATCTTTTTGTCGTCGATTTCTCATTTTTCTTCGTGTTATTAGTCTTCATGTTTGGTATCCATTGAGTGTATTCTCTTAGTTGTTTTAGACCTTTCTTTATTCCGCCTGTTTTCTCTATTTGTTCTCTCAGTACATTCAGTCTTTCCGTTTTTCTGTGTTTTCTTATTGATGTTTGAATTTTTTTGCTAATGTTTGCAATGTTTTTCCGATTATCTTTTCGTCTCTCTAGCATTATGTTCCTCTCTTCCATTAGCTTTAGCGTTTCTTCTCCTAGTTTATTTTTCTTCCCTTTTTTTGATCTTGATTTGTTTAGGTTTCTCAGTTCTTTCTCCAGAAAATCGTACTTTTCTTGTATTGTTTTGTGTTCTTCAGTTTCATATAATGTGTTTTCTAAATCATTTAGTACATCTTGTGGTATAGGCGATGTTATTGTTATGTTTCTGGTTGAGGGGATAATATGTTTTCTTGATTTTCTATTTTTGTGCTGTATAACACCTCTTACCATTCTATGATCTGTATTAAAATTTAGCTTGTTCACTACATCGACGTTACTGAAGATCTGTTTTTCTCTTGCAAGAATAAAATCGATTTCATTTCTATCTCTACCATTTGGAGACATCCATGTCCACTTTCTTGACTTTCCTTTTTTGAAGAAACTATTCATTATTTTGAGATTATTTGCAAAGCAAAAATCTATAAGTCTGTGTCCATTGTCATTTCTGTCGCCACTACTGTGATATCCTAAGACAAATTCGTCTTTGTTAGATTTGCTGCCCACTTTGGCGTTAAAATCTCCCATCAGAATTATATTTCTGTTCTTCGTTTGCATCAAATCTGTCAGATCTTTGTAAAATTTATCTTTCGCTACTTGAGATACAAAAGTAGCGAAAGTAGCGGAAAAACTAAATACTAAGTACTAAATACTATCATTCAAAATACAACAGTCAACATATTCCCTAAACCGTCCCTACCCACCACCCACCTCTAACAACCAATCCGTTAGAGATTTTTTAAAAGTGGATGTGTTCTCACTACTTTTAATTGCGTCGGGAAGATTGTTATACATTCTAGGGCCAATGAACGTGAAATGGCGCTGGCCAAATGTTGTGTAAGATCTTGGCACCATCATATCACCAGTTCTTGTTGCTCTCGTCTTTCCAACTCGTTGATTATAAGGTGTCATTTTATTTTTAGTATATATTAGGGCCATGCGAACATAAAGCTGTCTTACATCCAAAACCTCGGACTGGATGTAGAGTGTCTGACGGAAATCGATACGGTTTACGTGCGATTATTTTTAAAATACATTTTTACGCTACTTCTAGAGGGTGTAGAGTGGACCTTGTACAACCGCCCCATCCTATAATACCATAGCATAGTATTGACTGACACAATGCATGCTGCAATGACACACGTTGCGTTTCGTAGAAAAATTCTAGCTGCCAACGCGTACTACGACATTGAGAATTCTAATACGCAATATAATCAATGCTAGAACTCTTCTCATATATAATGTTTCATGTCGTCTCATATACAATGTAATACAATATTCAGGTTGGCGTAGTCGGCAGGACCGGAGCCGGTAAAACGTCGTTGATCTCAGCTTTATTCAGACTGGCTCTAGTAGAGGGAGACATCTATATTGATGACGTGGACACTAGCCAAATTGGACTAAAGGTACTGTATTTTTGCATGTTTCATTTTATTTCTATTTATTTATTCATCACCATGGGTAGGTACAGTCTGGCCAGAATGAGTAGACCCTAAGTTTTGAAAAAACGTATTTAAATAGCAACACATTGATTTTATTTATTTATTTATTATTTATTAGTTTCAAATAGTATTCAAGGGCATTACAGATGAATCCAATTCGCCCTTGAATATTGAAGCTAGAGTGTAAGTCTAAAAATAAATGAGTACATAACTAAATTATTGCTAACATTGAACAAGAAAAAAAATACGTGTGGCACTCGGGGACTGCCGCGGTAAAGCTATTGCATAGCATTTTTAACAACTTATGCAATTATAATTATTTATTTATTTTATTTTTTCTGATATCAGATAACTGCGCTCTATCGGAAAACGTTCAAATTATTCCGAATCATTTGCGGCTGCGGAAGCAAATGATTCGGAATAATTTAAACATCTTCCGATAGAGCGCCGCGGACGAATTTTTTATTCAATAAACCAAAAATGCCGGATTATTCGAAAAAAATCGTAGATAACAAGATAGATTATTAAATTATCTTTAAAATGGTGCAGGTTTCATAATAATACGCCAGATAGTATTTGCGTAGTAGTCGTTTTTGTGTTCGGTTAGACCTAATTTCACAAATTAATTACACTATGTAATATAAACAAAATCTAAAATATTCAAAGCTAAGAATATTAGGAAAATGTTCTTGTTTAACATATATTTTTTTCGAATCGTAAGCAGTACTCGCTTAGACGTAATTATCAGTTTAAAATCATTAATTTTCGTTAAGAAATTTCTTCATTCGGTCGCCGCGCTGGCCTAAGGCCCGCGATAAAAGCTATCCAATAGCTTAATATAAAACTAAATAAAAGACAGATAAACATGAGATAGCAGGGAGTTGCCTTTTTAGCTGCCAAAGGGATATACAAAAGATATCTATTTCTGTGGGTAAGGAATTAAGAAGAGCTATAACCCTTCCCACTGGCCTGTCTACAAAAATATTTTTACGGTGGTACCGCACATTAAAAACAATATGAGTATACACAGTGAGTAAGACTAAATAATCAAGAGACATGTGTCTGTACCATCTCCCAAGAGGCGTATTGTACTCATACTAGTGTTTCTTCCCCTTGACTGATTCTATCGAGTAACATCGACGTTTGTATTATTGTGAGCTTGAAAGAATAAGAACAAACGTTAGTCGTGCCTCCGTTAACCATTCGGCTACGTAACGATCAAATTTTGTTGCACATCAGAACACCGTTGACTACGTAACGACCAATATTGGCGGCTTGCTCCCGGAGCGCACAGTAATATTATTTTCTAATTCGAATGCATCCTAAAATCCATAACAAATATCTTATTATTACTATAGATACATAAATACATACACAATTTCTCGCTGTTTTTTTTAAGCTATTGCATAGCTTTTATCGCGGGCCTAGGCCAGCGCGGCGACCGAATGAAGAAATTTCTTAACGAAAGTTAGTGATTTTAAACTGATAATTACGTCTAAACGAGTACTGCTTACGATTCGAAAAAAATATATGTTAAACAAGAACATTTTCCTAATATTCTTAGCTTTGAATATTTTAGATTTTATTTATATTACATAGTGTAATTAATTTATGAAATTAGGTCTAACCGGACACAAAAACGACTACTACGCAAATACTATCTGGCGTATTATTATGAAACCTGCACCATTTTAAAGATAATTTTATTATCTATCTTTTTATCTACGATTTTTTTTCGAATAGTCAAAAAATAATATGCGTTTTTTTTGTTTTATCGAATAAAATTCGTGCGCTCTATCGGAAGAAGTTTAAATTATTCTGAATCGATTCGGAATAATTTCAACGTTTTCCGACAGAGCGCAGTTATCTGATATCAGAATTTTTTTTCTTCATACTGCATAAATAAAATAAATAAATAATTATAATTGCATAAGTTGTTAAAAAATGATATGCAATAGCTTTACCGCGGCAGTCCCCGAGTGCCACACGTATTTTTTTATTTCATCGTGGTCGTAGTTTGAATTTCGTGAAAGTCGTCCAAAATTGGTTGTTGTTCAACAAAACATCAATGCTGTGCGCGAATTAATTTTACAAGATCGTTATGCCGAGAGATTGAGGCATGTTTGCGTATTAGTTCCACTCGCATACATTCAAAATTGCATGAACATTTGGCCTTCAAAAGGATCTATTCGCGTTGGATACCGCATAATTTAACAATCGCTCAAAAAAAGGCTGTGTCGATTGACGCAGATAAATGTTGAAAAAAATCGTTCGCTGTGCTTCCAAAGACGTCTATGAAATCGTGACGGATGACGAAACATGGATCTATGAGCCAGAAACTAAACAGCACTCGACTGTATGGGGTTTTTCAAGACGAGCCAAATCCAACAAAAGTTGTTCGCGCACGAAGCACTTTGAAGCAAATGGTGGCTTGTTTCTACGGCATAAATGACCATGTCGCAACAGTGCCTTTACTGCAACGTCGTACTGTCAATTCTGAACGGTACACCACCATTTGTTCGCAAGAACTGTTTGGAGAAATGAGGAAAATTAACCTTCGAAGACGGATCATTCTCCACCACGACAATGGGAGCTCTCACACGTCGTCGGCTCAAACGAGTGACTTTTTAAGCAGTCAAAACATTGAATTGTGGGTTATTCGCCGTAAAGCAGGGCATTTTTTAAGAAATTTCCACTGGGGGGGCACCGCGGTTCCACGCCGGAAATCCTCCGCGCCGTAACCCCCCCCCCCCCCTTCCCCATTGGACGGACGTACGGCGTACGCGGCAGCCAAGTACCTTTGTGGAAAGTGGAATTTCATGTGTTTCAACTAGGCTTGCTGATTTCCTGAGGTGGGGAGATTTAAGAAGTTGTATCTGAATTTTCCTCTAACGTTTGTGATTGCAGGCCTCAAATAAAAGAAATCGGCTACCTGGACATTTCCGATGTAGGAGTTAAAATGTCTTATAAATTAAGACAACTTATTCCTGCAACAATGGGAGTTTTACAGAAATTGATCTGCGCATGGTGCTATCGCCACATTCGATGACGGTTGAAAAAGTTATTTCTCATCACAATCAAATGAAATCGACACATCGAATGTCTACATCTCAGGAAACAATCAACGCCAGATTGTTCATTGCTTTAAATGGAATTGGAACGTCACATTACTACCCACGACCGGCAGTTGCCGAATTTTTACTGAAAAAGGAACGCCGTTACCGGGAACCAGACATATGTTTATATTTGTTGGAGACTCCGTCCAACATACCCACAACAAAAAAGTAATTTCTATAGAATCGAAACCGCAAATACGCTCAAGTATACACGAGTCAACTGCAATTGAATTCCAATTAAATTCGGCATTTTATACACAGTCAACCTATGACTAATGCCATTTCTTCTGATCGATACGAATTGACACAGTTATTTTCCCCCACCGGCGGATATTGCATCATTACATACCATATACAAAGCTGTACATTCGACACATATTTTATCATTCCCTGGCGGACAGTAGCCGCTCATCTCCAAGTACTCGCGCTCTTTATTATCTTCGAGTCAACAAACCACGCATAGTATACGCGACCATCATTATCTTCGAATCTATCGCGGCGCTTCACACTTCGGACACACAGCCACGACTTCACCTCGAGCCCACACTACCTACACACCGGCGAATTATCAAACAAGGCGTTACAAACTGGCAACCGATCGCAGATCTTCTGAATAAATACTTCAACTTCAACTACAACGACTTTCAATACGGAGAAAACTACTTGATGAGAACCACCCTTCGCTCACGAATAATTGGAGTCTAGTGAAGGGTGGCCACTCTCACATATTAACAGAGTGTTCATCAAGAAATTATTTAGAAAGGAGGCGAATTTGTGAAGTCCATCTTCTTCTATATGTATATTTAGTAGGTATAGTAAAAAATAAATAAAGTACATCGTATATTTTATAAAAATACAAGTTCTTTAAAAAAAAACAACATTTTTACGTTTTTGACGTGACAAAGTCTTGTAAATCGATGGAGCCTGCTGCACGCACGAAAAAACATGACTCATGCGGCGTTACCTCGCTCTGAGGCGTTCCATTTATTATATTTATTATTCAATATAAATGCTGCCATCTACCGGGTGCGACAAGAATTATTTACTAACCTCAGTATAAAATAGTACGACTGAAAATCACTAGATTGATTTAAATTCTTAACATAATTTTATATGTATTCTTGATATACGGAATGTTATTACTGAACGGACAATTTTCTTGTGGGTACAACAAAGTGCAACAAAGTAAGCAACTTTTATTTAAAAAATAATGTATGAAAAGCTATCATTACGATGCGCTATCTAGCGGTTGGTAAAATGTCACTGATATTGTTTATTTACGACGTATTACCTACCGCTAGATGGCGCAGCGTGCTCAAACGCTTCTCAAACCGTTATTTAACAGTTTGAGATTTCAAACTTTCAAATTAAAAAAAACAATAAACTTTAAACAATAAACAATTATACAATTATACTGCTATACAATAATACGTTTACATGTTGTAGTCAAATCGGTGAGTATAAAAGCATATATTTTTGGGTGTTTGTAATAAACAATATCAGAATCTTAAATGAAACTGCTTCAAATGCAACCATTCCATCAGTATTTTCTTATGACGTTGTCACGTTCAACTATCGTCAGTAAACCGACTTTACAGACAACCGATTTTTACATTGTGGTCAAACAGCTTTCACTGGGGGGGCAAAACTCGCGACTGGGGAGGCTGTTGCCCACCCATTTGTACCTTAAAAAATGGGCTTCCGTACAGCCCTGATTTGGCACGCAATGACTTCTTTTTATTCCCGCACGTCAAAAATAAATTGCAAGGTCAACGTTTTTCGACGCCTGAAGAAGCTGTTGATGCTTTTAAAACGCATGTTTTGGAGTTACCTCATTCAGAGTGGAAAAAATGCTTCGAAAAGTGGTTCAAACGCATGCAAAAGTGTATTTATTTTCATGGAGAGTATTTCTACCTTAATTGTCGATGTTAAATAATTGTTTTTACTTGTCTGTCACACCGACGAAACCCACCTTACAGAATGAAAAAAAACGCAGGATGCAGGTAAACAAAGAACGCGGTTCCGGAAGCGTCTAAAAAACTTGCCCGCAACCTCACCAGATTAAAAAGGGACAAAATCCGTAAAGTCATAGGTACTATGACAGGCGACTGTCCCCTAAACAACCACCTGTTTACCATAGGTGTGACAGACAGCCCTCTATGCAGAGGATGCATGGAGGGAGAAGAAACGCCACAGCATGTGCTCATGGAATGCAGGAGCGTGGCAGAGCAACGGGCAAGAATACTACAATCTCCAGCATCTGTCCCGGAGGCCTGTAGCAACCTAAACAGGCTGCTAACCTTCTGGGACAGCCTGGGTTGGCTGGAGTAACATAAATAGAAACATGAGCCACGCACAACGGCCCAATCAAGAGGCCTAGTGCGTGAAACATCCCAGAAAAACTAACTAACTAACTTGTCGGTCTCAAAACTTAAGTACCAACCGTCGTACTGCACACGCAGTGGCGGTTCCTTCATACAACCCGAAAAGCCCGGCTTGCCTTTTTATTAAAAAGATCGCTAATCTAATAAATAAATTTGCGAGCGCCTATTGCTGTCCAGGGTCGGTCACACTCACGGGTCAACACCCATCCGACGGCCTCCTCGCATGGGGTGCGAATCCTGGGTAGGACACTGGGTCAACCAGTCTCCCCTGGGAATCAAACCTCTGGCGCCCCTGGACGGTCTGCACTCCGTGCGGCGCAAGCCAATCGATTGTGCTCTCCGACTAACAGTCGGGGGAGTCTGGGAACTGTATTGTTTCCTATAGAGCGGGGGTGGTTGCGTACCTTATGGCGACTGCTCTGGAATTGACCATTGGCCATCCGATCCCGGGTAAGAGGCGGGCAAAGGACGCCTTGGTCCGCGAAGATTCGGTGCACTCCGTTTCACCGCTTCATAAGGGAGAGGACCGCGCAAGCGACCTCGAACTCGGAACCAATCGAGAGACCGGAGAAATCTGGTCACAATTGGAAGTGAGGGCGCGAGTATCTCGAGCCCGCCGGGTTTACTCCTGGCTTACTCGCGGTAAGGCGTTGGACTCTCACGGGTTGTGACGTAGCTGGACGTAGAATGTACTGTCCAAAGTCTCTACGTTCACTGCAGGGCGATAGAACGACTAATCGTTAAAACGTCCTGTGGTGACGGGCTCGCCCGTTGTAGTTGACACCGCAAGATGCTATCTAGCGGGCACAGATCGCTCCACGCGAAAAAACAGGTTATCGACAGAGCATCGATTCGCTGCAATCTTACCGAGTTGAGTTCAGCTAGTCATCTCGCTCGCACAAATGGATTTGCGACGGGCTTTCAAAATCAGTGGTCCTTTTATTCTAACCTGTGGCAAATTACGCAAAACAATATATGTATCTATACGACTTTTGTACTGACAAATAAGCCAGGCTTGCTTTAGCATGAAGTGGAATGCGAGCGTGTTCTGTATTTAGTTTCGTTTGTTTTGAGCAAGTGACAGCAGATTTTGATTGTATAATTTCAATTGATTTGTGGTTTTTATTACCCGATGAACAATGGAGGAAATTGTCCGTTATGGTGAGCTTGATTTCACTCGCTCCAGCAAATAAAACGGCATTTCTTAAAGCCATCGCAGTTGCGACTGCTGATAAGTATATGTTAAATTTATTGAATCTACGACGCAAGCAGTAAATTTCAATCTGAAGATTGAAAAGTAGAGAGGTACAATTTTTTTAATATAAAAAACCGTAAAAAACACAAAAAGGTATGTCGAGCTTACCCTATTCACCAACCCTGGGCACGCCACTGCGCACTCCAACCCAACCACCCTCCTCGCGCAATTCGTAGTATATTTGTGGTATTTTATGTGTTATTACGGAATTTAAATACTAGTATCGTTTAAGAGGCCTAATACAAAATAGCGTAGGTATTCTTTTAAAATGAGTTTAAAAAATGAACGCATTTTTTTTTGGATGTAACTATAAAAGATAGGATAAATAAATAAATAAATAAATAAATAACTATTCAACCCTGGGAGAAAACCGCGGCACTGAGCGCTCTTCTCTTGCGCAAGCAAATATATACACAATTTCTAATTGTTTTTTGCAGTGTTTTCTCCTTTCTAATGACAATAATTTATATTATGTCGTATTGCTAAAAGAGTGAACTTTAATATAGTATAAGTATTATATAAGAATCTTATTTTATTTCTGAGAAAATTAGAATGATACAGGAAGTTTTTTTTTAAATTTTGTGTAATTGTAAGTAATGTATACCTTGGATATGTGGTCAAAAAACGAAAAAATAAGGCCGCTATGGTCAACAAGAATACATGACGGACATAAAAAAAAATAGTATACGGTTTTCGTTGTAGTGATATTACTGTATTAAGGAGCTCAAAGTTTGCCTTCCGAGCGTTTTACGAATAACGACTTTCGGAAAATGGGCTGAATAAGTAAATAATATTCGTTATATCTAAAATTAAAGGCCGCTATGGTCAACATCAAGAAATGGTCCAGGTAATTCAGTAATTAAAGTTTGTAGAAATCTCTTCATTTCTTGGAATTAGAACGCCAAAAATCCACTTTTCTTGCCTTTCTGGAAAAAATATGTAATAGGGCTCTTAAATACTAGTATCTGTAGGGTGAATATTTAAAAAAAAGTAATTGTAAAATTGTGCAATATTACATACCTATCATTTTCTTATACATATAGGTATATTTTAATCTAGTGTTTATTCATATATTTGTATATATTATTACTTACTTTCCACTTAAATTTAGTGAATATAATGTAGTTTACTTTATTTTAGTCCTTAATTGCATACATATTTTTTTCTACTTTAAATTTTACTTTAATTTGTGTAAACAACACATTTGTTAGATTTAGAAATATTTGAAAATTGATCACCTTCGTCAGTTCGCGCGTTACAAACATACAGTTGGTATAACACAGCACAGCCAGAGACAGACCTTCTAGGTCTAGTTGGTTGTGCGATTTCGCCTCATTTGGATATGCTAGCATATTTATATGCATAGAGCTATGTTTTTCGCTATAATAATGTTTGTTTTTAATTATTCCTCATGTACCTACCTATGCATATCCTTGTATTTTTTTTCTTGTACGTTATAAATAAATAAAATAAAAATAAATCGTGTTGTTGTATGTAATTATAATTATAATAAAAATAACATTATTTATGTCTAGTTTAGTGATATTTGAAAGAAAATGCTTTGTCACACTAAGGACACGAAAAACGTTTTTCTTTCTCAGGACGGTCACTTCGTAAAGTTTGCTCCAAATTGCCACTTTGGTCACTATTTCGTTGCTTTATTATGCTCTACTTCGTTGCTACACTATTTCGTTGGTCAGACTAATGCGAAACTGATTATCGCGTCGACTGATGGACAGAACTTACGGATTTTCATACATTTTAATATTTTCTATCAGTCCATCAGTCAGTTCGTAGATCAAGGTCGCGGACTGAATTGATGCCAGATTGAATGTGTAACCCCGTCTAAGACTTCCTTATTGCGAAAATACATAACGGCATTCTTGGCACAAAAAAAACTTCAATTTTAGCTGCACGAGGTCTACATGCTCCTTTAACCCTTAAATGCATATTTTTGCCAATTGTCTACATACATTTTCACTTAATTTTATTTAAAAACGCACGTTTATTTAATTAGTTTCTGAACGCACGTTGATAACCATACACAATAAATCGCGTGTGAAAGAAAAACATTACATTACTTTTGGCGGGTAAGTTATATCGTTTTTTGACATTTGAATGTAGTGGGTGATGAAGTTTAATGTGTTACTTGAAGAGATAGTTTATATTGTCGAGTTCCCTATAAAGGAGTGATTTATCTAATTGTTAAAAAAATAATTCTCATCGATTGTCGGGTAAGCTATCAATGTTTGATATTTGTATTTTAAAATTATATTAGAAACAAGCTAGATTTTTTGGAATAGCTAGATGGAGAAATAGAATCCGAGCGTTATTGGTTTTCTATTTCCTTTATTGTAAGTGGCCAGTTCCAGAAACTTTCAGTATGCATCACTTATAGGCCATGATGAAAAAAAGTGCTGTTTTGAAAATAGATGCGAAATATAAAATCGAAGACTATCTCGATTGTTTGACATTATAAATAGGATAGAAAACGAATTTACCGCGTGAAATTTGTAGCACCCGACGTTTCGGTGACGTTGCAGCCACCGTTGTCTAGGGTAGACTGAAGAGCTGTCAATCCGTTGTTTTGCGGGTAGGTTTCAAAATCCCATTGTTCTATCCGAGGAACAATTCTACTTTCCTCGCATGATCCGTCAAGCCATTGAAATAAGAAGAACCCCGAACTTCACTAGAGACGACGGCTACAAACTCTCTTCTACGCGGAACCCTCTTCTTAAAATATTCCCGTCGCCGAACGCCGAACGCAAAGACGTAAAACAGGATACAGTGAGTGTTGTGTGCAAGACGGATTTTCAAAATTCCCGCGCTCCGAGCCCGGCCCCCACCACCGTTATAACCTACGCAGCGGCGGCAGCGCTATGCGGCCTACCCGCAAAACAACGGATTGACAGCTCTTCAGTCTACCCTAGACAACGGTGGCTGCAACGTCACCGAAACGTCGGGTGCTACAAATTTCACGCGGTAAATTCGTTTTCTATCCTATTTATAATATGTAGATGCGAAATGTCTATACTAATAAATATAAATACAATATGATTATTTGTTTACGTTTACAGTAATTATATCAATAAATGCATATTGTTGCCGAATTTTTACAAGTCTACATACAAGTTTTTTCAAAACAAATACCCTATACCATTTTATTACCTTTTTTTAAAAAAATATTTTTTACTTAACCTATGACTATTTTCCTACAATAAACAATTTTATTTAATTAAAAACAAATAAGCATGCATTTAAGGGTTAAGCTTGTAGTGAAAACGTCTAGCGCTTGACTGCAATCGTTTTCACTTGCAATTGACTGCACGTACCCTAACAACACAAATTCTACAAGTCGATATGAACTCTTTTAATATGTTTCTTTAGATATCCTTTACATGCAAATGAGCGGCCGCATTCACTGCAAGAGAATGTCTTTAATTTTAGATGTACGGCGTCTTCATGATGTTTGAGATATGATTGATATGCAAAGGCTTGATTGCACTTTTGACAAACATATTTCTTCAATTTTAGATGTACTACGTCAATATGAATGTTTAGATCGCTTTTTTGTGTAAAGGCATGACGGCATTCCTGGCAAATGAATTTCTTCAACTTTAGATGTACAGTGTCTATATGCCTCTTTAAATGTTGCTGCAGTGAAGAGGCGTAACTACATTCGCGACAACCATATTTCTTCAATTTTCTATGTACGCGGTATACGTGCTGCTTTAGAGTACTTTGTGTTGAAAAAGCCGAGCTACAGTCCTGACACACATATGTCGTCACTTTCATGGCAACACCATTATTATGTATAGTTAAATATTGTTCCAAAGAAAACGCTTTGTCGCATTCCGTGCTCGAGTAGCATTTTTCATCATCATCCATCTCGAGACGTTCACTCGGTAAATTTTGCTCCCCATCGATGCTTGAATCACTATTTAGTTTCGGTTTGAGAAAGTAAGACTCTCCTTTGTAAGATACTATTATATTCCCTTTGTCGTCTGCATGAAAATTTGCTTCGTCGGAATCGATTGCCATCGTTTCAATTGCGACATTTTCACTTTCACTGCGTAAACATTGTTCACCGCTGCCATTTGTACCGCTATTTGGCTCTCGTTTGATAAATAGTGTTGCTTTCTCGTGAAATTCAACAATATTTCCTTCCTCATTGGAATCTGCATTCAAATCCGCCAGCGGAATATTATCATATGTGCCATCATAATCCATTTTCTTCGTTTCGATAGCGGCATTTGTTTCTAATTTCTATCTTACGCTGCTGAAATTGCCGACAGTATATTGATTCATCGTTGTACATATATTCAGTTCAGTTTAACACGATAAAAACACCCTCGACATTCTATCGACCGATCAAAAATTTGACAGATGACTGTGCTGCCAGATATGAAATATTTGTTTCCATTTTTGGACAAACTCATAGACACACTTTTATTTATGGCAATGGGAGAAGTCGTCATGTATTAGTGATAATAACACGAATTAGCTACAAATATATATCAAGGTTATCTACTGCAAGAACAAGCAATGTTAAAAAATATATTACCTACTTACTTACGATATGTGTCGTCTAATGGTGCTCCTAAACGGGCCACATTTTCGCTGCAACATGTGGCTGTGATACAGTTGCTCGGTAACATATCTAGCAATACCAGCCATACTATGCAATATACGGAAATAATTTTAGTATATCCCGGCCACATAGCCACATATTTTTCGTATGTATGGCTGAAGCATTTTTACGTGTGGCCGGCATCTTGTTGGACGATCGCTTCGCAATCGAAAATACTGCGGCCAGCTTTATTGGTGTTTCGTTTTGCGCCATAAGTGCGTGCCTTTCTGAAGCGAGGCACGATGCACGACATCTTCAATAATTTGTATTCATACCATGTGATGATTAACTTTTTTGATCTATAAAATATTATTATCTATTCTGATATGTTATGGACCTATGTGAAATAATTTATGTTATTTATTCGTGTATTTAAATGTTTATATACATCATTAATATATAATTATATTGTGAAGTTATTATTATTAGTGAATTCATATTTTTTTGAATTGATTGTGAAGTTATTATTATTAGTGAAGTTATTATTATTATAATAATTGTGAAGTTATTATTATTAGTGAATTCATATTTCGATGATATGAATACCAATTGATCTTTCAATTAGTACCTACCTATTCATATCATCGAAAACATTCAGACATTATTGAAGTCAAGTCAAATTCACATTCTCGTTTTTTTTATCGTTTTAAATTTTTCTCGTTTTTTTTATCGTATTATAACACGATCATAAAGTTCTCTCTACACTCAGCCGCGGATCGCGCGCGTCTTCGCGGCGCGAACTCACCGCGAACTCGCGATGAGCGAAACAAAGCTCCACACCGCCAATGGTTCGCGTTATTTTCACATTATAGTTCGCGCGTTTGAAGGAGATGGACGTCAAATTAGCTTCTACTGCGTCCCTCATGTCGTGCGCAATAGCGCACTATAATTATGAATATATTAAAAGTAAAAACAAAATTATCATCCTTTCATATTCAAGCCAACTGAACTTTTTTCAAGTAGGATTTTTTACTTTCCTTTTGTAATTTCTGTAACTATTTCCAAGGGCAAGGGATTTCCATTTTTTCAAAATTTCTGCATGTTTTTCATCATGGCGCTAATGACGCGTCGTGATTTTTATAGTTTTTCATATAATCTTTACGATTTACATCCCAAAAAACGTGTTCGGTTTAGTAGTATTCAAGAAATTACATCTAAAATAGTTTCATCCAGTTTACGGTAATTTTGTAGGAAATCTCAGAAACATATTAATTAGGAACAGACACGACTACACGCCGACGCTGCCGACAGTTAACTGAGCGGCGCGAGTGTGGAGACTATGCGCGTTTGCACTAAGTTCGCGCTTCGCGGTCCTTTGTCGCGGGACAGAAAACCGACAAAAATCAGGGAACAGGGCGCGAAGCCGCGAAGAATATGCGAAACGGCTCCACACTACGAGTTCGCGCACCTTCGCGATTCGCGGACTAAGTGTAGAGCGGCCATTACACGATCATGAAGGGACAAACAAATTATCGGACGCGTCCGTAAGCCGCGGCTTACGAACGTATGCACAGTCGTCCGCGACTGACGTCCGATAATTGCACGGCTCAATAAAAATTCATTACTGAGATAACCTTTCAGTCGCGTCCATAAGCCGCGGCTGACGGACGCGTCCGATAATATGTTTGCTCTCTCAACAGCTGAACAAAATTTTGACAGCTGGTAGTGTCGCCAGGCAAGAAATATTTGTTTTTATTTTAATAAAATTCATCTATAGGAAAAGCATTCTTTTTCAATAGTCTATTGAATTAATTAATTTCAACAGTCCGCTGAATTAAACTACTATAATTATTGTATCGATAAAAAAATTTGCAAACTTAAAGCAATTCTGGTGACAATACAATAAAAATCGGTTGTCACCTCAACACTACTCCAGCAATAAGAGAAACCACCATCGTTTCACCCCCCCCCCCCCTCCCCTCCTGCGCCAACTTAATCACCCCTTTCGTAGTATTTCCTTTTGCCAATTCTTAGTATATTTGTAGTATTTTCCGTAGTAATAACATATTTATTTTATTTCATTTCTCTGTATTTGCCTCCATTAATCTGGCTACATTATTAGTCTGTTTAACTGGGATAAGTTTAATTATAACTACACACTGCCTTTATTGTTATATTTTTATTATAATATCGGACCTTTTGACATTTTTATTTATATTGGAATATTTTATAATCTTCTTGATATTGGATTATTACAAAACTATTTATTTAGATGCTTTTTGCGATAAATCCTTTAGTATTTACATCTGCTTCATTTTTTGTTTACCTTTCTATTACTTATGGTATTTCTGTTGCAATCGACTTGATATGGCAGTAAACAAAAATACGATTACTTTTTACGAAGCATCATTTTATTTTTACTCAAATGTGATTGTAAATTATTTATTTACTGTAATTTATTTTTGTTATTGGATTTATTGTTTATTATTTGTTTGCTATATTAACCCCTCAAATGTGAGGCGTCCCTTAAGGGATGCCTTGGCAAAATGTATACAAAATGTATATAAATTTATATAAATATAAATATAAATGTAAATGTGCGCCGCTTTATAGTAATCCGCTCTATAGTAATGCTATAGCTCTATAGTAAACCCCGCTCTATGTAAATGTAAATGTAAATATAAATTTATATACATTTTGCCGTAGGCAACCCGAGCTAATCGCCATTCATTTGAGGGGTTAAGACTTTACATTATTTTTCTATCGACTTTTTAATACCAACTACTTGCGTACTACTTGACAATATAAAATTTTGTGATTTTGTTTATTTTCTCAGCTATTATTTACTATTTTCCTCTTATTTCCGTAATAAATTAATTTATTTATTTATGACATTGTGCATTATGACGCTTTTAAGTCTTTATTTCTACTTCCTCTTAATTACGAGGCTCAAATATATGAAGATTACTTACTGTAGAAAGTGGCCCAACATTACATTATCACTACCTTATTTTATGTCAAAAAGTTACGCCTTAGAAACCTATCGAAATATCAATGGGCGCGGCTGATATAGAAGTATTGAACACCGATGACGTCGTCGATACCCAAATATTAACCACAGAAGAATGCAATAAAATACTACACAATGCCAGCGGATTGAAAATATTTTCCTGCAATATTAGAAGCATTAATTGTAATTTTGACGAACTTTGTGTTACTTTAAACATCATCAACGGACAGTTTGAGATAATAGTACTGAGCGAGTGCTGGTTAAAAAATTACACACCTGTTCAATATTTGGATGATTATGACACATATTATACCACTAAACATGTATATCAGAATGATGGTGTCGTTATACTTACAAAAAAATCACTGCATGTATCGGTCGAAGAAGTTAGTCTGCAGCATGCAAATTGCATAAAAGTGCTTTTAAACAATGATACGGTAATTTTAGGGATCTACAAGTCGCCTTCCCAAAACAATATCACCCCATTTTTAAACTCACTGTCGCATATATTAGAGACAGAAACTAACAAAAACTGGGTCCTTACTGGGGATCTCAACATTGATATCCTGAAACTCGAGGACAGACAAACTAATGATTATTTGTGTCTTTTGGCAGAGCACGGCATGGTGTCAGTGATAAACAAACCTACGAGGTTCAATGCATGCCTAGACCATATTTTCACCACATTAAAATATAACATTCAAGGTATTATTTGCGACTCAGTTATTACAGATCATTATTCAACAATTTTCACGGCTGATTTGAAAAACACTAATAACAAAAATCCGAGGAAATATATTTAAAAAATTGATTCCGACAAACTGCAAAGAGAAATCGATTTAGTGAATTGGGAAGATCTATACGAACTAACGGACACAAACGAGGCAACTAATTTCTTTATAAATACAATCGAAATGTTAGTTAATACAAATACAAACATAACGATTATCCCTCATAACAAACGTAAATTAAAACCATGGCTAACTGATGGACTATTAAAATCAATTCGTAAAAGAGACCGACTTCATCGGCAATCTAAACTCAACCCGGGCGATAGCATTCTTAAAGACTCTTATATTAGATACAGGAATATTTGTAAAAAAGTCTTAAAAATTACTAAAAACAAATATTATAGCCAAAAAATTAAAGATACACAACACGATGCTAAAAAAACATGAAATTTAATCAATGAGATTACTCATAGGAAAAAAGATCACTCTTCAAATATCCAAGAAATTATTATTAATGATGAAGTAGCACCTTGTGACAATAATAATAAAAATAAAATTGCTGATTATTTTAATACTTTTTTCACCGACATTGGTTATAACTTGGCTAATGCAACAATGCGCAAATTAAACAGGTCTGAGGATGAGCTGGCAGATTCGTACAATAAGGCTAATACGCAACCATCTCTTACGTTTTCACCTACAAACCCCACGGAAATTGACAATATTATCAACAATCTGAAACCAAACAATTCTACCGGTACTGATTGCATTACATCCAAAACTATCAAAAACAGCAAATTCAGCTTATCTTCGCCACTTTCCTATATTGTAAACTTAAGCATGTCAACAGGAGTTTTCCCTAACGATCTGAAGATTGCAATTGTCTGCCCTATATTCAAAGGCGGAGCGAAGCACGATGTAAGCTGCTACCGACCGATCAGTCTCTTGAGTACAATATCGAAAATTGTGGAAACGGTAGTAAAGAAACGCATCGTTGCGTTTATCGACGAAAACAATATTTTTTCACCAGCGCAATACGGCTTCAGATCAGGTATGGGTACTCAGGACGCAATTGCATTTCTCACGGAAAAAGTGGTGAAAGCGCTTGACGAGGGAGAAAAATGCTTAGCTGTGTTTCTAGATCTTGCGAAAGCATTTGACACCGTCTCCCATCGTATTTTATTTGCTAAACTCGAAAACGCTGGAATTCGCAATTTGTCCAAAAAATGGTTGATTGCGTTACAGTTACCTTACTGGCAGGACTCAAAAAAAGTTACCTTACTGGCAGGACTCAGAAGACTAGACTAGGAGAGACGTTAAGTTCTCAAGCCACAATTAAATTTGGCGTTCCACACGGAAGCGTACTCGGTCCGTTGCTGTTTCTGCTATATATCAATGACTTACCTAACGTCGACTTAGAAGGGGGCGAAGCTTTGATGTTTGCAGATGATACTGTGATTATCTTTAAAGGCAAATCATGGCAAGAGGCATATATTAAGGCTGAACGCGGTCTTTGCCGAGTAAAGCACTGGCTCGATCACAACCTACTTACTTTGAATATAGCTAAAACAAAACATATGACATTCGCCATCAGTAACATCAATCGCCTCCAAGGTAGTATGCCAAACCTTCACTTACTCGACTGTGTACATGCTGACTACAATTGCCCTTATTGTCCATATACGACTATTGAGAAAGTGAGTAAAATAAAGTACCTTGGAGTTATTGTAGATGATAAGCTCAACTGGAAGGACCACATACAGGGTACTGCATCAAAAGTCCGCCAACTTATTCACATATTTAAGGTACTAAGGAGTGTAATCTCAAAACCCTTAATCAAAACAATCTATTACGCTTTAGTCAATAGTATACTATCATATGGGATCCTTGGATGGGGTGGCGCGTCACTTTCAGCTCTAGATCCCTTAATTAAGGTTCAAAAGTCAATAATTAGGGTAATAAATAAAAAGCCTTTTAGGTTCTCCAGCGACCACTTATTTAAAGAGTTCCGAGTCCTAGACATACGCCAATTATATGTAAAAGTATCGACAATATTTTATTACACCCACACAGAACGGCATATGATTAAATCTCATACTATCAGAACACGCGCAGTTACAGCCATGCAACATGATGTTCCCCTGATGAAAACTAAATTCGCCCAACGACATTTTTCTTTTCTAGCTGTCCGACTACACAATAGAATACATTCGGAATTAAAAGTGAAGTTAGATACCATACGAGGAAGAAAAATTATGACGGAATGGTTGATTGAGCTAGGAAGAAACGAAACGGAGAAATTAGTTAATTATAGTGCTGTATAAGAATACCAAACTACATAAAATTACTACTTTTATGTATATGTATAGATTATATGTATAAATGTATATGTATATATGTGTATGTATATGTGTAGATGTATATGTTTATATGTGTATGTGTATATATGATTATTTAATATTATTATGTATATTATGTTACTAAATTATAAGTAGGTATATGTAAAATTTGTGTAAATATAGAGCTACCACGTAAAGCAATGCTACATTATGTAACACTTACCAACTAAACAAAAAAAAAAGGAAAAAAAGAATACATAAAAGTCTACCTTAGTACGGGCATTACTCCAGCAAGGTAGATTTTAATCTTATTAATCTAGTATTATAAATGTATGTGAAATATTAATAAATAAATAAATAAATAAATAAAATGGTATTTTTCCAAAAATGAAAAATAAAATACAAACGGAGCTGCCATGGAATTCACCGACCGAAGTCGGGCCCATCATATAGTGTTATTACACTTCTGGGGGGTGAGCAGTGGATTCCGGACTAACGACCGGCTGTGGTAGGTTTAGGACAGCTGTCTTGCCACATGTGAGCGTACACCTTACCACCCATTCACTCCTTTTTCGAAGCCATAGAATTTTAGATGCGGAAATCGCGGTTTTAGATATTTTTTCTAAGAAGGAGTTGATTATTTTCCTGGAGAGTCCAAGATTTAAAGAGGTGAAACAGAGATTTAGCTGGCAGGCCACGAGTGCCAACTTCCAGCGCTTGAAGGTACACTGGTATTTATTTAAGAGCCCCTATCAATTTCGCAATGTGAAAACCGAAAATACACACTTTTTCAGGACGAATTTTACAATAACCATAAGATATATCTGATATTTTTTAATTCACAGTTATACAACACCTATTTATTTAGTATGTCTACGAAATTTTATTTTGATAACAACTTCGTATAAATTAGGAAAAAAAATATACAAAAATGGTTTTTTACATAAAGACGAAACACGAGGTTTTTCAATTCGTTTTTCTGCTAACTGGTAGCGAAAAACGTTCTGAAAAAAAATGTGCGTACTAAGCATATAATATATTAGTAAGTCTACGATATATATTTTTTAAATTTATTCAATTAACACTAATAAAAAATGTGTTGTACTATGAATAAACCCAGTAAAATCGTGTGTAAAAACGTCGTCTACGCGTAAGAATATAATAAAAATAATTACAAGATATAAACATTTCAATAATTGAGGCATTTACCCACCCAGTATTTTTATTTTTTTTATTTAATGTCTACATATTTCTCTGTAATAAATTATCGAAATCCATGCTTACGCGCTGTTCATTCGCGTTAGTCCGTGCATTCGCGCCCGAGGGCTACTGGACGGTGGACGTGCGTTGCGTTGATTTCCGGAGCTCGCGATATTCTCGCGTCCTGCGCGCGAATACTCGCGCCCGGCCGAGCGCTTTTCGACAGTGGATATGCGTCGATTAAGCGGTTTTGATACTGCAAGATTTATTAGGGGCTATCCATAAAATACGTCACGCTAAATTTTTGGCATTTTGACCCACTCCTCACCGTATCAGTATTTTTTATTGTAGATGTCAAAAAAATGTGTTTAATTTTTAGAAAATAGGTCAAAACATTAAACTTTACTATCAGGGCAAGATTAAAGTTAGAAAAAAAGCTGAAAAAACACGAAAGGCGTGTGAATTTCGTAGGCAAATTGTTTTCACCTTCCTAACTATATTTAACTAATTTTGTTTATAGTTTGTTACTTTCTTTAATCTATAAATACGGGTAAAAATGTTGTCCATCGCCAGCGTCGGCGTGGCAACGCTGCAAGCGTCATTGATACCTTTGGATCGTAAGCGAAAGAGAGTAGGGTTTTTGACTTAAAATAATTGTTCAAAAAAAATAAATTTCAAAAAATCTATAAATATATAATGTATATTTGCAGAGAATTAAATAACAAAAATAAGACATTGCCTGGATCGTCATCGATGGGTAAAAAAGATGGAGATATAAGGTATTTTTACTTGGTAATAATAACAGTAATTTATAATAATATCGCAAAGGTTTCTATTAACATCTTTAAGTTTCAGTGGGAAATTGTATATAACCATACACTGTGGAATATAAATAGCGCACAGAACTTTAAGGGTTATTTCTACCCGTAACATTTTTTTTATTCGACAAAAAAAGTTTTTAAAAAAACAAATAAAATAAAAAAGTATGGCACATGAATAGTTTTGGATTATTTTGAGACTATATTTATTCGTATAAAAAAAGCAATATTTTCACGATTTTATATGTTTATACTATTTTAGCATTTATTATTTATTAAAATCGTATTTACGTGTATGTGCAGGGTCGGACTGGGCCTAAGGGGCCCGGGTGGGATTATGACTTTAGGGGCCCGCCGCGCGCCTAGGATCAAGTGATACCATCAGGTCAACCAATAAACCAAATGATAATAATAATCAAATAGGCACGAATTTTAGGAAGTTTTTAATTTCAAAGACATACAGTTTTATGAAAAAAGTTTAGTTATTTATAACTATCCCATCAAAAACAAAAATAAAAGAGGAGAAGTTTCAGCTAGAGTGCCAATAACTTGTTAAAATAAGACATACATTTTTATATATTTTTATATAGAAAGTTCAATTAACTAATTGATAATGTATTATCCAATCAGCATTTTTTTTAAAAGAGGAGAAGTTTCAGCTAAATTGTCAATAACTCTTTCGTAAAAACTGATATCCTAGTCATCCTTGATAAGATCCGATTCAGTATTCAGAATAATCAATGAATCTAGCAGTTCTTGACCTAGTAGGGAACGAAGCCTGGTCTTAATGCGCTTCAGTGCTGAAAATCGTCTCTCGCGAGTCACTTGCGTAAATGACATTGTGAGTATTGTACAATAAGCTACGTATAAGTTGGAGTTCGTACTTATGTGCATATTATACTCAGACAAAAGTTTACATGCACATGGTATGCAACTTCGGCAAGCATCGGAACCTCTTCTTCCTCCTCTTCATCTTCTTTCTCAATCTGAGAATCTAAATCCTTTGTGTGATGCTCCCTAAGTGAAATGTGTTCGTCCCAAATAGTTTTAGAAAGTTCTTTAAAACTTTTTGCAAAAGATTCGAGTTCTTTTGAAAGTAATTCTCGATCAACATTGGCAATAGATGCGATTGACTTTAATGCATCATCAGGAATTCCGTTTTTGTCAATTTCGTGGAAGTTTTTCGGATCCAAACAAGCGACATCCTTCATTATATGCTCATTGCAGTTGAATTTTTCATCTATTTTAACTAGAGTCGTGTTGATGATGACCTTGTATACGATAATAGAGAAAATTTATTTAGGTCCGCAGATAGCAGTCCAATTTCATCTTGACATAACTCATCTTTTTTCTTTTTTCATCATCGGTTTTCTAGATGTTCTCCGTAATGGCAGCGTGGTCTGTATTTCAACATCAACGTTTTCGACTTGAATTAATTCTTGGACCTGGGATTCAAACAAACTTGCAGCACTGAAAATGTCGTCAAAATGATCAAATTGTTTCCACAAATTCTTCTCCAAAGTTTTGATAAATCCCCAAGCTTTAAGGTAGTCTAGTGTAGGAGTTTGCAGGTATAAGCTTACAGGGGTTGATAAATCGAATATTTTCTTGAAGCGCAGGCTGTCAGAATTGTTTCAAATTTAAGAAAGGAATCCATCAATGCTTTGTATGAAATGAAACCTTTGGCTCGAACTCCGTGCTCAAAGATATGGCACTTAGAGTCTTTATCAACGCAACGTATCGAATTTTCTCCATGATGGTTGTCAATGCTTTGTCTTTGGCCCACCATCTCGTTTTTCCGATGTTCTGTAATCGTCTCAACTTGTCTCTACCAGCTGTTATTTCCGCGATTTTGTCCACCCACACGCGCTCGAATGATTCGTGAATAAATACACTTGTAGACTCCAAGATGCCGAATAAATTCTATGCTTCAGTACAACTTAACGTACAACTTCAGTACAACTTGGAAAGCCGAGCCTGTCAAAATGTTACTGTCGAATAAATTGAATGTAGCAATTATTTATTACGCAACTATAATGAAAAGAACTTGAATTTGACGAAAGATACATCGATGCCAATTGGTGAACGAAGACCGCTCAATAGTGATCGACTCAAACGTCTACGGATATCCGTTAAATCGGCAGTTTGATACAGGAAAGCGCAAAATCTTCCCTTGGTAGACAGATAAATAATCTACAAAACGACATTTTAAACAGTCCGAAGCATATATTTGAGAACACACAAATTTTGAAAACTATTTCTGCACAGCTGAAAAAAACTAGATCCAAGCAGTGTCCCCACAGTAAACACTTTACTGCGGAAATTAAATTCAAATACCTCCAACTTCGAATATCATGCTCGAAGTCTCCTATACAATTTAAACATCAACAGAGCTGGACAATTCAATGCTATCGTCGCAAAATTTATTGGAGTAAAACGCATTAATTTTGCTTTGAAAGATTCCTACAAACTAAGGTGTTACGTGGTAGTAGTGGTGTATAATACGGGAACATTGGTATATAAACTACATAAAACAATTTTCGATAAAAGCCCATCTACTAATGTGAAAAAAATTGAACAGCAGAAACTTATGCAGAATACTAGGACTAAGACAACAAAGCAAAAATACGTCTTTTATTCAACGCCGATAGTAGTGACTACGGGGAAGCATGTCAAAAGCCAGACATGTCATCGGATGAGTATGAAATAGCCAAGGAGCTGTTTTTGGAAAATATGAAACAACAAGTAAAGGACCGTCACGAAATTGAAAGAGATACGATATTACAAGCAAAAAGCGCTTTATGGCTGGAACTAAGAAGGTGTCTTTTAACAGCATCAAATTTCTCCAACACTTGCAAACGACGTGAAAATATTAGTTCAGCGCCTCTCGTAAAGAAGCGTGCTTGTTTTCATTCAACATGTATTCTGGTTGTATTATATTTTGTTTTATAGTTGCAACAATAACTTATAATACTATATACATACTTTGTAAATGCCAACCTCACTATTCGCTAGGTCATAAAAAAATATAACCGATTAATGGCGGTATTTTATATTTCTGATCTTACATTGTAAGGTCCCGGGTTCGATTCCCGACTGGGTCACCATTTTCCGTTAGGATCTAATTAACGGAATTGCATTTTCGATTCTGTCGATGGAATACAATAACAAGACACACACTTACAGATATGTTACACGCACACATACATATAACACGTCATAGTAGGGTTGGTTGTAAAAGATTGTCATATGACAATAAACCCGCCCATATTTTCACAATAAAGAGTATAAACAAGAAATGATAACCATAATATGTGACGAAATTTTTATTTTCTGTTATTATTATGTATGTCCAAAAAAAAAATATTCAAACTTTTAATGACAAATATATTTTTTTAGTAGGTAACAATTTATCGAGTCACATATAATAACGTTGAGATGTTATACAACATATTTTTTACTAATTTTACATACTACTTGAGTGCTGATAATCGGTCGCGGATCAAGATTGTTTGTTGCCGCTGCGCCCGTATCTCTTCATTTGACTACGATAGTTCGAACGGCGACACCTGCGCTGCTCTGAAAATACCTAAACTAAGCGTGCGGCGAAATTGATAGGGACTCTTAAGGCGACGATGTAGGTAAATTTCGAAAATTACATTTTTTGGCAATTTTTGAACAGTCATACTGAAATAACTGATGATGTTAGCCAACAAAAAAAAATTATCGTAACTCACAGTACCTTTCTTAAGTAGATAGCTATTTCAGATTTTTTTTTAAGTATTGGAAAATTGAGGAAAATAATTAAATCTGGGAGCTATACAGGAAATTTTCATTTTAGAGCATTTTTTGAAACGTGCCTCACACTAAACTGCACGATCAAGAAACTCAAAAAAAATACTACGGCATTTTAACAATAGTTGTAAAGAGGAATGCTTTCGCATAAATTTAAAAAAATAAGTTTTTCTTGTTAAAAAAAATTATATAAAAAGTGTAACTTTCATCCATATTCACTGTTAAATATTACTTATTACTGTGTGTTTTTTTCAAGTTTGTTTTTTTTTACATAAACTATGTACAATAAACTTGTAGTACTGACGATTATTTTTTTCAAATAAAATATCAGTATATTTTAAAAATAATATTTTGCAGAGCCCGTTTATATTATTTTTGTCATACAATGAGATGAGCGCGCTCTTCTCGCGACGACGCGCTGGCATTCAAAATGCCGCAAGCGACATTGGGTCAATATGGTTCTTATGTGGGGATCAATTACTGATTCAAATGGCATAACAGCCAACCTTTTATAATGATATGTTATTGGCTCTTAGAAACGTGGTTCATTTCGGCTTCGAAGGCCGACATATGCGGTTGCGTTCGCGACGCTCTGTTTCATGACTTATTATTACCAAATTGACATTTCGATGGATCGGAGAAGTGAAGTAAAAAAATATCGGTTTTAGATGGCTATTTCACCGTGTAAATGAAAGAGGTTTAAAAACATGATAAATCATATGTTGAAAAATAGAAACAATAATAAGTAAAATAATATTTAATATTAATTTTTTTTTTTTTTAAATTTACAATATTACTTTTTTTTAATAAAAAGTGTTCATTTATTTGATAACAATGTTTCTTTATGTATAAAAACAAAAAAAAAATATACATATCGGTAGGTTTTGAACCTACGACCGGTGTGATCTTATGCGAGTTTAAAACAAGTGCGCCACTTCAGCTTGCTTCCCGCGAGTTAAAATGTGTCATATATAAGGGGACAGTAAATAATGCCAATACATTTGCGTTAGAGCCATATGACAGAGCTATACACCATGTATAAATATAATATACTATTAGGCTACGATTCTGACCGTTCTAATATAGAAAACCGTCAGATAGGCAGAATTGTAATTTAAAAAACAAAACGTAGGTATCTACTTTTTAAAAGCTTTTATTCAACTTGTAATGTCTGTGAAAAAAAAAACTAAAAATGCGAAGAAATATTACATCAGCAGTAGCTTATAATAAATGTCAAAACTTTTCAATTGATGAGAAAATTGATTGCCTGTATAATGACATTTTGAACGCCCCGATAGATGCATTTGGAAACCATGATAAATGTAGAAGTTTTTAAAATTGTTTGTCGGAAAATGAAACACTGGATGCAATGAGTTGTTTGATGGGTGACATTATTTGGGAAAGAATACGTTACATAACTTAAAACGTAGGTAGCAATACATGCAAGAAGCCTAATTCATGATGTAGATAGTAATGTTCTCGAAAGGTTTAACGGCATCATTGCAAAATTTATTGGTGGTAAGAGGACAAATTACATCCAAAAGCAGTCTTACCAAGCGCGATGTAATGCGGCAGTTATATCATTTAATACTAAACAGCCACTCTCAAGATTACATAAAAAATATATAGGCAAAAGTCCCTCTGGCAGGATATCAAAAGTGGAATAAAGAAGACAGAGGCATTTAAGTAAATCCATTCTTTATAAAAGAAATAAAAGCAGAAAGTTTTTTTGAAAAAAAAACAATAATTCGCATTATGGAGAACATTGCAACCAACCCGATGTTCCATCAGAAATATTCGAAAAAAGCAAAGCTCTGTTATTTCAAGAATTGGAAAATAGAAAAATGATCGATTGCGAATTGAAAAACTTACGGTTATTCAAGGTGAAAGCAGCGAGTGGTTGGAATTACGAAGAAAAATGGTAACTGCGTCTAACTTTGGCAAAATTGTCAATAGTTAACAACACACAAAATGCGCCAATTTAGTTAAATCCATGGCTGAAAATGGGATTTGAGCAACGTAGCATCAATTTGCCATGGAAAAGAAAATGAAACAACTGCACTAGAATGAAAAATATGTCTAGAAAAAGTGGAAATTCAGCAATGTGGATTATTCATTGACCCTAAATTTCCATTTTTGGGAGCTTCTCCAGATGGAATATCTGATGATTATATTTTTGAAGTCAAATTTCCCATTACAGCGCATAGAATCTGGTTAACGGAAGCGACAAGAAAAAGAAAAGTGACATTTTGGAAACAGAAAGATGGAAAACTTGAAATCAGCATCAAACATCACTGGTACGTTCAAGTTCAAGGACAGGTCCATATATAATTTCTTTTTATTTATTTATTTTTTATTTTATTTCTGGAAAAATACAGCGCATACAATATACATACGTGTGCATAAATGTAGAAAAAAAAGAAAAACATTACGCCTATAATCGTTTATTACACATTTGGATTTCAGCATATTACACTTAAAAATTAATTATAAAATAAACAAAGTTCATATTAACCCTTGGAGTAAATGGGTATTTTCATGGATGCATCTGTCTCTTTTGCAGGATTTTCGGCGACATCGACCTTAAAGTACTATAACTACGAAACTACTACACCAATCATAAAAAGAACAACTGCACAATGATTGCATTGAAATTTCGAATATAGAATATTGAAATCATTTTGTAAAACAATTAGATAATTATGAATAAATATGAGAACGTCAAAGAAGTGAAAAAAACGCGGAACCAGATCTGGTCGTATCATACTCAACGGATAATTGTTTCAGAACCAGATTTGGTCGTATCATACTCAAGGGGTTAAATATAAAAAATATATAGAAAACCGATGGGAGAGGTAGGGAATTGGAAGTGATTAGGAAGAAGGAGTTAGACGATGGTATGTGTATATGTATATAGATATAAATAAAGATATAGATAGGTCGTATAGTGGATATATAAATACAGATATTTATTGATGTTTATAGGTATTTATAGATATATAATAAATATTTATAGATATTTATAAATATTTGTGGTAGCTACTGATATGTTGTATATATATCCTTCTAGCCGTGTTCGGCCACAGCGACTGCATTGTAGATTCTAGTGACTTCTTTAGTCTTCTCAGAGTCCACTGTTCGGAAGCAGTCAAGTGCGCAGGCTATATTATAGTGCACAGGTGGGCGCGCGACCACGGGTGCACTCTCTCTTCCTCCCTCTTCTGACCCCGATGGAACGGAGACCGTTACGACCAGAGAAAAGTTTGGATGCAGATAAAATAAAATAAATCAATTAATCGCTAACGCAGCAATGACTGTCATTGTTAAATTTTTACTCAATATTGCAGAGCTATTTTTTCGGATTTAGTTCGTTTTTCACACTGTCATTTATGAAATTGGTAGTTATGGCTTGTGGTGATGTTTGAGTTTTTTCTGGAGCTATTGTAGAGATGACCGGTGACTTATTGGTAGTTGTTGTAGTAGGCGGTGATATAGAAGATGCATTATTGGATTTATCCTGGTTTTCTGATGATCTCGTGTTGTTGCTCATGGGGCTGTGTTGAATACAGCATACAGTCTCTTGTTCCGACATTATACAAAATTGTGATAGTTTCCCTTTTGTCAAATCCCCCTCAGTTTTTGGACAATTTTTCGCCGGTAGACATACTCCTAAAACGCCATTTATTTCACATGACTCTTCACGGCAGTGTATATGCCAGGTCCCTTGGCACTTCCGCAAGGGCTCTTTCCAATACTGGTAACGGTGATTATGTTGAAAAGGCATTGGTTGTCAGCTATCGCCACTTGCAGAGGTCCACCACTATCGCCTCCACAAGAGTCTCGTAATCCTTCTAAGCTGCCAGCGCACAATTGATCGTCCTTATACCTTGCGGTAACCTCCTTCTGAGAGTCTTTGCATATAGTCTTCGAAAGGTGGCTGGTCAATCAAATCCACCACCACCTTCAGTAAGTCCTCCGATGTATCTTCAGCAAAGTCGATCTGCCTTCAGCCAGTAACTACAGCTCGCTTGTTTTCGATGGTCGACTTTTCCATAGACACGCTGGTCGAATATTTAAAGTGAACAGCTCAGACCGATCAGATCCTTCGGGACGCGTCCCGTGTTAACCGCGAGTTAATCCAGACTATAGAATTGCACTATAATCACTAAAATTTATTATTTAATTATTATTTAGAGGGGAGAAAATTTTAAAATATGTTGACACTTAGAATTTAAATTTCGAATTTTATTTTGTTGTATAGAAAGTATATAACTAATTACTATAGGTATTAACAAGCTCGTTAGGTGCAATTGATTTGAATAATTCTTTAACGAACGTCGGTTGGTTGAGGTTGAAAATGTCGATGGTGGAGAAACAAGAGTCGTACGTGCATATCAGCCCATAAGCGATGGAATGTTTCCCGTAGTTGGTATTGGCACGAGATACCTCAAACGTGCGTGAATTGCGAATTAATCGCTGAGGAACGAAAAAACGTAAGTTTTCAACAAGGTATGAACTATCTGTGGTATTGTGGATAACTTTAAAGAAAGTGTGCTGGAAAGAAACTGTAACTGGAACGATACATATAACTGGAAAGGAAGTGTGCCTATTTACATTTTGGTCTGGTAAAAACGATCTCCTCAAAACCGAATATATACAGACGAATGATTTGATTTGGACAAATGTCATGGAAAAAACTTGTTTGTTTTTATATGGACTGTGTATTACCTGAAATTATCGATCCAGGAGTATGAAGGAATATGGATTTAAGGGAGCCTGAATACACTTTGAAAGAAGCAAATAAAAGAAACGACACGATAAAACGAAAGAAATCGGTTCCTCTCCCTTGTCCAACGCTTAAGCGGTAGTTAGTTTTCAGTGATTCCATCACAAAGTGAGCAAAGAACTCACAGAGAATGTACTTGCCAATAACACTCCAAAGCAAAGCACAAGCAATATAGAGCCACCGAAAAGTACACGATATTCCAAATCTGTGCTGAGTACAGATCTAATTAATAATGATGAACAGGCTTTTGAAAATGTATTATCATTTGATGAATTTTAATTACAAAAGTCGGCGCACCACTACAAAGCGACACTGTCAAGGCTACAAAAAGGAAGTCTCAAATGTACTGCGCAATTTTAAATGTATTTATTCGTCTCTTTACATTTAATATGTATGTATCTACTCAGAAATAACAGACTACTTTGCCAACCAGAAATGTCTTCATGATTTTTTGTCTTAATGATTTTATATTTTAATTAATAATTATTTATTTTTAATGATGTGTATTTCTTTAAAGTTTACAATGATGTGCTTACAGTATCTAAAAATAAATTATATTACTTTTTAATTAAATAATTTTTTAATGATAATGTACAAGGCGATGGGTGTCGTTATGTCCTCCTCAAAGAACTATTATACCGCGAATAAATAGTTCGATACACAATGTTGTTTTTTAATTCGATTCTAAATGTTTTTTCTGCCAAAAAATACTATCAAAAACTGTCACTACAACTATCAAAAAAATACTAAAGCTGTATCTCACGGAACATGAATTGCGATTTATGTCATTTAAAAGCCCTTGGAAAACTGTATCCAAAACAGTTAACGGCATTTCTCCAATTGTCATCTATCACCATTTAAAATAATTTTAAAATGTCGAAAATTAATTAGTGACAGGTGACTCTTCTTAATACAGTTTTTCAGGGGATTTCAAATGACATATCGCAAATGAAATTCTGTAAGATATGGCTTCTGTCAATTTTTGACAGTGATAGTTTGGTTTAACAGTTGACAGCCAAAATCTAATGGGCGCATTCCAGGGTGATACTATCCCTATGTTCCAAATTTCAACTCAATCGGTTCAACGGCTCGGCAGTTATCGTGAGAGATTACATACAGGCAAACAGACATACATTTCTCTGAAAATGGTCTTAATCATCTTGGTGGACCTCAAAATGGACATCTCTATCGTTATCTAAACATTTTTTTCCGCACGATCACAACACCTTCCCTACCAGTGGCAGCCGGGAAAGTAATATAATGTTCAAGTTTAGATGATGATAAAGCGTAGCCTTCTTCACCAGCGTAGGTACATGACACTTGCATAATCCCAAAATATAAATCCCATTGCAATAGTGTATACCTAGTGTGTTTAGTCCAGACATCGATAGCGAGTGAATATCGCTGCGAGATGAGTCAACATAATAAACACCTGCCCCGTCGCGAGGGGAGGGGGTAAGTAGGCGGGGCTTAAAAACTCAGATACGGTTTATTTTTTAAGTAGTACGTCGCCTTAATTTGTATTTGTGGTCTTTTGGGATATTTGATTCCCATGGAACAGTTAATTCTACGATAAGGGCCATCTTCTGAGATAGAGAGTAAAGAGTTATATCTGGACGGAGGGCTGTGCATCCGAGACTTTTAGGGAATTTATACTGCTAGAGACGATTTAATTCTACAATAATACCTTCTTTATTCTTACGAGTAACCTTTTATGTTTTGATTATTAATAGAAGAATTTGACCATTAATGAAGAGTTCAATCATATCACGGCCAAATGTAAATGTAATACAACTGTCTATACAACTATGTATTAGTTTTAAGGACAATAAATTATTTGATTTGATTTGATTTGAGACCGAATCGCCCTCTAGAATCAAATCTGTAGCTTTCTCGATTATTGGGAAAGGTTTTGTAGTGAAATGTTTTTTGCCTTTAGAGCCATCCCGCACAAACTGTATTAGGGGTTTCGAGGGTACTGTCGAACCCTTGTTGGCACAAGCCACTGAGAGGCTAATTACCTCGCGAATAACAGCAAAGACTTTGTCGTGGCGGTAAGTATACCGTCCTTGATAGGTCACCTTGCAGCCAGCTAGAATATGTCTTGCTGTGCAAGGGGTATTGCTACAAAAGGGACATGAACTAACGTCAGCATAGCTCCAAATAGCGAGGTTACTGGGGTCTGGAAGTGTATGCTAAAAGGCATTTAAATAAAATTTCAGCATCTCTGGCTTCCAGTCGTACAACATTACTTTCCAGTGCATTGGAGGAGGAATGCAAAAGTCTCCGATTGTTATGCAATTATTCTGGCATTGAAGGCCAATAGCGTAAGCCATACTATTGCTGTCTAAATATCCCCTCAGGAGAGACTTCTTCAAGTCCACATCGCTCATGATTGTATTGCCATTGCCGTTTTGGCTGATTTCAGCAAGGAACTTTTTGTGGAAGTCTATGCGGGCTTGTAGATCATTTGACTCACTACGGCCACTTTTATTTATTTATTTTTTTTTTTTTGCCTTGGACTCGCCCGCATGGGCACAAAATTTGCATCCTATGACCCCAAATTGGTCTATAAGGGCTCTAATATCTCCCTTATAGACCCAAACAATCATTTCAAATTTCTCGGCAGAAAAATCACCCATCAGGGAAAAGACGTCTCGGGCGATCATGTTATAGAGCATTTCAAAAGTTGCCTGGCGTAAATAGATGCCTTGCTAATTTCTGGCCCTCGTAAGGCCTGAATCTATGACAATTATCTAACGTCACATTTGTCATGGCCCTTTCTTATTTACGATTTTACCAAAACCCAACTGTCCCGTCTAGATGCGCTGGTGACAGCTAGTTTAAAATCCTGGCTGTCCTTAGCCAAACCAGCTGACCCCTCGACTCTCTTCAGGTCCAAACAAAATTTTGGGCTAGCGCTTAAACTGCCCTCTCTGCTCTACGCCAACTCCAGAATAACCAAAAATTCGATTCTGTGCAATTCCAAAGATCCGGCAATATCGAAGCACGTAATAAGTGGCCGTAGTGATTCAAATGATCTACAAGCCCGCGTAGACTTCCACAAACAGTTCCTTACTGGAATCAGCCAGAATGGCACTGGTCTGGGGTATGGCAGTACAACCACGAGCGACGTGGACTTGAAGAAGTCTCTTTTGCGGGGAGATTACGACAGCAAGAGTATGGCTCATGCTATTGGCCTTCAATGCCAGAATGATTGGACAACAATTGGGAACTTTTGCATTCCGCCTCCAATGCACTGGAAGGTAATGCTCTATGACTGGACGCCAGAGATGCTGAAATTTTATTTGAATGCCTTTCAGCATACACTTCCAGACCCCAGTAACCTCGCTCGTTGGAGCTTTGCCGAGGATAGTTCTTGTCCCCTCTGTAGCAATACCCCTTGCACAGCTAGACACATTCTAGCTGGCTGCAAAGTGGCCTTAGATCAAGGACGGTACACTTACCGCCATGACAAAGTTCTCGCTGTTATTCGCGAGGTAATTAGTCTCTCAGTGGCTCGTGCCAACAAGGGTTTGACAGTATCCTCCAAACCCAAAATACAGTTTGTGCGGGATGGCTCTAAAGGAAAAAAACATTTAACTACAAAACCTTTCTCAATAATCGAGAAAGCTACAGATTGGATTCTGGAGGTTGATTCGGTCTCTAAGCAGTATAAATCCCTGAAAGTCTCGGATGCACAGCCCTCCGTCCAGATATAACTCTTTACTCTCTATCTCGGAAGGTGGCTCTTATTGTAGAATTAACTGTTCCATGGGAATCAAATATCCCAAAAGACCACGAGTACAAATTAAATAAATACCATGATCTCGCAAATGCCGTAACCCGGAACGGCTTCACTGTTCACCTTCACGCGGTGGAAGTTGGCGCTCGTGGCCTGCCAGCTAAATCTCTATTTCACCTCTTTAAAGATCTTGGCCTTTCCAGAAAAATAATCAACTCTTTCTTAGAAAAATTATCTAAAACTGCGATTTGCGCATCTCAAATTCTATGGCTTCGAAGGGGGAGTGAATGGGTGGCAAGGTGAACGCTCACTTGTGGCAAGACAGCTGTCCTAAACCTACCACAGCCGGTTCGTAAGTCCGGAATCCACTGCTCACCCCCCAGAAGTGTAAAAAATTGTATTATGAGGGGCCCGACTCCGGTCGGTGAATTCCATGGCAGCTCCGTTTGTATTTATTTATTTATTTATTTATTATTGTAAGATATAATTACTATAAAACATTGATTTGCTTACAAAAATAGCAGGAACCGAATGGCAAAACCTTAACCTTTTGCTTATTTGATTCTGTCACCCAACTGGGACTAGCCCGTTCTAGGGTGGACAGGACTCTAATATTACAATCAAGTTTACTTGATTGCTTGATTGCTTACAGATGCACAAGTTTTAGTAAAAAGCTAATAACACGGCGCTACAAGCTAATAAATTGCCCTAAAATGTGGTCTCCAAAAAAAAAAAATAATAAAAAACATTAAAAGATAATATAATAAATAAAATGCAATTCCATTATATAATCGGCAATAATATAAAATTCGATTAAATCATATAAATAAAATTATAGGTGAGAAAAGAAAGAAACAGTCATTAATATTTAATATATGTTAAGTAATAAAGGTATAATAAAGGTATAATAAATTATTATGTGCTTCGATATTGCCAGATCCTTGGAGTTGCTTAAAATCGAATTTTTGGTTATTCTGGAGTTGGCGTAGAGCAGAGAGGGCAGTTTTAGAGCTAGCCCAAAATTGTGTTTGGACCTGAAGAGAGTCGAGGGGTCAGCTGGTTTGGCTAAGGACAACCAGGATTTTAAACTAGCTGTCACCAGTGCATCCAGACGAGACAGTTGGGTTTTGGTGAAATCGTAAATAAGAAAGGGCCATGACAAATGTGAAGTTATAGATCCAAGTCTTACGAGGGCCAGAAATAAGCAAGGCATCTATCTTTGCCAGACAACTACTGAAATGTTCTATAACATGATCGCCAGAGAGGTCTTTTCCTGGACAGGTGATTTTCCTGCCAAGGAATTTGAAATGTTATTGGTGTATGAAATAGTATTTTTTTAAATATGGCGGATTTGAAATATTATTTGCATCGCTTGTATATGAGATATTCTAACTAAAATTTAACTGCAATATTCCAAGATTAAAGTTTTACTGGCGGGCCCTCTGGTGGACCGATTTCAACTAAAATCTTTTTAACTTTTGCCATGACCAATGATGCCTTCATGCCAAATTTCTGCTCAATCAGATTAAGCGTTTGGGCTCTATCGTAGAAGAGTATACACACACTCACACACATACACACACAGTAAGAGAGAGAGAGAGAGAGAGAGAGAGAGAGAGAGAGAGAGAGAGAGAGAGAGAGAGAGAGAGAGAGAGAGAGAGAGAGAGAGAGAGAGATCGTTAGTTTTCCTGGGCTATTTCCCGCACTTGGCCTCTTGATTGGGCCGTTGTGCGTGGCTCATGTTTCTATTTATGTTACTCCAGCCAACCCAGGCTGTCCCAGAAGGTTAGCAGCCTGTTTAGGTTGCTATAGGCCTCTGGGACAGATGCTGGAGATTGTAGTATTCTTGCCCGTTGCTCTGCCACGCTCCTGCATTCCATGAGCACATGCTGTGGCGTTTCTTCTTCCTCCATGCATCCTCTGCATAGAGGGCTGTCTGTCACACCTATGGTAAACAGGTGTTTGTTTAGGGGACAGTGGCCTCTCATAGTACCTATGACTTTACGGATTTTGTCCCTTTTTAATCTGGTGAGGTTGCGGGCAAGTTTTTTAGACGCTTCCGGAACAGCGTTCTTTGTTTGCCTGCATCCTGCGTTTTTTTCCATTCTATAATGTGCGTTTCGATGGTGTTCCTGCGTAGCCATGTTTTTATTTGGGCCTGTGGTATGGGCATCAAGGGTTCCGGTCCATATACGATTTTCTTTGATCTCTTTCTGGCCAGTTCGTCTGCCGCGTCGTTGCCCAGTGAGTCGCTGTGCACTTTAATCCATTGCAGGGTCACTCTATTTGACCTTGCAATGGATTGAAGCGCATTGTGGCATTCCAGTACATGGACAGAGGTTATAGTATTTTTTGCTAGCGCTTGTAGCACGGAGGCACTGCCGGAGACAAATTGAGAGAGAGACATATACACACAGACTCCTAGGCAGGCTTCTGTCTGGAAGTGGTGTTAATCGTCTTTGGGGTTGTTGGGAGAAAAATGTGGAAGAGTACACTAGTACTGGGAGAGTGTGGAGTATGAAGCGACGGTCGGGGGCGGCGTAATCCTCCCGCTTCCCCAGCCCCCGATTCCTCGAAGCTTGCGCGCTGACTGTGGCTCTGTTTAGTTCCAAAATGAAATAAAATAAATCAGTCACTCCATTGTTTTCGCAGGATCTCCGACACAAGATATCGATAATACCCCAAGAGCCCGTATTATTTTCGGCGAGTTTGCGATACAATTTGGATCCCTTTGGGAAGCACTCGGACGATGCGATATGGAACGCGCTCGAAGATGTAAGTTTCATTAATAACTTGGTAGCTAATGGTTCTCGCACAGTTAGGTCACTAAAACCCACCTTGTTTCTTGGGGTCGGCTCAACTCACGTTTTAGCTCCTATCCAGTGGCCTCCTCGAAGAGGGTCTACCCCGGAAAGGACTCGTTCGCCTGCCTCTCAATGCATGCATGATAAATCAGTGTTCTTTCGGGCGCTCCTAGGCGGTTTGCGAACCGTGCGAGCCAAATTAAGACTGTGGACTCCGGTGCTGAGTCAGCCACGAAGACCTATTTGTTCAGGGTCGGTCACTCACGGGTCAACACCAATCCGGCCGCATCCACGCATGAAGCGTGAGCCCGGGTAGGACTCTGGCCTTAGGGCTGGTTTCCCCCAGAAGTCAATCTTCTGGTGCTCCTGGACTGTCCGCGCACCGTGCGGCGTAGGTAATCCAATCGATTGTGCATTCTGACTGACAGTCGGGGGAGTCTTGAAACAGTACTTTTTCCTATAAAGCGGGGGTGGTTACCGACCTTACGGCGACTGCTCTTGAACGACCATCGGTTACCCGATCCTGGGTGAACAGCCGGGCAAAGGATGCCGTGGTCCGCGATAGATTCGGTTTACACCGTATCACCGCTTCATAAGGGAGAGGACCGCGCAAGCGACCTCGAACTCGTAACCAGTCGAGAGACCGGAGTAATCTGGTCGCAACTGGAAGTAAGGGTGTGAGTGTCATCCCGCTGGGTAACATACCTAGCTATCTCGCGGATAAGGCGTTGGTTGGCCTCTTACGGGCATGCGGTGGGACTTGACGGTGGACTGTTTTTGTCGTAAGTCTTCTGCGCTCACCTCACGGGGGGAACGATCATTAAAACTTCCTGAGGTGACGGGTTCGCCCGTTGTAGTTGACAGCTCTAGTTGTTTCCTAAGCAGCGGTGGTAGATGTTGACCTGATGTCAGCTGCAGTTTAAAACGTCCAATTGGCCACCTGATTCCAAGTGAAGAGACGGGCAAAGGACGCCACGAGCCGCCCAGTACCCCACGAGCTGTTTCACTGAATAAGAACCTCCGATCCCAACTGTTAAAGCTGCAAGTAGAGTTCACGGCGGTCCTTCCTGGTTAGTTTCTCTTCGAGTAGGCTAGTGGATGGGAGTAGAACCGTGCGTTAAACCGACCTAAGGAAATACTGTCAAGCTACCAATCGGGGTCCAAGCTGCATGGACCCGTTAACTCTTCTTTTGACCCAGAAAATAATTCTTATTCTGTGTATAATGTTCAACAGGTAGAGTTGAAGTCTTCAATAGATTCACTGTCTCATCCGGTCCAAGAGGGCGGTAGCAACTTCAGCGCTGGACAAAGGCAGCTGCTCTGTCTGGCAAGAGCAGCCCTCAACCATAATAAGATACTCGTGCTCGACGAAGCCACCGCCAATGTGGATCCAACGTGAGTAAGGGAAGGTCAGGTAACCCTGCGCATCGGGTAGTAGGTACAACGACCACTTTTGGCGAGTGAAAAGCGAGAATCTTTTCAAACGCTACACAAAAGTTGGACGGTGTTATGAAGGAAACATCCAACCCCAAAATGGAAGTTTTGAGATAAATGAGTTTGAATGTTTTCAGATTTTTTATTTTGTTTTATTTTGTATGTTTTATATTACATCTAATGTGGTTATATGTAGGAAAATATATATTTTTTGGTTTGTTAAGTCTGTCTATTTCCTTTTTTTCTATGTCTTTCAGAAAGAGAAATATGTGGGATAGTAGTTTTAAAATAAATCAACACAAACACAGTCAATGTGGATTGGATGTTTTATTATAAAAATTAAAATTACTTCGTTACATATTTTTATAATAATGTTGGCTTCGGGATTTCAAAATTTACTCGTTTTGTTCAATTTCAAATTCCATTACACTATTAAATCCGTCAATATCCTCATTTATATCAGAGGAACAATTTAAGTTAAGATAAAAATCATTGGCGTCAGCAGGAATAAGATAGAGCATGCTGATCAAATCGTCTAATTTGGCTTGAGGTATTGGCTTGCCGGCAGGCCAAAGCTGCGTCAATAATGTAATAAAATGTGTGCCATCCTCAGAAGTATCTTCACTCCTTATGGGCCGACGCTGCGTCGTACGTATGAATGCAGATTGATTTGTTTTGCCACTTCATCGAAACTATTCTTCACATAGAGATGGTATGGATCTTCAAATTTAATCTGAATTTCTCTGATACGGAACCAGTTGAGCTTGTTTTTGTTCACATCAGATTTCCGATTTACGATATCTTTTTCTAGTAAATTCGGAGCTGTAGAATTCTTCCCTGGACATTACCTCAACGACAAGTTGATTTTTCTTGCGGCAACTTTTTATGACGTTCAAGTAATCAATTGGTGTATGGAGCCGCTGTTGGTGTTTGAGAGCACATTCTATGTCTCCAAAATCCTTGTCATTAGGAAGGAAACTATGACCTGAAACCAGGAACCGAATCGTAATGGCTTTTAATGAAGGGTGTGATTGCAACAAAGCTTTCAGCACCATAGTTAACTTAATGTTGCGATTCTGCCCTCCGCAAGAATCGCACCATAAAATTAGATTATTAATGTTTAAATCAATGCTCTTTTCGATGTATTTTACGAGAGCAGAACCTATATCTTGTGAACCTTTACCAGCCTTGCCCTCTAACCAAGTGTAACAGTGACCTTTTTTTGATTTTCCGCTATAAATACCGAGATGATATAACCACAGCTGTCGCTTTTAGTACACAATGTTCGTAAGTATTTTTGGCAGAGTTTTTTGCATGTCAAAAGTAAGACATTCAGTGTCAGATTCAGTTTGTGCTAACAATAAATCTTTTTTGAGCAGATCTCAAGTTTCTGTTGCTAATCTCTGATGGTCGTCTCTATTCTGAATTATCTCACTTTTCTTTTCTTCATCGGTTTCGTGTCAATTTTAACTTTAAAAGTATCACATGCGTTACACGTATCTTTTTTCATGGTCTGAAATCCCAAGTTAAACTTAGTGTAAAATATATTTTTGTAGAAACTCAAACTAGCTGGAGTTTCATGTTGTTGTGAGTAGAGCTCATATAATCTTTAAAACATGGATTGAAGTCATGGCGTCACATGGATTTCTTTAAAATATTAAGCATTTTAGTAATCATATGCATTTATTGAATTAGCATGAAATGTTCAAACCACATGGATGGTTTCATATTATAAAGATGAATTGCAATCTCTACACAGTTTACATAAACACCCAACCCACTTGAATGTTTTTAAAATTTTTAATAAAATTATTCGCCTATAAATTATCTTTTTATAAAAACTGACTAACCCACATGGATGCTTTTACAATATCATAAAATCTAATATCCAAACTTTTCTAAATACATTCAACCCACTTGGATGTTTCTTTAAAATTGAATTTCATAGTTTGCAAAAAAATATCCTTCTCTTATAAACAATTCAACCCACATGGATGCTTTAAAAATAATGATATTATTTTAACAGGCTACCAGAAAGTTTAAAAACTATTCAAGTGGAAAGCTTATTCAAAAAGTTACTTAAAGAATTCTTATTAGACAAAGCTTTTTACTCGATCGATGAGTTTGTTAATTTTAAATAATTTTTCAAATTTTTTGGTCATTTTTTTGACAATTTTAAGTAGCATTTTTTAATTATTCTGACTTTTTCTGATTTTAATAATTTAAATGTACCTAAATATTAAGTTTCTACAATCTGTTAAGATTTTTTTGGAAATAAATTGAAATTGAAATTGAAAAATTGATATCATATAACCAAGAACACAATTAAGTGGTATAGATGCTTCTTAAAATTGATAATTACTGCCGTTTAAGGAATGTTTCAAATTTTTATTGAAACCATTCATGTGGTATGGAAGTTTTTGAAGCTTAAATTTTGCGTCATAAAGCAAATTATGGAATACTAATAAACGATTTTCTAAGGAATGGGTTGCTATTAGAGGTTGGATGTCTTCAACAAATCGAAGACTATCGCGGTTGTTTGACATTATAAATAGGATAGAAAACGAATTTACCGCGTGAAATTTGTAGGACCCGACGTTTCGGTGACGTTGCAGCCGCCGTTTACCCTAGACAACGGCGGCTGCAACGTCACCGAAACGTCGGGTCCTACAAATTTCACGCGGTAAATTCGTTTTCTATCCTATTTATAAGTCTTCAACAAAAATGTAGAGTAATTTATTTTGGATTGACTAGTGTGTCTACCTCAAATACCTAAATGTGTGGGTTGGATGTTTCCTTCATAACACCGTCCAGTTAATAGTACGAGGTCTGTCCATTAAATACGCGAACTGCTTTGCTCGGGTGGCCTTGAGTAGAAGTTGAGAGAGCAATGGCTACTTTTTGGCAGGGTGAGCCACTGAAGCATCAGTAATCACCAAGCCATCGAGGCAAGCATACCGCTCGAACCGGGATTTTTCGTTTGTGACGTGTGTTGTCGACAATGTAGATTAAAAGTCGAACAATGAGCCAACTTTAAATTTCTGGTGAAACTTAGGAAATATTTTCTGAAAATTCATGTAATGTTATGAATTTTCAGTATGTAATGTTAAAGTCTGTATGGAGTATCTGATAAAGTATGGAGATAAGACACTGAAGAAAACTACCATTTTTAAGGTGGATCAAGCGTTTTAGTGAGGGCCGTGATGACTGAAAGAACGTTGCAATTTAAGTCCAGGACGACCGTCGACTTTCTGTGTTGATGAAAACATTAAACATGTGCGGTCTCTTGTGCTTTCCGATCGTCGATTAAATGTTCGAATATTTGCTGATGAACTAAATTTTGTAAAATCTGTGCACACAATTTTACCAAAACATTTGGAGTTCAGAAAATTGTGTGCAAATATTGTCCCTAAGTTGCAGATATTCTTTATTCTTTATTGAGAAATAACACAGTATTGCAGTAGCAATATTTAAAAAAATATACAGATTTACAACAGATAAAACCGGTTACGGATTTCAACAAAATTACATAAATTACGTTTAAAAAAACTACTTAATTACGCTTCGAAGGGGGGGTGAATGGGTGGTAAGGTGAACGCTCACATGTGGCAAGACAGCTGTCCTAAACCTACCACAGCCGGTTCGTAAGTCCGGAATCCACTGCTCACCCCCCAGAAGTGTAAAAAAAATAGTATTATGATGGGCCCGACTTCGGTCGGTGAATTCCATGGCTGCTCCGTTTGTATTTTATTTTATTTACTAATGTACCTTCACTTTTAGTACTACACAAGAGTCTAGTATTAAGGGTGTGTGAGTGTATATGTTTGTGGGAGTGTGTTGAGGGTGTGGGTGTGGATTGTGAGCGTATATGATATTAGTAATGGCGTATATAAAATATAATAATAATAATCTAATAAAATATCAATATCAATCAAATAAAATATAATAATAATAATCAATAAAAATAGCAAATTTTTATACGAATAGTTTATTGTATAGGTTAGGGTTTGATTTACTGCGTTGATTATGGAATTACTAAATATATCAATACCATTTAAATGGGTATTATAAAGCTCACAGCAGCGTGTGAGTACCTACTCCATTCCTTGATGCATTAGCTTTAAAACGCGGCAATCGAAACAGGTCAAATTATCGTATGGTCCTCATTGGGGCGTTAATATTGATCGCTCCCACCAGGTCAGAGCAATGGAATATACCATTCATTATTTTATAGAGGCACAGAGCATCATTCAAGTTGCGCCGATAAGATAGCGAATTTATTTTAAATAGTAAGGCCGCCTCATTAGTAGTATTACAATTACAATAACTTTTCGATTCGATATTCAGCACTGATTGTCAGCCAGTTTCTGACCCGTACAGGGCCGCATTTAGGGGAGGGCATCCGGGGCTACAGCCCCGGGGCCTCCACAAAAGAGGGGCCCCCACAATAGGGACTTCGGGGGAAAAAATCTTTCAAATTCCGACGAGTAAACTAGTAAACATTAGTAAACAACTTTTCCTTTGATATGTGTTTTCACTGTTTTACCTTTACCTACAATACTTTGTTCAAACATGATTATATTGTTATTTAATAATTAAAAAAACGATTCATCTATATTTGTTGACTCCAATCGGAAACAATGGAATGTTAAAATTTGTCTCAACCGTTATCTTTCTTCCTCAACAAGGGGGCCTCCTCTTAGAGCAACGAGGGGGCCTCCACTTGGGGCAACAAGGGGGCCTCCACTCCTTTGTTGCCCCAAGGCCTCCAGACCTCTAAATCCGGCACTGGACCCGTAATGCGATTACGGTGATTTATCACCAGATTTAGCCCCGAGCGATTTAGCCTCATGCCAGATTTAGCCCTATTCACCAGTTTTAGCCCCTGCGAATTCTCTTTGTTCCCGAAATGCAAAAAAGTCATGCGAGGGCAGCACCGGGGCGACGTGGAGATGATAAAACAAGAAACAACAAAGCAGCTTAAGAGCTTGACTCCTAAAGACATCCAGGAATGTTTTTATCAATGAAAACGTGGAACAAATGGGGAGTATGTTGAAGGGGGATAAGATTGATCTGCCCTAATTTATGGAAAACAAAAATTTTAAAAATCAGTTCGCGTATTTATTGGGCATACCTCGTAAAAACACATTTTTTTAAAACATCCTATATTAAAATGCTCTATCTCGAGCTAACCCTGAGTGCAGCAGCCATGTTACATTGGAACTTGGTCCTCGGGTTTCACTTAGAGAAAAATTCAAAGAGATAAATATTCTTAATGTTGCATCACAATATATATACGAAAATCTGTTGTATGTCCACAAGAATGTTGACAAGTTTAAAAAAAAAGCGACAGTCACATACTAGACATAAGCATAACCTTGTTGTACGTGCTACTCATCTCCACAAAATAAGCAATTCTTTTTTGGGACAATGTATACGCTTCTATAACAAACTTCCTCATACTATTAGAGAACTGTCTGTAAATAAGTGTAAAGCTACCATCAAAGCAAAATTGTATAAAAAAGCATACTATACAATATCTGATTATGTAAATGACAAAACGGCTTGGGAGTAAGGCTTAGACGCATCATAAGAACATACATTAAAAATAATATTTAATTGTGTCTATATGAATAAAGAAAATTTTGATTTTGATTTTCACTTAGAACGGGCTATCTTAATTGAATGTTATACCAAATTTCGTGTTTGTGCTGTTGACCGTTGAGGAGTCACCTCGTTGGAAGCCAACCCTGGGTGCAGCAGTGAAACTTAGATTATGCTATCATAATTGAATGCGTATACAAAATTTCGTTTCTGTGATGTTGACCGTTGAGGAGTTCCATCATCGGGAGCCAACTCTGGGTGCAGCAGCTATGTCATGGTTAAAGTTAGAACGGGCTATTATAATTGAATGCGTATTCAAAAATGTATGTCTGTGCTGTTTACCGTCGAAGAGTATCCTCGTCGGGATCCGAACCTGGGTGTAAAATCAAGGGAGTTAATGGGCTGTTCAGGGTTGGTCACACTCAAGAGTCAACATCCATCCGACGGCCTCCATGCATGAAGTGCGAGCCTGGGTAGGACTCTGGGCTTAGGGTTAGTTTCCCCTAGGAATCAACCTTCTGGCGCCCCTGGACGGTCTGCGCACCGTGCGGCGTAAGCCAATCGATTCCGCACTCTGACTAACAGTCGGGGGAGTCTGGAAGAGGTACTGTTTCCTATAGAGCGGGGCTGGTTGCGGACCTTATGGCGACTACTCTTGAAACGACCATCGGCTACCCAATCCTGGGTGAACAGCCGGGCAAAGGATGCCGTGGTGCAAGATAGATTCGGTTTACACCGTTTCACCGCTTCGTAAGGGAGAGAACCGCGCAAGCGACCTCGAACTCGTAACCAATCGAGAGATCGGAGTAATCTGGTCGCAATTGGAAGTAAGGGCGTGAGTGTAACCCCGCTGGGTAACACTCCTGGCTATCTCGCGGTTAAAGCGTTGGCCTCTTACGGGTTTATGGCGGAGCTAGACGGTGACTGTTTTGTCCAAGTCTTCTGCTCTCACTCCAGAGAGAATATTTTGATAACATTATACAATCTTTATTATAAACTCCTCTGCCAGAAATTAAGATTGAAGTTTCTTCTTTCATTTCATTGGGCATATGGAGGTTTTTTTATTTTTATATCGATTTAATGGCTCGTTGATAACAAACTCAGCCAATTGTATCATATTTTAAATGTTGGTAGCATTCGAAATTTGAATTATTTCGTAATGTCACTTTCATTTAGAAAACGGCTTTGCCGAAGTGATCAATAATTTATTTTTTTCTTTTTTCGCTTAATTCGTCTCAATTGAAGGCATTTTGTGTTGCATTAGGATAAGCCCTATTTATGAGATATATGGATGAATAGTGATCGTTAGTCGACTGCAAAAGGACCTTTAAACTTACATTGCACCGTCGAAAGTCGTGCACATCCGTAAGTATATCTCATTCAAACATAAGCATTTCCCAATACAAGCTGGGATTTCCTTCCCTACTTTTTAAGTAGCTTTTACTATATATATATATATATGTATATATATATATATATATATATATATATATATATATATATATATATATATATATATATATATATATATATATATATATATATATATATATATATATATATATATATATATATATATATATATATATATATATATATATATATATATATATATATATATATATATATATATATATATATATATATATATATATATATATATATATATATATATATATATATATATATATATATATATATATATATATATATATATATATATATATATATTTGTATGCAAAATTGAAGTTCTAACTATTTTTTAAACATTAAAGATTAAAAGAAATAATCTATATTGATTTCTTTGTTCATGAAAACAAATATTTAGCAACTGAACTTTGACCGCGTTTTTCTCAAAATGTCTTTTTTCAAGTTACTGTGTTTTCATTTACGACGGCAGCACTATGGAAGCGATTTTGAAGACGTATTCTTGTCAAAATTGATTATTTTTTTCTGGGTCTCCCCTACTTGTACGTATCTTGATCTATCACAGCCTTCCAAATGACTTTTTCTATCGTTACAGAACTGATGGGCTGATACAAAAGACGATACGAAGCCGCTTTGCGTCTTGCACTGTACTGACTGTGGCGCATCGGCTACATACCGTGGCAGACTCAGATCGAGTTCTCGTTATGGACTTTGGTAAGCAATCGTGAAACAAGAACAATAACTAAACACGACTGCCATTACAAAACGGGAGTTAATGGGCCCTTGCTGAGTTGGCCACGAAGACCCATTCTGTTCAGGGTTGGTCACACTCACGGGTCAACACCTATACGAGGGCCTCCACGCATGAAGTGCGAACCTGGGTAGGACTCTGCCTTATGGTCAGTTTCCCTTAGGAATCAACCTTCTGGCGCTCCTGGACGGTCTGCGCACCTTGCGGCGTAAGCCAATCGACTGTGCTCTCTGACTAACAACTTGGGTTGTCAACTACAGCGGGCGAGCCCGTCACCACAGGAAGTTTTAACGATTAGTCGTTCTATCTCCCTGGACTATGTTCTATCTTCTTGGGCCACAAGATCCATTTTGTTCTCGGATCGGTTTAACTCACGATTCAGAAGCATCCCGGCGCCACATAGGCGGTTAACGCACCGGTCGACAAAGCCAATCGGTTGTGCATTCTGACTAATTGCTGAAGGGGTCTGGAGACTATGTAAATACACTGTCTCCTAAGCAGTGGGGGTGGATGTTGACCTGTTGTCATGCCACTCTTGAAATGACCTTGGGCCACTCGATCCCGCGTGGCACTACGGGCAAAGAACGCCCAGGTCCGCGATAAATTCAAACTAAATTACCGCTGCAATACAACAGGTAGAGGTCGCGTAAGCGACTTCGGTACCGTAACCAGTCGGGAGGGCGGAGGTATCTTGAAGGTTAATTCCAGACGGAGATATCCTGCCAAAACTGGTAGTTAGGGGGTGAGGCTGCCCGCTGTAACCTTTCCCGGTGCCTCGCCGTAAGGCGTCGGTCGCTAACAGCTTGCTGGTGAACTAGACAGTAGATTGTCTTGTCCCCATGTCATCTACGCTCATCCCTTGGCTGAAAGAACGATCTATATCGTTATACCAGCCTGAAGTGATGGGTTCGCCCGTTGCAGTCGACACCGCCCTACTGCTGTTACAAAAAGTAAATGATTGTATTTAAAACTATATAACCCTGTGAATTTCGTACCACCTAAAATTGATTTGAGTGTAACTCTTCATAAGCGTTTATTAATCCTAATCAACCTTCCAAATCCAATTCATTGAAATCTATAATATAGCCAAATCATGTACGGTTTGAGTTTCGTTTGGTAATTAAATGAAGTTCGTTTGTAATTAAATTCAATGTTATTTAATTTACATCATGAAATATAAATGCACTTCACATTCAACATAAAACATTCTGGTAAACTATGTTTTTCGTTTTGTTTTCCAGCGCGTAAATAAACAAAAATGATGGCTTTTTCGACCGATGGCTTGGCGAACACGGGACATACAGTTGTCCATACGCGAAATACGGAAATTCCAAGTTAATTCCAACACGCGTGATTTGTCATCGCGAATGCCAGACGCACCGGGAATTGCAGCCGTTTAAAATCGAATGGCAAATCCATTGATTGATGTTGATTGTCGAGGTTGATTGATGTTACGCAGCATGATGATGACTGAGCCTAATTTCTATTACAAATGTGAGGTGGCAATCCAGGCAATCCCAGCAAATTCAAAAATCCTGTTAGAGAGTTGTCTACCTCATCCTGGTTGATAATTGTATCTATCGATTTGAAGGCAAACAACTGTCCCTGAATTACATTTTGAATGGTCGGGTTGAGATCATTGACATATTTGTTTTTCACTGGCTCGTTCGGACAGCTAATTATAGTTTTTGAACTTCTGCGCTACGTTCGGAAAAACACGCCAACAAGTTCCTCCTTCGATTTTCCTACTTTGTCGACTTTTTTGACTTTTCCGACTTTTCGACTTTTTTTGACTTGGCCGACTTTTTTGACTTTTCCGACTTTTTCGACTTTTTTCGTCTTGTCGACTTTTTTTGACTTTTTGACTTTCGACTTCTCGACTCGAATTTTTTTAAAAATCGCACGGAATGAAAACAGTTATGAATTATGGATGGCGCAGCTGCCAAACAATAGGATCGCCGCGAACACCATTTATTGAAAGTGGCCTATTTTCCTAAATGACCAATTTCGATTTTTTCGTTTTTCAGTTGTTTCTTTGAGTTTTTCCTAAATATTTTTTTTTGTAAACCACCCCTGAATCAAGGCGAACAAAACAAAAAAATAATAATTGAAATCGGTCAAGTCATTTCCGAGATCTTGCGAAACTAACGCACGGCGATTCATTTTTATATATAAAAAGATTATTAGAAAAAATGTGTTTGCTCTGAATAGTGTTTTTTTTATATAAGAGAAAGAAGTTCTTTGTCGAAACAAAATTAAATTTACGAAATACCCTTATAGACGATTGCCCATTGATTAAATCAACTGGAGCTGTCAACTACAACGGGCGAACCCGTCACCTCAGGAGGTTTTAGCGATATTAGATCGTTCTGTCTCCCATGAGGTAAGCGCAGAAGACTTGGGACGAAAACAATCCAACTGTCTAGTTACGCCCGTCAGAGGCGAAGAGCCAGTCGGGAGGTAGGAGGTATACTGATCATTAATTCCAGATGGAGATGTCCTTTCAAACTGGTAGTCAGGGGGCGAGGCTGCCCGCTGGATACCCTTCCTGGTGCCTCGCAGTAACGTATAACCTCGCAGTAACCATCAGTATAACTCCTACCTCCCGACTGGTTACGGGTTCGAGGTCGCTTGCGCGGTCCACTCCCTTGCGTAGCGGTGATTCGGTGTCTACCGAATCTATCGCGGACCACGGCATCCTTTGCCTGGCAGTTCACCCGGGATCGCGTGGCCGAATAATCCTTTTAAGAGCAGTTACCTTAAGGTTAACAACTGCCCCCGCTCTATAGGAAACAATACTGTTTCTAGACTCCCTCCGGCTGTCGGTCCGAATTCACAATCGATTGGATGACGCCGCACGGAGCGCACTGTCCTGGAGCGCCCGAAGGTTATACTTGAGGAATAAACGCCAAAAACCATAATAAAATTTATTTTAAATAAAATAGTTCACTTTCTGTAACGGCAGTTGTGTTTTTTTATTTTTTGAAATATATTTACTTGCATTATTTATAATGTCAAACCACCGCGATAGTCTTCATTTTCTTCATTATTAATGTTGTTATTATTATTGTTGGTATTATCATTGATTTTATAGTGTATTACACTATAAAATCAATGGTATTATTGTTGTTATTCTTATTATTATTCTCCATTACAGGTAAAGCGGTGCAGTATGAGCATCCACATATTCTTCTCCAGGACAGAAGTGGCTTATTCTCCCAAATGGTCGAGCAGTTAGGTCCGGAATCAGAAGCAGGCTTGAGGGACATAGCCCAGAGGGCCTACGTGAAATATTGCGAAGATTAGGAAAATTTGTGCCAACAAGCAACAAGCAACTAGAAAACAAGCTCGATGATTAGGAAAATTTGTGCATTGATAATGTATTTATAAAATATATAAAATACGCACTTGAATTAAATATCTGTTTATTTTATTTTATTGTAAACAGGTTCGCGCATCAGCAACTGCTCAAATAAGGACTCCGCAGTTTTCGTTCGAACGTTGAGCGAAACATGTCCTCCTCAGAATTTATTTTTAAATTTGTCATCCTTCGGATCCCACAGCACTGTCAACTTTCGGTAATCCTCGATTAGAGATAGATATTTCTCTTCGGCCCACTCCGCAGCGATAGATTTGCGTTTACTGAAGTTGGTGGGTACGTCTCGATGCGCGAGACGTACCCACCAACGTCACTTCGCTTTTGACGTTCCAACGGCTGCCGTGCGCGTGGTTTTGCAATTGTGATATTTTGTGCATACATGGAATATATGCCATTTTTATAAACACAGTATTGTTGCAAGCACATTCAAAAATAAATGTTTATCTTAGAACAGCGGCCTAGTTCGGTGACGTTGCCACTAGACTATGCGATGTATTATTTTTCTGTGTTTAATTCAATTTTGTAAGTATTTTTGTGCATAATTCCTTCGCTGAAATTGTTTACTCTTGTTTTATATTGCATTACTTATATAAATAATAAAATAAATAAATAATGGATACCCACCTTAGTTAGTTAGTTAGTTTTCCTGGGCTATTTCCCGCACTTGGCCTCTTGATTGGGCCGTTGTGCGTGGCTCATGTTTCTATTTGTGTTTATGTTACTCCAGCCAACCCAGGCTGTCCCAGAAGGTTAGCAGCCTGTTTGGGTTGCTACAGGCCTCCGGGACAGATGCTGGAGATTGTAGTATTCTTGCCCGTTGCTCTGCCACGCTCCTGCATTACATGAGCACATGCTGTGGCGTTTCTTCTTCCTCCATGCATCCTCTGCATAGAGGGCTGTCTGTCCCACGTAAACGTGTGTTTGTTTAGGGGACAGTGGCCTGTCATAGTACCTATGACTTTACGGATTTTGTCCCTTTTTAATCTGGTGAGGTTGCGGGCAGGTTTTTTAGACGCTTCCGGAACCGCGTTCTTTGTTTGCCTGCATCCTGGGTTTTTTTCCATTGTTTAAGGTGGGTTTCGTCGGTGTTTCTGCGTAGCCTTCCTTTTATTTGGGCCTGGAATTTTTTATTTCTCCATGATTACCCACATGACAATAGCCCAGCAATAACAAACGACAAAGACCTACGAATAACCGAGTTCGAAAAAGTAACAGCAAGGCTTTGGAATTCCACTGTATACACTAAAGAAGTAAAACAAATTGCAACAGTTCAAGTCTTTTATTCGCTATTAATCGTAAGATAATAAATTGATTTAATTAATTCGAATTATACAAATTAAAATAATAAGTTGAAATATACAATATTTACAAATCACTCAATGTCCTTTATTATAGCCCTCTGCTACAACATATGAAAATACAAGCTGCTATACGATATAAACGAATTTACCGCATGAAATTTGTAGCAACTGACGTTTCGGTGACGTTGCAGCCACCGTTGTCTAGGGTAGACTGAAGAGCTGTCAATCCGTTGTTTTGCGGGTAGGCAGCATAGCGCTGCCGCCGCTGCGTAGGTTATAACGGTGGTGGGGGGCCGGGCTCGGAGCGCGCGAATTTCGAAAATCCGTCTTGCACACTACACTCACTGTATCCTGTCTTACGTCCTTGCGTTCGGCGGTGGGAACATTTTCAGAAGAGGGTTCCACGTAGAAGAGCGTTTGTAACCATCGTCTCTATTGAAGTTCGGGGTTTCTCTTATTTTAACGGCTTCCCGGATCTTGCGAGGAAAGTAGAATTGTTCCTTGGATAGCACAATGGGATTTTGAAACTGCATCCAGTGGTTACTTCCGCTATCCAATAAAATCAACATATATTGGATCACAACATATGTTCGCAGCACACTATCCGACGTTTCGATGATGTTGCAATCGCCGTTGTCCAGGGTAGACTGGGATAACAACACCAACATCGACGAAACGTCGGGTGCTACAAACTTCATGTGGTAAATTCGATTTCATCCTATTTATCAGAAATCGTATCCAATTTTACCAATACCCAAGTGGAAATCAATCATAAGATGCCTATATCTACGCTATTAAAGGTCATGATTAGCTAGTAACTCTCACAATCAATTACTTTTGCAAATGTATATTTCATTTCGGCTGGTTCTTCGTTCGTTTCCTGCAAAAATGCATATTTTCTGAGTGAAGGGAGATTTTTAGTTAAATTAAGAGTGTATTTCTTTAACATACCGCATAGGTCAATTAAGTACATGGTTACTTTCAAGTATGATTGCTAAAAAGGTAAAATTAGAATTGTCCCTTACGTTATTCAACGTATGACCAAATATTATAATAATTATTCTAAGAACACATTACACTATGCCAGTTAAGTCGCTTATTATGATGGTAGAACGCTCAAATTAACAAGAAATGGGTCAATGGAACTCCTCAACTCTCAACATGGTAATTGGGATGTGTGCGCAATTTTTTTTGCAATTGTTTTGCATTTATTATATATGGTATTAGATTAGTCAACCACAGTCAGTGCATGATTTATGTAAAAAAGGTAGGTATTCTAAAGTCCAAGCATTTCTCAAGTCCAAAGAGGAATCTCGGTTTGACAAAAACCGTTTTAACTACAGTAAAAAGGTTTTGTCTGCCGCTAAGGGCACAATCCAAATCCCGGAAGAAATGGCCACGGAATCCTTTTCGACCACTTATGAGGATCCAATGCGGCTCCATACGTACAGCCCTCCTCCGGGAATTAAACCTCCGCACCTGCCTACAGTAGCTTTCGCCTCTCAAACCCCATCACTAGATGAGATTTTAAATCAAATAAAAAGGAAGCCGTCGGGCTCTACTCCAGGTCCCGATGGTATTCCCTACTTAGTGTATAAAAAGTGCCCCTGCCTTCTGCAATATTTAGGATCCATCTTCCGACATATATGGAATAGCGGTGTAGTCCCACAGAATTTCGGCCGAGCGACAGTCATCTTAATTCCGAAGGTCCCAGTTTGCACCGGACCAAAGGACGCTCGGCCCATTGCTCTGACAGATACTGTGGCCAAAATCTTTTTTGGCATAGTCCACATGAGGATGAGCGAATTCATGCACCGGAACGAGTACCTTGGAGTGTCAGTACAAAAAGGCTTCATGCGTGGCGTCTCGGGCTGCCTCGAGCACAATTCTCTCTTGGCTGCTGCCATTAAGGATGCGAGACAGCACGAACGCCAAATCAATGTATGCTTGGCTCGACCTAGAGAATGCCTTTGGGTCAGTTCGGCACAGTCTCCTCCACTTTGCGCTCCGCTGGTACAACTTCCCACCTGGGGTGCGTGACATTGTAGCCTCCTACTACAACTGTCTGACGTTCCATGTCAAAACGCAAGAAAGGACTACCCGTCCCATATCATATCCAATTGGACTGTTTCAGGGTTGTTGCCTCTCTCCGACGATATTTAATATCGTTTTCGATATACTGCTGGAAAGCCTGACCCAGTTTGACAAGAAGTGGGGTTACCGTTTCAAATCAGACGGCCAAACTGGTACCATTGAAATTAAGATGACTGTCGCTCGGCCGAAATTCTGTGGGACTACACTGCTATTCCGTATATGTCGGAAGATGGATCCTAAATATTGCAGAAGGCATTTATATACTAAGTAGGGAATAAAAACGGGACCCGGAGTAGAACCCGACGGCTTCCTTTTTATTTGAATTTGGGGATTGAGATTATGTTTTGTCGGACATTTCGTATAGTTTAACCACCAATTGTTGGTACCTACCTGTCAAGACTTTGGGAGTTAATGGGCCCTTGCTGAGTTGGCCATGAAGACCCATTCTGTTCAGGGTTGGTCACACTCACGGGTCAACACCTATCCGACGGCCTCCACGCATGAAGTGCGAGCCTGGGTAAGACTCTGGCCCTATGGTCAATTTCCCCTGGGAATCAAACTTATGGTGCTCCTGGACGATCTGCGCACCATGCGGCTTAAGCCAATCGATTTCGCACTCTGACTAACAGTCGGGGGAGTCTGGAAGCAGTACTGTTTCCTATAGAGCGGGGCTGGTTGCGGACCTTACGACGACTGCTCTTGAAACGACCATCGGCCATCCGATCCTGGGTGAACAGCCGGGCGAAGGATGCCGTGGTCCGCGATAGATTCGGTATACACCGTTTCACCGCTTCGTGAGGGAGAGGACCGCGCAAGCGACCTCGAACTCGTAACCAATCGAGACTGGAGTAATCTGGTAGCAATTGGAAGTAAGGGCGTGAGTGTAAACCCGCCGGGTAACACTCCTGGCTATCTCGCGGTTAAGGCGTTGGCCTCTTACGGGTTTGTGGCGGAGCTAGACGGTGGACTGTTTTGTCCAAGTCTTCTGCGCTCACTCCAGGGAGATAGAACGACTAATCGTTAAAACTTCCTGAGGTGACGGGCTCGCCCACTGTAGTCGACAGCCCTAGTTGTCAAGACTCATAGTCAAAATTAATTAATATTTAACTGGTCGGAATCTAGCCTTCGCGAGCAAAAAACTGCACCGCAACAATTTGGTTGATTTTGTAAATAAATACTAACAATATCGTTGTTTTCATAAATTCATGAATTCCCTAGAATAAATCTTGTTAGTTATGTATATTATATTTTTATATAACACATATGGGGGCCGGACGAAACGGCTACGCGTGGATCTGTCAATCGACGCAAAATGCCTATAGGCATTGTTGGCATCTAACCGGTTAACGGAGGCAAGACTAACGTTTTTTTATTTTTCCTTAAAGATCTCAATCATTCAAACTTCATTACTTGATACAATCAGAAAAGGATCAAACACACTAGCCTGAGTACAATACGCCTCTTGGGAGACGGTACTGAGACAAGTCTCTAGTCTTACTATTCTCACATTTCTGTGTTGCAATATAAATATTATTCCTAAAACGTAGAGTCTACTCTTTTTTGCGTGACTGTACACTATACGAGGTATTATGCGTCTGCATCAGTCGTGGATGTCGTAGCGTTGGCCGTGGGCGTGCCGGTGCTAGCGCTAGCGGCGGTCGGTTCGTCTCCGCCGTCGGCCGTTATCCGGTAAGTCAGCAAGTACTCTGGGTAGGCCTGTTCACCGCGGTAGACCACGTATTCCGGGTAGCAGAGTCCACCTTGCGAGGGTCTTCCGGCAACCGAGTGGTGCCCGGGCGGCGCATGGGCCATCTTCATCGCCGAGAACAACTGGAAGGAGCGACCGAGGCAGACGCGGCAGAACAGCAGTTGTCTGAAATTTAAAAAAGCTGGTTTATTATAACTGGCTATCAGCTCTGGAACCCCTACTTATGCAAAGATGTAGATGTACTGGAAAAAATACAGCGAAAGGCAACCAAAATGCAGTAGGTTTAAAGAATAGGAATTAAGAAGGTACAGTACAGTGCGAATTAATTTGAACAAAGAGTATTTTCTTCGAACAGTGCTTTATTGTCATCACAGAAGATATACATTTTCTAGGATTAAGTTACAATGGAATGATATTAAACATCCAACAATTAGCTAGTAAGCTATGTAGCTCGATATACTCTATTTAAAAAATCAGAAGTCTTTGTGGTTTTGCGGCAGCGAAATCAGTATACTTTGCGTATTTTAACTCATTAATGACTTATGGACTACTATTTTGGGGAAATTCTGCACCAGTAAAAGAATCTTTCTTTTGCAAAAGAGAGCACTGCGCAGCATGTATCAGGTAACGACTAGGACCTCATGCAAAGAATATTTCACCAAGGCAAGGGTAATGACTATGTATTCGGCGTTCATATACCAGTGTTTAATGTATGCTAGACAGCACTTAGCAGAAACACCAATTAATGCAGACATTCACTCGCATCATACCCGCGGTAGCTCCCTTTTATGCGTACCCCGAATACGACTGGCAAAAGTACAGAAAAGCTACTTGTACCTTAGCATTAAATTCTATAATCTACTCTCTACAAAATTTAAACAGCTGGAGGACATACCATTAAAAAAAAAACATCAAAGAGATGCTGATAGGCCACCCTTTCTATAATCTGGCCGAATTTGAGGGCTATGATTTTTCAAATATTGTGCCCATTTAAATTACTTAAAAATGTAGAGCCTTATTGTCTGATTATTTTATATGGTCTTATATCTGTACTTTTAGTTTAAAATGCATAACGTAGATTTAATTTGATTATTTAACATTTTACTGACAATTTGAATATTACGATGAATAATTTTACTACGTATCTTTTCGAATTACTTACTACTTCAAATATTAGGCTTCTATTTTGATTATTTATATTTATAGTTTGACAATCTAGTAGTTAATTCTTGACTACCTATGTATGTTCAGTAAAGAGTAGTAACGAAACATACTACCTAACCCAATTATTTTGACACGTCCAAGAGCGGTCTTTAGCCGTCAATTGGACTAGACGAAAATGTAATGTAATGAAAACATTCAACAACAGTACTGGTAGTTATAGATTGTTAGTTTTAATTTAGAATATGTCCTTATTTGCGTTGATAACACCTTTCACTCTCGTAGGCATAAAATTTAACAGGTTTTGACAGCTTCCTTTCAGTTCATCATAGTGAAACCAGACTTGAATTACTGCACTGATCATCTTGGTTTTCATTGTACAATCCATCTTGGAGAGCCGTTCTTTGCAAATGGCCGAGGTTTTCGATCGGGTTGACATCGGAGGAGTTTCTGGGACATTCTAGTACAGTAATTTGGTTCTGTGTGAAAAACTGTTTCACTTTTTTCGAAGAGTGGCATGGGGATAGGCCTTGTAGAGCTCCCATATCATATATCCTTCTAGCCGTGTTCGGCCACAGCGACTGCATTGTAGATTCTAGTGACTTCTTTAGTCTTCTCAGAGTCCACTGTTCGGAAGCAGTCAAGTGCGCAGGCTATATTATAGTGCACAGGTGGGCGCGCGACCACGGGTGCACTTTCTCTTCCTCACTCTTCTGAACCCGATGGAACGGAGACCGTTACGACCAGAGAAAAGTTTGGATGCAGATAAAATAAAATAAATTATTTAATCGCCAACACAGCAATGGCTGTCATTGTTAAATTTGTACTCAATATTGCAGAGCTATTTTTTTCGGAATTAGTTCGTTTTTCACACTGTCATTTATGAAATTAGTAGTTATGGCTTGTGGTGATGTTTGAAGTTTTTCTGGAGCTATTGTAGAGATGATCGGTGACTTATTGGTAGTTGTTGTAGTAGGCGGTGATATATATCCCATATCATATGGTTTGATTAGATGTCAATATATTGGTCCGAATTCAAATTCGGACCAATATACTAACAACAAAAACCGAGATGATCAGTGAAGTAATTTAAGTCTCGTTTCACGATGATGAACTAAAAGAAAACTGTCAAAATCCGGTAAACTATATGCCTACAAGAGTAAACGGCGTTATCGACGCAAAAAGAGGACACATTCTATATTAAAACTAACAATCTATAACTACCAGTACTGTTCTTGTATGTTGATCTATACTAATATTATAAAGAGGTAAAGTTTGTGAGGTTGTAGGAAATAATCTCTGGATCTACTGAACCGATTTCTAAAATTCTTTTACCAATATAAAGCCACGTTATTTGTGAGCGTCATAGGCTATATATTAATCCGAAATATGAAAAGACTTTTTCGTGGTAGTCGGATTTGCAAAGTCGGAGAATAAGCGGTCGAACGAAAACGTTTCTAACTAACGCTGCCTTAACGATGAGAGATATATGATTAAACTGTAGAGAAAAGTTGTAGAGCTTGATAATGCCTACAAAAAAGTCAGCGACAGCGTATGTCTAGCTTTTATATTTAAGTCACAAAAAGTAATATTTTATATTAAAGAAATAATTTAAATCGTTAGATCATGTTTATTGGTCATATTATCAACAATTATGAATTCTTATCAAAATAAGTAAATTTATCGTCTCAAGTGTTTAAAACAAAAGACTTTTCCCTTTTACTGCATATAATTTCCTTTCTACTGCATAAATGGTTAAAGAGATAATACAACATAGGTATGGAACCGCGACCGTATCTCGGGTTGGAACTCCTGAAAGACAATATATTTTGGTACCAAATAATAACATTACATCTAATAGAAGACTTGAGGACAAAACAGTCCACCGTCTAGCTTCGCCACAAGCCCGTAAGAGGCCAACGCCTTAACCGCGAGATAGCCAGGAGTGTTACCCAGCGGGCTTACACTCACGCCCTAACTTCCAATTGCGACCAGATTACTCTCTCGATTGGTTACGAGTTCGAGGTCGCTTGCGCGGTCCTCTCCCTTACGAAGTGTGAAACGGTGTTTACCGAATCTATCGCGGACCACAGCGTCCTTTGCCCGGCTGTTCACCCAGGATCGGGTAGCCGATGATCGTTTCAAGAGTAGTCGCCGTAAGGTCCGCAACCACCCCCGCTCTATAGGAAACAGTACTGCTTCCAGACTCCCCCGACTGTTAGTCAGAGTGCACAGTCGATTGGCTTACGCCGCACAGTGCGCAGACCGTCCAGGAGCGCCAGAAGGTTGATTCCCAGGGGAAACTGACCATAAGGCCAGAGTCCTAACCGTTGACCCGTGAGTGTGACCAACCCTGAACAGAATGGGTCTTCGTGGCAAACTCAGCAAGGGCCCATTAACTCCCAAACATATGCAGTAAAAATATAACCCTCCTTTTGGCAGTCAGGAAATAAATCATAGCACTCACATCTCATTTCATCACAAGTAAAAATGTTTACCGCCCAACGAAGTGGGCACGGGTCAACTAGTGTCCAATAAAGCGCTTTTCAAAGGAAAATACTCTTTGTTCCAATTAATTTGCACGGTACTGTAGCTAGGAATTACTTGGGACTGATTGGTCTCAAACAAAGAAGACAAGGAGGGGAGCCGATTGAGACATCTACAATTATCACAAATTATTGCGATGTACCTGGACTAAAGAATATTTACAAGTACAAGTATTGTCGGCAAAGTCTTTACGTTCACTCCATGGAGGACATAATGGTTCAATGTCGTTATAACTCCCTAGGGCGGCAGGTTCGCTCGTAGTATGTGACACCCCTCGATGGACTTGAATATAGGGGTAAATGAGGGTGGTATCAGTCATTTGACTTACCGATGACATACGTAGCAACCTCGATCTTTGTGAGCCGGACAGCCACTGCCTCCTCCGAAACCATAAACATACTGATTGCTCTTTGACGAATGCTCCGCAAAGTAGATTCCGGCCCCAAACATACCACCTGCAACAACAAAATATTAACATAATTACTACAAGCTGTGCCCGCAGCTCCGCCCGTGTTAAAGTCTATGTGTCGTTGGAATTTTCTTGTTGTTTATTGTTTCTGCTGATGTTCAGTTCAGTCCAGTCATTTATTTCAGTATTTTACTTTACCAGTCTACCAAATGACAAGGAGATAAAGTATTGCAAATGAGCTAAAAACAAAACGAGATAAAGACGGATATATCTTAGGCAAATTAATTTTCTTGAACTTCGCCATGTGTTATCTCGGAAAACCATTAAAATTACCTACATGACTCTATGTCAAAGCCTAATGATTTATGGAATTATAGGATGGGGTGCTTGCACGAAACAGGCCCTGGACCAGTGCCGGATTAGCCACGTAGCAAGAGTAGCAAATGCTACGGGCCCCGCGCATTGGGGGGCCCCGCGCACCCACATACAAACATAAACCACCGAATAAAACTCACGTCAGAGATTGGTTGTACCTATTATTCAGAAACCGGACTTTTCTGTTTTGCTTGCAAAGTTACGGATTCAGATTATTCGTCACCACGGTTTACGAACGACGGATTAGATGACTGGAAGAACGCGAATTATTTGTTGAAAAGACATGAAGAAAGCACTCCGCATAGACAATAAATAAATACAAACGGAGCTGCCATGGAATTCACCGACCGGAGTCGGGCCCATCATAATACTATTTTTTACACTTCTGGGGGGTGAGCAGTGGATTCCGGACTTACGAACCGGCTGTGGTAGGTTTAGGACAGCTGTCTTGCCACATGTGAGCGTTCACCTTGCCACCCATTCACTCCCCCTTCGAAGCCATAGAATTTGAGATGCGCAAATCGCAGTTTTAGATAATTTTTCTAAGAAAGAGTTGATTATTTTTCTGGAAAGGCCAAGATCTTTAAAGAGGTGAAATAGAGATTTAGCTGGCAGGCCACGAGCGCCAACTTCCACCGCGTGAAGGTGAACAGTGAAGCCGTTCCGGGTTACGGCATTTGCAAGATCATGGTATTTATTTAATTTGTACTCGTGGTCTTTTGGGATATTTGATTCCCATGGAACAGTTAATTCTACAATAAGAGCCACCTTCCGAGATAGAGAGTAAAGAGTTATATCTGGACGGAGGGCTGTGCATCCGAGACTTTCAGGGAATTTATACTGCTTAGAGACCGAATCAACCTCCAGAATCCAATCTGTAGCTTTCTCGATTATTGAGAAAGGTTTTGTAGTTGAATGTTTTTTGCCTTTAGAGCCATCCCGCACAAACTGTATTGGGGGTTTGGAGGATACTGTCAAACCCTTGTTGGCACGAGCCACTGAGAGACTAATTACCTCGCGAATAACAGCGAGAACTTTGTCATGGCGGTAAGTGTACCGTCCTTGATCTAAGGCCACCTTGCAGCCAGCTAGAATGTGTCTAGCTGTGCAAGGGGTATTACTACAGCGGGGACAAGAACTATCCTCGGCAAAGCTCCAACGAGCGAGGTTACTGGGGTCTGGAAGTGTATGCTGAAAGGCATTCAAATAAAATTTCAGCATCTCTGGCGTCCAGTCATAGAGCATTACCTTCCAGTGCATTGGAGGCGGAATGCAAAAGTTCCCAATTGTTGTCCAATCATTCTGGCATTGAAGGCCAATAGCATGAGCCATACTCTTGCTGTCGTAATCTCCCCGCAAAAGAGACTTCTTCAAGTCCACGTCGCTCGTGGTTGTACTGCCATACCCCAGACCAGTGCCATTCTGGCTGATTCCAGTAAGGAACTTTTTGTGGAAGTCTACGCGCAATAATTTCGCTGTTGAATCGTAAAAACAAGGGTGCTTGTATCGATTCTCAACTTGTGAGCCAAATTGAGACAGCAAAAATATTTTCGAACACTCTTAAAACGAATTATTGCAGAAATAAAGTTTTTAGCAGAACGAGGTCTTGCGTTTCGGGGTAGTGATGAAATTGTTGGCTCACCTCACAATGGAAATTATTTAGACTCATTAGAATTAATAGGCAAATTTGACGTTTTTATGGCCCAACATATTCAAGTCATGCCAATAAAGGAAAGGGACATACGTCATATTTATCAAAAACAACATGCGAAGAGTTTATCCAACTAATTTCATCAAGCATACTGGACCAAATTATTTACGAAAGTAAGAGATGCAAATACTATTCAGTATCATTGGATTCTACTTCAGATATATCACATGTAGACCAACTGACTCTGATAGTGTGCTATGTTATGCCACCTGGACCAGTGGAAAGATTTGTTAAGTTCTTGGACATGGAAGGCCATACTGCTGAACAACTCTCCCAAAGTTTACTAGATTTTTTATGTAAAAATGGCATTGATATAAGAGATTGTCGTGGGCAAAGCTATGACAACGCCAGCAATATGAGCGGAAAATACAGTGGCCTACAAATTAAGGAAATAAATAATTACGGACAATACATTCCCTGTCTTGCACATTCATTAAACTTGGTTGCTAAGAGCGCTGCAGAATGCTGTACAGAAGCAATATTTTTTTTTTATTTCGTTGAAAATCTTTATACATTTTTTTCTGCTTATACCTATCGATGGGGTCTTCTTACGAAAGCAGTTAAAGAATTCCGGTTCAAAAATTCCGGTTTTGAAAAGGTGGTCGGATACTAGGTGGTCGGCCCGAGCTGATGCTACGAAAGCACTTTTATGTGGTTTTGCCACTATTAAGCAAGTTTTGGATGGCATTTCTAATAACGTGGATCAGAAGGCAGAAAGTCGTAATCAAGCTTATAGACTAGTTTCAAAAATGAATAAGTTGGAAACGGGATTAATGACAATTGGGTGGAACGGAATCCTAGAACGCCTGCAGTCTTACGATCAAGACCTTAACACTGGATACGCTCTTTATGAATCGTTATATGGGTACGTCCAAGCTATGCGGTCGACATTTTCAGATATTGAGGCAAAAGCCAAAGACCTGACCGGCTGTGAAGATATCAGCAACAGACCTCAAGATGAGGCAAGCGAAATACAAAGTACGACCATTTCAGCGGCTCTACTACACATGAAAATCAAACACCCGGAAAACGTTTTGAAATTCAGGTGTTTATTGTCATTATTGATAACGTTTCGGTAGTGTTTTTGGAATATTTCGACAGTTAAAATATCATACAACGGAAATTTTGAAAAAAACTCCATTTATTTTCAGTGCTTACGCAGATGATTTGGAAGACAGCCTAGGCGACGAATTAGTGCAGTTCGCTGAGCTGCTCAAAACAGATGTGGCTGCTGCTATTGATAACAAGAAGCACGAGGCTCTGGAACTTCAATTTTATAAACTTTTAATGGATAATTCATTAGAATCGTATTTCCCAAACGTAGAAATTGCCTTGCGCATTTACATGTCTCTCATTTTAGGCTATAATTTGTTGCCTACTCTTCTTTTCACACCAGCATGTTGGTTGACTGGAAGATATTGCTGTAGTGTAGCAATAAGTCCGCCATTGTACCTTATTTTATTGTGCAATAAAGAGATTTTCATTCATTCATTCATTCATTCATGATCACCAACTGCAGTGGCGAACGTTCTTTTTCTATATTAACGCGTATTAAAAATGAGTTAAGAAACACGATGGGCCAAGAACGTCTTAGTCACCTCGTCTTGATGAATATAGAATATGATTTGCTCAGAGACATCGACATCAATATTGTTATTTCTAAATTTGCTCATATTAAATCCAGAAAATTTTATTTGTAACATTTCTGAACGTTTAAAAAAATCATAAAAATAGTATATTTAGTCAAATAGGAATCGATACTTATTTTGATTCACCAATATCTCAACTTATCCTGAAATATTGCCCACATTAACAACACACTTGATTATAAATCAATTGATTGTCTGAATGTAATAATTTCTGATCAGTTTTAATTGTATAAGTTTGACATAATTATGAGCGGAAGCCTACACGCTTGGCTGACTACTCGCTTTTCTAAAGCAATGGAATTTTTAGACTTTATAGAAAAATGATAAATCGATTCGTCAGTAATGTCACGGTATAACGCGCTCATGATTGTATTAGAGAAAATATACTAAATAAATTATTTAATAGTCGGGCTATATAAATATGTGTATGTGGACTTTTTGTTGCTTATAAAAAGTTTTAACAATGTAGGTAATATAGGTCTATTGTATGAGAATAAAACAATATTATGAAGTGAATTGTAAGCATTGCTCAATAAGGCGAAAAATATTGGGCACTGTTTATTTACTTTTGTTAAGCGGTGCATTTCCTTTTTTGTAATTATTATGAGTAAAGTAGGAGTTTTTTATTGTATTTTATTTTACTATTCGTAAAGGTGTGCTGTACAATAATGGCTGATCTGTCGGTGTGAATTATATAAAAAACGGTCTGATTTTACTTATGTAGATTGTAGTTTTTGTCCACATTGCAAAATTTCACACAGTTTGTTGAAAAAGAAAATTGTACATATATGTATATTTTTAAACAACAGTGCCACTGTTGGAAATATATTTTATTTTTGTATTATTTTATTTTTATTGTCGAATATGATTGAAACTGTGATAGTTGAATAATTGCTCAATTTAATTTTTCTGTGGAGTTTTGGTCGTAGCTATGCCGCCGAATTTTTTATTTCTCTTTGTAAACATTTTTGGATTACACGGTATCTCCAAAAATTATATTTTATTACCTTGTTTTAGGAATAAAAGGGATCTATCTAAAAGTTCTATTTTATTTTACACCCTAAACTTAAGAACCTAAAGCAAACCAAGGGCCTTTAGAGAGAATTTGCTACGGGCCCCGCGCTGCCTTAATCCGGCACTGCCCTGGACCCACTAATAAAGACGTAAAAACTGCTGTTACGGATAATTCATAGAAAGCCTAATGACTACCAGTCAGAGCGTCTTTTCAAAGAAAGTCCTGGACGTCAAGCAACTGTTTCTAAAATATGTGATAATATTTTTTCATAAATATAAAGATAGTCATGATCAAAGTCAACAAAACTGCAATACTCAGAGTTCACGGAAACAAAATTTTGTTATTTCTCGAGTGCAAACAACATTTGCACAAAGACAAGCTTTCTTCCTTGGGCCCAGGTTATATAATGGCATAGAAGAGAAATGGAAACACCTAAAGAACATTCAACAGTTTAAATATAATATAAATAAATGGTTATTTGAATTAGGGAGGTCTAAATCCGAAAACTTGTCTTGTATAGCGTATATTATATAATAGTTGATTTTAAAGCTAATATCGTATACATATACATAAAGTATTATGCATATAATATTAATATATCGTATGATAATTCTAATTTTTCCCAATATTTTTATAATCGTATTTAGACATATAATTGTATTCTAATATAAATATGTTTATACCATAATATAAGGGGTGTTATTACAGCACGGGCTTTTTTTTCTGTGGGTGAATCAGTACAACGTAGTAAGCAACTTTTGATATTTTTTTGGGAAAAAACTAAAAAAACTAAACTTGCTTTTTTTTTGAAAATTTGTTTATTTTATTTTATTTTTAAATATTATGAAAAGCTATGATCACGATGCGCTATCTAGCGGTTGGTAAAATGTCGCTGATATTGTTTATTTACGACTTATTACCTACCGCTAGATGGCGCAGCACGCTCAAACGCTTCTCAAACCTTTATTTAACTTTATAAACCTTTATTTTTTATTAAAAGTTGCTTACTACGTTGTACTGATTCACCCACAGAAAAAAAAGCCCGTGCTGTAATAACACCAAAATATCAAGACGAGTAAATATCGAAGACTATCGCGGTTGTTTGACATTATAAACAGGATAGAAAACGAATTTACCGCGTGAAATTTGTAGGACCCGACGTTTCGGTGACGTTGCAGCCGCCGTTGTCTAGGGTAGACTGAAGAGCTGTCAGTCCGTTGTTTTGCGGGTAGACCGCAAACCGCTGCCGCCACTGCGTAGGTTATAACGGTGGTGGGGGGCCGGGCTCGGAGCGCGGGAATTTTTAAAATCCGTCTTGCACACAACACTCACTGTATCCTGTTTTACGTCTTTGCGTTCGGCGGCGGGAACATTTTAAGAAGAGGGTTCCACGTAGAAGAGAGCGTCGCTCGTGAATCGAGCACGCGATCTATGCGGCACTGAGCATTTTCCGAAGGAGATGGAACATGTCAATGATGTCCTTAGGAAAAATGGATAAGGAAAATATCACGAGACACGCACACGATCTAATACGGACGAAACTCAAAAACCGAGCAGATCAAGAGCATTCTTACCATACGTCAAGGGCGTGACTGATCGAATAAGTAAGATGCTAAACAGATTCGATATAAAAACGATCTTCAAACCGAGCCCAAAATATAGCTCGATTTTTGAGGCCTGTAAAGGATGTAATACCACTGCAAACCCCGGGTGTGTATAAAGTCGAATGCAGCTGCGGTCTAGCCTACGTTGGACAAACGAAACGGCCCATAGCCACGCGACTGACAGAACACATCAAAGCTGTTAAAAACGTTCAGCGAGAAAAATCGGCGATCTGCGAACATATATTGGATAGCGGAAGTAACCACTGGATGCAGTTTCAAAATCCCATTGTTCTATCCAAGGAACAATTCTACTTTCCTCGCATGATCCGGGAAGCCATTGAAATAAGAAGAACTCCGAACTTCAATAGAGACGACGGCTACAAACTCTCTTCTACGTGGAACCCTCTTCTTAAAATGTTCCCACCGCCGAACGCCGAACGCAAAGACGTAAAACAGGATACAGTGAGTGTTGTGTGCAAGACGGATTTTAAAAATTCCCGCGCTCCGAGCCCGGCCCCCCACCACCGTTATAACCTACGCAGTGGCGGCAGCGGTTTGCGGTCTACCCGCAAAACAACGGACTGACAGCTCTTCAGTTTAGCCTAGACAACGGCGGCTACAACGTCACCGAAACGTCGGGTCCTACAAATTTCACGCGGTAAATTCGTTTTCTATCCTATTTATAAAGTAAATATCGTTTGCATATCGGCTGCGCGTCCCCAGGGCAAAATCCCATATGACATTATACTATGGAAGTAGCTGAAATAGACAAATCTGGCAGTAGCTTCATCAGTTAGTTGCCTTATTTGACGTACCGCAAATGCTGCCGAGCTAAGTCTTTCAGCTAACAATTCAATATGAGGAGCCCCATTGAAGTTTATTAATAATAATAATAATAATAAACTCTTTATTTGCACTTAAAAAGTATACAAAAAAGGCGAGCTTATTGCCACATGGCAATGTCTTACAGCTAACCTAAACATAGTGGTACATGCGCGCATTGTGAAAATAAAGATTATTACATAACATACAGACAAGTGGAAGAATTTAAGACTAATAGTGCCCGAGGAGAGGAAATTGGGGGAGGAACAGGAGAGAAAGGGAAGAACTGGTTACTTCTTAGAAAGGTAGTAATCCTTAAGGTGAGTCTTAAACGATGGTAAAGAAGGCAAGTTTCGTATATTTGCTGGGAGATCGTTCCAGAGTCTTGCACCATGGACACAGAAAGAATAGGAATAGAAATCACTATTATGACTCGGAATTTTTAATAAACTGTCAGAGGCTGACCGAAGTACGAGACCGTGGGAACTTAGTGGTTCAAAAAGCTCCTGGAGATAGGATGGTGTTAATTGGGTGAGTACACGATATAGGAGAGCCAGTATATGAACATTTCTTCTTTGGCGTATTGGCAACCACTTTAACTGTGCCCTATAGTCGGACACGTGATCATACTCGAATCCATACCGAACGTCTATTGTAATATTTATTGTCTACTAGCGGAACCCGGTGAACTTCGTCTCGCCACAAATTTGTTCGCTTAGCAGCAGATGGCGTTACCATAGGTAATTTTCATCGACAGTCTAAAATTTGCATTATTTGTTTAAATTCTTCATTGAAAGCAGTCTGATTGTGTATTTTTTGTCTCACCAAAAGAGCAGTTTCATCAATTGCCATTTGTGGATTGCTAGTGCTCGTTTTGTCTTAAATGGAGGAGAAAAGTGTGTAAAAAGTACGATTTTGTTTGACAGAGAATGTTAGACATAAAATGCTTAGAATCTGGTGCATTTCCAGACACGAACGATCCTAATGGAACCAATGGTGTCAATCTCATTTTACCCCCTACGCAACACAAAGCGAGTGGTTCGTGGCGGTACTTCAATGCATTGCAATATTGGCACAAATGGTCCATTTCTCCAATTTGCATGCATTTATAATCGCTGTATTGTTTCGTCAGGTCATAATAGATTGCCTCTCTGTATGTGTTTTGTCTCAAATTCAATCGTCTTCGCACTGCAACATTACGGATCCGTGCCGCTTTATTCAATTTGTGGCGACGCTCATCGCTTTCAGTTGCTCGAACCTCTCTTCACGAGTTACACAAATTCATTTAATTCAGTTGATTTACCTTCAGAATCACGAAAACGCTATCAAGAAATCGTTAAATTCAACTTAACTGTCAAATGTTAACTGTACCGCCATCTTGATTTTCGAATTTTTATTCTTGTCAAGCAACGCCATCTATGATCAAGCTTAGTACTAAAATAATTTTCGGTTTTTCACATTTTTCTCACTTTTCCGAGAGATTTTCCGGATTTTTTATTGCCTATAGTAAGAGGGAGCTAATGGGCCCTTGCTGAGTTGGCCACGAAGACCCATTCTGTTTCAGGGTCGGTCACACTCACGGGTCAACACCCATCCGATGGCCTCCACGCATGGGGTGAGGAGCCTGGGTAGGACACTGGGTCAAGCAGTCTTCCCTGGGAATCAATCCTCTGGCGCTCCTGGACGGTCTGCGCACCGAGCGGCGCAAGCCAATCGATTGTGCTCTCCGACTAACAATCGGGGGAGTCTGGGAACTGTATAGTTTCCTATAGAGCGGGGGTAGTTGTCTACCTTACGGCGACTGCTCTTGAAATGACCATTGGCCATCCGATCCCGGTTCAGAGTCGGGCAAAGGACGCCTTGGTCCGCGATAGATTCGGTTCACTCCGTTTCACCGCTTCGTAAGGGAGAGGACCGCGCAAGCGACCTCGAACTCGGAACCAATCGAGAGACCGGAGAAATCTGGTCAAAATTGGTAGTTAGGGCGCGAGTGCCGCCCGCCAGGTAACATACCTGGCTACTCGCGGTAAGGCGTTGGACTCTAACGGGTTGTGGCGTAGCTTGACGGTGGATTGTTATGTCCCAAGTCTTCTACGCTCACTGCACGGTCGATAGAACGAACAATCGTTAAAACGTCCTGCGGTGACGGGTTCGCCCGTTGTGGTTGACAACTCAATATGCCTATAGTAAGACCGAAGTGATTATGAACAAAACAAAAAAAGAATCATCCAAATCGGGTTAGCCGATCGTGAGTTATTAGGTAACATACATAAAACCCGACTCATTTTTATTATATAAGATTGTAATTCCTTGAAATTTTGTAGAATTTGGGAAGTGTATTATGGGAGTGTTTTAAAAAGCCTCACCTATATAAGCGTGTCTCTCGTCGAAACCTTTCTGGACGATGGCGTTAATGAAGGGAGATCCATGAAACAACATCCTTTCACCTGCAGCGTCAGCCGCTTCGGCTATTTCTGGTGACAGAGGGGCGGCATCTGTTGACAAAAAAAAAGTTACAGTAGAACTCCAATTATCCGAACTCCGACTATCCGAAACGCTGATTATCTGAAATTAAAATGAAGAAAAAAAAAAAGATATAAACGTACCGATTGTTGATAATGCACCAACTCATCCCACCGAAGAATTGTTGGAAAAAGATGTTATGACAAATATATAAACAGAATCGAGCGCATTCAAATGACGTTCGTGAAATATCTCTGCTTCCGTCTGAAAATCCCATACAGCTCGTCTAACTATTTCAATTTATGCAATAAATTTCATATCCTCCCCTTGATTAAGCGGCGCGAAACCGCGGACTTAACCTTTTTGCTAAAAATTACCTCCAATAATATTAACTGTCCTGACTTACTAAATAAAATTAATCTCCATGTTCCTTCCAAACTCAATAGATTTAACCCTGCTCTTCATGTTCCTCATGCTGGTACCAACTATAGGCAAAATGCATTTCTGTGGCGAACAAGTGACAATTTCAATGACATGATTAAGAGCCTTATTACAAAATAGCGTAGGTATTCTTTTAAAATGAGTTGAAAAAATGAACGCATTTTTTTTTGGATGTAACTATAAAAGATAGGATAAATAAATAAATAAATAAATAAATAACTATTCAACCCTGGGAGAAAACCGCGGCACTGAGCGCTCTTCTCTTGCGCAAGCAAATATATACACAATTTCTAATTGTTTTTTGCAGTGTTTTCTCCTTTCTAATGACAATAATTTATATTATGTCGTATTGCTAAAAGAGTGAACTTTAATATAGTATAAGTATTATATAAGAATCTTATTTTATTTCTGAGAAAATTAGAATGATACAGGAAGATTTTTTTTTAATTTTGTGTAATTGTAAGTAATGTATACCTTGGATATGTGGTCAAAAAACGAAAAAATAAAGCCGTAGTGTACATCAAGAATACATGACGGACATAAAAAAAATTAGTATACGGTTTTCGTTGTAGTGATATTACTGTATTAAGGAGCTCAAAGTTTGCCTTCCGAGCGTTTTACGAATAACGACTTTCGGAAAATGGGCTGAATAAGTAAATAATATTCGTTATATCTAAAATTAAAGGCCGCTATGGTCAACATCAAGAAATGGTCCAGGTAATTCAGTAATTAAAGTTTGTAGAAATCTCTTCATTTCTTGGAATTAGAACGCCAAAAATCCACTTTTCTTGCCTTTCTGGAAAAAATATGTGATAGGGCTCTTAAACGCTTTGACTTTGATCTATTCTGTACGAGTGTTAACTCAGCTAGGCAGCGGCTGAACAGTGAATTTTTTAGCATTAATTGTTGAATAATTTTTGATGCATTCTTAATCGATAGCTTTAATTGAAAGATCACATATGTTTCTACAACGTTATTTAAACGTGAAAACCTTTAATTGGCTCTCTGCTATGTTACTCCGGCATTGTTAAATTATAATTAGCTGTTGGTGTTCCTGAAAATAAATAAATAAATAAATAAATCTGAAATTAAAATGAAGAAAAAAAAATAAGATATAAACGTACCGATTGTTGATAATGCACCAACTCATGCCACCGAAGAATTGTTGGAAAAAGGGAATGCATACAGTTTTTAGAGATTGTTAATGTCATACAATTCTCTTTCAATGAGATATAGCTTGAGTTTATTTTTAAATTGGGGCATTTTTCCTTCGCGGCATATTTTTTTGATACTAGAGGGTAGCTTATTGTAGCATATAATTCCGACGTAGTTCGGATCCCTTTTAAAAAGTTCTAGATTTGGACGAGGAAAAATCAGATTATTTCTCTCCCTGGTAAAGTGTTTATGGATATTTAATTGTATCGGCAGTTGATCTAGGTTTTTTACGATCAATTTAACGCATTCTAAAACGTATAGAGATAGAAGGGTGAGGATTTTAAGCCTTCTGAAATGACCACGGCATTATCCACACAACCAGATTACTTCTAATTCGAATGGCCCGTTTTTGCAAATATCCCGTTATATGCCCAATGTGTCTTCATAATCGACGATCGTAAACAATCGATGCCTACACAGTTCAGCGTCGATATAGAAATGATTTCATCGACCACTTGCATAATTTCAACCGACCCAGCTGCAGATGTACTGGCACCGTCGTTGATCCGCTCGACCACATCATTCTTCCACATTCCCGGCACTGCTTCACCCGGTCATATGATGTTTTACTGGTATCATTCGATTGCTTTTGAGAAGCCCTTTCCAACCATATACAATCCTTGTATATGGGCCGACATTATATATTTTTGATATTTTTTATTTTACCGATATATTGTTTGTTTGTTTATACTCTTTATTGTGAAAATGTCACAATAAGCGGGTTTATTGACATGACAATCTCTTACAACCAACCCTACTATGACGTGTTATATGTATGGTGCGTGTAACATGTCTGTAAGTGTGTGTCTTGTTATTGCATTCGATCGACAGAATTAAAAATGCAATTCCGTTAATTTGATCCCAACGGAAAATGGTGACCCAGCCGGGAATCGAACCTAACCACTATGCCACCGGGCTATGCCATATTCACTATTACAATTTTACACTAATGTTTATATAAACAATCGATAGATTTTGAAAGGAGCTAACGATTGACGCCTCGTAGCTTATCCGAGGCAAAAGTATACTAAATGGAAATCTCGAAATCCAGCAAAATGAGCTCAAAATGGCGGCGCATCCCCCTCCACCGCGCGCGATGCGTCACAGTTCTCACTTAGCGTAACGAATTCTTAGATCCTTTAGCTATCCAGTGGTGTAATTAAATTTTGAATGGAGATAATAGATATGTACATAGCTGCAACACCAAACTGTATCCTCCGATTTCGTTATCATTTATTTTTTGAATCGCCTACCACTTTGGAAGCAATTTTAACCCCCAATTTGGGTTGACCGGCTCAGATTGCACGCTTACCAACCGCCAATCATGCAAGGACCTGAACGGGTCCAGGCGCTCAGCGCTGAGAAAAATGCCATTTACAAATCGAATTACGGATCTATGCGCATCTGATGGGCCATACATTGTGGCCAATACCCCCCGATATTGAAAAATTGCAACAGCCGAAAGCGACTCGAACGCGGTGTCCAGTAAATATTTTACTAAAAATGAGTCACGCCGCCGCAGCTGTCAAGTACAGTTCGTTCGAGTTCAGTGCCGCGAGTTTATGGCGAAAATAGTGGTTTTCAAATGTTTCAGATCGATTTACTGCAGAAACGTGAGTAATTTGCATTCTAAAAGAGTTTATGAATGAGCATTATTAATTTCAGATAGCCCTTTTGCTGGATCTGCTTTTTTTCACGTATTTTTAAGCAAAATGCTTCGGTCAAACACATGCGTTGTAGAAAATGGCCGTATTTTTTTGTAATAAAACGGCCGAAATATCGCAAAATATGACATATTATTGGTTTAATTCGCTTATAAAATAGCTATTATTTCAATTACATCGTATATAATCACAGAATTTGCCGAATTTCGCTCATTTCAAGTTGTTTCGTAATATGAGGTCGCACATAGAAATTTGTTTTGACAATTAGTATGGGAGTATTACCATATTTTAAGTGCGATTTTCTATAGTTTTTCCATGAAGTGTGACTCTTTGGAGTATAATAATTAGTTATTGGACATAAAAAAAGCATATAATGAGACAATATATTTGAAAAACTCTAACCAATTGTATATTATGAGCCTTCAAAGTTTATTACCAAGTTTCGGACGCTAACTCTCAAAACTTTAGATTTTTCTGTAATATCAGACAAAGCTGAAAGTTCTGGTGTGATTTTCTAAGAAGTATAATGTAGTGGTAAAGTTATTATAAAAGAATTTCATATAAAAAAAGGCCCTATGTGATCACAAATATAAAATAATTTTTTTTTTTTTTACAAGAATACATTAAATTTATCTTGGCTGAATAACTAAATATTTTTGTAGGCAAATAAGTAAAACAAAATAATAGTTTTGGTAAAGCATTTAATAAAGAACATTACTGTATTTACAATTTTTGCATAGATTTCCGTATTTTATGATAAAAACATCAGAATGATAGAATAGGCGAGTTTTCTCAGTTTGCCAACATTGTAATATTTATTCATTATTATCTTAATTGTTTTACGAGATAAGGTTGTAATGTTCAATATTTCAAATGTCAATGCGATCATTTTACAGTTATTCAAGATCCGTATAGTGGTTTATAAGTTATGGACGTTTTTCTCAAGGCCGTCGATTCGCGCCGATTTCACACTCGAGAGTTTCGCGTTCAAAAGGTATGGCTGAGTTTTTACTTCGCGAGTCAAGGGGTTATAGGCATATTTAAGTCAAAACACCACTGCTGTTACAGAAAGTGAACTATTGCATGTATAAATATCACCCGGTGTCTCGCGATAAAGCGTTGGCTTCTTACGGGCGAGTAGCGTCACTAGACTGTGAACTGCTTCGTCCCAAAGTCTTCTACACTCACAGAAAGGTCAATACCGTTAAAACTTCCTAAGGTGACTGGTTCGACCTTTATAGTTGACATCTCCAAGTGTTCCCAAGCAATTTGGTTGAGGCTCAAAAAACGGGACATGTCACTTGGTGCAATGCCATGGTAACCAGATTCAACGAATGGGCGTCATATTTGATGTGGAATATAGTAACAGGTGGCGAAACATATTTACAGAGACGACCCCCGAAACAAACCAGACTATGTTTAGCTCTTAGAGGTTAACAAGTTTCCTCAAAGATATAAATTAATGGTTTAAAAAAAAACACTAAAAAACGCCTTTATAAATGCACGTAAAAAGCAAAAATTACACTATTTACACTTAATATTTACAAGTCAATATATAATAGGCGTGTTATAACCTTGAAACCTGATCATGTTCGAAGTCGATTACGTGACCTTTCTCACAAGTGCAAACACGACTATGATACGATATTCCATCATGAAATGCCAGTTCCTGTCTTCCGGCTTCATCATCAGACCTTGAAACTTAATCGTGGTCAAAGTTCATTACAAGATCTTTCTAACAAGTCCAAACACGGCTATGATACGATATTCCATCATGGAATGCCAGTGCCTATCTTCCGGCTTCATCATCAGACCTTGAAACCTAATCGTGGTCAAAGTTCATTCCAAGACTTTTCTAACAAGTCCAAACACAGCTATGATAAGATATTCCATCATGCAGTTCCAGTTCATATCTTCCAACTCCATCATCAGATCAGTTCGACAGTACCATATCATTGTATTGTCATCAGAACTACATACAGCTGCCAATTTACATGACGCTGCGATCCTTGGAAGATGGTTAAATTAGATACCTTAGATTCCATTACATAGTTACATACAGGTCGACCTAATAAAAGCGTGTTAATAAAAAAGAATATATTTACCTGTATTAGCAGCGTTGTTAGCGGCAGTTGCCTCATCGCCGATTTCAGCTCTTCTATGGAGATATCGTTCCCACAGCCTTCCATTATGTACCCGCTGCATACGAACGACTAAGTATCGCGAGAAGGAACCCTGATCACGATGCAATCTCACCGATGACTGCATCTCACGTTCTACGACAGACCACACCGTTGAGCCACGGGGTATCTGTAACAGAGATATTAACATATTTTTTATTTTTTATATTTTGACTTTGTTCTTCTGACTATATAAAGACTATAAAGACAAGCCAAAGTATATTTGTATTTAAGAAAATACTATTATCTGGGTTGCTAAGTGTTGGAAAATCTGCAGATTTTAATTAATAAGAATAATGAATAAGAAGTAATCTCGACTCTTTTTAATTGCAACTATTTTTTAGCTTTGTTTTTTTTTTAAACATCTTGCCCATTGTCTTTAATTATACTATTTTTTTGCCTCCTAATTCCAACTTTTTTAATTTTTATATTGATTATTCTTAAACCCATAGATATCCTTGATCTTATATACATATATTTTATGTATAAAGATTTGTAAGTAGGTTCACTATATATATAAATAAATAAATACAAACGGAGCTGCCATGGAATTCACCGACCGGAGTCGTGCCCATCATAATACTATTTTTTTACACTTCTGAGGGGTGAGCAGTGGATTCCGGACTTACGAACCGGCTGTGGTAGGTTTAGGACAGCTGTGAGCTGCCACATGTGAGCGTTCACCTTACCACCCATTCACGCCCCCTTCGAAGCCATAGAATTCGAGATGCGCAAATCGCAGTTTTAGATAATTTTTCTAAGAAAGAGTTGATTATTTTTCTGGAAAGGCCAAGATCTTTAAAGAGGTGAAATAGAGATTTAGCTGGCAGACCACGAGCGCCAACTTCCACCGCGTGAAGGTGAACAGTGAAGCCGTTCCGGGTTACGGCATTTGCAAGATCATGGTATTTATTTAATTTATACTCGTGGTCTTTTGGGATATTTGATTTCCATGGAACAGTTAATTCTACAATAAGAGCCACCTTCCGAGATAGAGAGTAAAGAGTTATATCTGGACGGAGGGCTGTGCATCCACGACTTTCAGGGAATTTATACTGCTTAGAGACCGAATCAAGCTCCAGAATCCAATCTGTAGCTTTCTCAATTATTGAGAAAGGTTTTGTAGTTAAATGTTTTTTGCCTTTAGAGCCATCCCGCACAAACTGTATTGGGAATGTCAATTATCCAAAGTTCGAATATCCAAATCGCTGATTATCCAAAATTGACGTTAAAAAAATTAAGATGAAACGTACTGTGATTTGCAAAATAATGATTCTGTCTACGCGCGCTATTGTGCTTTGTACTATTGACTGTAGAACTCTAAACTATCGGAACTATCCGAATCGCTGATTAGCCGAAATTAGGACAGAAAAAAAATAGGACGGAAACGTATAGCGATTCGCAAAATAACGATTCTGTCTACGCGCGCGATGATATCTGTCTTTGGTGATGATGAGTCACTTTCTCATAATGCAGTTCTATTGAGTGTCGTCCATCAACCAGACCCTCATCGTCCATCAACCACCCACCTGTTACTGTTCGTTTTGATTAGTCAGTCAGTGTGTCCTGCTACTGTGATGGTACTCTTTTGTGCACGAATACGGATGAAGCCAGTTAAACAGCTTACTTTGATCGAGATGTTCCGTTACAAAGTGTTACGAAACAAAAGGACCTGGGCATAGTGAGCGATCTGAAGTGGGGTTAGCACATTACACAGATCGTAAAAAAAGCCAACCCAATTATGTACCACATCCGCAAGTCATTTAATTACATCACACCAGCCTTATTATGTCACTTTACAAAATATACATCAGACCTATGCTAGAGTTTGGATTCCAGATATGGAATCTGTACTTTGAGAAAGATGAAGATCTCCTCGAGAAAGTCCAGCGCCGAGCGACCAAGATGCCAATGCGGTTCAAAAATCTGGAATATGCAGAACGACTCTGCAGATTGCAAGTGCCCACACTCAAGGATCGTCGGATCAGGGGTGACCTCATTGAGACATATAAGATCCTCAACGGATGCTACGATTGCCCCGAATCGCCTTCTATCTTCAAGCGAAACTACAAGCATCATCTGCGAGGACACAATAAGCTGGAGAAAACACGATTCCACATGAATCCCAGGAAACATTTCCTGACCAACCGAGTTACCTGCTCGTGATGGGCGAGTTTGTTTATTGCGATTTACATAAGTTTAAAATACTACGCCGTCACGCAAACTGTTTTAGATGTAAGACGACATTTACGGATCGCTTAAATGTTTACGATGGCCTGCCTGGATGGGGTCAGCTTATATGGACCCCCGTTTACATTTAGTGCACCCCCATTTTTTCTCACCGAGATGGACCCCCTGCAATTCAAAATTGACACCTGGGGGTCTACATAACCACTTTGAAAATCGGCGCTTTAGTCGTAGCCGCCGTGTCGCGTTGAGAAAATATCTTTTTCGGTCTAAATCATAATTATAGGTTTGCGCTTTTAATAGGACAATAGGTAGACGCTAAAACATTATTTTTTTAAATTAAGACTACGAGGAAATACTATCGTGGTCGTCGACAGTACTCGCTTCGAGGACTCTTTCGCGGTCAGTTGAAGTGAAAGTATGGAGAGATGCGTACCTCGATGAGCAGAGTGGTTTCGGAGGAAGTCTGAGGCTGGTTCTGCGGCGATCCGAGATGGAGGGCGCGGGCGGCTCTCAGCAGTCGATGTCGGTGTCCGAAGGCGGCCACTCCCACCGCCCTCAGCTCTTCGTGCCCCATCTCGGCCAGCACGTCCAGCGTGATGTGTTCGCGCTGCAGCAGCGAGCCCAGCTGTTCCAGAGCCAGCGAGGCCAGCAGCTCCGACACGGCCTGGGCGTCCGCGGCGGCCGATTGCGGCCGCAGACGAACAGCAGAGCCCACCAGCGGACTCCGAACGTGAGACGCTGCAAATTCAAAATACAATTTATTTATTTTGTATAATAGCTACGCAAACTATACTCTACTATTACATGGTTATCGCTAACATTTTTACTTTGTTTCTAAATAGAGTAAAATATTTTATGCATACTCCGCATGCTTAATTTATAATTGCGTATGCGCCGTATCTCATGATTTACAAAATTATCAAAATTATCAGTACAAAAATTTATATCCTTAAAAATTATCAAAACACAAATTAAAAATTTTTGAAATAAGTTTACAGTGAATTCTGAAAAACAATTAAACAATTAAATGGTAAAAACAAAATAGATCAAATATTGTCTGGAATAAAATAATAAAAACATACGGTAAATTATCAATTTGTTTCATAATACGTTATTTATAATGGACTTAACTGGAATCACGTTCCTTACTGGAATCAGGCACTGGTCTGGGGTATGGCAGTACAACCATGAGCGATGTGGACTTGAAGAAGTCTCTCTTGCGGGGATATTACGACAGCAATAGTATGGATCACGCTATTGGCCTTCAATGCCAGAATGATTGGACAACAATTGGAGACTTTTGCATTCTTCCTCCAATGCACTGGAAAGTAATGTTGTATGACTGGACGCCAGAGATGCTGAAATTTTATTCCTTTCAGCATACACTTCCAGACCCCAGTAACCTAGCTCGTTGGAGCTATGCCGAGGATAGTTCATGTCCCCTTTGTAGCAACAGCCCTTGCACAGCTAGACATATTCTAGCAGGCTGCAAGGTGGCCTTGGATCGAGGACGGTACACTTACCGCCACGACAAAGTCCTTGCTGTTATTCGCGAGGTACTTAGCCTCTCAGTGGCTCGTGCCAACAAGGGTTCCACAGTATCCTCCAAACGCCCAATACAGTTTGTGCGGGTTGGCTCTAAAGGCAAAAAACATCTCACTGCAAAACCTTTCTCAATAATCGAGAAAGCTTCAGATTGGATTATGGAGGTCGATTTGGTCTCTAAGCAGTATAAATTCCCTGAAAGTCTCGGATGCACAGCCCTGCGTCCAGATATAACTCTTTACTCTCTATCTCGGAAGATGGTCCTTATCGTAGAATTAACTGTTCCATGGGAACCAAATATCCCAAAAGACCACGAGTACAAATTAAATAAATACTATGACCTCGCAAATGCCGTCACCCGGAACGGCTTCACTGTTCACCTTCACGCGGTATAAGTAGGCGCTCGTGGCCTGCCAGCTAAATCTGTGTTTCAACTTTTTAAAGATCTTGGTCTCTCCAGGAAAATAATCAACTCCTTTCTAGAAAAATTATCTAAAACCGCAATTTCTGCATCTCAAATTCTATGGCTTCGAAGGGGGAGTGAATGGGTGGTAAGGCTAACGCTCACATGTGGCAAGACAGCTGTCCTAAACCTACCACAGCCGGTTCGTAAGTGTAAAAAAAAATAGTATTATGATGGGCCCGACTCCGGTCGGTGAATTCCATGGCAGCTCCGTTTGTATTTATTTTATTGTCTAATGGTCCCAGGTTCAAGAAATCAATGTTATCGGTTATAGTGTTGTATAACCGGCATGTACGTGAGATAGGATTGTGGAAAGATTGATTTGTCTGCGAAGTGGGAAGGTGAAATGTTAGGTGCTGCCTCAGTCGCCTAGATGGTACGTTGAAATTTAACGATTCTAATAAATCTGGTGAGTCTATCCCGCCGTTAAGAAGTTTGTGCAGAAACATTAGGCTTCCGCACTCTCTCCTCTTTCTAAGAGTAAAAATCTTAAAATAATTTAAACGCTCTTCATAAGAGTAGAGAGTGCGCGATAGGCCGGTTTTATAGGTTACCATACGCAAATACTTCCTCTGCACCGACTCTATCGCTTCCGAATGCACCTCATAGTATGGATTCCAAATTATGGAACCAAACTCTTGTTGGCTGCGTACAAGAGAATTATAGAGCAAGAAATTTATAGACAAATTATATGATAGTTGTTGTTTAACACCTCTAGGTTTATTTCTTGTAGTTTAGATCGCATCCCCCGAATATTTTGGTAATAGATGTTATAGCAATTGAATTTTATATCTTAACCCTTCAAGCCCCGCGACTTCGATATCAAAGTCAACTGAACGCGTCCAGGAGAAGTGATTTGATTGGGTTTTTCGTGTCATTCCGTATGCAGTTGTATTTTATTTAAATGCAAGATGATATTTGTATCATTCCTGAATGCATTCAGTTGACTTCGATATCGAAGTCGCGGGGCTTGAAGGGTTAACTTAATTAAGGCTTGCGTTGTGGTAGTAATATTGCTATTTCAACGTGTGTAACACCGTAATATTTTTAATGTTGATTGCTGGAGTGTTGTTATTTTTCCGCATAAATATAAGGCCATTTCGGATCCAGGTGAATTCCCATTTGTTATTTTTAGCCCATATTCTGGATGCGGCATGTATCGCCTTTCTTTCAGGAGATAGGTGTTCGCAGACATAAACTGGAGTGCTATGGTCCCCTAGGATTCCAAGGTGAGAAGTGTTTATTTTATTATTTCTATATTTCTTATTGTATCCTCGTACGGATGCAAGGATTTCGTCTCTCATCCTGGTGCTATTTGAGGATATAACAATATTCCTAGGCCTGTTATTGCTTGTGTCCATGCGAGCTACTCGGTGACAGGCGGTTATTTGCTCAGTTTGAATAGGGACATTAATACTTTTGCATAAATTTCGGAGCATATCCTGTATATTTTCGTTTCGGCGTTCTGGTATGGCTTGCAGTTCAATATTGCAGTTACGACTGTTTTGCTCAATCTGGGAGACTCGTGACTTCAGATCTGTGACATCTGCACGAAGATATAAATTTTCCTTCTCAAGGTCAGTAATTTTTGTGTTTTTCTCATCCATTTTCTTACATATTTCATCATACTGATTTGATAGGAATTCTAGTGACGTTTGCAGAGGTTTTAGTGCCATCGAGCCTGACTTTACTTCCCGTAACAATACAAACGGGCCCGCCGTGGAATTCATCTACCGGAGTCGGGCCCGCGTAATACTAGAATCTACGTTCAGTTAAACTGTACTATACATTTTCGTACCTAGGAATCAACGTAGATAGAAATCGGATATTTATCTAGGTTTAATTTATTTTCCACGAATCGGATTAGAATGAATTTAATGAACCAGAATGTTGCTACTTTGTATATTATGATCGAGGGAAAAAAGGGTATTTGTAGGTATCTCTCTAGCCCATCGGAAGCGGAGGACTGACCCGGCAGAGGCAGCGGCAGCGCGGCCACGTCTCCGGAGGGCAGCAGCACGGGAGCCGCCTGCGCTGCGGGGGCCGTCGGGGCGGCGGCGGCCGGGAGCCCGCCGCCGTCCGGGGCGCCGGCCATGGCGTCGCGCAGCAGCGAGCGCACGTCGTCCGCCGCGCTCAGCTCCAGCGCCGTCTGCCCTTCCTGGTTGCGCAGGTACGGATCCGCTCCGTGCGCCAGCTGCACATATTAACATATTATTGTCGATCGTATTTTATCGCAAGTCGATGTGACTGTAAAAGGATTTTATTCTAGTGTTTTTACACGATTCGTAAGGAAATGATTACGCAGTAGCCCTTCAAAAATCCCCCAAACAATGTCGATGCAGGCGCGGAAGAATGTCTCGATCTATATATCGATTAACGCCGATGAGCCATTTAACCCTTGGAGTAAATGGGTATTTTCATGGATGCATCTGTCTCTTTTGCAGGATTTTCGGCGACATCGACTTAAAGTACTATAACTACGAAACTACTACACCAATCATAAAAAGAACAACTGCACAATGATTGCATTGAAATTTCGAATATAGAATATTGAAATATCATTTTGTAAAACAATTAGATAATTATGAATAAATATGAGAACGTCAAAGAAGTGAAAAAAACGCGCGACCAGATTTGGTCGACTCGTACTCAACGGATAATTGTTTCGCGACCAGATTTGGTTGACTCATACTCAACGGGTTAAACGCAGAGCAATAATTCAAAGTCCGTCAACGTACGATAAAAGTCCCGCTACCGCTTCAAGTGACGACAATCATATATAGTGTCGTCGCTTCGGAATCCCAACTCTGATCTAAACGTATCGACAAAGCTTGTCACAATAATCCAAATTTGTGTGGCATGTTATGCTTCAGAAACATGTGGCACGCATTGCAACATGCTTCGCATGCATTTCTCGTGTTTTCTTATTGGTCTTACTCAGGTTTTGAGTTGTTTCATAAGCATTCTTCCGGGTCTGCGAGCATTCCTCAAGAAATTCGCATAAAAGCTATGATGTTTGAGCTGTCAGATGAGAAATAGCCATATTGAACATATTGAGATGTCAACCACAACGGACGAACCCGTCACCGCAGGACGTTTTAACGATTCATCGTTCTATCGACCGTGCAGTGAGCGTAGAAGACTTTGGACATTACAAATCCGACGTCTAGCTACGCCACAACCCGCAAGAGACCAACGCCTTTACCACGAGATAGCCAGTAATGTTACCTGGCGGGCCGACCCTCGCGCCCTTGCTTCCAATTGTGACCAGATTTCTCCGGTCTCTCGATTGGTTCCGAGTTCGAGGTCGCTTGCGCGGTCCTCTCCCTTACGAAGCGGTGAAACGCTGTGCACCGAATCTATCGCGGACCAAGGCGTCCTTTGCCCGACTCTGAACCGGGATCGGATGGCCAATGGTCATTTCAAGAGCAGTCGCCGTAAGGTACGCAACCACCCCCGCTCTATAGGAAACAATACAGTTTCCAGACTCCCCCGACTGTCAGTCGGAGAGCACAGTCGATTGGCTTGCGCCGCTAGGTGCGCAGACCGTCCAGGAGCGCCAGAGGTTTGATTCCCAGGGGAGACTGGTTGACCCAGTGTCCTACCCAGGTTCGCACCCCATGCGTGGAGGCCATCGGATGGGTGTTGACCCGTGAGTGTGACCGACCCTGAACACATGGGTCATCGTGGCCACCTCATCATGGGCCCGTTAGCTCCCTAACCATAATGGTACAACAATTTTTGGTGTAAGCAGAGAAACGCATTGCGCTCCTTTTTTTATTAAAGCTGGTATCCTTACCATGTCGTCCATGTACATATATCAGTGCCTTTTATACGCCAAAGAGAATGTTTTAAATTGCGAGCTTCACTCCACTCGGCATAGCCATAATACGCGACATAAAAACAATGTGTTATTGCCTAAAGTACGCTTGACTAAATATCAAAAAACATTTTTATATATTAGTTTTAAATTGTTCAATGCTTTGCCGTCATCGACGAGAAGACTTGAGATGGCAGCATATAAAATCTGCTTGAAAAATCAGTTAGTCAAACATGCCCTTTACAAACTGGACGACTTTTATGATATTGCGTCCACAATTGCTTGATTATAAATAACCATCTTATGACTATACTTTCGAACTAAGTTTTAGATTTTATTGACATTGTTTTTAATTACGCATGTTTCAGAATTTTTCTTTTTATGGTATTGATTATTATTTGTTTGATTATTGATTATTTTGTAAATTTTACTATTTTTAAGTAATCACCTCTGATTACAATTATTTTTTTTCTTTTAATTAATCAAAGCGGTTTTATCATCCGGTAAATTATGATTGTAAAATTTGACATGTTCCTCAGTATTGTGAAATGCTTTTATGGAATGAATAAATGATGATGATGATGATGATGATGATGATTGAATAGTGTTGCCAAATGCTAGACTTGAATAGTCGCCGATGTCAACAGAAAAGATAGCCTAAAGTAGCCGTTTTGCAAAAAAGCCTTTTTTTGCCAATGAAAAGGATTGCAGAATATATGTTTGAATAAAATAATTCAAAACATTCTAGGCACAGATACAGATATTTTTTTCGAAATTAGGTACTAAGATTAGTACATAAAAAACATTGGTTGGAATAAGATTGTACGATAAAATAGAACAAAACTACCTAGTAGTTACCAAGGTTACCATTTTATATACAGCTACTTACTATATTTGTGAACATGATACCACGAACCATAAATAAATGTACAATGTAATATGACCAATTACCTATCATAACTACTTTAAACTTTTACACAGAAAGTTTGCAAAACTCAATTACATCCTTACATTGCAAAAAACAAATACATAATATTATGCCCGCTCCACACGTTGGCGAATGTTGGCAAATATTGCTAAGGTGGAAGCGAATCGGCACCACTGTGATGTCAGAAAAATATATGTGAAAGAGCGAGAGAGACATAGGCGATGCGGCCAACGCTGGTCAATGTGTGGAGCGGGCATTAAACTAAACCATAACAATTTAACCCGTTGAGTATGAGTCAACCAAATCTGGTCGCGAAACAATTATCCATTGGTCGCGAAACATTATTTTACAAAATGATATTTCAATATTCTATATTCGAAATTTCAATGCAATCATTGTGCAGTTGTTCTTTTTATGATTGGTGTAGTAGTTTCGTAGTTATAGTACTTTAAGTCGATGTCGCCGAAAATCCTGCAAAAGAGACAGATGCATCCATGAAAATACCCATTTACTCCAAGGGTTAAGGTTAACAAAGGGGAAATTACTTATGTAAAAATATTACAAGTTACCCATATGTTCGGCACCATTATCTTAGTAATAAGTAAAATCGTTGTCACCGTACAAATTAAAATCGAACAACTGGTGTAGCCTAAATCGGCGACAGGCGATTTCTGGTATTTTTTGGTCGCCGATAACTCATTCGAGGTAGCCTAAATGGCGACATATCGCCTAAGTTGGCAACACTGATATTGAACGGCCCAATAAAAAATGACCCACTTGGTGTCCTCGCCGTAACAATAAAACAGGTATAGTTAGTTAGTTAGTTAGTTAGTCTGGGCTTTTTCCCGCACTTGGCCTCTTGATTGGGCCGTTGTGCGTGGCTCATGTTTCTATTTATGTTACTCCAGCCAACCCAGGCTGTCCCAGAAGGTTAGCAGCCTGTTTGGGTTGCTACAGGCCTCCGGGACAGATGCTGGAGATTGTAGTATTCTTGCCCGTTGCTCTGCCACGCTCCTGCATTCCATGAGCACATGCTGTGGCGTTTCTTCTTCCTCCATGCATCCTCTGCATAGAGGGCTGTCTGTCACACCTATGGTAAACAGGTGTTTGTTTAGGGGACAGTGGCCTGTCATAGTACCAATGACTTCACGGATTTTGTCCCTTTTTAATCTCGTGAGGTTGCGGGCAAGTTTTTTAGACGCTTCCGGAACCGATTTCTTTGTTTGCCTGCATCCTGCGTTTTTTTTCCATTCTGAAAGGTGGGTTTCGTCGGTGTTCCTGCGTAGCCATGCTTTTATTTGGGCCTGGGGTATGGGCATCAAGGGGTTCCGGTCCATACACTATTTCCTTTGATCCCCTTTTGGCCAGTTCGTCTGCCGCGTCGTTGCCCAGTGAGTTGCTGTGCCCTTTAATCCTTTGCAGGGTCACTCTATTTGACCTTGCAATGGATTGAAGCGCATTGTGGCATTCCAGTACAAGGACAGAGGTTATAGTATTTTTTGCTAGCGCTAGTAGCACGGAGGCACTGTCGGAGACAAATTTCAGGCTTAGGTCTCCGACATCTTTGGCTGCAACTGCCTGTGCTGTTCTGGTGATGCCAATGCATTCTGCTTGGAAGATCGTATTTAAGTTGCCTAGGGTAGATGATATTTTGATGTTTAGATCATTTGAGAAGACGCCGGCTCCGGTACCTTGAGTGGTTTTGGAGCCACCTGTGTATATCCTTACTTCATTTGTACCAGAGTGATCTGCTGGTTCTGCAATGAGTTAGATATTATATCTACGATCAAAGACATGATGGCATAATATTCTGTCCATCGGTGCGTCTAGAAGAGGTATTTCTAAAACAGGTATAAAAAAATATCAAGTTCGAAAGAACATTTTAATAAATGTAATAAATATTACAAAAATATTACTATTTTATTGTGAACATGAGTTGTCATGAGTTTTTTTTTAACCTAAAGTTTGTTTAATACTGCCACTTCAGGCTTGCCTGTCCGGAATAAATAATTATAATAATGTAAACTTACCAGTAGAGCGCAGAGTTGTGTCCGTCCTTTCTGAGCGGCTTCGTGCAAGGGAGTGAAACCCCATTTATCGGCCGCGTTGACGGTGGTACCGGCGCGAATCAACAGAGCGGCGACATCGGAATGTCCGTATGACGATGCATTATGCAGAGGGATCAAACCACCTTTGTCCTGGGCGTCGACATCAGCGCCAGCCTATAAATAATTAGCAAGAAGCTGAAAAGTCGTACGAATTGTCCCAAAAGCATTGATTATAAATAAAAAAATAAAATACAAACGGAGCAGCCATGGAATTCACCGACCAAAAATCGGGCCCATCATATATAATTATTACACCTCTGCGAGGTGAACGGTGGATTCCGGACTAACGACCGGCGGTGGTAGGTTTAGGACAGCTGTCTTGCCACATGTGAGCGTTCACCTTACCACCCATTCACTCCCCGTTCGAAGCCATAGAATATGAGATGCAGAAATCGCAGTTTTAGATAATTTTTCTAGAAAGGAGTTGATTATTTTCCTGGAGAGACCAAGATCTTTAAAAAGGTGAAACAAAGATTTAGCTGGCAGGCCACGAGCGCCTACTTCCACCGCGTGAAGGTGAACAGTAAAGCCGTTCCGGGTGACGGCATTTGCGAGGTCATGGTATTTATTTAATTTGTACTCGTGGTCTTTTGGGATATTTGATTACCATGGAACAGTTAACTCTACGATAAGGACCATCTTCCGAGATAGAGAGTAAAGAGTTATATCTGGACGCAGGGCTGTGCATTAGTTTGATTATTAGTTTGCTCAATGCCGTACTATGTTTTGGCAGCTCGGATTTTACCACGAAACACAATGTGTAAATAGCACTCATAGTTCCAAACATTGTGTAGTAAAAACCGCATATTTTATTGTTTTGTTTTCGCGCCGCTGTGCCGTTATGTTCGCCGAACCTGTTTTTCATGGTTTCCTAGTGTTTTTTTATGTTGCCTGGCATTTTTCGCTGAAAAATGTAGTTGCGAAATTCGGTAGAAGTTCGACGAAGCTCTCACGTGATTGGTCGAGGCTGCGGCTTTGTTTTTTTTATTTGAAGGCGTTAATGCCCGTCTGAACGCGACTATCGGCGGCCATCGCGCAAACTCGATCTTTTACGATTCAACATGTCCGAAATTCGTCGCGCGGCTTGGAAACCTCCGTAATCTGCCGGGAGGAGTAGTTTGCATAGGGAGGCGGTTAATTTTTTATGTGAAGTGTTCGTGATTAATCTGGTGAGCATTTACATTCATTTTGGGTTGGTTTCCATATAGGATCGGTGAAATTTTAACGAATTTCTTTTCCTTGCTCTCAGCTGTGGCATCTTTGTTTTTTACGTAATTGCTGATAACGGGAAGTTTATCGTCGCTGAACGGGATTTGCCTTCATATCCGGAAAATAATGCAACATTTATTTGGCTGGAGCACTTTGTCTTTTCATCGCACATGTGACACGCCGATAAGGCGGGAGCTGAACGAGGGGTGCCTTCGTGGCAAATTGAACACGAATCTTTCATATACACTCGTGTTTTTCTTTAGTCTTTTGTGCGTCTGAGGGAAAGGATTTTCTGTGGGCCAAATCCAATGCCCATCAATATTTAGCCCACACTCTGAGATTGTTTTTTTTAGGGTAACTTTTTTTTATTTTTTCTCTTTCAATTTTTTGTAAAATTAGTTTCCGTCTTTTCCTATGAAAGACAGGTGGCGTCCATACAATAAATTCTGTTTTTTTTGGTTTTGGTGATTCTTCCGTGTTTCCTCAAAACACGGTGGGTTATAACTTCCCGGTTATACAGTTGGCGCCCAACGTGGGGCGCCAATCTTCTTTTATACTCATTGGCCCAATAGATGGCATTCTAAGCAAACTATGCTATTCGGCTGATAAGTTAATTACGACTGGTGGTCGTATAACATTGTGGCGTAGTCTCTACTTCGCTGTCCCTAAGAGCCCCACTAAGCATCTCAAAAGGATGTAATGCTGAATAGTAAGAAGGTTTCTACATATGGTTTATAATCATGTATAACTGGTTCAATAGTATAAAGCATGCCTAATAAAAAATAAATTAGAGGCTGTTAGTTCAATACAGAATGTAATAAATTAAAAATTTAAAAAAACAAGCTTTTCTTTCCATCAGGGAGATCCAGTGGCAAACTCCCGGCTCTATCTTCAGACCCTCGTTATCATGAGTAATGGAAAGTACTCAAAACAACAAAACAAACACCGCAAACTCGACTATCTAAGCACTTTCCATCAGCTCCATCTTCAGATCTTCATCATCATGTGTAAAGGAAAGTACTCATGATGACAAAACATATTAGATCAAATTCGACCGTCCTACCATTTGCCATTGGGGAGATACAGTCCCTACATCACGGTCCATCAACGAATCAGCTCGATAGTACCATAATATTTCATTGTCACTGAACTTATTATCTTTATTATTATTATTATTTATTTTGGACAGGCAGCTTTGCTGATACGTCCAGATTAGATCTTGTAAAGCTAAACAATATTAACAATATTATATAAACAATATTAACAAGTTTTTAGGTACAAATCGAGTTGACGGTGGACTGTTTGTCCTAAGTCTTCTGCGCTCACTTCACAGGAGACAGAACGATCAATATCGTTAAAACTTCCTGAGGTGACTGGTTCGCCCGTTGTAGTCGACAGCTCTAGTTGATAGCATTGACTACGAATCTAATAGAAATTTATTTGGGAATCTCTATTATTATTATTATTTATTCTGGACAGGCAGCTTTGAAGATCGGGTCTTGTAAAGATAAACAATATTAACAATATATAAACAATAGGCAATATAAACAAGTTTTTAGGTACAAATTGAGTCCGTTTTTAATTTTATTTACAGAGCTTGTACTTATCACTTCAAGTGGTAGTTTATTCCACATGTCCACCACTCTATTTGGCAGAACGTTCTTAAGAGGATTAGATTTAAATTTTGTACGGTTGAGTTTTTTGTTGTGACCTCGAAGATTTCTATTGACGTTGAATTTGTAAATATTCTTCAGTGCAGGTACATTGTAATAGTGTTTTAGTTCTCAATCAGGTCCCCTCTTTGTCTTCTTTGTTTGAGTGTAGTAATTCCAAGTAATTTCAAGCGATCTTCATAATTCCTATACTTCAGGCTCACTGGCATTTTGGTTGCCCTTCGCTGAACCTTTTCTGGAATATCTACATCTTTGCAAAAATAAGGGTTCCAGATCTGATAGCCATACTCAAGAATAGATCTCACATATGCCTTGTAGATTTGTAGATCTTGATAAAAACCTCTATTGACAAATGTTGGAAAGCCTTCCTTATTAGATAGAGAGTACAGTTGGCTTTTTTAGCAATTGCAATTATGTATTCCTCCCATGTCTTACATAAGTATGTCAAATTTCTGCTCAATCGGATACCAGCAAGCGGTCAGAAAATGGTTTGCAAATTTTGAAACGGACAACTTAGATACGAACTTTGCAAGGTAAAATAAAGCTAGCAATAAAAATAATGCTACCTCGATTAGCGCCTCGGCGACGTCGTAATTATTGTACCCGGCGGCTAAGTGTAACGGAGTGCTGTTTCTGCCTCTGGCGTCGCGACAATTGACGTTGGCGGGTCCGACGAGGCGACGGGCTCTCGCTGCGTCGCCGCGCTTCGCAGCGTCCAGCAGCGCTGCGTCGCCGCGCAGTGCGTCGATAGTCGCTGCGTCGCCGCGCCGCGCCAGCTGCAGCGGAGTCAGCCCGTCGCGGTTGCGTCTGTGCGGATCTGCTCCGTGCTGAAATTACACAACATGACACTTATTATGAAACTTTTCTGTTGTGCTTTTACTTTACCGGCCTACCAACTGACGAGGAAGTAAAGTATTGTGAACGCGTATTTTTTTTTTGAGGCAAAGGATGCTTGGTCCGCGATAGATTCGGTAAACACCGTTTCATAGTATTTAGGACATAGTTACTTCATTTTTTCTTTTTTTTTTCATTCATTCATTCCGATCGCTCATCATTCATTCTTAAAAATTTTAAGGTTAATGTAATATATAAATGTGTATATAAATAAAAAACTACCTAATATAAAATAAAGAAACTGAAAATATTTTAATTTATAGATAGGTAAAATAAATAAATATATAGATAAATAAATAACTAAATTGACCAATAAATTAAGTAGCCTAAAAAGGTTCCTTACTATGCAACTATAAAATTGTAAATCACCGAAACATATTTCTTGTCAAGTATCAGGTGACAGATATGTCAAATATGTGAACACCTATTTCCGGGCGACGGTTTCCGTCAAAGCAGACGGTCCGTCATAGTGAGAACGGGCTCTAAGCGTTTGGGCGCTATCGTGAAGGAATCCATACACATAGATACACAGACAGACTTGAATCTGGAAATGCTCTTAACCTTTCGGAAGCGTCATTCTACGCAAAATTATCCTTCCGCAAAATTTTCCTTCCTTCGTCATTCTACGCAAAAAAGCCTTCGAAAATTTGTTTGAAGGTGTGTGCAAGCATACTTATATATGCCAGTGGCTTATTCAATGACAGGCTTCAATGACAGGCGTTTACTGCAGTGGAGGGAGAAATAGAGCCGATAATTGCATAAATACAGATACAATACAGATCATACCTAGCCTATCTCCTACTTCTTAAGATTTCACTAACTGCCATCCTAATGTACTGTATTATATGATTACTATATTATAACAGACTATTGTATTATATCATATTATGTATAATAAATATTATTATCCAATTATTTATACTTCTATTTTGCTCTATCCAAATAACCTTATTAACAACTTATTTAATTATTACTTTTCTTACCCTTATATTATTATTAGCTTTATTATACTTTTTTCTACTATCAACGTGATCATGTTATTTCTGTTAATTTGTAATGCAAGCATTGCAAACTGTTCATAGGATAGTAAATTTGTTTGGTTTGTATATGTTTTTAAAATATTAGTATTATATATTTAATATCTGTAAGTTTGCTTTAAAATAAAATAAATACGATAAACGCCGATCGGCAGGCGTGGCCACCCAGGGGTTAATCATCTCAGAGGAGCTCAAATTAGATATTACCGTCTTCAACTTAAAAAAAATATCACATTCACAACACTTTCTTTCCGTCGGTTGGTGGACCGGGAAAGTAAAACCAAAAATTTCTCAGTTTTCCTTATATACATCCTTAATGACATAGAACTCACTTTAAGTAACAGTCTTACGATATCAGCCTTTCCCTTTGCGGCAGCTTCGTGCAGAGGAGTAAACCTCCACAGATCAGCAGCATTTACCCCTGCGCCGGCCTTCACCAGCATTTCCGTGACCTCGTAGTGGCCGTAAGAGCATGCATTGTGTAGAGGAACTAGACCACTGTGGAAAAGAGCAGTTGATTGGATACTGTGCACAGGAGCTAATAGCCCTTTTTTTTTTGTAGATGTCGACTACAAAGGGCGAACCTCAGCCCAGGAAGTTTTAACAATAAGAACCAACTCGTCAACTAGAGTTGTCGACTACAACGGGCGAGCCCGTCACCTCAGGATTTTTTAACGATTAATCGTTCTATCTCCCTGGAGTGAGCGCAGAAGACTTGGACAAAACAGTCCACCGTCTAGCTCCGCCACAAACCCGTAAGAGGCCAACGCCTTAATCGCGAGACAGTCAGGAGTGTTACCCAGCGGGCTTACACTCAAGTCCTTACTTCCAATTGCAAGCAGATTACTCGTGTCTCTAGATTGGTTACGAGGTCGATTGCGTGGTCCTCTCCCTTACGAAGCGGTGAAACGGTGTATACCGACTCTATCGCGGACCACGGAATCCTTTGCTTCGGGTAGCCGATGGTCGTTTCAAGAGCAGTCGCCGTAAGCTCCGCAACCACCCCCGCTCTATAGGAAACAGTACTGCTTCCAGACTCCACCGACTGTTAGTCGGTGTGCGCAATCGATTGGCTAATGCCGCACGGTGCGCAGACTGTCCAGAAGCGCCAGAAGGTTGATTCCTAGGGGAAACTAGCCCTAAGGCCAGAGTCCTGCCCGGGCTCGCACTTCATGCGCGGAGGCCATCGTATGGGTGTTGACCCGTGAGTGTGACCAATCCTGAACCGAATGGGTCTTCGTGGCCAACTCAGCAAGGGCCCATTAGCTCCCAGTAAGAAGCCAACGCCTTACTGTGAGACACCGGAAATGTGCAAACAGAGGGTCGACCTCGCGCCCTTACCGCCAGTTTTGCCTCCCGACTGGTTACAGGTTCGAGGTCGCTTGCACGGTCCTCTCCCTTAGCGGTGATTAGGTATCTACCGAATCTATCGCGTTTATTGTCCGGCTACCACTCGGGAGAGGGTGGCCGATTGGTCGTTGCAAGAGCGGCTGTTTCCGCTGCAAGCCGTTTCCAAACTCCTCAGGTTATCTGTCAGAGTGCACAAGGAGCGAACGGGCCCATGATGGGTTAGCCACGAAGTCCCATGTGTTCAGGGTCGGTCACACTCACGGGTCAACACCCATCCGACGGCCTCCACGCACGGGGTGCGAACCTGGGTAGGACTCTGGCCCTGGTCAGTTTCCCCTGGGAATCAAACCTCTGGCGCTCCTGGACGGTCTGCGCACCGTGCGGCGCAAGCCAATCGATTGTGCACTCCGACTAACAGTCGGGGGAGTCTGGAAGCTGTATTGTTTCCTATAGAGAGGGGGTGGTTGCGTACCTTACGGCGACTGCTCTTGAAATGACCATTGGCCATCTGATCCCGGGTCAGAGGCGGGCAAAGGACGCCATGGTCCGCGATAGATTCGGTATTCTCCGTTTCACCGCTTCGTAAGGGAGAGGACCGCGCAAGCGACCTCGAACTCGGAACCAATCGAGAGACCGGAGAAATCTCAAGGGCGCGAGTGTCGCCCGCCAGGTAGCATTCCTGGCTATCTCGCGGTAAGGCGTTGGTCTCTTGCGGGTTGTGGCGTAGCTAGACATCGGATTGTTTTGTCCAAAGTCTTCTACGCTCTCTCCAAGGAGATAGAACGACTAATCGTCAAAACTCCTTGTGGTGACGGGCTCGCCCGTTGTAGTCGACACCTCAAGATGTCAGAGTGCACAGTCGATTGGCTGTCGCCACGCGGTGTGCAAACCCATCCAGGGGCGCCCAAAGAATGATTTCTGGGGAAGCAGGCCCGCAGGTAGAGTCATGCGTGGGCTCGCACTTCTTCTGGAGGCTACCAGATGGGTGCTGACCAACCCTAACACAGTTGGGCCAACCCAACACATGGGTCATAGTGACCCAAGGTTGGGTTGGCCCATTAGGTCCTATACGAATACAACAACTTGAGTTGTCAACTATAACAACCGAACCAGTCACTTCAGGAAGTTTTAATAAAAATGATAGTTCTGTCTCCTGTGAAGTTTTTTTTTTTTTTTTTTGTTCCTGGTTTATCGGCAATCAGTCGAAGGACTATGAGTCGATGTGGTGACATAGCTTAATCTCTTGCAGAATGTGCTCCCCAGCGAGAGCATCCACTCATCCTTAAGGCCTAGAGCTACTGTCTGTCTTGCAGCTCTAGGATGTTGTGTCGCTTCAGTCGTTTTGCGTAGTTCTGTGTCATCAGCTGGCGTGCTAATTTGTTAGGATGATTAATTAGCCGCTGCTTATATCTCTCTGATGTGTTTCGGATTTCCTCCTTTACTGTGCTCACAGACAGGTTTTGATGTAGTTCATTGTTGGTAATATACCACGGTACATTTGCTATTGATCTCAAGATCTTGTTCTGTAGTCTCTGTATGACATTAATATTTGAGTCGCTAGCGCTGCCCTAGAGTTGGATACCGTACGTTCATATCGGTCTTAGAATGGCCTTGTATATAAGGAGTTTGTTGTCCAATGATAGCCTGGAGTTTCTCCCTAACATCCAGTAGAGTTTTTTATGTCGGGTTGCAATCTCGTCTCTTTTTATTTTTATATGGTCTTTCCATGTCATGCGTCGATCAAGGTGCAGTCCCAGGTATCTTACGCAATCTCTGTGCGGCAGTATACTATCTCCAAGTTTGACCGGTGGGCAGTTTCCTTGGCGGAGGGTAAAGGTTACATGGACTGATTTGGCGGCGCTAGCCCTGATTCTCCATTTCTGCAGCCAGTTGTGTAATACTTGGAGTCCCATTTGAAGTGCATCTGATGCTTTCTTTGGGTCTTTATGGCATGCTAATATGGCAGTGTCATCAGCAAAGGTCGCCGTAGTAACGCCAGTTGTAGTCGGTAAATCGGCTGTGTACAGAGTGTACAGGGCAGGCCCCAGGACAGATCCCTGTGGCACCCCGGCCCTTATGTCATATAATTGTGAAGTATCTCCACCTTCTTTAACATAGAATGTTCTATCTGTGAGATATGATTCCAGGATACAGAAGAAACTGTGCGGAAGATTTAATTTGATTTTGCACAGCAGGCCTTTGTGCCACACCTTTGTCCTGTGAAGTGAGTGTAGAAAACTTTGGGATAATACAAATCTACCGTCCAGTAAAACCACAAACCCCCCAGAGTCTGTCCTTGTACTGGAATGCCACAATGCGCTCCAATCCATTGCAGGGTCAAATAGAGTGACCCTGCAATGGATTAAAGGGCACAGCGACTCACTGGGAAACGAAGCGGCAGACGAACTGGCCAAAAGGGGATCAAAGGAAATATTACATGGACCGGAACCCTTGATGCCCATTCCCCAGGCCCAAATAAAAACATGGCTACGCAGGAACACCGAAGAAACCCACCTTACAGAATGGAAAAAGAACGCAGGATGCAGGCAAACAAAGAACGCGGTTCCGGAAGCATCCAAAAAACTTGCCCGCAACCTCACCAGATTAAAAAGGGACAAAATCCGTAAAGTCATAGGTACTATGACAGGCCACTGTCCCCTAAACTAACACCTGTTTACCATAGGTGTGACAGACAGCCCTCTATGCAGAGGATGCATGGAGGAAGAAGAAACGCCACAGCATGCGCTCATGGAATGCAGGAGCGTGGCAGAGCAACGGGCAAGAATACTACAATCTCCAGCATCTGTCCCGGAGGCCTGTAGCAACCCAAACAGGCTGCTAACCTTCTGGGACAGCCTGGGTTGGCTGGAGTAACATAAATAGAAACATGAGCCACGCACAACGGCCCAATCAAGAGGTCAAGTGCGGGAAAAAGCCCAGACAAACTAACTAACTAACTAACCCCCCAGAGTCCAGCGCCTTACGGCGAGGCACTAGAAAGGCAGCCCAGTGGGCAACCTCGCAGTCTTAGCAGGATATCTCCGTCTGGAATTATCCTTTAGGATACCTCCGTCCTCCTGACTGGTTATGGGGCCAAAATCGCTTGCGCAACCTCTACCTGCTGTACTACAGAGGATATTCAATATGAATTTATTACGGACCTGGACGTATTTTGCCCGTCATACCACTCGGGATCGTGTGACCGATTTGTCGTTTCAAGAGTGGCACGACAACATGTCAATATACACCCCCACTGCTTAGGAGACAGTATATTTCCATAGCCTATACACTCCTTTAGTAATTAGTCAGTGTGAAGTAATACCATTACACCACTTAAGCTACGACTGAAGGCTCGAACAGCGAAAACAGCGAAATCAGCCAAAACAGGAGGAGAGACACAAGCGAGGAGATGAAATGAAAAAGCCGACGAACTTGCTAAGACGGGAGCAAAGGGAACGTTATACGGCCCTGAACCTTGCTGTGGCGTACCAAAAAGCCTTGCAAACCTAATGCTCAAACAAATGTGTTTAGAACAATCAGTCAACAACTGAAACAACACGCCAGGGTTGAATCATTCCAAAGCGCTAATTAAGTTTTACGACCGTAAGACGGCTCATGAGGCCTTATCGCTAAATAGGAACAATCTACGCATACTGGTGAGGGCGCTCACGGGGCATTGTGGCCTGAACAAACACATGTTCAACCTCAAGCTCAGAGACACAAAAATGTGCAGGTTCTGCCAAGGAGCAGAGAAAACTCCCCAGCACCTCATGTGCGAGTGTGGTCCGCTGATGCGTAAAAGATACACCCACTTGGGTGGTCATTATCTCCAGCCTGAGGAGGTAAAACAATCTGGCGCCAAAAGCCTGCTGCGGTTCTTAAATGACACGAGGCTTAGCGCAGAACTATAGTAGGTGGCGAACACAATAGATCAGCAATGGTCGCAGTGTTACAAGGCTCATAAAGAACTTAGAAAAGCCCCACTCAACAAATGAAAAAAAAATTTTTTTTAAAAAAAGCGAGGAGATTCCAGCGAGATCTTTTGAATACTTAAATAAGGAATACAAGTCTTCTTACCCTTTATCCTTAGCGTGGACATCAGCTCCGTGCCTGAGTAGCAGCTCGACAACTGCCAAGCGATTGTACCCCGCAGCAAAATGAAGAGGTGTTGAATGCCTGCAAAACAAAAATAAAGTTTAAAGTCACTTCAAATTAATGCGTTCGCTACCAGCTCAATTTCGATGGGTTCATAGGCACGAGCTATCTTGTTGTTAGCATTGACAATAGATTTTCAAAAAAATCTGGTGTTGTGTTTCATTCGTTCACATAGTAAAGAATATTTCAGCAAGGAATATTTCAGCAAGGCAAGGGTAATTCGACGTTCATATACCAGTGTTTAATGTATCCTAGACAGCACCTAGCAGAAACACCAATTAATGCAAACATTCACTCGCATCATACCCGTGGCAGCTCCCTTTTATGCGTACCCCGAATACGACGGGCAAAAGTACAGAAAAGCTAATTGTACCTTAGCATTAAAATCTATAATCCCTACAAAATTTAACAGCTGGAGGGTATAAAATTCAAAAAAAACATCAAGGAGATGCTGATAGGCCACCCTTTCTATAATCTGGCCGAATTTGAGGGCCATGATTTTTCAAATATTGTGCCCATTTAAATTACTTTAAAAAGTAGAGCCTTATTGTCTGATTATTTTATATGGTCTTATATCTTTACTTTTAGTTCAAAATGCATAACGTAGATGTAATTTGATTATTTAACATTTTACTGACAATTTGAATATTACGATGAATAATTTTACTACGTATCTTTTCGAATTACTTACTACTTCAAATATTAGGCTTCTATTTTGATTATTTATATTTATAGTTTGACAATCTAGTAGTTAATTCTTAACTACCTATGTATGTTCAGTAAAGAGTAGTAACGAAACTTACTACCTAACCCAATTATTTTGACACGTCCAAGAGCGGTCTTTAGCCGTCAATTGGACACGACGAAAATGTAATGTAATGTAGTAACATAGGAACATAGTAACAGGTGAAAAACATGGATTACCAGCTACGAGCCCTGAAACAAAGCAGCAATCAACCATGTAAATCTTTCAAGAACACAACTAAAGTACGGGCCAAAGGAACGTTCCGATGGGGTAATAAACCAAGCTGTCAACAAGGATGCGGCTCACGTCGATATTGCTTATCGATGAATTAAGCTTGCTCGATGAAACAGTATTGAACGTCCAGTAGTTGTATGACTCGACGCCAGAGATGCTGAAATTTTATTTAAATGCCTTTCAGCATACGCTTCCAGACCCCAGTAACCTCGCTCGTTGGAGCTTTGCCGAGGATAGTTCATGTCTCTTTTGTAGCAATACCCCTTGCACAGCCAGGCATATTCTAGCTGGCTGCAAGGTGGCCTTAGATCAAGGACGGTACACTTACCGCCACGACAAAGTCCTTGCTGTTATTCGCGAGGTAATTAGCCTCTCAGTGGCTCGTGCCAACAAGGGGTCGACAGTACCCTCCAAACCCCCAATACAGTTTGTGCGGGATGGCTCTAAAGGCAAAAATCATTTCACTACAAAACCTGGCCTGCCAGCCAAATCTCTGTTTCACCTATTTAAAGATCTTGGTCTCTCCAGGAAAATAATCAACTCCTTAGAAAAATTATCTAAAACGGCGATTTCCGCATCTCAAATTCTATGGCTACGAAGGGGGAGTGAATGGGTGGTAAGGTGACGCTCACATGTGGCAAGACAGCTGTCCTAAACCTACCACAGCCAGTCGTTAGTCCGGAATCCACTGCTCACCACATAGAAGTGTAATAATAATACTATATGATGGGCCCGTCTTCGGTCGGTGAATTCCATGGCAGCTCTATTTGTATTTTATTTATAAATATACAGTCTTATTTATAAACGTAACTTAAAATTTGCGATGCGTCTCAGACACAGCCGAGCGAAAATCGTGATTTATAAACGTTGCCTAACGCTAGGACACGGCTCAGTCGCGTCCTATCTCAAACGTCACTTTGCGCACCGGTCGGACCGTGTTTAGCGAATTAAGTACAGGTTTTGTGGCTGTGTTAATCAATAAAATGGACGATTTATCGGTGAATTCGGTATTTTCTGATAATCTGCGGATGTTAGGACAGAGGCGGACTACCAAAACATACAAAAAACATTTTGACCCGTTCACCGAGTTGACGAATTTCGATATAAGTATCGATTTTCTAAAGTGAACTTTACGAAAATAGGCATTAAACAGTATTAAAAATAAAACTAATCAGTCATAGAAATTACTTTTTATTTCTTTCAGATTCCTGGTCTAAAATGGCCATTCTTTTTAAATAAATCGCCTCGTTATGCCGCATCATCTGCTCACGCAAAGCAATTTTCGCTCATACAAAGCAATTTCCCGCTTCTCTCTATTCGCCAACTGTTTCTTTTGCAGAAGAAACAGCTTGCTATTGCGAATTGCACCTCAACATACGCAACCGACGACCGAAAAGATCTGACAGTTCGATGAGCGTTGTGTACGCAAAACGAGAAAATAGCCGGTTACATCACTGTATTGCCAGGATTAAATTGACCGCCTAGTGCTCAGACACAGCGGAGCTACGTAACGCTTATGTATCGTTTATAAATAAGCATCGTATGCGCTGTGTCCTAAGGAGACAAGTAGTGCGTAACTAAGACGGAGCTGAGACGTGTCCCAAGCAAATCTAATAAATAAGACTGATATATTATATTTTTAATTTTTTTTTTATTTTTTTATTTTAAACCAGTTGATAGGAGTTCCTACACTTGGTTATGTCAAAAGTAATAAAAATAACAAGTATAATATAAATACCTATTAAGGTATAAGATATAAACGTCGGTATTGCAAGGTATGAACGTTGAACATCCAAGCGCAGATTTTCTAGGTTATATATGTAGAGGAAACAACATTTTCCAATATTTTCAATCAAAATTCTTAAGTAATTTCGTAAAATTTTCTATATAATCTAATTTTCTATATAATCCTAAGTACTAAATAATCAAACAAATATTGGATAATTTCACAAATTATCATACGGGAAGATATTTTAAAGAAAAAACACAAATACAAAGAAATCAGTAATAATAATTATAGTCAATAATAGTCGCAATTGTAAAATAGTCAATAATAAAAAGAATAAGGAATAATAATAGTCAGGTAGGTCAATAGAGCTGCGAAAAATTGATATTGTCGAAATCCTCAATGCTATAAATGGGGTTTTTAGTCAAAATACCCTGTACCTTTTTCTTAAAGTGAACCTCCCCAAGGCCCCTAATGTGTAATGGAAGTTTATTGTAGAATAAGTAAGATTGGCAGATAAAGCTATTCCGAACCTTACTCAGACGCACCTTAAAATGACGCAAGTCCTCTTTATTTCGCGTATTATGCGAATGAATATTTGAGTTAGTTGAGGTAGTCTCGATATTTTTTCTCGTATACATGATGTTTTGGTATATATACGCGGCGTACAAAGTCATGATACCAGACTCGATGAAGTACTGCTTGCAAGATGTTAGCGAAGATATTGAGAACAGATTTCTAATCGCTCGTTTTTGTAGGCGAAAGATCCTTTTAACATTTGCCGCCATTCCCCAGAACATGAGGCCATAACTTAATAGGGAATGGAAATAGGCAAAGTAGACAGATTTGGAAGCTTCAAAGCCACATAACAATTTGATTTTTTTTATGGCAAATATTACTTACTTGACTAACAAGATTAATCACTTGACTTACGAACCGGCTGTGGTAGGTTTAGGACAGCTGTCTTGCCACATGTGAGCGTTCACCTTGCCACCCATTCACTCCCCCTTCGAAGCCATAGAATTTGAGATGCGCAAATCGCAGTTTTAGATAATTTTTCTAAGAAAGAGTTGATTATTTTTCTGGAAAGGCCAAGATCTTTAAAGAGGTGAAATAGAGATTTAGCTGGCAGGCCACGAGCGCCAACTTCCACCGCGTGAAGGTGAACAGTGAAGCCGTTCCGGGTTACGGCATTTGCAAGATCATGGTATTTATTTAATTTGTACTCGTGGTCTTTTGGGATATTTGATTCCCATGGAACAGTTAATTCTACAATAAGAGCCACCTTCCGAGATAGAGAGTAAAGAGTTATATCTGGACGGAGGGCTGTGCATCCGAGACTTTCAGGGAATTTATACTGCTTAGAGACCGAATCGACCTCCAGAATCCAATCTGTAGCTTTCTCGATTATTGAGAAAGGTTTTGTAGTTGAATGTTTTTTGCCTTTAGAGCCATCCCGCACAAACTGTATTGGGGGTTTGGAGGATACTGTCAAACCCTCGTTGGCACGAGCCACTGAGAGACTAATTACCTCGCGAATAACAGCGAGAACTTTGTCATGGCGGTAAGTGTACCGTCCTTGATCTAAGGCCACCTTGCAGCCAGCTAGAATGTGTCTAGCTGTGCAAGGGGTATTGCTACAGAGGGGACAAGAACTATCCTCGGCAAAGCTCCAACGAGCGAGGTTACTGGGGTCTGGAAGTGTATGCTGAAAGGCATTCAAATAAAATTTCAGCATCTCTGGCGTCCAGTCATAGAGCGTTACCTTCCAGTGCATTGGAGGCGGAATGCAAAAGTCACCAATTGTTGTCCAATCATTCTGGCATTGAAGGCCAATAGCATGAGCCATACTCTTGCTGTCGTAATCTCCCCGCAAAAGAGACTTCTATCGTTTATAAATAAGCATCGTATGCGCTGTGTCCTAAGGAGACAAGTAGTGCGTAACTAAGACGGAGCTGAGACGTGTCCCAAGCAAATCTAATAAATAAGACTGATATATTATACTTGACTAACAAAATTAATCACTATGTAACAAGAGGGAATTAATAAAAAAACTATTATGTTAGTATTTATTTTTAAAATCGACCAAAAAATGCGGCGCAGTATGTAACAAAAACCACATATTTTGTTGTTTTGTTTTCACGCCTGTGTATAGGTTATGTTTGCCGATCCTGTTTTTCATGGTTTCCCGTTGTTTTTACTTTCCTGACGACCTATTGGAAAGGAAAGTATTGTGATCGCGCTAAAAAAAAATTTTGAGATGAAGATGGGAATATATATTTTGAGACTCCCTGAGACGATTGAGACTATTTCCAGACCGATCTCTGTCTGTATGTATGTCTGTATGTCTGTATGTCTGTATGTCTGTATGTGTGTATGTATGTATTCTTCCACGATAGCGCCCAGACGCTTAATCGGATTGAGCTGAAATTTGGTATATAAGCTTCTGTTAACCGTCGGAGGAACCCATTAGTTTTTGGAGTCCCTACGCCCTACGGTTGTGGTACCTCCCATACAAATTTGGGGTTCCCGGCGAAAAAATTGTTTCCGCGATAGCGCCCAGACGCTTAATCTGTCTAAGTTAAAATTTGGCATAGAAGCTTCTGTTAACCATCGGAAGAACCTATTAGTTTTTGGGGTACTTACGACCAACGTTTGGGGTACCTGCCATACAAATTTGGGGTACTAGAGTAAAAAATGTCGCTGTTTTTTCGCACCTCCCCGGATACTAGTCAGGAAAGTCTTGGGGTGACACAACCGATTTTTTATGTTTCCTGGTGGTTTTTCGCTGTTTTCGTGCTTTCTTCCATACTTTGACAGCTAAAACATGTAGTTGCGAAATTCGGGAGAACTTCGCGTTTGACAGCCGGTGACGCGCCGATCCTCTCAATTGATTGTTCGAGGCCGCGGTTTTGTTTTTTGTTGATTTAACGGCGTTAAAGGCCGTCTGAACGGGGATGATCGGCGATCATCGCGCAATCTCGTCCTTTTACGATTCACGATGCGACGAAGGCGGTCGTACAAGTTTGGTCGGGGAAATTGGCAACCTCCGTGAATGGATAATGCCGCTGATTGACCGCATGGCGGTTATATTTTTTATGTGAAGTGTGCGTGACTAATCTGGTGAGCATTTAATTTCATTTTGGGTTGGTTTTCATATAGGATCAGCGCGATTTTAATGGATTCTTTTTCCCTTGATCGCAGTTTGGTGGCACCTCTGTACCTCTGTTATTTTTTGTAATATACCTGCTGCTAATGTGAGGGTTCTTCAAACTTGAAGACTCCCTAAGGAATTGCCTTCATATCCGGAAAATACTGAAGAAATATTTGGCCGGAGCACTTTGTCTTCGGAAACACACATGTGACCGCCGATAAGGCGGGAGCTGATTTCACATACCTTTGTGTTTTTACATAATTGCTGATAACGGGACGTTTATCGTCGTTGAACGGGATTTACCTTCATATCCGGAAAATACTGCATTTATTTGGCTGGAGCACTTTGTCTTTTGATCGCACATGTGACACGCCGATAAGGCGGGAGCTGAACGAGGGGTGCCTTCGTGGCAAATTGAACACGAATCTTTCATATACACTCGTGTTTTTCTTTAGTCTTTTGTGCGTCTGAGGGAAAAGGTTTTCTGTGGGCCAAATCCAATGCCCATCAATATTTAGCCCACACTCTGAGATCGTTATTTTTTTAGGGTAACTTTTTTGTTTTTTCTTTTTGGTATAATGTTTTTTTTTAATTAGTTACCGTCTCTCCCTATAAGAGACAGGTGGCGTCCATATAGCAAATATTTTTTTTTGGTTTTGGGTCATTCTGCCGTGTTTCTTCAAAACAACGGTAGATTATAACTTCCAGGTAGAGTGAGTGGGTGGTAAGGTGAACGCTCAGATGTGGCAAGACAGCTGTCCTAAACCTACCACCGCCGGTCGTAAGTCCGGAATCCACCCTTCACCTCCCAGAAGTGTAATAATTATATATGATGGGCCCGATTTTTGGTCGGCATTTCCATGGCAGCTCCGTTTGTATTTTATTTATAAGTTTCTTGCGCATGAAGGCTGGCTTTCGACCGGTAAAATTTGATTTAGTTTTGTATGTGTTTCAGTGATCCGGTCCAATGGATAGTGTCAAAGAGTTGTGGTTTTCTTTTCTTTTCCTATTTCTTTCAATGACAGAATAACCAAAATTGACTATTCCGTAGGTCATTGGAATTGTATTGATTATTATAATTATTAAGAGGTGGTTTGTTTACCTCCCATCCACGTCCCGGCAATTGACTAAGTGCGGCCTGGAAGCCAGTAGTTGCGCTGCTTCTTCCACGTCACCAGCTCTTGCCGATTCTAGCAGACGTTGTTCAGGCGCCTGTAAAATTATATAAACAAAAATAAACGGATTTAACCAGCACCTAACAGAAACTGCAACTAGATGCGGGTATTCACTCTCACCATACACACGGTAATTCCCTTTTATGCATGCCCCGAACAAGACTGGCAAAAGTGCAGAAGAGCTACCTTAGCATTAAATTCCTTATACCTTAGCATTAAATTCTACAATTTACTCCCTACCACTATCAAACAACTGGAGGACAAAAGATTTAAAGAAAACATTAAGGAGATGCTGATAGGCCACCCTTTCTATAATCTGACCGAATTCGAGGGCCATGACTTACATGACGAGGGCAAATATTGATCCAATTTGAATGATAATTATATAATGTACTTTTAGTATTTAAATGTAAGATTTAGCTTTAGTTTGATTATTTAACAATTTACTTACTACTGTACAGTTTTTAGTACGTATATATTCGATTTATTGACTATTTCAACTGTTAGGCTTCTGCTTTGATTATTCAACTTTTAACTGACTATTTTAATTATTGTGTGTTTAGTAGGTAGCCATTAGAATTATTGACTACTAGCTGACCCGTGCCCACTTCGTTGGGCGGTAAAACTTTTACTTGTGATGAAATTATGAGTGTAGATCGGTTAGTACTGAGTGCTATGATTTATTTCCTGACTGCTAAAAGAAGGGTTATATTTTTACTGCATATGTATGTATGTATTTGCATGCCAATTCGACTATATTACCGTTATTTGTGAGTGTCTTCTTGTGAGTGTCTTATTTGTGAGTGCTTATCTCTTTAACCATTTATGCAGTAAAAGTGAAATTATATGCAGTAAAAGGGAAAAGTCTTCTGTTTTAAACACTTGAGACGATAAATTTACTTATTTTGATAAGAATTCATAATTGTTGATAATATGACCAATAAACATGACCTAACGATTTAAATTATTTTTTTAATATAAAATACTACTTTTTGTGACTTAAATATAAAAGTTAGACATGAATATCGCTGACTTTTATGTAGGCATTATCAAGCTCTAAAACTTTTCTCTAGAACTTAATCATATATCTCTCATCGTTAAGGCAGCGTTAGTTAGAAACGTTTTCGTTCGACCGTTTTCTCTCCGACTTACTTTGCAAATCCGACTACCACGAAAAAGTCTTCTCATTTTTCGGCCCGGCGCCACTGGACGGTTTGCGCACCGGTCGGCAATGCCAACCGGCTGTGCATTCTGACTAATTTCTGAAGGGGTCTGGAGACTATGGAAATACACTGTTTCCTAAGCAGCGGGGGAGGATATTGACCTGTTGTCATGCCACTGTTGAAATGACCCTGGGCCGCTCGACCACATGTGACACTACGGGCAAAGAACGCCCAGGTCCGCGATAAATTCAAACTGAATTACCGCTGTAATACAACAGGTAGAGGTTGCGTAAGCAACTTCGGACCTTTAACCAGTCAGGAGGACAGAATTATCCTGAAGGTTAATTCCAGATGGAGATATCCTGCCAAAACTGGTAGTTAGGGGGTGAGGCTGCCCGCTGAGTACCTTTCCCGGTGCCTCGCCGTAAGGTGTTGGCTGGTGAACTAGACAGTAGATTGTCTTGACCTCAAGTCTTCTACGCTCATCCCACGGCTGAAAGAATGATCTATATTGTTATACCAGCCTGGGGTGACGGGTTCGCCCGTTGTAATCGACACCGCCATCCTGACTTATTTTGATAATTAAAAATGATTGTGCATTTCAGCCCCGGCGCGAGACTGGAGTTACCTCTTTAACCCCTCGAGCGCTGACGTTTGAATTGTAGTTTCTCTTAGAGAACGCGAAGAAGAAGATTACATCACAACAAAAATATAGCGTTTCAGGAAAACGACGATTACTCCGAAACTACTATACGGATCGTATAAAGAAGACCTGTTTTATGTTACTGTTGAAATTTGCTATTAGATACCTGTAACGTCGTTTTGTAAAGCAATAAGCATTATTCAGAATTATCTGTCAAAGTTGTGGTACAGAAAAATACTGCCTTGTCCAACATTTCTATGTTTTTTCTGGAAATAAATAACCCTATGCAAGAAATTGTGAATACTTTTATAATAATTATAATATGCTTCATTCAACCTATGACTTGTTTTACTTATACCCATACAAAAATGAAAAAATATTCGGTGTTGAAAATCAACATGAATATTGAAGTTTTTGGTTTGGTTTGGTTCAATCAGACTAAAAAATGGCGACTGTATGAAAAATAATAAACGAACTAGTTAACGACAGAGAATCTTCTCCTCTTTTCGCACATACCACAGGCCGTATGATTTATGTGAGGTATCAAGGGTAAATAATTGGAAAACATCGGCGCCGATCTCGGCTGGGACAGATGTCCCCTTTGCCGCTCTACGGTAATTTCAATTGTGGGACAATTGTCCCGTTTGCCGCTGAAGGGGTTAAGTGCGATTGTCATTGAATATACAATAGGCAAAGGGAGTAAATTGATTGACTGATTGATTGATGTATCGACTCACCGATTGATCAATCGGTCGATCAATTAATCATACAATCAATCATCAACCATTAATCGTCTATGGTGCCCTGTCAGCTGGAAGTGTATTTTACGATATGATATCGTGCCCCTACCCTACTCGCACATAAACAACCAACTTGACAACCACTACAAATAACTACATCAAACACACTGGAAAGAGATAGACACCTGCAGACAAACCAAAGAAATAGTAGTGGAATACAACCACAAACTTACCAAAACACTTCTAAGGACAAAAAGGCCCCAACTACGCAAACTAGTGGGACTGATAACAGGACACAACACACTAAACAAACACCTCTTCAACATGGGCGGAACGAATAGCCCTATGTGCAGAGCATGCATGGAGGCGGAAGAAACCACAAAACACATTCTGCTAGATTGTAAACAGGTAGAAGTATACAGGACAAAACACCTTGGGACCCCAGGCACCCTGCGCGAGGCGGCAGGAAACCTGAAAGCCCTGCTGGCTTTCGTCGAGGAGCTGGGGTGGGTGGAATAGCGCTACCCCCGTTACACGCAAAATAGGCACACTGGATGTCGATTTGCGAAGGAACGCCCAGTACAACTAACTAACTAACTAACTTTACGATATGATTCTTTATAAATTTATTTATCCTGTAATTGCTTCAAAATCATCTAATTTTGGCGTGTGACGGGTTTTCCGTAATCCAAAGTGTAGTTTGCAAGACATACTAGTACTGATTAATAATTATTTCAAAGGTAAATGAATTGACTTTTTGACATTTCCAGTGCTGTGACTATGTAACGGGAGCATTCGCTCATATTATAACATATCTAGCCCTACTACCTACTGCTCTCCTGAACATTTTTCGTATTACCTGGGCGTCACAATCATGTCTTAGTTAAAACAGCTGCAACATGAATACACACACTACAGCGGAGTCCCACTGAGCTACGTCAAACGAACCGCGCTGCAAGAAGCAATAGAGGCATGGAACCATAGGTACACAACAGACACCAGTAAGGGGAAGATTACTAAAATGTTTTTTGCTAGCGTGGTCGATGCCCTCAAAACACTTGCTAGACACGGACGCACCTACGAAACCACCCAAATGATGACAAGACACGGCGCTTTCCGAGAGTACCTCATGAGGTTCAAGCTCCGCGAGAACGCCAACTGCCCCTGCGATGGCGAGAGCGTGCAAAACGTCGCACACACACTATTCCACTGCAGCGCATTTGAGACAGAACGATACACAATGCGATGTATATGCGAACATCATGGAGCTGACTACGACAGACCGGCGGATATAATAATAATAATAATAAACTCTTTATTTGCACTTAAAAAGTATACAAAAAAGGCGAGCTTATTGCCACATGGCAATGTCTTACAGCTAACCTAAACATAGTGGTACATGCGCGCATTGTGAAAATAAAGATTATTACATAACATACAGACAAGTGGAAGAATTTAAGACTAATAGTGCCCGAGGAGAGGAAATTGGGGGAGGAACAGGAGAGAATGGGAAGAACTGGTTACTTCTTAGAAAGGTAGTAATCCTTAAGGTGAGTCTTAAACGATGGTAAAGAAGGCGAGTTTCGTATATTTGCTGGGAGATCGTTCCACAGTCTTGCACCATGGACACAGAAAGAATAGGAATAGAAATCACTATTATGACTCGGAATTTTTAATAAACTGTCAGAGGCCGACCGAAGTACGAGACCGTGGGAACTTAGTGGTTCAAAAAGCTCCTGGAGATAGGATGGTGTTAGTTGGGTGAGTACACAATATAGGAGAGCCAGTAAATGAACATTTCTTCTTTGGCGTATTGGCAACCACTTTAACTGTGCCCTATAGTCGGACACGTGATCATACTTACGTAGACCGAAGATGAATCGTATGCATACATTTTGCATACGGGGTATCCTGAGGACATCCTGAGGACCTCTACGCAATTGGAAATACTTAGACTACCTTGCGAAATTAATCAGAAAATTGAAAACGATCAACGAAGGAGTATAACTAAATAAATTTAATATGTAATTTATGTTTAAATTCAAAGCAGTCCGCTCAGCAGTACTAATGTTAGATGAAGCTTTTCTTTATAAAGAACAAAAATGTCAAAATATATGTATTATAATGCCTTGTCACCATGCAAGGCTGTTCTTGAATAAACTCCCCTTTGAAGCGGTTACCTTCAAAGGGAAATTAAAAAAAAAAAAAAAAGAATACACATTCCAGATGAGCGACTTCAAACAAGCCAGTTGACGTCACTGAAGCCATCCTTGACAAATTAGAACGGTTGCAAAATGTATGCATTAGGTATATATTCAATGCGAAAAAAATTGATCACGTCTCTGAGTATAGAAGCAAACTTCATTGGCTTCGAATAACGTGAACGTAGAAACATGCATATTCTTTTCCTTCTTTATAACATCCTCAACAATCCTACCGCTCCCGTCCTACCTAGCCGAAATATTCAATCACTTAGGAAGTGATGGTCTTTCACTCCGTTTCAGTCAGGATAGTAAAATTGCGATTCCCACTCATAATTCTTCTTTTTTTACTTATTCCTTCACTGTTCATGCAGCTAGACTATGGAACCAGCTCCCGCCAGACATCAGAAACGCGCCAACGGTTTCTACCTTTCAAGTGTCTCGGAAAAAGCATTTCATGTCCCTAAATTCCTAGTTATCCTAGGTCTCATCCCATCCTCTCCTATCCTTCGCTCTTCGCAAATTATTCCAAATCCTAATTTTATTTTAAAAAATGGCATTTTTGTTACTTGCTTAATTTTTGTTATGTAATAAGTTTTTCTTCTTTTTTTTCGTTAATTTTTATTTATCTCTTGGCACTTAAATTTTTACACTTCCACGAAGGTTGGCTGTAAGAGATTGTTTTTTAGGCAATAAGTCCGCCTTTTGTATGATTTTGTTTAATGTGCAATAAAGAATCTCTATCTATCGATCTAATCAATCAATCAATCATTAATTAACCCTTCAGACCTCGGCCCCTCAGCCGATTAAAAAGTTGATGTCCCAAAAAATATTAGTAAAAATTAGTGAAAAAATTGAATTATGACACTGTCTCACCAAAACATTATTTACTGCCAAACCACTGTACCCATAATTAAAATGAAACATAATAATATAATAAAATAAAACAAATTAAATTAAAATAAAATTAAAACTGTCAATGAACGTCATTGACAATATTGTCAATCATTGTCAATCATTGTCAATCCACGTCACGCTGAACCGTGTTGTGGCCGATATCGGCCAATCGGGGCCCGAGGGGTTAATCAATCATTAATTAATCAATCATCAATAAAGAAATCAATCAATCAACATCAATTAATTATCATCAATCAATCATCATCAATCATCAATCATCAATCATCAACAATCAATCATTATCAATCAATTTTCATCAATCAATCATCATCAATCAATCATCATCAATCCATCATCATCATCAAACAATAATCATCAATCAATCACCATCAATCAATCAACAATCCATCAATCTGGTATAAAACTGCAAAAATTAGGCATTTTTAGTAAATATTAAAAAAAATGCATGTCAGCTCCGAGGCTCGACTGGAGTGTGATTCTCTCAGATTGCAATCTGCTGATTTGACATCTGTCTCATTTCAGTATGGGTTGGCTCGGAAGCTGGCGAATTTCATCGAAGTTATGGTCTCCTGTTAGGTATTGTTGTACTCTTTGCAATTTTCGAACATTACTGACACTACTACTTTCATTTTACTATTCATCAAATTGTCATACCGCTTTAAATAAAATCGTAAACTCCAATAAAAAAATTTAAATCATTGTCTTGCTCCCATACTGGCCACTGCGATTATAATATTGTTGGTATTATTTTAGGGACACTTACGCTTGATGCTGGTTGGGTAGGTTGCGTCGAACTGTCGACGGTTGTCGTCTGGACCGTCATGACAGGAACGGTAGTGAGGGTGGGCGTTTCGACAGGAGCTACCGTCGGGGCCGATGCTGGCTGGGCTCCGCACGACAGTAATAACCGACAGGCGGCTGTGTCTTCGCGCCGGGCGCAGGTCTGCAGGGCGGTCTCTCCACGGCCATCGACAACATTTACAGAGGCCCCTAGAAATATTATCATTATTATATTTATTATTCTAGACAGGCAGCTTTGCTGATACGTCTAGATGAGATAGATGTAAAGCTAGTCGAGAAGAGAAAGTATTAGTAAGACGAAGATATCCATTTTGAACCCCCCTTGAGATGAGGTCTGTGTGCAGTGGCGGATTTGCCCTAAGGCCCAGTAGGCCCGGGCCTAGGGCGGCCAGATATTAGGAGCGACCAATCTTGGCAAAATTGGCAAAAATATCACTTATGATAACAAGAAATAACTCAAAGTACCTAAATGTCTAAAGGCTAACGTACATTGCGTACATATAAAGTTAATGGGCGTTAATGGACCCTTGCTGAGTTGGCCACGAAGACCCATTCTGTTCAGGGTCGGTCATACTCACGGGTCAACACCTATCCGACGGCCTCCACGCGTGAAGTGCGAGCCTGGGTAGGACTCTGGCCTTATGGTCAGTATCCCCTAGGAATCAAACTTCTGGCGCTCCTGGACGGTCTGCGCACCGTGCGGCATAAGCCAATCGACTGTGCACTCTGACTAACATTTTTTTTTTTTTTATATTTACGCGGCGACAGGCGAGGGTTGAAAAACCCCGCCCACCACCCGGGCAGTTCTAACGACGTGGGTCGTTTTATCTGCCCAGGATGTCATGCAACGACAACCTCACGCGTGCCGGAAGGGTAGCGCGTGAGGGGTGAGCGAACGGAGACCTTAGGAAGGATTCTCCGGGCTTCAGCCCCCGCCGGCACCCCGTAAACCGTTTATTTATACTTCAAAATGTTTACAATTATTACTTAATTACTAAACTAAACTAGGCGACTAAGCGGTAACATATTTTATTATTTATTTAGTATAATATATTATTTTTATTTCAATGATGACGCGGTGGAAGGTATGCTCCATGCGGCGTGTCGGAAAAAAAAAAAAAAAATAAATAAAAACGGGCAGCAAACGGCAGGGGCGCCGTCGGAGACGTCGACGACCGGGATCCTGTGCAAGGGCACGCACCCACAGGGGCGATTAGGGACGATACAGTACGGGCGACTTCGGATGATGAAGCAGCCCACGGCTCGCACCGCTAAGAGGGGGGGCCCTCCCCGGAGGAGGATAGCCCCTCTGCCTCAGATCCTCCCAGAGGGACACCCAGTGATCCACAAACTCGCAAAACGCAGCAAAGCAAACCCTACAACCTACCAAGTCCGCATACCAAACCGGCAGACTGCCGACGCACGAACCAACCACAAACAACATTTCCGCCCGTGCGGCGTCGAGCTTGGGGCATGTCCAAACGATGTGTTCGGCCGTCTGGCGACCAGTGCCACACGAGCACCAGGGATCGTCGTTGAGTCCAAGGTCAAATAACTTGGCTTTGAACTCACCGTGACCCCCAATGAGCTGAGTGATATGGTGGTCAAGCCGCAGAAAATCCTCGTTTTTCATCCGCTCGGACACCGACGGAAAGAAACTATGGGTAAGGCGGCCCGTGCCGCCGCCGTCCCACCGCTCCTGCCAGATGCGCAGACTCTCCGCCCGAATACGACGGGACCAGCCCACCAACGTGGAGGACGCCGGGTCCACCGACAGACTAAAGTAGTCTACCGGCACCCCCCGTCGAATCCATGACACGGCTGCCCGCTCCAGAACCTCCAGATCGATCGGCAAAACTCCAGCGAGGACGGGAAGAGCGAGAGTAGAGGTCTGACTAACAGTCGGGGGAGTCTGGAAGCTGTACTGTTTCCTATAGAGCGGGGGTGGTTGAGGACCTTATGGCGACTACTCTTGAAATGACCATAGGCCATCCGATCCTGGGTGAACAGCCGGGCAAAGGACGCTGTGGTCCGCGATAGATTCGGTAAACACCGTTTCACAGCTTCGTAAGGGAGAGGACCGCGCAAGCAACCTCGAACTCGTAACCAATCGAGAGACCGGAGTAATCTGGTCACAACTGGAAGTAAGGACGTGAGTGTCAGGTAATATTCCTGGCTATCTCGCGGTTAAGGCGTTGGCCTCTTACGGGCTTGTGGAGTAGCTAGACGGTGGACTGTTTCGTCCCCAAGTCTTCTACGTTCAGGTGACGGGCTCGCCCGCTGTAGTCGACAACCCAAGTTGTGTACATATAAAATGTACGTATAAGTTATTTCGTACATATAAGTGATTTAAGAATAATATTAAATTTATTACTAACCTGACGAAACTAAGCACGTTAGAAGTCGAAGAAAAAGCCAAAGCATTGCAAATGGTTTATTCTACTAACTTAGAAGACAATTTTTCAGAAGAATGCCTTCATTTTCGCGCTCACTACAGAATAAAAAATGAAGACCTGAACAGTGCTGTCAGTGCTGTCAGTTTGTTGAAATGGTTACGAACTGAAGGTCTTCAAACCATTTACCCAAACGTAGATATTGCTCTACGTATGCGTGTGTGTACTCCAGCCAGTAACTGTTCTGGAGAACGATCGTTTTCTTGTTTGCGACGAGTTAAACATTATTTACGCACAACAATGACGGAGCAAAGGTTAAACGATCTGGCTTTGCTTAACATAAAAGCTAATTTTTTAAGGAAATTGGATCGCGAAGATTTAATTAATGATTTTGCAGCGCTTAAGTGCAGACGAATTTTGTAACGCATTGTAAAATACTTATTATATCTTGTATGAGAATAACCTTTAGTTATTTAAATAAATAAAACCTAACACTGTTTGAAATGTTTTATTTAAATGTATAATTATCCCTGAATCCTCGAAAAAATACAAACTAGCAGCTAATATACTTAACCCCTTGAGTGGCAAACGGGACGATTGTCCCACAATCGAAATTACCGTAGAGCGGCAAAGGGGACATCTGTCCCAGCCGATATCGGCGCCGATGTTTTCCAATTATTTACTCTTGATACCTCACATAAATCATACGGCCTGTGGTATGTGCGAAAAGAGGAGAAGACTCTCTGTCGTTAAATCGTTGGTTCATTATTTTTCATACAGTCGCCATTTTTTAGTCTATGATTCAACCAAACCAAACCAAAAACTTCAATATTCATGTTGATTTTCAACACCGAATATTTTTTTATTTTTGTATGGGTATAAGTAAAACGAAGTCATAGGTTGAATGAAGCATATTATAATTATTATAAAAGTATTCACCATTTCTTGCATAGGGTGATTTATTTCCAGAAAAAAACATAGAAATGTTGGACAAGGCAGTTTTTTTCTGTACCACAACTTTGACAGATAATTCTGAATAATGCTTATTGCTTTACAAAACGACGTTACACTTATCTTATAGCAAATTTCAACAGGAACATAAATAAAATAAAATACAAACAGAGCTGCCATGGAATTCACCGACCAAAAATCGGGCCCATCATATATAATTATTACACTTCTGGGAGGTGAAGGGTGGATTCCGGACTTACGACCGGCGGTGGTAGGTTTAGGACAGCTGTCTTGCCACATGGGAGCGTCCACCTTACCACCCATTCACTCCCCCCTTCGAAGCCATAGAATTTGAGATGCAGAAATCGCAGTTTTAGATATTTTTTCTAAAAAGCAGTTGATTATTTTCACGACCGGCGGTGGTAGGTTTAGGACAGCTGTCTTGCCACATGGGAGCGTCCACCTTACCACCCATTCACTCCCCCTTCGAAGCCATAGAATTTGAGATGCAGAAATCGCAGTTTTAGATATTTTTTCTAAAAAGCAGTTGATTATTTTCCAGGAGAGACCAAGATCTTTAAAAAGGTGAAACAGAGATTTAGCTTACAGGCAACGAGCGCCAACTTTCACCGCGTGAAGGTGAACAGTGAAGCCGTTCCAGGTGACGGCATTTGCGAGATCATGGTATTTATTTAATTTGTACTTGTGGTCTTTTGGGACATTTGATTCCCATGGAACAGTTAATTCTACAATAAGGACTATCTTCCGAGATAGAGAGTAAAGAGTTATATCTGGATGCAGGGCTGTGCATCCGAGACTTTCAGGTAATTTATACTGCTTAGAGACCGAATCGACCTCCATAATCCAATTTGAAGCTTTCTCGATTATTGAGAAAGGTTTTGCAGTGAGATGGTTTTTGCCTTTAGAGCCAACCCGCACAAACTGTATTAGGGGTTTGGAGGATACTGTGGAACCCTTGTTGGCACGAGCCACTGAGAGGCTGAGTACCTCGCGAATAACAGCAAGGACTTTGTCCTGGCGGTAAGTGTACCGTCCTTGATCCAAGGCCACCTTGCAGCCAGCTAGAATATGTCTATCTGTGCAAGGGGTGTTGCTACAAAGGGGACATGAACTATCCTCGGCATAGCTACAACGAGCGAGGTTATTGGGGTCTGGAAGTGTATGCTGAAAGGCATTTAAATAAAATTTCAGCATCTCTGGCGTCCAGTCATACAACATTACTTTCCAGTGCATTGGAGGAGGAATGCAAAAGTCTCCAATTGTTGTCCAATCATTCTGGCATTGAAGGCCAATAGCGTGAGCCATACTATTACTGTTGTAATCTCCCAGCAAGAGAGACTTCTTCAAGTCCACATCGCTCATGGTTGTACTGCCATACCCCAGACCAGTGCCATTCTGGCTGATTCCAGTAAGGAACTTTTTGTGGAAGTCAACGCGGGCTTGTAGATCATTTGACTCACTACGGCCACTTACTACGTGCTTCGATAGTGCCGGATCCTTGGAATTGCTTAGAATCGAATTTTTGGTTTTTCTGGAGTTGGCGTAGAGCAGAGAGGGCAGTTTTAGAGGGTTTTCTTTATACGATCCGTATAGTAGTTTCGGAGTAATCGTCGTTTTCCTGAAACGATATATTTTTGTTGTGATGTAATCTTCTTCTTTGCGTTCTCTAAGAGAAACTACAATTCAAACGTCAGCGCTCGAGCGGTTAACTAATGTTGAATCGATTTCGATAAAAGTTGGCAAAAAATTATATTCATTATGTAGTCTATATGATGGGTGCTGAGAAAGAGGCGGCTGGTACCTGATACATGGCATGGGGCCTAGGGCGGCCTAGACTGCAAATCCGCCACTGTCTTATAACGTGCGTTTAGGGATCCTATCCGCGTTATACCAACACAAAACAAGAGCGCCATCGAGTTTATCCAAAACGCAAAAAAGAAAAAACTATAGGTTAGGTTATGACGAAAAATAAAAAAACAACTACAGGGTCGGGGAAAGAATTTGGTTTGGCACTAAATTTGGCAAAACGGAGAATAAACCTTCGCAAATCCTACTAATATTATAAACGCGAAAGTTTGTATGTATGTATGGATGTTTGTTACTCTTTCATGCAAAAACTACTGATTGGATTTTGATGAAGCTTTACAATAATATAGCTTACACATCAGAATAACAAATAGACTATAATTTATAAAGATATAGCGTGAATTATCTAAAATATAACGATAACTGACAAGTAAGTAGGAAAAAAATCTAAAAAATTGACATTCGAAATTTAAATTCTATCCTACTATCCTACTAATATTATAAACACAAAAGTTTGTATGTATGTATGGATGATTGTTACTCTTTCATGCAAAAACTACTGAATGGATTTTGATGGAACTTTACAATAATATAGCTTACACATCAGAATAACATGTAGGCTATATAATTTATAAAGATTTTTAATTTATAACGATTTTTATAAGGTTTTCTATCATCGTTATCACAATTTTCCATCACCACGCGGGTGAAACCGCTGGGCGCAGCTAGTCTAAAATAAATCTACAGTTGATGAGTTCTAAAAACAAAGGTCCTTTATTTGTGTAGTTCCGTCAATCTCCTCTTCAGATTAATCAGACATGTGGTACGTTTTCCAGTTTAATTGGAAATCCAGACGAGAAAAAGTCCGGGCACGGTTGGCCGATTCGTGAGAGTTGGTTTTACATTCGGAAATAAAAGGCGACACAGCCAAAACCACGCTGTGACGAAAAGAAAAAACCACCATTACTTCCACGAACTCGTTTAGCTAATTGAATCCCCAAAAGAATTAAACGCTTACCAAAAATTAGGACCTTGTTCACATAACTTTAAAACGCCGCACTTCTAGTGCACAAACAACTACGGATCACTTCGCTTTTAGCCAGTTTTCTGTCGCCCAGCGCGAGTCAGTAGGTCTGATCGCGCCATGTTGGAACAAAATGCTCTCTTCCAATGGCCGTGGTCAGAATTTGACAGACCGGAAATGCCTGCCGGAAATGCCATGCCTGAAATGGGTTAACGAACCCAATTTTAGGAGATTAAAAAAAAACTCATGACAACTCATGTTCAGAATAAAATAGTAATATTTTTGTAATATTTATTACATTTATTAAAAAAGTTCTTTTGAACTCGATTTTTAAGTAAATCTCTTGTTTTTTTGTCATGGCAAGGACACCAGGAGGGTCATTATTTATTGGGCTGCGAAATACGGCTATTTCTAATTGACAGCTAAAATGTCAAAGCTTTTAGCGATTTTTATATGTTTTGGAGAAATGCTTTAAGATTTGGAACCATGATTATGAAACAACTCAAAAACTGAGTAAGACTAATATAAAAGACACGAGAAATACAGGCGAAACATGTTGCAATGCGTGCAACATGTTTTTGAAACATAACTCGCTTCGCAAATTTGGATATTTGTTACAGTCTGTGTATCTGCCTGTCTGTATGTCTGCCTGTTTGTCTGTGTGTCTGTGCGTTTGTATGTGTGTGTGTGTTTCTCCATGATATCGCCCTAACGCTTAATCCCATTGAGCTGAAATCGCTACATTTCTAAAAACGTTGTTTAACCCGGTCGCTCCGTAACATCCCCTGGGGGACCAAATGTCGGCCGCCTAACACTCCGTAACGTTCGGTACGGGACCAAACGCTGGCCGCTGCGAAAAACGCAATTTACAATTCGACACGCCGTACTATATACTTTCTGAGGGCGCTACGATATGGCCAAAATATCTTTAATTCAAGATTTCCGTCTGGCAATATCGAAGGACGATTTAAAAAGTGAGCATAGACGTCAAACGCACAGTGTCCGCCGGCAACCCCCACGGCCGTGTACGGTTCCGCGAAATGGGTGATAAAAATGGTGTGTGTGCAGTGTTTGAGTGTTATTTACTGGAGAACAGTGAGTAATTTGCATTTTAAGTAGTTTCGGAATGAGGATTAGTCATTTGAGATAGTCCATTTGCTGTTTTTCACGAATTTTTACACAAAAGACTTCGGCGACGACACACCCCTTGCGAAAAAATGAGAGAATAAGTGGGATTTTCCTTAGTTTTTCGATGAAATGTGACTCTTTGGAGTATAGTAATTAGTTATTAGACATATAATAAGTCTATGATAAGACAATATAATTGAAAAAATCTAACGAATTTTATATTATGACCATTCAAAGTTTATTATTAAGTTCGGACGCGGAAACTCTCAAAACTTTAGATTTTTCTATAATATCAGACAAAGCTCAAAGTTCTGGTGTGATTTCTAAGAAGTGTGATGTAGTCATAAAGTTATTTTGAAAGAATTTCATATAAAAAGTATATGAAATTCTTATAAGTAAAAAAAAAATATCGTTTTGGTAAAGCATTTAATAAAGAACATAACTGTATTTACAATTTTTGCATATTTTACGTATTTTGTGACAAAAAAATCGAAATGATTTTATAGGCCAGTTTTTTCAGTTTGCCAATTTTGTAATATTTATTCATTATTATCTTAATTGTTTTACGAGATAAGGTTATAATGTTTTATATGTCAAATTTCAATGCGATCATTTTTCTCTTTATCTTTTTTAAATCCGTTTAGTGGTTTATAAGTTATGATCGTTTTTCTCAAGGCCGTTGACTCGCGTCGATTTTTTGCCCGAATATGTCGCGCGCAAAAGTGATAGGTGAGTTTTTACTTCGCGAGAGGAGGGGTTAACCTTTCAAAAGCCAATCATTCCACCCAAAATTTTCGAAGCCCTCGAAAACTTCTTTGTAGAAGGTGTGTGCAAGCATACTAATATAAAACGGTGGCTTATTCAATGGTAGGCTTCAATGGCAAGCTTTTCCCGCAGTGGAGGGTGAAATAGAACCGATAATTGCACAAATACGGATAATATGAAAAACGCTGATCGACACGTGCGTGGCCACCCAGAAGTTAAGATGCGTGTACCATTTGTACATTACAGTATGGGACCCTAACGAGAATTGTTGATCAGAAACTCACCATGCCGAAGTAGTACATCTATTACGTCTATATGGGATCTCTCAGCTGATATATGAAGAGGCGTTAACTGCTCCTTGTTGTGTTTGTTCAGAAGAGCTCCTTTCCGTATCAACATCTCCACAATCTATAAAAACAAAGGAGAAATTCAAACATATCTGAAAGAAGAAAGTATAATGAATACATTATAAATTATTAACCCTTTAAGGGCCATGGGACATACGTGTCCCATAAAATAAAATACAAACGGAGCTGCCATGGAATTCACCGACCGAAATCGGGCCCATCATATATATGTAATTATTACACTTCTGGGAGGTGAACGGTGAAATCCGGACTAACGACCGGCTGTAGTAGGTTTAGGACAGCTGTCTTGCCACATGTGAGCATTTACCTTACCACCCATTCACTCCCCCTTCGAAGCCATAGAATTTGAGATGCGGAAATCGCGGTTTTACATATTTTTTTTAGAAAGGAGTTATTTTCCTGGAGAGACCAAGATCTTTAAAAAGGTGAAACAAAGATTTAGCTGGCAGGCCACGCGCGCCTATTTCCACCGCGTGAAGGTGAACAGTGAAGCCGTTCCGGGTGACGGCATTTGCGAGGTCATGGTATTTATTTAATTTGTACTCGTGGTCTTTTGGGACATTTGATTCCCATGGAACAGTTAATTCTACGATAAGGACCATCTTCCGAGATAGAGAGTAAAGAGTTATATCTGGATGCAGGGCTGTGCATCCGAGACTTTCAGGGAATTTATACTGCTTAGAGACCGAATCGACCTCCATAATCCAATCTGAAGCTTTCTCGATTATTGAGAAAGATTTTGCAGTGAGATGTTTTTTGCCTTTAGAGCCAACCCGCACAAACTGTATTGGGAGTTTGGAGGATACTGTGGAACCCTTGTTGGCACGAGCCACTGAGAGGCTAAGTACCTCGCGAATAACAGCAAGGACTTTGCCGTGGCCGTCCGTAAGTGTACCGTCCTTGATCAAAGGCCTGGTGCTGCCTTACTACCAATGGAGGAACATGTTGCGCAGGGCGCTTATGTTTTTTTGGCTTGAATTTCGTCTTCTAAAGACCTTCGACTCTTGATGTTACGCTTCAGGCCAAGCTCGCATAAGGTCTCGCCTATCTCGAGTCTAAATTCTGCCGAAGACATTTGTTTGTCATTGAGATATTTTGCCTTCCTTACTCTTCGGTATAATAACCAAGAATTTGCCATAGTCAGCAGGCTGCTAACCTTCTGGGACAGCCTGGGTTGGCTGGAGTAACATAAATAGAAACATGAGCCACGCACAACGGCCCAATCAAGAGGTCAAGTGCGGGAAAAAGCCCAGACAAACTAACTAACTAACTAACTTGCCATAGTCAGTTCCAGTAAATGTTAGAACATCCTAACTTGCCATCTTTTACTTCGAAATTTTGAATGGGTAAAATTATATTCTTACCTACAGGTTTCCACGAAAACCACACAATTGTATACACTTTTTATATTTTATAAGTCATTGAACACCTGCCTTAGTTCTAATTTATCACTTTCATCAACGCGCAACATTTAAACTCACATAAGCCGCTTAGTTACGCTATCTATGATTTTAACTCGATACTAAGTGATAGGGTACAGTAGTGCTAGACGGATTCCAATGAACTAAATGAATTTAGTGCCTTATTTAGGGGGATTTTAGGGGGATTAGTAGTTTGTTACAGAAATGTCACATGAAGCTACAAAGGGTTAAAAGTATACCGTATTTTTTTTTCTTCAAAATATCTCAAATGACCAACCAACTCTGGGGATTTTAAATGAATAAATAAAATATTTATTGCGAATTTTTAAATTTGTGTTTTTTTCTATCTTTTAGTACATTTTTTAGGACATACGATTTCTGAGTTAAACCCCTCCAATGTGTAACGACCCGCTCGGGTCTCACGCCTACCTACCGCAAAAGAATTTTTTGGGCTCTATTAAAAACTGGTAACACATTTCGGTAATGACATTTCTCGACTTTTTCTTTTCCTTGACTCTTTCTATCGTACGACGTACGGCGCGGAGCTATGGGGGCGAGCAGCCGACAGGCAGAGGGCTTTCGTTATGCAGAAGCGTGCAGTCCGCACAATAGCGCGTGTGGCGCTTGATACGCCAGCTAGGCCTCTGTTTAGAGATCTCTGCATCATGACGCTGCCGTCCATTTATGTAACGGAAGTAGCGCTGTTCGTTCGCAGAAATCTAGCCGATTTTGAAGTGAATGGTGTGCATCATCACTATCCAACAAAATCCCCTAGCATGCTACGTTCGGTAAGTGATGCATTATCCAAGTCGGAGAGGCTAGCCTATATCGCCGGCCCAGCGGTTTACAACAAACTCAGCGAGCACATTAGGCAGGCGCAATCTCTTGACGTGTTTAAGAGACGCCTTAAGAGATACCTCACAGATAAGGCGTTTTACTCACTGGAAAAATATTACTCGAGTGAAGTCTAAAATGCTTTGGTGGCTAAAGTATTTAATGATCTCTTTTGCATTTTGTTTGTATTTTCTTCTTTTTACATTATTCTTGTGTTTTTTTTTTTCTTCATTTTGTTTTGTTTATTTTATCTTTTCTTTACAATAAAAATATGTTTGTTTGCTAATATGTATGAATGTTCGCTAATCTGACTTGTATACCAGTATACCAATAAAATGAATATGAATATGAATAATAATATGAATATCATTTCGGATAACCTGGGTTTCGGATAACCCGGGTTTCGGATAACCCGGGTTTCGGATAACCCGGGTTTCGGATAACCCGGGTTTCGGATAACCCTAGTTCGGTTAACCAGGGTTCCATTGTATTATTATTTATTCTGCACAGGCAGCTACGTCTGATACGTCTATATCAGACAATATTAACAAAATTTTAGATACAAATCCAGTCCGTTTTTAAATTGATTGGCATGGTTTGCACTAATCACTTCAAATGGTAGTTTATTCCACATGTCCACCACTCTATTTTGGAGAACGTTATAAATAGCTGATTTACACTCTCGCCTCGCGCTTCGTGTCCGTGTCTCGCCTCGCGCCTCGCGTGATCGAAAGAAAATGAGTTTCTGTTTACACTTTCACATAAGGAATAATCACGAAATTGTATTGTTTGCTGATGATACTTCTTTGACGTTTAAATTTGTCGAAAATTGTACAATTATAGCGAAGTTAACAATGCACTCTCAAAAGTTGTCCATTGTTAGGTTGTAGTAGGTTGAGAACCCCCACAAATTGAGAAAATGTCAGGAAAACTTAGCTCTGCGGCATACGCAGTTAAAACAATAAGGCGGCTGACTGATGTAGATACAGCAAGAATAGTATACTTTAGTTACTTTCATAGCATTATGTCCTATGGGATTCTTCTCTGGGGAAGCTGTGCGGACATCAATAACATCTTTATACTACAGAAACGTGCTGTAAGAGCTATATATAAACTTGGTCCTCGAGTTTCACTTAGAGAAAAATTCAAAGAGATAAATATTCTTACTGTTGCATCACAATATATATATATATATATATATATATATACGAAAATCTGTTGTATGTCCACAAGAATATTGACAAGTTTAAAATAAAAAGCGACACTCATAATTTTAATACTAGACATAAGCATAACCTTATGTATCAAAAAACCTCCACAAAATAAGCAATTCTTTTTTGGGACAATGTATACGCTTCTATAACAAACTTCCTCATACTATTAGAGAACTATCTGTAAATAAGTTTAAAGCTACCATCAAAGCAAAATTGTATAAAAAAGCATACTATACAATATCTGATTATGTAAATGACAAAACGGCTTGGGAGTAAGGCTTGGACGCATCATAAGAACATAAATTAAAAATAATATTTAATTGTGTCCATATGAATAAAGAACATTTTGATTTTTGATTTTGATTGACTCTCGTGGTGCGAGCGAGCTAGCACCTACTATTAGTCCAAGAGCCAGCGACAAAAAAAGTGAAAGTTTTCAAAAAGCTTATACTTTCAGATCAGACAATATTTTGGCCATAGAATGCCGGGGTACAGTCAGCAGGCTAGGTTTCGGGACACCTGGCGCTGGCGTACTAGGAAAGGTGTCATTTTAATTAATATCCTAAAGTGTTTTAGAAAAGCTGAAAACTCATAGACAGTAGATGCAATAAAGAACTTGAAACATACGGTCAGACTGCTTCATAATCGAATGCGTGGCGTCAGCATCTCCATACATGTCACGCATCGGTCTATGATATATCGGTCTACTGTGCCGTGCAATATGCTGGCGAACATGCAGCGATCAGTGTGTATCACTCCTGCTTCCATTCAAAGATGTCTTATGCGATACTACTATGGGGTAATGCAACCGATATCCATCGCGTTTTTGTGCTACAAAAGCAAGCCGTTAGGACAATCTTTGGTGTAAGCAGAGAAACACATTGCGCCCCTTTTTTTATTAAAGCTGGTATCCTTACCATGTCATCCATGTACACATATCAGTGCCTTTTATACGCCAAAGAGAATCTTTTAAATTGCGAGCTTCACTCCACTCGACATAGCCATAATACGCGACATAAAAACAATGGGTTATTGCCTAAAGTACGCTTGACTAAATATCAAAAAACATTTTTATATATTAGTTTTCACGTGTTCAATGCTTTGCCGTCATCGACGAGAAGACTTGAGATGGCAGCGTATAAAATCTGCTTGAAAAATCAGTTAGTCAAACATGCCCTTTACAAACTGGACGACTGTTATGATATTGCGTCCACAATTGCTTGGTTATAAATAACCATATTATGACTATAATTTCGCACTAAGTTTAAGATTTTATTGACATTGTTTTTAATTACGCCTGTTTCAGAATTTCTCTTTTTCATTGTATTGATTATTATTTATTGTTTGATTATTGATTATTTTATAAATTTGACTAATTTTAAGTAATCACCTCTGATTACAATTATACATTTTTTTTCTTTTAATTAATCAAAGCGGTTTTATCATCCGGTAAATTATGATTGTAAAATTTCACATGTTGCTCAGTATTGTGAAATGCTTTTATGGAATGAATAAATGATGACGATGATGATGATGATGATAAATGGTATGGACATGCTGTTGCCATGCGTTCGATTATGAATCAATCTGACAATTTGTTTCGAGTGCTTTATTGCATCCGCTGTCTACTGATTACTTTTCAACTTTTCCAAAACACTAATTAAAATTACATATTTTCTAACACGCCAGCACCAGGTGTCCCGAAACCTGATCTGTTAACTGTAACCCGGCATTCTACGGCCAAAATACTGTCTGATCTGAAAGTATCACATTTCCAAGTCTTGCGCTTTTTTGTCGCTGGCTCCCCGACTGTTCGTCGCGAGGTCCTTTGACTAGTGCTCAAAAAACCGCTCCCGACAGAAGACGAGGCGCGAGGCGAGACGCGGGTGCCCGTTCACACCCATTCTGTTCAGGGTTGGTCACACTCACGGGTCAACACCCATCCGACGGCCTCCACGCATGAAGTGCGAGCCTGGGTAGGACTCTGGCCTTATGGTCTGGGAATCAACCTTCTGGTGCTCCTGGAAGGTCTGCGCACCGTGCGGCGTAAGCCAATCGACTGTGCACTCTCACTAACATATTGAGATGTCAACCACAACGGGCGAACCCGTCACCGCAGGACGTTTTAACGATTCTTCGTTCTATCGACCGTGCAGTGAGCGTAGAAGACTTTGGACATAAAAAATCCGACGTCTAGCTACGCCACAACCCGCAAGAAGCCAACGCCTTTACCGCGAGATAGCCAGTATGTTACCTGGCGGGCCGACACTCACGCCCTTGCTTCCAATTGTGACCAGATTTCTCCGGTCTCTCGATTGGTTCCGAGTTCGAAGTCGCTTGCGCGGTCCTCTCCCTTACGAAGCGGTGAAACGGTGTGCACCGAATCTATCGCGGACCAAGGCGTCCTTTGCCCGACTCTGAACCGGGATCGGATGGCCAATGGTCATTTCAAGAGCAGTCGCCGTAAGGTAGACAACCACCCCCGCTCTATAGGAAACAATACAGTTCCCAGACTCCCCCGACTGTTATTCGGAGAGCACAGTCGATTGGCTTGCGCCGCTCGGTGCGCAGACCGTCCAGGAGCGCCAGGGGTTTGATTCCCATGGGAGACTGGTTGACCCAGTGTCCTACCCGGGTTCGCACCCCATGCGTGGAGGCCATCGGATGGGTGTTGACCCGTGAGTGTGACCGACCCTGAACACATGGGTCATCGTGGCCACCTCATCATGGGCCCATTAGCTCCCATCTCGGCCACTCTCACTAACAACTTGCGGTGTCAACTACAACGGGCGAGCCCGTCACCACAGGACGTTTTAACGATTTTCTCGTTCTATCGCCCTGCAGTGAACGTAGAAGACTTTGGACAGAACAATCCAACGTTCAACTACGTCACAACCCGCAAGAAGCCAACGCCTTTACCGCGAGATAGCCAGTGTTACCTGGCGGGCCGACCCTCGCGCCCTTGCTTCCAATTGTGACCAGATTTCTCCGGTCTCTCGATTGGTTCCGAGTTCGAGGTCGCTTGCGCGGTCCTCTCCCTTACGAAGCGGTGAAACGGTGTGAACCGAATCTATCGCGGACCAAGGCGTCCTTTGCCCGACTCTGAACCGGGATCAGATGGCCAATGGTCATTTCAAGAGCAGTCGCCATAAGGTAGACAACCACCCCCGCTCTATAGGAAACAATACAGTTCCCAGACTCCCCCGATTGTTAGTCGGAGAGCACAATCGATTGGCTTGCGCTGCTCGGTGCGCAGACCGTCCAGGAGCGCCAGAGGTTTGATTCCCAGGGGAGACTGGTTGACCCAGTGTCCTACCCAGGCTCGCACCCCATGCGTGGAGGCCATCGGATGGGTGTTGACCCGTGAGTGTGACCGACCCTGAACACATGGGTCATCGTGGCCACCTCATCATGGGCCCATTAGCTCCCTAAACAGTCGGGGGAGTCTGGAAGCAGTACTGTTTCCTATAGAGCGGGGGTGGTTGCGGACCTTACGGGACTGCTCTTGAAATGACCATCGGCCATCCGATGGTCATTTCAAGAGCAGTCCCGTAGTCCCATCCTATGGTCCGCGATAGATTCGGTAAACACCGTTTCACCGCTTCGTAAGGGAGAGGACTGCGCAAGCGACCTCGAACTCGTAACCAATCGAGAGACCGGAGTAATCTGGTCACAATTGGAAAAGTAAGGGCAGAGTGTCGGCCCGCCGGGTAACATTCCTGGTTATCTCGCGGTTAAGGCTGTTTTGTCCTGTTTTGTCCCCAAGTCTTCTGTGCTCACTTCCAGGGAGATAGAACGACTAATCGTTAAAACTTCTTGAGGTGACGGGCTCGCTCGCTGTAGTTGACAACCCAAGTTGCCCGTTCACACTCTCGTCTCGCGCTTCGTCCCTCGTCTCGCCTCACGCGAGAGTGTAAATGAGCTATAAGACGATTAGATTCAAAGTTTGCATGGTCGAGTTTTATACTGCGACTTCGAAGATTTGTGTTGACGTTAGGAATTTGTAAATATTCCTAAGCTGAGGTACATTGTAATAATTTGTGAGAATTTTATATGCCTCAATCACTGATAATTTAGCTCACCTGTTTTCGTTTCGGGTATACACTCAGGGCTGCTGCATGGAGAGGCGTATCAGCAGTGATAGGATGGACGAAGTTCGCTATCGCTTCTGGCGTTCCAACGACCGGCGTCGGAACGGACACACCTACAATGGAATCCGAGATATTGCTCCCTTCCGGAACCTACGAGAAAATAAATATATTTGATAAATAACTCAAAATGCCCAAAATCATAGAAGAACTGCTAAAGTACAGTATAAGAGAGAAAACGAGATTGAAAGGTGACAGATGGTTAGTGTAGTGTGCTACTTTAGTGCTGTGCTGAAGATACATCATCATCATCATTATTTTGCATATGTTCACTCGCTTCTATCGTATGGCGCAGAGTTATAGGGCGTGCAGCCGACAGGCAGAGCCTTTATTATGCAGAAACGTACTAACTGCACAATAGCGCGTGTGCTGTTTGATACGCCTTCAAAGCCCTTGTTAGATATCTGTACATAATGGCGCCGTCGTCCATCAATACATTTTTAGTTACCGGCCAAAATTTATAACGGGAATTTATGAAAGATAACTTTAGTAATGGCGCCACCTCGTTTTTAAGGGAAAACTAAATTTAAGAAAAATCAAAGAAACAAGTAAAAAAATTACAAAAAAAAACTGAATAAAAACTCAGGGGAAGGAAATGAAATGAAATGAAAATGAAATGAAATGAAAAATACCTTTATTGTACCAACAAAAAAAAAATTACATGGGTAAAGAAAACTTAAATTTTATTTTAACTTAGTACAAACGGCGGGCTTATCGTTTCACGATTTCTTACAGCCAACCGTGTAATATTAAATAAAAGTATCAATACAGCTCACATACATAAACATATACACATAAATATACATATACCTACATCCAAATATACATACATACATAAAAAATATAATTTATAATATAATATATGTATATTATAATAATAAATACATAGAAACTACAGATAAATAATAATAATAAAAAATATTTAAAAAAAAAAAAAAAACTGCTTATATATAAAACTGGGTATTTAACACTTATCTAATAATCTAGCCTAGAGGTAGGTTTTCCGCAAATAAAACAAATAAAATTCAGTGCAGAATTCTATATATTAAAAAAAAATATGTGTGGCACTCGGGGACTGCCGCGGTAAAGCTATTGCATAGCATTTTTAACAACTTATGCAATTATAATTAGTTATTTATTTTATTTTTTCTGGTATCAGATAACTGCGCTCTATCGTAAACCGTTGAAATTATTCCGAATCATTTGCGGCTGCGAAAGCAAATGATTCGGAATAATTTAAACGTCTTCCGATAGAGCACCGCTCACAAATTTTTTATTCGATAAAGCAAAAAAACCGGTTTGTTCGAAAAAAAATGTAGATAAAAAGATAGATAATTAAATTATCTTTTAAATGGTGGAGGTGTCATAATAATACGCCAGATAGTATTTGCGTAGTAGTCGTTTTTGTGTTCGGTTAGACCAGTGGCGGTCTCTTCATATAAGCCGAAAAGCCTGGCTTGCCTATACTTCCAAATTAACGATTAAATAAATTAATAACACAATTCGTAAAAAAAACAATTAAATAAATTATTTTGCTAGCGCTACTACTGCCATCTAACGCGCACAGCTCGCTCCACGCGAGAAAAAAACTGTTATCGACAGGTGCGATAATTATCGACAGGGCGCGATTGCTGTTTCACTCGCACATATTGGGCTTTCAATGCGGCTTTCAAAATCAGTGTTCCTCTCATTCGCACCTGTGGCAAATTACGCTAAACAATATATGTCTATATACAACTTTTGTATCGGGAGTTTAAGCCGGGCTTGCTTAGCCATGACGTTGAATGCGAACTGTGAATGCGAACGTGTCAACAGAAAGCGCGACTTCATTATAATTAGTTTGGATTTAAATGTGCGAGTGACGTCGGGCTAATTTTTTATTGTGTAATTTCAATTGATTTGTGGTTTTTAGTGCCTGATAAAATATGGAGGAAATTGTCCTTTGTGGTCAGTAATGTATTCTTATTATTTTGTTTTCTGACATATGTAACAACCCGCAGGACTGGGACGGGGATACGGTTTTAGCAGCGGAGAATTTTGAAAACTCGATGCGATCATTCCATTTAAATTTTTTCACCTTGTTTTCCGCCGAATTTTTGAAAAAGCTGAGAGCTTGTACAACATTCTTCAAAAATCACAAGTCGATGTGGGTTATAGGAATTAATGAAGAAAAACAAAATAAAGGAATTTCAGACTTGGTTACGTGTTGAATTTCAATATGAATTTGATCAAATTTATGAAAACAATCTACAAAATAACTCAGCACCTCGTTTGAGACGCAACGACGCAAGAGAGTCCTTTAAAGCCACTAGAGGTATGCGACTGCTGATAAGTATATGTTAAATTCTGTCTTGCAGTAGCATGCCTTCAGTGTGCTTTATTGAATGTACGACCCAAGCAGTAAATTTCAAACTGAAGATTAAAGAGTAAAGAGGTACCACTTTTTTACTATAAAAAGCGTAAAAAAACACAAAAAGGTATGTCGGGCTTGCCCTATTTACGAACCCTGGGCACGCCACTGGGTTAGACCTAATTTCACAAACTAATTACACTATGTAATATAAACAAAATCTAAAATATTCAAGCTAAGAATATTAGGAAAATGTTCTTGTTTAACATATATTTTTTTGGAATCGTAAGCAGTCTCGTTTAGACGTAATTATCAGTTTAAAATCATTAATTTTCGTTAAGAAATTTCTTCATTCGGTCGCCGCGCTGGCCTAGGCCCGCGATAAAAGCTATGCAATAGCTTAAAAATGAAATAAATCACCAAAAAACACAATTTTTGGTTATAATAACCCGAACAAAGTTGCCTCCCGACCGGAAGTCTAACGATGGATTATTTTCAAGGAAAATACGCTTTCTGACCCGAGAATACGCACAAGGCATTTAAATTGAAAAATCTATGTGGACGAAAAAATGTCGTTTGATAAAAAACCCGTAAACTCGCACGATGAAAATGTGGTTTCAGCGATGACAGGTCGACATTAAAATTTGCGGGCGGCTTTATCCGATATGGATGTGGAGGAATCTCTTTATTTTTGATACCTATACAGGCGTGCCCAAGAAAACTGTGTTCACACTAATAGGCGCTACATATTTTTATTCTGCACTAAAATTTGGGTATAACCTTTAAAAGGTTTTTCATTTTCCCCTGCCTGCTACAGAATCCTCTGTCTCATCTCCTTGAAAGCGGTGAATCAACTTTGATATGAAAAATTAAGAAAAAAAAACGATGACTTGACTGATTCTGTTTTAGAATCATCAGCTCATGTCAGAACTCGATACTTCCCATGTGATTCTCACCCTGATACTGTGGTCAGATTGGCCGGGATTGGCCGTTTAGCAGTGAGCGGTGTATGCTCAATTCAGACCAGGCTCTGAATGTGCTTAGTACTTTGAGCTAAGAGCAATTTGGATCACATCCTTTATTTATTAAATCTCGACGTTATATTGAAATTTCAATCATCTTAGGTGGGAATTGTCGGTAATTATTGTTGAATGGTGATTTTTAACATGCTTTTATTAGGTCGACCTGTATGTAACTATGTAATGAAATCTAAGGTAACTAATTTAACCATCTTCCAAGGATCGTAGCGTCATGAAAATTGGCAGCTGTATGTAGTTCTGATGACAATACAATAATATGGTACTGTCGAACTGATCTGATGATGGAGTCGGAAGATATGAACTGGAACTTCATGATGGAACATCGTATCATAGCTGTGTTTGGACTTGTTAGAAAATCTTGGAATGAACTTTGACCACGATTAGGTTTCAAGGTCTGATAATGTGGTTTTTACGTGCATTTATAAAAGCGTGTTTTTAGTGGTTTTTTTTTAACTATTGATTTATTAGTGCTATTTCCCAGATATCTCCTAGAGCAGTGGTGCCCAATTAGTTTTTTATGCGTTACTTAAAGAAAAACCTCAAACTCGCGTACCCCTTATTGCAGGAATTCCAAATAATAATGAAATCAGTTTTTGTAAAACATTTAGCCCAATCAAATACAGTTCTAATGACGGTGAAAATCAGTTAATGTGACATATGTGTACGTTCTTCTTTCCACAACTGTGAAAAATCTGGTTGCTTTATAATCAGCTTCAGTCTCAACTCTTTTTGGAGTTAAAGTCTGTGACAATGTTTAGTTTTTAAGATTGTCATGGCCGAAAATCCGTTCTCGCAAAGGTACATTGTGCAAAACATATGTCAGCAATTGTTGTTTGCGTAATGGTTCTTTACTGATTAAATTATTTAAGTCAAGAGGTTGCGACGCGTACCCCTTGATGCAACTTCGTGTACCCCTGGGGGTACGCGTATCACTAATTGGGAAACACTGTCCTAAAGCAACGACGCAGATGACACCTCATGTACTGTCGTCTGTCATAACCTTACTTCTGACGATAGAAAGACTGTCAAATCGCTAGTCGTAAATATCGTCGAGTGACGACAACTGTGTATTCTATCGTCTCTTTAGAATCCGGAGGTCACCCTACCTTTGTAGGGTGACCTCCTTTTAGTTAATTAGTTAGTTTTCCTGGGCTATTTCCCGCACTGGGCCTCTTGATTGGGTCGTTGTGCGTGGCTCATGTTTCTATTTATGTTACTCCAGCCAACCCAGGCTGTCCCAGAAGGTTGGCAGCCTGTTAAGGTTGCTACAGGCCTCTGGGACAGATGCTGGAGATTGTAGTATTCTTGCCCGTTGCTCTGCCACGCTCCTGCATTCCATGAGCACATGCTGTGGCGTTTCTTCTTCCTCCATGCATCCTCTGCATAGAGGGCTGTCTGTCACACCTATGGTAAACAGGTGTTTGTTTAGGGGACAGTGGCCTGTCATAGTACCTATGACTTTACGGATTTTGTCCCTTTTTAATCTGGCGAGGTTGCGGGCAAGTTTTTAGGCGCTTCCGGAACCGCGTTCTTTGTTTGCCTGCATCCTGCGTTTTTTTTCCATTCTTTAACCCGTTGGCAAAGTCACTCACAAAAAACATAATTGACTGCTACGAAAACACATGCCCACTATCGACACCATCAACTACTGGAAAATGCAATAACAGTAGCTGGTGGGGTCCAGAGTTGGAACGCCTAAGAAAAAAAATGAGGAAACAGCTAAACAGAGCTACGAACACAAAATCTGATGAAGACTGGGACAAATACAAAACAACCAAATCAGAATACAAAAAGAGAATAAGACACAGAAGATCAGCCTCATGGAGGAACTTCTGCGACAATATATCCACAATTACCCAAGCAAACAGAACAAGGAAGATCATGGCCGATCAACCAAAACAATTACTGGGCACTCTGAGAAGGAAAGACAACAGCACCACTAGTAACCCGGCTGAGACCGAAAGTCTACTGGTGGAAACGCACTTCCCAGGTTGCAGAGTAGTTGACAAACAAGAATGGGACGTACAAACAGAAAACTATCATCCGACCGAAAACGAGTGGAAGATAGCGGAGCATATAACGGAACGGACCAAAACAGCCTGGGCAACGAACAGTTTCAACAACTTCAAATCACCAGGACTAGATGGAATATACCCAGCCCTCCTAAAATGGGGAGGAGACAAACTTATCGAACAACTAGCAAGCATACTATGTAGCTGCATCGCCTTTAGATACATTCCACAGAAATGGAGAGAAGTAAAGGTGATCTTTCTACCAAAACCAGGGAAAACTGATTACACAGACCCGAAATCTTTCAGACCCATTAGCCTTACCTCCTTCATGCTAAAAACACTAGAAAGACTATGTGACAGAGAACTGAAGGATACAGCACTTAAAAACATAGGTATTCACCCGAACCAACACGCATACACACAAGGCAAATCGACAGATTCAGCACTGCATGCCGTTGTAAACAACATAGAAACTGCACTAGCAAGGAAAAACTCCTGCCTAGGCACCTTCATTGACATAGAAGGAGCGTTCGACAAGACAAATTTCAGTAGCATTCAACAAGCTCTAAACAGACATCAAACCGAACCATTGATTACAGAATGAATAATGAACATGCTAAGAAAGAGAATCATCAGGCTATCTGAAAACCAAAATCACCAGGCGCTCGTGATGAGAGGATGCCCACAAGGAGGTGTACTCTCGCCACTTCTATGGAACCTGGTAGTAAACGACCTGATAACAAAACTAAACAACAATCATTTCCTAACAATAGGATATGCAGATGATCTAGTAATAATGATCAACGGACTAGTAACAAGCACATTGTGCGACCTTACACAAACAGCTTTGAAAATAGTAGAGAAATGGTGCAAGGAGAATGACCTATCGGTAAATCCAAAAAAGACCGACACCATTCTCTTCACACATAAACGGAAATTGGGTACATACAAAATGCCAACCTTGTTTGGATCCAGACTAACGCTCTCTAAAGAAGTAAAGTACCTAGGAATAACTTTGGACGAAAATCTAAACTGGAATAAACACCTAGAAAACAAACTAAACAAAGCAACAGTCGCCTTCTGGCAATGCCGAAGAATGGTGGGCAAGAAATGGGGACTAGCCCCACACATTATACTGTGGCTGTACAAAATGATAATAATACCAATGATAAGCTACGGAGCTGTAGTATGGTGGCCCCGCACCCAACTTACTACTGCAATCAACAAATTACAGAAAGTGCAAAGGCTAGCATGTATAGCAGCGACCGGCTGCATGAGAACAACTCCGACAGCGGCGCTGGAAATCATGCTAGGGCTTCTACCACTATACTTACATATATAAAAAGAAGCAGCCGCAACGGCTACTCGTCTAAAGAATCTAAACTTATGGACCAAATATAAAACACCGCACACGAATATATATGATAATATACTGTCAAGCTTTCCAATGCTGGATGCGGCAATCGACAGAATACCCAAAACTATGATCTTCTGGAAAGAATATGCCATATCATTAACAGAAGACTCAAAAGAAGCACTGAATCAAACGGACCTAAGAATCTACACAGATGGATCAAAAACCAACAAAGGTACAGGATGTGGGGTCTTCTCGGAAGACCTAAATATACACATCTCCAAACCACTTGGAGCACACAACACAGTATTCCAAGCAGAATGTATGGGAATAATAGAAGCTTGCAACGCAGTGAAACAGCGGCAGCTAAAACACGAAAACATATGTATTCTATCGGACAGCAGGTCAGTGCTACAGGCACTGGGAAGCGATAGATTTACATCTGGGCTCATATACGAATGCCACCAAAGCCTCCTCAAGGTATGCGGAAAAGGCAATAAGGTGACACTGAAATGGATCAAGGGACACAGTAACTCAAGAGGAAACGATGCTGCGGATGAACTAGCCCGTAAGGGCTCAGACACACCGGCATACGGACCCGAACCTATCGTGCCCCTACCCTACTCGCACATAAACAACCAACTTGACAACCACTACAAACAACTACATCAAACACACTGGAAAGAGATAGACACCTGCAGACAAACCAAAGAAATAGTAGTGGAATACAACCACAAACTTACCAAAACACTTCTAAGGACAAAAAGGCCCCAACTACGCAAACTAGTGGGACTGATAACAGGACACAACACACTAAACAAACACCTCTTCAACATGGGCGGAACGAATAGCCCTATGTGCAGAGCATGCATGGAGGCGGAAGAAACCACAAAACACATTCTGCTAGATTGTAAACAGGTAGAAGTATACAGGACAAAACACCTTGGGACTCCAGGCACCCTGCGCGAGGCAGCAGGAAACCTGAAAGCCCTGCTGGCTTTCGTAGAGGAACTGGGGTGGGTGGAATAGAGCTACCCCCGTTACACGCAAAATAGGCACACTGGATGTCGACTTGCGGAGGAACGCCCAGTATAACTAACTAACTAACTAACCCGTTGGCAAAAAATGGCCGTTTTTTATTTCGTATTTTTTATGAAACGAACGAAATATGACGGAATATTGGTTTAATTCACTGATAAAATAGTTATTATTTCATTTACATCGTAAATAAGCACAGAATTAGCCGTATTTTGATCATTACAAGTTGTTCTGTAATTTGACCCGCGCATACCAATTTATTTACGTAATTAGTATGGGAGAATTACCATATTTTGAGTGTGATTTTCTATAGTTTTTCCATGAAATATGACTCTTTGGAGTATAATAATTAGTTATTGGACATATAACAAGCATATGAGACAATATATTTGAAAAACTTTAACCACTTTTGTATTATGATCCGACAAAGTTTAATATCAAGTTTCCGTCGCTAACTCTCAAAAGTTTAGATTTTTCTGTAATTACAGACAAAGCTGAAAGTTCTGGTGTGATTTTCTAAGAAGTGTGATGTAGTGGTAAAGTTATTATGAAAGAATTTCATATAAATAAAGACCCTAAGTAGTCAGAAATATAAAATATATATATATATATATATATATATTTTTACGAGAATACATCAAATTTTTCTTGGCTGAATAACTAAATATTTTTTTATGCAAATAAGTAAAACAAAATAATAGTTTTGGTAAAGCATTTAATAAAGAACATAACTGTATTTACAATTTTTGCATAGATTTCCGTATTTTATGATAAAAATATCGAAATGATTGAATAGGCGAGTTTTTTCAGTTCGCCAACTTTGTAATATTTATTCATTATTATCCCGTTCAGTATGATACGACCAAATCTGGTTGTGAAACAATTATCCGTTGAGTATGATACGACCAGATCTAGTTCCGCGTTTTTTTTCACTTCTTTGACGTTCTCATATTTAATTCATAATTATCTAATTGTTTTACAAAATGATATTTCAATATTCTATATTCGAAATTTCAATGCAATCATTGTGCAGTTGTTCTTTTTATGATTGGTGTAGTAGTTTCGTAGTTATAGTACTTTAAGTCGATGTCGCCGAAAATCCTGCAAAAGAGACAGATGCATCCATGAAAATACCCATTTACTCCAAGGGTTAAGGTGGTTTTCGTCGGTGTTTCTGCGTAGCCATGTGGGTGACCTCCTTATTGAATTAAATAAAATATTAAGTTAAATAAAATAAATCATACTCACCGAAACTGTCTGCAATTGAGACCCAATCTGACACTGGGAAGAAAGGTATTTTTTCACTCTAGCCGGTTCGGCTAACCGGCACGCCTCCATCAAAAGATGTCCTCGATACTCAACTGCAAAGAAATAAGTAGAAATAGTAAAGAGTCTGCATCTTTTCTGCCTATTATAATGGGAGCTAATGGGCCCATGATGAGGTGGCCACGATGACCCATGTGTTCAGGGTCGGTCACACTCACGGGTCAACACCCATCCGATGGCCTCCACGCATGGGGTGCGAGCCTGGGTAGGACACTGGGTCAACCAGTCTCCCCTGGGAATCAATCCTCTGGCGCTCCTGGACGGTCTGCGCACCGAGCGGCGCAAGCCAATCGACTGTGCTATCCGACTAACAATCGGGGGAGTCTGGGAACTGTATTGTTTCCTATAGAGCGGGGGTGGTTGCGTACCTTACGGCGACTGCTCTTGAAATGACCATTGGCCATCCGATCCCGGTTCAGAGGCGGGCAAAGGACGCCATGGTCCGCGATAGATTCGGTATTCACCGTTTCACCGCTTCGTAAGGGAGAGGACCGCGCAAGCGACCTCGAACTCGGAACCAATCGAGAGACCGGAGAAATCTGGTCACAATTGGAAGTGAGGGCGCGAGTATCTCGAGCCCGCCGGGTTTATTCCTGGCTCACTCGCGGTAAGGCGTTGGACTCTCACGGGTTGTGACGTAGCTGGACGTAGGATTGTACTGTCCAAAGTCTTCTACGTTCACTGCAGGGCGACAGAACGACTAATCGTTAAAACGTCCTGTGGTGACGGGCTCGCCCGTTGTAGTCGACACCGCAAGATGCTTATTATAATATGGCCTCCCCGCATGGGGTGCGAATCCTGGGTAGGACACTGGGTGAACCAGTCTCCCCTGGGAATCAAACCTCTGGCGCCCCTGGACGGTCTGCACACCGTGCGGCGCAAGCCAATCGATTGTGCTCTCCGACTAACAGTCGGGGGAGTCTGGGAACTGTATTGTTTCCTATAGAGCGGGGGTGGTTGCGTACCTTATGGCGACTGCTCTTGAATTGACCATTGACCATCCGATCCCGAGTAAGAGGCGGGCAAAGGACGCCTTGGTCCGCGATAGATTCGGTGCACTCCGTTTCACCGCTTCATAAGGGAGAGGACCGCGCAAGCGACCTCGAACTCGGAACCAATCGAGAGACCGGAGAAATCTGGTCACAATTGGTAGTTAGGGCGCGAGTGCCGCCTGCCAGGTAACATACCTGGCTACTCGCGGTAAGGCGTTGGTCTCTAACGGGTTGTGGCGTAGCTAGACGTCGGATTTGTTATGTCCAAAGTCTTCTACGCTCACTGCACGGTCGATAGAACGATGAATCGTTAAAACGTCCTGCGGTGACGGGTTCGCCCGTTGTGGTTGACATCTCAATATGCTTATTATAATAATATGTTGGTATGTATTGGGAGCTAATGGGCCCTGTTGCAGTTTGGCCATTGACCCCTCGAACTGCAAAATTTCGCGAGCGCATGACTTTGAAAGACTATGTATAATTATGGAAATTTTAGATTTATTATGGCGGCCGACCAAAATATTAATTTCTCCCAAACTGTTGTTGCACATTAGAATTGTTGTATACTAGAACTTTAGAATACTATCTTTAGAGTCCGATCGATCCCAACGAGGCGCAACTGTGCTTTTACGTTTGAGTCCGATCGGTCCCTCTGAGGCTCGAGGGGTTAAGACCCTTGTGTTCGGTTTGGTCAAACTCACGGGTCAACACCTATCCAGCGTCCTCCACGCAGAAGCGCGAGCCAGGGTAGGACTCTGTCCTGCGGGCCAGTTTCCCGTTGGAGTCAACCTTCGGGCGCTCCTGGACGGTTTGCACACCGTGCGGCGTCAGCCAATCGATTGTGCATTCCGACTGATAACCGGGGCAGTCTGGAAACGGCTTTGTATCCTATAGAGCGGGGGTGATTGTTAACCTTACGGCAACTGCTCCTGAAACGACCAATTGGCTACCCGATACCTGTTGAACAGCCGGGCAAAGGACGCCGGGCGAGGTCCGCAATCGACCTCAAACCCGTAACCAGTCGGGACACCGGAGAAATCTGGCTGTAAGTGGAAGTAAGGGCGCGAGTATCTCGCGTTAAGACGTTGGCTTCTTACGGGCGAATGGCGTAACTAGACAGTGGACTGTTTCGTCTCGTCTTCTACGCTTCCCTCATAGAATGATCAAACATCGTTAATAGTTTCTGAGGTGACGGGTTTCGCCTGTTGTAGTTAACCCGGTCGCTCCGTAACATCCCCTAGCGGACCAAATGTCGGCCGCCTAACACTCCGTAACGTTTGCGTTGAGCGTTTGGTATACGGGACCAAACGCTCGCCGCTGCGAAATATGCAATTTACAATTCGACACGCCGTACTATATACTTTCTGAGGGCGCTACGATATGGCCAAAATATCTTTAATTCAAGATTTCCGTCTGGCAATATCGAAGGATGATTTAAAAAGTGAGCATAGACGTCAAACGCTAGTGTCCGCCGGCAACCACCACGGCCGCATACCGTTCCGCGAAATGTGTAATAAAAATGGTGTGTGTGCGTTGTGTGAGTGCAATTTACTGGAGAACAGTGAGTAATTTGCATTTTAAGTAGTTTCTAAATAAGGATTAGTCATTTGAGATAGTCCATTTGCTGTTTTTCACGAATTTTTAAACAAAAGACTTCGGCGACAACACAGCCCACCCGAAAAAATGGCGTTTTTATTTTTTAATGTTTGTGAATTATCCCGATATATCGCGAAATTGGACGTGATGTCGCTTTAATTTACTAACAAAATAGGTATTGCTTCATTTACATCCTAAGTTATCACATAATTAGGCGTATTTTGAACATTATATGTTGTTTTCTAAAACTTGTTTTGATAATTACTATGAGAGAATTAAGTGCGGTTTTTTATAGTTTTTCGATGAAATCTGACTCTTTGGAGTATAGTAATTAGTTATTAGACATATAATAAGTATATAATGAGACAATATAATTGAAAAAATCTAACGAATTTTATATTATGAGCATTCAAAGTTTATTATTAAGTTTCGGACGGAAACTCTCAAAACTTTAGATTTTTCTGTAATATCAGACAAAGCTCAAAGTTCTGGTGTGATTTCTAAGAAGTGTGATGTAGTAATAAAGTTATTTTGAAAGAATTTCATATAAAAAAATACCATAGGTAGTCACAAATTAAAAATTAAAAAAAAAATAATTTTACGAGAATACATAAACGTTTTCTTGGCTGAATAAATATTTTTGTATGCAAATAAGTAAAAAAAAAACATGGTTTTGGTAAAGCATTTAATAAAGAACATAACTGTATTTACAATTTTTGCATATTTTAAGTATTTTGTGACAAAAAAATCGAAATGATTTTATAGGCGAGTTTTTTCAGTTCGCCAATTTTGTAATATTTATTCATTATTATCTTAATTGTTTTACGAGATAAAGTTATAATGTTTTATATTTCAAATTTCAATGCGGTCATTTTACAGTTTTCTTTTTATGATCGGTGTAGTGGTTTACAAGTTATGGTCGTTTGTATCAAGGTCGTCGACTCGCGTCGATTTTACGCGCGAATATGTCGCGCGCAAAAGTGATAGCTGAATTTTTACTTCGTGAGAGGAGGGGTTAAAATACCGATAAAAATAAGCTTTTTTAGTATAAAATTAATAAATGTAATGTCAAAAATAAGAAAAAAAAATGTGACGATTGTCAAAAAGTAAAATAAAATGTCTTAGTGACTGTATTGCAAATAAAAATATTCTAGATATAATTAATACGTGCCTACCTAATAATAGAAATAGGAGTAAGATAAAAAACTTAGGAGTAAGATATATAGAAAGTAAGATATAGAGATGTAAAGTATAGAGAAGATATGTAGAAAATAACTCAATAAGTCTTAGTAGTGATTCTATTACATTGAATATAATGAATAATGTAATGAGAAAAAAGAAGGTTATAATGAACATACATAATTCTTTAAAATACCGATACAAATAAGTTTTTTTTAGTATTGTGAGGGTCGCCACCCTTTACTAGACTCCAATTATTCGTGAGCGAAGGGTGGTTCTCATCAATAAGTTTTCTCCGTATTGAAAGTCGTTGTAGTTGAAGTTAAAGTATTTATTCAGAAGGTCTGTGATCGGTTGCCAGTTTGTAACGCCTTGTTTGATATTTCGCCGGGGTATAGGTAGTGTGGGCTCGAGGCGATGTCGTGGTTGTGTGTCCAAAGTATGAAGCTCCGCGATAGATTTGAAGCAAATGATGATCGCGTATACTATGCGTAGTTACTGTTGACTCTAAGATAATGAAGAGCGCGAGTACTTGTACGGGCGACGGCCGCTGAGAGGATGATGAAATGTGTCGAATGTACTGCTTTTTATATTAAATGCCGAATTTTGTTGGAATTCAATTGCAGTGTATATTTGAGCGTATTTGCGGTTTCGATTCTATAGAAATTACTTCTTTGTTGTGGGTATGTTGGACGAAGTGATTCCAACAGTATAAAATTAATAAATGTAATGTCAAAAAGAACAAAAAAAAATGTGACGATTTTCAAAAAGTAAAATGAAATGTCTTAGTGATTATATTTCAAATGAAAATATCCAAGATATAATTAATATGTGCCTACCTAATAATAGAAATAGTCAATACATTTTAGTCAAATTGAAAATCGATTAAATACCTATTACCGAAAGAGATATAGTCGAGATGCATACAGTTTTTAGAGATCGTTAATGTCGTATCTTAGCCTACCTTAGTACGGACGAGGCCTAGTTAGGATGGCTTTGTAAAATATATGTAACTTTATAGATTTAATAAAGAATTTTGAATTTGAATATGTGAACATCCGCCGTTTTCTACGGTGGTTGCAACTTTGCGGAAACCTTGGGTGCTACAAACTTCTTGCAGTAAAATGTCAAACAACTGAGATAGTCTTCGATTTTATATTGCGTAAAAAATATTTTTGAATTTTCTCCAAAATGAAGACAACATGAATATGCATTTATCTCCGAGCAACTCGTACAATTTTGTATTAATATAGCTCCGAAGGGGGAGTTGAATAGGTGGTAAGGTGCACTATCACATGTGGCAAGACAGCTGTCCTAAACCTACCACAGCCGGTCGTTAGTCCGGAATCCACCGTTCACCTCGTATATCTATTTTTATTACTCACAGGCGAGCCGTTCCTGTAGTTCCTTAGTTGGAGCGACATCTATCGCTGATTTTCCGTGGCAATTCAACAGTGTGGGATCTGCTCCTTCTGCCAGCAACAACGAACAAACCTACAAAAAAAAAGTTTACTCAGGAAACTCGTACCATTGAAACTCTTACACATACACATACTCGTCTATACGTATATACGCATATACGTATATGCGTATATACGTACATACGTACATACCTATATAAGTTTTTTGTTTGTTTCTACTATTGTCATATGACAATTTCTTACAACCAATCCTACTGTGAAGTGTTTATATGTATGTATGCGTGTAGCATGTGTGTAAGAGTGTGTCTTGTTATTGCATTCGATCAACAGAATTGAAAATGCAATTGAAAATGGTGACCCAGCCGGGAATCGAGCCCAGGACCTTACAATCTACTCGTAAGATCAGGCGACCTAACCACTATGCCACCGGGCCGTGTATATACGTCTAAATAAAATACAAACGGAGCAGCCATGGAATTCACCGACCAAAAATCGGGCCCATCATATATAATTATTACACTTCTGGGAGGTGAAGGGTGGATTCCGGACTAACGACCGGCGGTGGTAGGTTTAGGACAGCTGTCTTGCCAGATGTGAGCGTTCACCTTAACACCCATTCACTCCCCCTTCGAAGCCATAGAATTTGAGATGCAGAAATCGGGGTTTTAGATAATTTTTCTAGAAAGGAGTTGATTATTTTTCTGGAGAGACCAAGATCTTTAAAAAGGTGAAACAAAGATTTAGCTGGCAGGCCACGAGCGCCTACTTCCACCGCGTGAAGTATATACGTATATGTATACGTATACGCGACAGAGCCTCCTAACCCCCTCCCCTCAACCCCCCCTCCCCCAACCTTCTCCCCTCCCTTAACCTCCCTTCCAAACTACACCCCTACCCCTATAACCTTCCCAAACTACCCCTCAACCCTTAACCCCTCTCAAACATTACCCCCCCCCCCCAAACCCACTCCCTCTGGATTTTTTTCAAGATAGATCTTCCAGATTTCTTTTTCATTTGAATTCATTTGATTGAAATATTTCCATCCCGAGAGAAAAAATCCTCGACCCAGAAATATGTCGGTCCTATTCAAACAAAGAATTACGGATATCCATCGTTCGAATCGTGAGAAGTAAAAAAGCCCTTTGTTTTTCCCGAAATTTCCAATTTTCCAAGCAATTATTTCGATTTTCCTTTCCGTTAGGACCTTATTTGGAATATTACGAACATTTTGAAAAATAAATTAGCCAAATCGGTTTAGCCTTTCAGCCCAATATGCGGTTACCAACGAACAGCATTTCATTTTTATTTATATGGATAGGCTATTCGATTGCTAAATGCCATAGTACGTTTTGGCAACCCTTCTGCGCCGGCAAAGCGCAGGTGGCGCTGATAGCATTGCCTGTTTGTTGGGCCATCTAGTTTCCGCCATCTAGCGCGAGGCGGCAGGTTTCCTGCCGCCTCGCGCAGGGTGCCTGGGGTCCCAAGGTGTTTTGTCCTGTATACTTCTACCTGTTTACAATCTAGCAGAATGTGTTTTGTGGTTTCTTCCGCCTCCATGCATGCTCTGCACATAGGGCTATTCGTTCCGCCCATTTTGAAGAGGTGTTTGTTTAGTGTGTTGTGTCCTGTTATCAGTCCCACTAGTTTGCGTAGTTGGGGCCTTTTTGTCCTTAGAAGTGTTTTGGTAAGTTTGTGGTTGTATTCCACTACTATTTCTTTGGTTTGTCTGCAGGTGTCTATCTCTTTCCAGTGTGTTTGATGTAGTTGTTTGTAGTGGTTGTCAAGTTGGTTGTTTATGTGCGAGTATGGTAGGGGCACGATAGGTTCGGGTCCGCATGCCGGTGTGTCTGAACCCTTACGGGCTAGTTCGTCCGCAGCATCGTTTCCTCTTGAGTTACTGTGTCCCTTGATCCATTGCAGTGTCATCTTATTGCCTTTTCCGCCTACCTCGAGGAGGCTTTGATGGCATTCGTATATGAGCCCGGATGTAAATCTATCGCTTCCCAGTGCCTGTAGCACTGACCTGCTGTCCGATAGAATACATATGTTTTCGTGTTAAGGCTGTTGTTGTTTCACTGCGTTGCAAGCTTCTATTATTCCCATACATTCTGCTTGGAATACTGTGTTGTGTGCTCCGAGTGGTTTGGAGATGTGTGGCCATCTATAGAGTGACTCAAAAAGAGCGCCGGATTTGAATTTGTCGCCATTTTGTTTGTGCGAGTAGTACGGTGATGATTTGTTGACAGCTGTGTTGTACAGACCACGCATTTAGAAGTTATGGAGAAGGTTTCAAACGAGCAACGTTTAATTATTGTGAAAATGAACTATTAAATGAAAGCTTGCAGATTACGTACAATTTTCGGTTGCAATAATGCACTAATCGGTAATGTCCCCTCTTAGCAATACCCCTTGCACGGCTAGACACATTCTAGCTGGCTGCAAGGTGGCCTTAGATCAAGGACGGTACACTTACCGCCATGACAAAGTTCTCGCTGTTATTCGCGAGGTAATTAGTCTCGCAGTGGCTCGTGCCAACGAGGGTTTGACAGTTTCCTCCAAACCCCCAATACAGTTTGTGCGGGATGGCTCTAAAGGCAAAAAACATTTAACTACAAAACCTTTCTCAATAATCGAGAAAGCTACAGATTGGATTCTGGAGGTTGATTCGGTCTCTAAGCAGTATAAATTCCCTGAAAGTCTCGGATGCACAGCCCTGCGTCCAGATATAACTCTTTACTCTCTATCTCGGAAGGTGGCCTTTATCGTAGAATTAACTGTTCCATGGGAATCAAATATCCCGAAAGACCACGAGTACAAATTAAATAAATACCATGACCTCGCAAATGCCGTCACCCGGAACGGCTTCACTGTTCACCTTCACGCGGTGGAAGTAGGCGCTCGTGGCCTGCCAGCTAAATCTCTAGTTCACCTCTTTAAAGATCTTGGCCTTTCCAGAAAAATAATCAACTCTTTCTTAGATAAAATATCTAAAACTGCGATTTGCGCATCTCAAATTCTATGGCCTTAAAGGGGGAGTGAATGGGTGGTAAGATGAACGCTCACATGTGGCAAGACAGCTGTCCTAAACCTACCACAGCCGGTTCGTAAGTCCGGAATCCACTGCTCACCCCCCAGAAGTGTAAAAAAAATAGTATTATGATGGGCCCGACTCCGGTCGGTGAATTCCATGGCAGCTCCGTTTTTATTTATTATTTATTGACAGTCATTTTATTTACCTTGCATTGTATGTTAGTTAGTATGTATGAAAACTGAATTAGAACCACTTCCTCTTATCCTATGAAGTTGAAATTTTACATGTTGGCTCAGTTCTGATGACAATGTATTTTTATGGTGAACACTCTGGCTGTACACATCAGTCATCAGGCCCTCTCTGACTTATGGATCAGTTATATGGTGGCCCAGAACACAACTGACCACAGTGAAAGCGAGACTCCAGAGCCTGCAACGCTTAGCGTGTGTAGCAGCCACTGGATGTATGAGAACCACACCATCGGCCGCACTAGAGTACCTCCTAAACATGAGACCTCTGGATCTTGTCATCCAAGAGGAGGCTAAGGCAGCCGCTCTAAGACTAAGAGCAAATGGACTGTGGAAACAAAACACAGAAACACCACACTCAAAAATTCTGAAACGGGTTCTAGAAGAAATACCTCTTCTGGACGCACCCATGGACAGAATAATATGCCATCATGTCTTTGATCGTAGATACAATATCCAACTCATTGCAGAACCAGCAGATCACTCTGGTACAAATGAAGTAAGGATATACACAGATGGCTCCAAAACCACTGAAGGTACCGGAGCCGGCGTCTTCTCAAATGATCTAAATATCAAAATATCAACTACCCTAGGCAACTTAAATACGATCTTCCAAGCAGAATGCATTGGCATCACCAGAGCAGCACAGGCAGTTGCAGCCAAAGATGTCGGAGACCTAAGCCTGAAATTTGTCTCCGACAGTGCCTCCGTGCTACAAGCGCTAGCAAAAAATACTATAGCCTCTGTTCTTGTACTGGAATGCCACAATGCGCTTCAATCCATTGCAAGGTCAAATAGAGTGACCCTGCAATGGATTAAAGGGCACAGCGACTCGCTGGGCAACGATGCGTCAGATGAACTGGCTAATAGGGGATCAAAGGAAATAGTATATGGACCGGAACCCTTGATGCCCAAATAAAAACATGGCTACGCAGAAACACCGACGAAACCCACTTTAAAGAATGGAAAAAAAACGCAGGATGCAGGCAAACAAAGAACGCGGTTCCGGAAGCGCCTAAAAAACTTACCCGCAACCTCACCAGATTAAAAAGGGACAAAATCCGTAAAGTCATAGGTACTGTGACAGGCCACTGTCCCCTAAACAAACACCTGTTTACCATAGGTGTGACAGACAGCCCTCTATGCAGAGGATGCATGGAGGAAGAAGAAACGCCACAGCATGTGCTCATGGCATGCAGGAGCGTGGCAGAGCAACGGGCAAGAATACTACAATCTCCAGCATCTTTCCCGGAGGCCTGTGGCAACCTAAACAGGCTGCTAACCTTCTGGGACAGCGTGGGTTGGCTGGAGTAACATAAATAGAAACATGAGCCATGCACAACGGCCCAATCAAGAGGCCAAGTGCGGGAAATAGCCCAGGAAAACTAACTAACTAACTATCGACCTGAGAGCGATTATCCATTTGGCAAGATATATAGTCTGTGAATTCACACAGATTGGTCAAAACAGAGCGTCGCTGTGTAAACCCATGTTGCTGTTGGGAAAGAGATGAGGAAATAACAGGATAAACTTGGTCGAAGATGACCTTTTCGAAAACCTTGCTTAGAGTAGGTAAGATGTTGGCAGCACTAACTTCAGACAATACACGAAAAGCGAGACAGAATGATTGATCCATATATGCTAGAGCGAGAAGCTGTTAAAAAATATTTATTTGACATTTGCTTTCAACATAACCTCGAATTGCGCGCTTTGTCTGTTTGTAGTGTGTGTCTTTTGTGAATTTGCGAGTTTGTCGTTTAAAAATGGAAAGTTTAATAATAAAACGAGATAGGTTGTTAGTTTCACGACAAGTAATTGCATCATAGGTGGTTTGATGCATCACAATTTTAAAATAAATAAATAAATATATTTATTTTCTATTTATTTTATATACGTATTTTTATTAATTCTTATGGCAGCTCCGTTTGTATTTATTTATATTATTATTTATTATTATAAATGATTATTTATTATTGCTATTATATATTATTATTATTATTATTTAGTATTACTTGTCTATAGTTCTAATATTATCTTGGTGTAGTGAGAATTTCATTTTAACTTAATTTGATTCAAATTTTTTATTTTTAGTTTGGAAGTTAAGTATTTTTTAATCATTTGTATCGGTGTTCTCCTTAGAACAGGCTCTGCCTAGTTAGGAGCATTACAATCTATGTTAAGTGCCAACGGTGTAATTTTTTTTGTGGACCAATAAATAAATAAATAAATAAAATAAGCATGAACTAACCTTTATGTATTGTTGTAATTTGGTCTTCAATCAATGTCAGCAGATACTGGACAGTTTCTTTTTGTAGTCTGAATCTTCGCTTAAATTACACATCATCCCATTGTACAAAATTATCCGGTCTGTTTCTCACTACTTTTTGTTTTCTCAGAACCGGATTTCAGTAATTATAATTTCTGCTTCCTCAATAGCAACGTCATCTAACACAGCGAATAAATCCATTTCTCAATGCAAAAGATCACCAGAAATTATCACAACCTAACCTCTCACTGTCAAAAATCAGTTTGACGGGACAATTTATTGGACGAATAAGTTGTTATCTGACCCTCAAAGCAGCGGATAACTTTATTCAGCGAATAGTATTTTTATTCCTTTGATAACTGTTAACTGACTATTGAAAAATTAAATTTTGTACTATCTAATGAACAAGTCCTATCCGACTGTTTATCTGACGATTGAAAAATCGGCCCTAAATATATTAACTTGTTTAGTTTGTACTCGTGGTGTTGCATTACTTTTAATATAGCTTTGAGGCTTGCCGCTGTTTAAATATCGATTAGTATTCGGGCCATTACCTCAATCCTGGCTTTGCTGGCAGCTTCATGCAATGGTGTAAAGGCCCATAGGTCCGTCGCGTTAACGTCAGCCCCAGCTTTCACCAGCATCTCCGTAACTTCGTAGTGTCCGTACGAACAAGCGTTGTGCAGCGGGACCAGGCCACTAAAAAGGTAAAAAAAAAAACACATTATTCAGTTTTTAGTCTTTTATTTTCATAAAGGAGAATGGCCATTTTTGTATGACAACACCCAGATTATAACAACTAGGGACTTTAAACAATTAATTGTGCTTTTCGTAACAGAAATCCCTTTTTTCTATGCATTTGTCACATGCTCAGTTAGTTTTCAGGGTTTACACACACACACACACACACCCCTCCTTGTGCGCCAGCCCAACCTCCCCGCATGCCTTTAAGTATGGCATGCCATTACCCTAGGCAACTTAAACACGATCTAAGCAGAATGCATTGGCATCACCAGAGCAGCACAGGCAGTTGCAGCCAAAGATGTCGGAGACCTAAGCTTGAAATTTGTCTCCGACAGTGCCTCCGTGCTACAAGCGCTAGCAAAAAATACTATAACCTCTGTCCTTGTACTGGAATGCCACAATGCGCTTCAATCCATTGCAAGGTCAAATAGAGTGACCCTGCAATGGATTAAGGGGCACAGCGACACACTGGGCAACGACGCGGCAGACGAACTGGCCAGAAGGGGATCAAAGGAAATAGTATATGGACCGGAACCCTTGATGCCCAAATAAAAACATGGCTACGCAGAAACACCGACAAAAACCACCTTAAAGAATGGAAAAAAAACGCAGGATGCAGGCAAACAAAGAACGCGGTTCCGGAAGCGCCTAAAAAACTTGCGCGCAACCTCACCAGATTAAAAAGGGACAAAATCCGTAAAGTCATAGGTACTATGACAGGCCACTGTCCCCTAAACAAACACCTGTTTACCATAGGTGTGACAGACAGCCCTCTATGCAGAGGATGCATGGAGGAAGAAGAAACGCCACAGCATGTGCTCATGGAATGCAGAAGCGTGGCAGAGCAACGGGCAAGAATACTACAATCTCCAGCATCCGTCCCGGAGGCCTGTAGCAACCTAATCAGGCTGCCAACCTTCTGGGACAGCCTGGGTTGGCTGGAGTAACATAAATAGAAACATGAGCCACGCACAACGGCCCAATCAAGAGGCCAAGTGCGGGAAATAGCCCAGGAAAACTAACTAAAAAACTAACTAACTATGCCTTTAAGTATGACTAGCATGCCCTCTGGTGGACCAATTTCAATTCAATTCAATTCAATTCTTTATTGAGAAATCACACAGTATTACAGTAATAATATTTTTTTTAATGTATGCAGATTTACAACAAATAAAACCGGTTACGGATTTCAATAAAATTACATAAATTACGTTTTTTTTTTTAAAACTACTTAATAAAACTAACGTACCTTCAATTTTAGAACTACATAAGAGTCTAGTATGCAGGGTGTGAGTGTATGTGTTTGTGGGAGTGTTTGAGTGTGTAAGTGTGGAGTGTGAGCGTGTATGATATTAGTAATGACGTATATAAAATATAATAATAATCAATAAAAATAGCTAAACATAGTGATGGGTGTGATCATGAATAGCAATAACAATAACGTGTGATATTTGCAATCACGAAGAACGCGTTACGAGAATTTGAAAGAACATGCTATTTGAATCACGGCTACGAACAGCACCGCGTTGCCATCACTCGGCGCCGCTACGACGCGACCGATCAGTGATTGGCCGTTCTCACTGATCGCCGTCGAACGACCGCGCGGCACGCCACTGAACGATGATCGGTGAGCGCCTAATTGAACCGTTCATTTGGTTTCGTTCATTCTTGATGTGATCGGCGATCAGTGGATCAGTGATTTGCCGTTCGTTCTGGGCGAACGCCCGCGCCGGCTGGACGATGACTGATGAGTGCGCCACTCATCAGTCATCGTTCGTTCATCGTTCATTTCGTACGTAACGTGAATTTGGACACTGTTATCGCATGAATTTGGACACTGTTATCGCTCGTGTCGTAATCGTTCGTGTAAATGAGTTTGCTCATGATTTGTTAAAGCAATAAAATAACATTATTTCAGAAAGACGAACTCGGCTTAGCACCAAAAGAGCAAGAGAGATAATCTTTCTGAACGCTAATTCTTCTAATTACTAATAAATATTAAGCAAATATAATGCGCGTTTCTGTTATCAGTTATCACATTGACGAAACTTTGTTACTTAACGTTTCACAGTACATTTCAGTACAATCACGAAAATCACGAGTAGCAGTTATTATCACGCGTGAAAAAATACCAGTAACGTGATTGTTGCGTGATTTAAAATTGAGAATCACGCCCATCACTAGCTAAACATGAATAGTCAGCTTATTGTATCGGTTAGGGTTTGATTTACGGAGTATTTGTAAGTGTTTATGGAATTATTAAACATATCAATACCATTTAAATGAGTATTATAAAGCTCACAGCAGCGTGCGAGTACTCCATTCCTTGATGCATTAGTTTTAAAACGCGGCAATCGAAACAGGTCAAACTGGCATGTGGTCCTCATTGGGGCGTTAATATTGATCGCTCCCACCAGGTCAGAGCAATGGAATATACCATTCATTATTTTATAGAGGCACAGAGCATCATTCAAGTTGGGCGGATAATATAGCAAATTTATTTTAAATAGTAAGGCCGCCTCATTAGTAGTTGTGACAACCAATGCCTCTTCAACATAATCGCCGTTACCAGTATTGGAAAAAGCCCTTGCGGAAGTGCCAAGAGACCTGGCATATACACTGCCGTGAAGAGTCATGTGAAATAAATGGTGTTTTAGGAGTTTTACCCTACCGCCGAAAAATTGTCCAAAAACTGACGGGGATTTGCCACAATTTTGTATAATGTCGGAACAAGAGACTGTATGCTGTATTCAACACAGCCTCATGAGCAACAACACGAGATCATCAGAAAACCAGGATAAATCCAATAATGCATCTTCTACATCACCGCCTACTACAACAAACTACTACATTAAAAAACATAGGAAAGTTGAAGACCCAAACAGAAATTCACTCGCATTTCACCAGATGTAGGCACAACTTAGCATTACCCCGTCCATCTCTGGAATTGTTCAAAAGGGATCCAAATTACATTGGAATGGCGTGTTACAATAAACTGCCTGGGAATATCAAAATTATATGTAAAAACGGAAAAATAACCCAATTTAAATCGAAATTAAAAGGCTACCTTATTGCTAGAGAATTATATAATATTAACGAATTATAATTAGATTAACTGACAATTTCCATCTCGATTTTTTTTTATTTAACTTGACATTTGTACCATTTTATTGATTATTATATTATTACTACTATTTCTAATTGTCTTCCATAATCAATTGTATTTCTTATTTATAGGACCATTTCAATTTAATGTTATAATTTCATGACTATCTGTAGTTATAAATATCTAATATAACTCAATTGCGTGGTGAGTCTCTAATGAAATATTTAGTATACATTTTAAAGTTATTTTAACATTAAGCGGCTATAAAAAATGTCTATACAACTACGTGAAAGTTTTTGAAGACAATAAATGCGATTTGATTTGATTTGAACAACTACCAATAAGTCACCGGTCATCTCTACAATAGCTCCAGAAAAACCTCAAACATCACCACAAGCCATAACTACCAATTTCATAAATGACAGTGTGAAAAACGAACTAAATCCGAAAAAAATAGCTCTGCAATATTGAGTACAAATTTAACAATGACAGCCATTGCTGTGTTAGCGATTAATTGATTTATTTTATTTTATCTGCATCCAAACTTTTCTCTGGTCGTAACGGTCTCCGTTCCATCGGGTTCAGAAGAGGGAGGAAGAGAGAGTGCACCCGTGGTCGCGCGCCCACCTGTGCACTATAATATAGCCTGCGCACTTGACTGCTTCCGAACAATGGACTCTGAGAAGACTAAAGAAGTCACTAGAATCTACAATGCAGTCGCTGTGGCCGAACACGGCTAGATAGATATAATACAATAACTTTTCGTCTTGAAATTTAAATATCGAACGAACTTATTTTGGATATTTTGCAGTCTGTTAATGTGGACCATATAATAGGGAGACCATATTGGAGAAGCAAACTTCAAGGTGAGATCGAACAAATGCATTGTATAATACCTTCAATATTAATGGATCGGTGAATGATTTCGATGCGCGAATTATGAAACCAAGCATTTTACTAGATTATTTAAACCACAATCTTTCCACCTCTTGCCATGATCAAGAGATGCTTGCATGCTAAAATTTCAGCTCAATCGAATGAAGCGTTTGGGCGCTATTGTTGAGGAATACAGACACACAGACAGATAGACATACAGACAGACTTCCATCTGAAAACATTCTAAATTGTAAATAAAAAATAAAATACAAACGGAGCTGCCATGGAATTCACCGACCATCATATATAATTATTACCCTTCTGGGAGGTGAACGATGGATTCCGGACTAACGACCGGCTGTGGTAGGTTTAGGACAGCTGTCTTGCCACATGTGAGCGTCCACCTTGCCACCCATTCACTCCCCCTTCGAAGCCATAAAATTTGAGATGCAGAAATCACGGTTTTAGATAATTTTTCTAGAAAGGAGTTGATTATTTTCCTGGAGAGACCAAGATCTTTAAAAAGGTGAAACAACGATTTAGCTGGCAGGCCATGAGCGCCTACTTCCGCCGCGTGAAGGTGAACAGTGAAGCCGTTCCGGGTGACGGCATTTGCGAGGTCATGGTATTTATTTAATTTGTACTCGTGGTCTTTTGGGATATTTGATTCCCATGGAACAGTTAATTCTACGATAAGAACCATCTTCCGAGATAGAGAGTAAAGAGTTATATCTGGATGCAGGGCTGTGCATCCGAGACTTTCAGGTAATTTATACTGCTTAGAGACCGAATCGACCTCCATAATCCAATTTGAAGCTTTCTCGATTATTGAGAAAGGTTTTGCAGTGAGATGGTTTTTGCCTTTAGAGCCAACCCGCACAAACTGTATTGGGGGTTTGGAGGATACTGTGGATCCCTTGTTGGCACGAGCCACTGAGAGGCTGAGTACCTCGCGAATAACAGCAAGGACTTTGTCCTGGCGGTAAGTGTACCGTCCTTGATCCAAGGCCACCTTGCAGCCAGCTAGAATATGTCTAGCTGTGCAAGGGGTGTTGCTACAAAGGGGACATGAACTATCCTCGGCATAGCTCCAACGAGCGAGGTTACTGGTGTCTGGAAGTGTATGCCGTCTGAAGATATTTCCGTCTTCATCTCGAAAAAAAAAAATGCAAGTTCACAATAATTTCCGTCATCATTGGTTAGTGAGCTGGGAGAGTAAATGAATAATAAATTTTAATAAATATAATGAATAAGAGGAGAATGATTTAGTTGAGAAGAAATACCCTTTATCCTTAGCGTGTACATGGGCTCCGCGTCTCAGCAAGAGCCACACGGCCCGGGCTCTGTTGTAGCCGGCCGCAAGATGCAGAGGAGTCGATCTTCTACCGTCGGAGGCGTGGACGTTCACATTCAGAGGAGTCACTAAAGCGGCCAAGCGGTCCTCGGCACCCGCCCTAGCCGCCTCCAAGACTTCGGAAGCGCGGTACGATCCTGCCGAGAAAGAAAGAGAATATGATACGGAGTTGACGTGGAATTCATTCAATTCTGAGGGGTGAGCAGTGGACTCTGAGTAAGTTGTAACGGCCCTTAAGTACCGTTACATGCGATCAACAAATGCATCGATTTCCAGTGAAATACACTGACACAATTCAGCTATTATTTTGACTCGTGCAGCGATTAATCAGCACGATGAAACAATACTTTTACTCGGAATATTTCAGATTGCATCATTTTCTGGCCTATATAAACCGGCGAAAAAGCAACCAAAGTATCATTCCGGGAGTGATCACCTCCCCCAAGGTTGCTACGGCATACTCGGTACCCTCTCAGGAGGTCGCTCAACGAGTCCGGCTCCTTGGTTTTCTTTCCTTATCTTTCCCAGTCACGAAGCATCAGTCTGCGATCCCACAGACTCGAGCCGTGCCCAGTACAAGATACTAGGAGCACAAATACAATCCTCATCCATATACCCCCGTAACTGCAGTCGCGCATCAATACACTCGTGACAACATAACCTATTCGGGAAGCGTTACAACTGGCTATATTAAACTTCCAATCGATTCAATAAATACCTTCTGCTTCATTCAAAACCGCCTTTCAATACGGAGATAACTCATAAGTTGATACTACCACCTCACACCGAACAACTTGGAGTTTAGTGAGGGGTGGTCCCTCACAAAGTAAAACATTTAAAAATAACTTTAAATCCCAATCCATATCAGTCGACAGGCCCTTTAAAGGTGTGACGTCTTCCACTAAGCATTTTTCGCCTTTTGTGGAGCTTCTCTTGAGCCGGGCCCGCTGGCCCGGCTTTCACAATACTTTCCTTTGCCAGGAAAGTAAACAAGCTTTGCTGTCTGTCGCGTCTAAACTTCTCTAAACCTAAAAATACAGAGAAATAAATAATACCTGTCAATACTGGTCTGGTTGTGGCATCAGCGAGATCCAAAGCTGCTTTTCCTTCCGAATTTCTCATGTTAGGATCCGCACCGTGTTGGAGCAAAGCTATAAAACACAACACATAACTTGTTAAACCAAAAAACAAGTCAAACATTGAAATTTTTATTAATATTTTGAAAGATCAACAAAAACACTATTACGCACAAAATTAATAATTAATCTGATGTGGCTCCTAATAGGCTATACCTTTATGACAATATGTGGCTGTATTATCAGCAACTATAGCCCGGCCACCACTGCAACATTTTATTGCAGCATGTGGCTGGAAAATATATAACTAGGGTTGTCGACTACAGCGGGCGAGCCCGTCACCTCAGGAAGTTTTAACGATTAGTCGTTCTATCTCCCTGGAGTGAGCGCAGAAGACTTGGACAAAACAGTCCACCGTCTAGCTCCGCCACAAACCCGTAAGAGGCCAACGCCTTAACCGCGAGATAGCCAGGAGTGTTACCCGGTGGGCTTACACTCACGCCCTTACTTCCAATTGCGAACAGATTACTCGAGTCTCTCGATTGGTTTTGAGTTCGAGGTCGCTTGCGCGGTCCTCTCCCTTGCGAAGCAACCGAATGTATCGCGGACCACGGCATCCTTGCCCGGCTCTTCACCCAGGATCGGATGGCTGATGGTCATTTCAAGAGCAGTCGCCGTAAGGTCCGCAACCACCCCCGCACTATAGGAAACAGTACAGTTTCCAGACTCCCCCGACTGTTAGTCAGAGTTTTAGGGAGCTAATGGGCCCATGATGAGGTGGCCACAATGACCCATGTGTTCAGGGTCCTAAACCTATCTCATTCTCGTACTTGCTGAGCAGCGCTTTTGTTATACGAAGATGTGAAAATGATTCACAGCAAATGTGGAAGATTTTTACTGTCATGGTATTCATAAAATGCCCGAAAGATGGGAAAATTGTATAACAAGCGATGGAGCATACTTTGAATAAAGCATTTTTTCATCATTCTTCCGAATTTAACATGTTTTTATCAGTGGCGGTCCCTTCATATAAGCCCAAAAGCCCGGCTTGCCCGGATTTTGAGATTTTTTAATTACTTTAAAAAACAATTAAATAAATGAATTTGCTAGCGCCTACTAGTGCCATCTAGCGCGCACAGCTCGTTCCACGCGACAAAATACTTATCGATTGACAGAGCTGCGACAATTAACGACAGGGTGCAATTGCTGCCACGTACCGAATAGTGATTTCAGCCAGTCATCTCGCTCGCACATATGGGCTTTCAATGGGACTTCCAAAATCAGTGTACCTTTCATTCTAACCAAATTGCCCAAAACAATATATGTATATATACGACTTTTATATTGGTAGCTAAGCCCGGCTTGCTTAGCCATGACGTTGAATGCTAACGTGTCAGACAGAAAGCGCAACTTCACTGTAGTTAGGGTGGATTGCTTTGTGCGAGTGATGTTGCGGTAATTTTTTTATTGCGTAATTTCAATTGATTTGTGCCTCCATAGGTGTGACAGACAGCCCTCTATGCAGAGGATGCATGGAGGAAGAAGAAACGCCGCAGCATGTGCTCATGGAATGCAGGAGCCTGGCAGAGCAACGGGCAAGAATACTACAATCTCCAGCATCTGTCCCGGAGGCCTGTAGCAACCCAAACAGGCTGCTAACCTTCTGGGACAGCCTGGGTTGGCTGGAGTAACATAAATAGAAACATGAGCCACGCACAACGGCCCAATCAAGAGGCCAAGTGCGGGAAAAAGCCCAGACTAACTAACTAACTAACTAACTTGATTTGTGCCTGATAAACAATGGAGGAAATTGTCTCTTGTGATGAGTTATGTGTACGACTTTTAATCGGCGAGGACAAAGTAAAATCTTTGAGTTTTGAGCAAAAGCTTGCCTTCAGTGTGCAGTAGCATGTCTTTAGTGTGCTTCATTGAATCTACGACCCCAACAGTAAATTTCAAACTGGAGATTGATGAGTAAAGAGGTACCACATTTTTTACTATGAAAAGCGTAAATAATACAAAAAGGTACGTCGGGCTTGCCCCATTCACCAACCCTAGGCACGCCACTGGTTTTTATAGGAAAAAGATCCGCATTTCATACTTGTACACCTGGTAGAGATGGAGATTGAGAGCATAAATTGGTGATGTTGCATGTCTCGACCTCACAGAGGAGTTATCCACCAAAGTTGAGCGTCTCCACAATGTTTGCATTCGATATATCTGTGAGAGTGGCCACCCTCCACTAGACTCCAATTGATTGTGAGCGATGTGTGGATCTCATCATGAAGTTTTCTCCGTGAATGAAAGTCGTGGATGTCGAAGTAGAAGTATTTAATCAGAAGGTTGAAGTGAGTCGCCAGTTCTTAACGCCTTGATTGTTATTTCGCCGTAGTGTATTAGTGTGGGCGCGAGGTGAAGCCGTAGTAGTGTATCCGAAGTGTGTAGTCGAGGAGAGAGGCTTGACGATCGGTATCGCGGGAAATGCAGGTACTGCTTGATAATGAAGCGTAGTCGCGGTAACTATCCGCCAGGAAAATGATATACCAAGGGAATGATCTCAATCGATTGAAACGTACTGCGTTTTATACCGTAAGAGGTGATGTAATAGCTATGAGTGGGGTGCGACATGTGTATCGATCAGAAGAAATGACATGAGTCGTCGCTTGACTGTGCATAAATTGCCGAATTTAGTTGGAAATTAACTGCAGCTGGCTCGTGTAGATTTGAGAGAGTTTGCGGTTTCCATTCTGTGGAAATTACTTTTTTGTTGTGGGTATGTTGGACCGACAGGGCTCCAACATATCCATTGCCTCAGAAAATTTGACCACATCACGGAGTACAGAGAGAAGCTTCACTGGCTGTCGACCCGGTAGAAAAGAGACATGCGAGTTCTCTGTATGCTTTTCAAGATCTTGGATGGCGTCGCTCCCAATTATCTTACCGGCAGATTTACTGCACTATCGGCACATGGACGCCCTCTGAGATCAAAAGACAAACTGCTACTCTCTATCCCTAGTCACAGCAGTGACTTCTTCTCATTCTCCTTCGACGTGCATGGAGCCCGTCTTTGGAATGCTTTGCCGAAAAATGTGAGAACTCCAGATAAATTCCCTTTCCCCTCCCATTCCCCTCCTTTTACAACTCTAGCGTCCTTATAGGTGTTAGATTATTTTGATATGGCAAATCTGTGCCCACAAAGAGTAAAGTATATATTTCTTTCTATCCTCCTTTATTTTATTTGTCATACTCTTTATATAGGTTAAGTTATGTAGTCTACTCGCAAATAATGTTCTTACAATAGTATAGGTTAGCTCTAAAATATTGCCTGCAGGCAATAAGCTCGCCTTTTCTTAAGAATAAAGAGTTTTATTATTATTATTATTATTAAATTGATTAGCTTAAGACTGAACTTACAGTTGTTTTTTTTTCCATCAAAAAGAAGAAAATTTGCAAAACAAACCTATGCACACGTCAATCTTGCCCTTGGCTGCGGCTTCGTGCAAAGGCGTATAGCCCCAGTTGTCTCGCGCGTTGGCGGGTGCTCCGGCGTTCAGCAGCGCCCGTACAACATCCGCGTGACCAAAGGAGCATGCGTTGTGCAACGGTTGCAGGCCTCCGTCGTCCCTCGCTTGGAGTGCCGCGCCAGATGCTATCAACGCTTCTGCCACTTCACGGCGACCATATCCTGAAAACAAAAAGTTACTGTTCTGTAATATTCGGCCGAGCCGACGATGTAGAAGCATGACCGGGTAGTCCCCATTACTTTCGTCCCTTTGGGTTGATGTAATGAATCCATTGTTCATCATCCGTCATGATGCGATGAAGAAAACCCTTCCTTATTTGCCGCTGAAGCAGTTATTCACAGGCGAAAAAACGACGCTTAACGTCCCTTGGCTTCAAATCATCAGGAACCCAAGTTCCTTGCTTTTTTAATCATTCCCAACGTATGCAATTGCTTGGAAATAGCTTGGTGGGTAACTCCTAATGCTGAAGCAAGCTCTTCTTGAGTTTGGCACGGATCCTCATGGATCAATGCCTCCAATTCAGCGTCTTCGAAGGATTTTAGCCTTCCTTCACGCGGACGCTCGTCAAATCACAATCTTTGAAGCGACAAAACCAATCACAGCACGTTGTTTCACTTAAAGTAGCATCTCCGTAAACTTTTTGGAGCTCTCGATGCGCTTCGGCCGCCATATTCTTCGAATGAAAGAAGAAAATCAACACTTCCCGCAAATGACAATTATTTGGCACAAAATCAGACATTTTCACACAATCAAAAGTATATGACGCCAAAACAAAATCACTAATGTGTGAAAACGGTTTGTTTACCATATGTCCAAGCGTGGTTTATGACATTTTGGATATGCCAAATCGACCAGCACTTTTTCTTTTTTTTTTTATTTGTTGTGTGGGGTATTTCTAAGGTTCATTGCTGATCTATTGTGTTCGCCACCTACCTGTGTTCTGCGCTAAGCCTCGTGTCATTTAACCCTTGGAGTAAATGGGTATTTTCATGGATGCATCTGTCTCTTTTGCAGGATTTTCGGCGACATCGACTTAAAGTACTATAACTACGAAACTACTACACCAATCATAAAAAGAACAACTGCACAATGATTGCATTGAAATTTCGAATATAGAATATTGAAATATCATTTTGTAAAACAATAATAATTAGATAATTATGAATAAATATGAGAACGTCAAAGAAGTGAAAAAAATGCGCGACCAGATTTGGTCGACTCGTACTCAACGGATAATTGTTTCGCGACCAGATTTGGTTGACTCATACTCAACGGGTTAAGAACCGCAACAGGCTTTTGGCGCCAGATTGTTTTACCTCCTCAGGTTGGAGGTAATGACCACTCAAGGGGATGTATCTTTTAGGCATCAGCGGGCCACACTCGCACATGAGGTGCAGGGGAGTTTCCTCTGTCCCTTGGCAGAACCTGCACATTTTTGTGTCTCGGAGCTTGAGGTTGTACATGTGTTTGTTTAGGCCACAATGCCCCGAGAGCGCCCTCACCAGTAAGCGTAGATTGTTCCTATTTAGCGATAAGGCCTCACGGGCCGTCTTAGGGTCGTAGGCCTTAATTAGCGCTTTGGATTGATTAAACCCTGGCGTGTTGTTCCAATGGTTGCCCGATTGTTCTAAACAAATTTGTTTGAGAATTAGGTTTACAAGGCTTTTTGGTACACCACAGCAAGGTTCAGGGCCATATAACGTTCCCTTTGCTCCCGTCCTAGCAAGTACTTACTGCTGGAGCCATCTATTGACAAACAGCAAGAACTTAGTTGCCCCGCTGGGTTAACTTCCTTGGCGTAAAGTGTTGGACGCTAGCGGGTTTGTTGGCTTTGCTGGTCGGTAGGTTTGTATCGTCCCAAAGTCTTCTACACTCACCTAACGGGAGACAGAACGATCATCGCTAAAACTTCCTGGGGTGACGGGTTCACGGTTGTAGTCGACACCTCGAACTGTGGCTGGGTTGGCTCTTCTTGTACTCCCAGTTAAATTCCTGACGATGCTATGTCTTCACAACTTTTGTTTGGGGCAATGAGCTATCGTCAATGCGGTGATGGGTGATGATTTGCGAAGGCTATGCGAAGTACGCGATTGCGATAACACGAACGCGCGCGAGCAGCGCGATTGCGAAAAAACGAATTGTATCCACGCGAAAAACCTTTCACTTTTATGATTTTTTTTAAATATTTTATTAGGTACTCACCAGCAGCGAAGTGCAGCGGCGTCGACTTCCTTCCGGCCGTATCCCTGGCGTTGACGCTTTGCGGAGTTATGAGCTTTTTCACGCGAGCTATATCGCCAGTTTTGCAAGCCTCGAAAAGGTCGCGGAGCGGGTCGTTCGAGGAGCTGGGCATCGGATCGACAGCGCCGGTCATCGCGGAACGCCTCCCCGCCATCTTCGCGCATTAAATTACACGAAAATATTCATTTTTGACACGCTTAGCGAATATAAATAAAGGAAAACGAACACAAGGGACGGCGACCCGTCCGTCCTTTTTACTGAACTGTCAAAATTGTTGTATTTAATTCTTAAACAGTAAAAAAGTAGCGACTGAAAGCCTATTACACCAAATGTGTGAATTATCACCATTTTCTAAAATTATGCCTTATTTCAAATTGATCTAGAAATCATTTTCGAATGTACTCGAAGATTCCGAGTATAACGGCATAGGCGCGAAAAATACAAAGCAGAATATATCTTCTTTTTTCTTATTTCTCTTTTTTCTTCAAATGTTCTAAATTGTGTATTATTGCAGTATAGGTACCTCTTCTAGATTGTTGATTTTTTAACGTCACCAGACTATATTCACCACGCTGATTCCGAATCTGCAATAATATTTATTCGGTCTCAATAAATAAGCGAGATATAGGCATTCAAAAAAGCGCCAAACCCACAGATTTCGGTAGTTTTTTTTTAAAATAATACATAAACACCTATTTGGCGGTAGGTTAGGTTAGGTTAGGTTAGGTCTTTTTAAAACAACCTTAAAAACTGAGGTAGGTATGTAAAAAAAAAAATTTTTTTTTTTTTTGTATGTAAATTTGGTTTTGAAAATTTACGCGTCCGAAGCTTTTTTCTTTCACATTTAGCATTACAATGATCTAACCTAGTAGTATTTCTTTGTTTTTTCGATTTCTGAGAAAGGTACCTATACTGCAATAATTCCTTTATTTTAATGGCTCCATCCAAAGAGTATGCATTTCTGCCAGGTGTTCCGTTGCAATAGGGGAAGCTATCTTTTGTTAATGGACGTCACTGAAACAATTATGATAGCTGACATTCTAATTCTCATATAATTTAGTAAACATCTATTTATGTTTAAAAAATACTAATTCACATTACTGAATTGACAATAACATTATTTTACGTTGATTATTCTACATAGAATTTGCATTTCTATTTTAATATATTATTCTCTCTTACTATTTAATGACATTAGTATATCTTGATTATTTGTAAGTAGGTAATAATGAATATAATATTACAGCCACGGCAACTATCGTGAGAGTTATGTTTTTATTAATTAAATTTTAAGCATTTAATTTTGTGACGCATCCAAGTGTAGGAATGCCTATCTACTGGTTGTTGTAGTTGATTGTATTGTATTATATTGTATTGTATTGTATTGTGACCAGGGATCTCTGTCGAATTTCGTTTTCAATATGGATTGTTGTTGAGATAGGGTTGTCAATTCACACGACTCGATAAGTTGTATTCTGGGCAGTAGTATTAGAGTATTATGGTGATTGCTTTAGTTTTGAATACAGCACCTCGAAGTATTTATCACTTCTTTTATCGCTTACTTGTTGAAGCAGCCTCTGTACCAAGATCCTGGCGGTTGAATAGTTAATAGTTTTACTTTGCAAATATTGTGAAATAATAGCTGCAGTATTGGAACCTCTCTCCAAAAAAAAAAAAAATAGACTAATAGATTGTTTCAATTTAATGCTAAATCTGGAAGAAAATTGTGTCGGTCGCTATAAATAAGCGAGATATAGGCATTCAAGGCTTAAATTTTATATGTAAACAAATATGCCAAAATAAGCCAAAATAAAATTCACCACACTATATTCACTACGCTGATTCCGAATCTTCCATAATCTTTATTCGATCTCAATAAATAAGTGAGATATAGGCGTTCAAATTTTTCATCCCAATGTCAAGAAAGTAGCGGCCATTTTGTTTGTACATACCGTGTTGGACACCGTCGAGTATATCGTAATATCGATAACAATTAGCGATATTACAGAAATTATGTCAATTTGCAGAGTATCTAGATTAATCGAAATATTTTGAAAAAAAAACGATTGGGAAAATACATATTTTTGCGAAATTTAAAAAAAGGGCACTATTTTCGATGTTTTTTCAATGACTTTGCATATTGATGACAGAAGATATTCTGAAATTTCGTTTGTTTTAGGTTACCTTTAGTTATCAATACACCAAGTCATTTCGTAAAAACTTAGAAAATTGTCCAATTGTTTTAGATGATCGCTAACATATGGCACTAACACATGGTGTTAATTTGATATTGAAGAAATTAAGTTTGTTTCAGGTTACGTTTTGTCATCATCACCAAAGTATTTTTGTAAAAACCTCGAAAAAAATCCGAATTATCGCTAACACATTGTCATGTTAACATCAATAGGCAAAATTTTTATTTCGAATTTCGCGCGAAATTCAGAAAAAACTTTTTGCCTGCAGTGTTCATTTGATATTGAATAAATTTCGTTTGTTTCAGGTTACCTTTTGTCATTATCACCAAAGTTATTTTGAGAAAACCTCGAAAAAACGAAATATCGCAAACACATTGTCATGTTAACATCAATAGCGCCGCAGGCAAAATTTTTTTTCGAATTTCGCGCGAAATTCGAAAAAAAAAATACTTATGGTGAAATTCAAATATTTAGGAATTTTCTATTGTTCCAGGATACCTTTTGTTATCAAAACGCAAAGTCATTAAAAAAAACCTCGAAAATAGTCTCATTTTAAATATCGCACATGTTTTTTCATGACCATGCCATAATTTTTGTAAAATCGCGAATCGTTATCGATACATCGACTATTTTTAACCCTACTTCTGACACAATATGGCTGTTCTGTTTACGTTTAGTATGCAAACTTTAAATGCCTATATCTCGCTTATTTATTGAGAGCGACAAAAGATTATTGCAGATTCGGAATCTGCGTGGCGAATATAGTCCGGTGACGTTTAAAAATCAAAAATCCAGAAGAGGTTCCTATACTGCAGTTATACCAAAAATAAATCTAGTACAACGATAGATAAACCTAAAAAGGTTTCCAAATTTGGACCACTGACTGATCCAATTTCTTGTAGTTTAAAAATACCTGAGTAATAAAAGATATAAACCACTTTTATTTAGGGGCCCTCGGCGATCGCCGACTAGCCGACCTGGTCAGTCCGGGCCTGTGTGGACAAGAGGTCACGTTTTCTTCTACGGCGCGGCTAACACGCAGTACGTTGAATAAATTAATAGTTTTTAAAAAACACGCTTTTATAAATGCACTTAAAAACCAAAAAATCCATCATGGAATGCCAGTGCAAATCTTCCGACTTCATCATCAGACCTTGAAACCTAATCCTGGTCAAAGTTCATTCAAAGACTTTTCTAACAAGTCCAAACACAGCTATGATACGATGTTCCATCATGAAGTTCCAGTTCATATCTTCCGACTCCATCATCATATCAATTCGACAGTACCATATTATTGTATTGTCATCAGAACTACATACAGCTGCCAATTTTTATGACGGTACGATCCTTTTGATGGTTAAATTAGTTACCTTAGATTCCATTACATAGTTAGTTACATACAGGTCGACCTAATAAAAGCGTGTTAAAAAAGCGTGCCTTCGGTAATAAGTCCAAAATATGTGTACCTAACCCATCGTACGGCTAAAAACCCGTGCAGTGGTCATGTTTTCTTTTACGGCGCGGATAGCAAGCCATACGCTGAATAAATTAATATTTAAAACACATTAAAAAAACAAGCATTTATTAAAATGTTCTGTCCCTAACCAACCCTGGGTGCAGCAGCCATGTCATATTGGAACTTACAACGGGGTATCATAATTGAATGTTATACAAAATTTCGTGTTTGTACTGTTGACCGTTGAGGAGTTCTCTCGTTGGAAGCCAATCCTGGGTGCAGCAGCCCTGTCGATGGTGAAACATAGAAAAAGCTATCATAATTGAACGCGTAAACAACATTTCGTTTCTGTTCTGTTGACCGTTGAGGAGTCCCCTCGTCGGAAGCCAACCCTGGGATAATTTACCAATGTCGGCAGCCATGCCATGATGAAATTAAAACGGGCTATCATAATTGAATGCGTATACACAATTGTGTGTCTGTGCTTTTTACCGTGTAAGAGTAGCCTCGTCGGGAGCCGATCCTAGTTGTAGAATCAGGGCATGCTCAGGGAATGCATTGTCATCGAAACTGCACGCAACTTCATAGGATGAGAAGAAGTGGTTCTAATTCAGCGTACAAGATTTGACCTAAACAAACATTGAGATTGTAAAAAAAACCTGCCGTGGACGCTGTTGGCCACGACTTCTCCAAGCTGCCCGACAATGGGCACTTTTAGATGGCGCAGCTCGCTCAACGCTTCTCACACTTTTTTCAAATATTAGGTTTACAAACAAAGTTGGCAAAAAAAATAAAGAAAATGTTATGCCCGTACACTAATATAATCTTAAAAATAGGTAAGATATTCAATCCAGTCATACAAAAAGGTTAAAGTAACCACATTACTTATGCAATGAAACAAAAAAACACAAAATCGGTTATTCTGTAACCGCCTCGAGTAACGCGTTCGCCCATCTCTACAGCTAGTGACGAATCAAGATGGTTTCTCCTCGGCGTGAATAACGTGCCGTCCGCGACTTTCGCAATTCGGAAATAGGTGTTAAAAGCGTATTATTTTTACAAAAGTGTGTGTTTTAAATCGAGCAAGTGCATCGGCAAGTGTAATATAATGAGTGCGTGCCGGATAGAGCCTGCGACGCATTGAAGTAAGTATGTGGAGAGTCCTTTCACCTAACGAAAAGTGTCAGCATAGGCGTTTCTCAGTGATTAGAGCAGTATTATCGCTCGATTTTATCTCCGGATTCTGCGATAAATGGACGTCCTTCGCATATTCGCGCTTTTCTCGTCCGTGACGGCCAGAGGGCGTGTTTGGACAATTGAAACTGGTTTTTTTTCTCTTCGCTGTGACTTACGAATGTTTATTGATGATTCAATTTCGCTAATTGACGCGCCCACGCATACTTAATCGGCGCACGTAATTGACAATTTCATTAATATTAACATTTATTAATATATAAATCATTAAATTAGCAATTAATTCAAGAAGACGAATTTCTCTCGAGCTGTCAAAATTTTGAATTTGGAACGTCGGAAAAAAGATGTCGATTTCCTGCTTTTCCCATTCAATAATATAACATTTAGAGTGTAGAATAGGCAGAATATCACCAATAATGTAAAATAGGTTTGTATTATATATTAATACCCACTTACGAACAGTAATCCAAAGATTGGTATTTGTAGCTATTTGTTCGTACAATTGTAGCATAGATTACGTAGAATGATCAGGACTTAACCCCTCGAGTAGCGGCATAATTTCATGGCAGACCGCGGCAATTTATTCAAATTTCTTGCAATATCGCCGCGCTCGACAAAAAATACTATAGGTAACTATGGAAGTACTACAGCAATCATAAAAAGGAATTATTGCAGTATAGGTACCTTTCTCAGAAATCGAAAAAACAAAGAAATACTACTAGGTTAGATCATTGTAATGCTAAATGTGAAAGAAAAAAGCTTCGGACGCGTAAATTTTCGAAACCAAATTTACATACAAAAAAAAAAAAAAATTTTTTTTTACCTCAGTTTTTAAGGTTGTTTTAAAAAAACCTAACCTAACCTAACCTAACCTATCGCCAAATAGGTGTTTATGTATTATTTTTTTTTAAAAACTACCGAAATGTATGGGTTTGGCGCTTTTTTGAATGCCTATATCTCGCTTATTTATTGAGACCGAATAAATATTATTACAGATTCGGAATCAGCGTGGTGAATATAGTCTGGTGACGTTAAAAAATCAACAATCTAGAAGAGGTACCTATACTGCAATAACCATAAAAAGAATAACTGCAATGATCGCATTGAAATTTCGCACATAGAATAGTGAAATCTCATGTTGTAAAACAATTAGATAATTATGAATAAATAATATGAGAAAGTCGAAAAAGTGAAAAAAACTCGGCATTTCTAACATTTACTTGTCTTACGGAAAAATACGGAACTCTCTTGAGAAATTGTGGAATTATTGCAGTATAGGAACCTCGGAATTATTGCAGTATAGGAACCTTTCTCAGAAATTGAAAAAATAAAGAAATACTACTAGATTTGATCATTGTAATGCTAAATGTGAAAGAAAAAAGCTTCGGAGGCGTAAAATTTCAAGACCAAATTTACATACAAAAAAAAAAGTTTGTTTTACTCAGTTTTTAAGGTTTTAAAAAAAACTAATCTAACCTACTGCCAAATAGGTGTTTATGTATTATTTAAAAAAAAAACTAACAACCTACCGAAATGTATGGATTTGGCGCTTTTTTAAATGCCTATATCTTGCTTATTTATTAAGACCGAATAAAGATTATTACAGATTCAGAATCGGTGAATATAGTCTGGTGACGTTAAAAAATCTACAATCTAGGAGAGGTTCCTATACTGCAATAATACCGTAAATGCTACAGTGATCTTTATTAGATTCTATATCAAAGGTTATATTTCGTTTTGCTTATTTATGTACAAAAATATTTAGATAGCTCATAAAAACCAATAAAATTTTTGATGATTTCTCGAAAAAAAATCTCGAAAAAAATAACCTCATTTATTTACAAATACGCCGAAAACTTCATATATTTCAGCGAAAAACAAAGCAATATGTATTTTGTCAACGAATTAGGCAGACATTTTGCATTTTTAGAGTTATTTAACGCAAGACATTTTTAGAGTTATTTAACGCAAACAACTCATTAATTACTAATGACACCCAATTTTTCAACTCAAAAATACAGGTAAAATTCGGTGGTAAAATATCACTGAATTTGGTTGATAAAGTGTTTTAGAATCAAATTTACTTACATATCTATTCATATTCCAACTAAAAACACTAAAAAACACAAAAAAACTTCACAACTCGATGACAGCCGATGGGGGCACATTAGCGATGTTTGACAATTGAATTTTACCATAAATATCCATTGAAATCACGCCGGACGTTATTCTAGCGGCCATCTATTTATCTATGGTGATAATGAGACATGTTCGTATGGATTTTAGGATGCGTTCGAATAAGAAAATAATATTACTGTGCGCTCCGGGAGTAAGCCGCCAATATTGGCCGTTACGTAGCCAACGATGTTCTGACGTGCAACCAAATTTGGTCGTTACGTATAGTTCATGTCCCCTTTGTAGCAATACCCCTTATACAGCTAGACATATTCTAGCTGGCTGCAAGGTGGCCTTAGATCAAAGACGGTACACTTACCACAATGAAAAAGTTCTCGCTGTTATTTGCGAGGTAATTATATAGCCGCTGACGAGCCACTGAGAGGCGCAGAAGAGTTGCCAAATCGTACTATGGAGTTGAGCAATCTAATGCCATATATAGAGGTATGGAATTTTCGTTTTTACGAAATAGATGCCCATTTATACAAAATTTCTTGAAATTAAAAAAAAAACACTAAAATTTCTCTGCAGATGAGATTAAAAACAACAAAATAAATGAAGATGCCAATGTAAGAACATATTCTGGGGTACTAAATTACACAGTTAAAGGTAAAAGTTACAGAGTTATTTACTTCTACGCTGTTAGTTGAACAGCGTAGAAGCAGAACGCTTCTTTATTGAATACTAGCTGACCCGTGCCCACTTCGTTGGGCGGTAGAACTTTTTACTTGTGATGAAATTATGAGTGTGGTTTGGTTAGTACTGAGTGCTATGATTTATTTCCTGACTGCCAAAAGAAGGGTTATATTTTTACTGCATATGTATCTATGTATTTGCATGCCAATTTGACTATATTACCGTTATTTGTGAGTGTCTTCTTGTGAGTGTCTTATCTCTTTAACCATTTATGCAGTACTGACTTAAATATAAAATTTAGACATATGCTGTCGCTTACTTTTTTGTAGGCATTATCAAGCTCTACAACTTTTCTCTAGAATTTAATCATATATCTCTCATCGTTAAGGCGGCGTTCGTTAGAAACGTTTTCGTTCGACCGTTTATTCTCCGACTTACTTTGCAAATCCGACTACCACGAAAAAGTCTATCTATTTTTCGGATTAATATATAGCCTATGACACTCACAAATAAAGTGACTTTCTATTGGTAGAAGAATTTTCAAAATCAGTTCAGTAGATCCAGAGATTACTTCCTACAACGTCACAAACTTTACCTCTTTATAATATTAGTATAGATAATAAATGTCATTGTCTATTTTAAAATGTATTTTTTTGAAAATTGACAATCTATACCAAACCCTTTAGCTATTAGTATGGATTTTGGCAGAATTGTGAAACCGAAACAAGACCACAAGTTCACAAACCACAGAATGAATATTATCAAATAGCGATAAGAAATTGAATTCCTTATTACATCATATTTAAAATTAGATGCCTTGTTGTAAAACTGGTCAAATACAAGTTTCACTCGCACGCCGATGGCTCCGTACCGTAATTTATGGGAAAAATTCTAGTCTGTCAATGGAATATGAGGTTTGTGCTATAAGTAATATACCTAAACCAAAAAAATGTTTTTGAGTCGACAATGGAAATATTTGTTTTGAGGCCCTCTGAGACGATTAAGACTATTTCCAGATTATAGTCTGCTGTGTGTGTGTATGTATTCCTTAACTATAGCGCCCAAATAATTAATCTGATTGGAGGTTTATAGTTTGTGATATTTTCTAAATATTTATATAACTTGTTTCATAATAATATAAATAACTGTAAATAAGATAGGAGTAAATAAGGTATTTTTTTAAAGAAAAATGTCTAATTATTGATTAAAATATTTTGCAATTTCAATACTATTTTTTTAAGCCACTTATTTCAGCTTAGTCACTGTAGAATGAAATGTTACAACTTGGGTTGTCGACTACAGCGGGCGAACCCGTCACCTCAGGAAGTTTTAACGTTTAGTCGTTCTATCTCCCTGGAGTGAGCGTAGAAGACTTGGGGACGAAACTCCACCATCTAGCTACGTCACAAGCCCGTAAGAGGCTAACGCCTTATCCGCGAGATAGCCAGGAATGTTACCTGGCGGGCCGACACTCACGCCCTTACTTCCAATTATGACCAGATTACTCCGGTCTCTCGATTGCTTACGAGTTCGAGGTCGCTTGCGCGGTCCTCTCCCTTACGAAGCGGTGAAACAGTGTATACCGAATCTATCGCGGACCACGACGTCCTTTGCCCGGCTCTTCACCCAGGATCGGATGGCCGATGGTCATTTCAAGAGCAGTCGCCGTAAGGTCCGCAGCCACCCCCGCTCTATAGGAAACAGTACTGCTTCCAGACTCCCCCGACTGTTAGTCAGAGTGCACAGTCGATTGGCTTACGCCGCACGGTGCGCAGACGGTCCAGGAGCGCCAGAAATTTAATTCCCAGGGGAAACTGACCATAAGGCCAGAGTCCTACCCAGGCTCGCACTTCATGCGTGGAGGCCGTCGGATAGGTGTTGACCCGTGAGTTTGACCAACCCTGAACAGAATGGGTCTTCGTGGCCAACTCAGCAAGGGCCCATTAACTCCCAATGAAATGTTACACTAAATAAGCATTTATTTAGTATACACAGTGTGTTCAAAAAGTATGGAACCTTTGGTCGGCAAAAATACATTTATTGATTTGGATGTCCGAAATACTAAACCCCTTCAAAGTAGTCTCTTTGGTAATGCACACAATTCTCGCAGCGCCCCTGCGAGATCATTGGAAACACTTCTGGAATGCAGTTTTTTAGATGGTGAACAACCGTGCCGTCGCATTGTTACCCTGATTTTATAATGGTAACAATGACCCGTGCCCACTTCGTTGGGCGGTAAAACTTTTTACTTGTGATGAAATGATGAGTGTGGTTTGGTTAATACTTAGTGCTATGATTTATTTCCTGACTGCCAAAAGAAGGGTTATATTTTGTACTGCATATGTATGTATGTATTTGCATGCCAATTTGACTATATTACCGTTATTTGTGAGTGTCTCCTTGTGAGTGTCTTATTTGTGAGTGTCTTATCTCTTTAACCATTTATGCAGTAAAAGTGAAATTATATGCAGTAAAAGGGAAAAGTCTTCTGTTTTAAACACTTGAAAAGATTAATTTACTTATTTTGATAATAATTCATAATTGTTGATAATATAACCAATAAACATGACCTAACGATTTAAATTATTTTTTTAATTTGAAAAACTACTTTTTGTGACTTAAATATAAAAGTTAGACGTATATTGTCGCTGACTTTTTTGTAGGTATTATCAAGCTTTACAACTTTTCTCTAGAACTTAATCATATATCTCTCATCGTTAAGGCAGCGTTAGTAAGTAACGTTTTCGTTTGACCGTTTTTTCCGACTTACTTTGGAAATCCGACTATCACAGAAAAGTCTTTTCATTTTTCGGAATAATATATAGCCTGTGACATTCACAAATTACGTGGCTTTCTATTGGTAAAAGAATTTTCAAAATCGGTTCAGTAGATCCAGAGATTACTTCCTACGTCCCAAACTTTACCTCTTTATAATATTAGTATAGATTTGTTAAATGTCATAATAGGAAATCGTGATTTATTATAAATATTGCAGAAATGTCCGCAGACATGCCACACCACGCAAACAAAAAAAAAAACACCGGCAAACCACGAAAAGGTTTGGCGAACCTAAATGGCATGAAGGCGCGGAAAACAAAGTGGGTTTTGTTACAGCATTCTGCATTATGTCATCTCTTGACTCAAATCAGGTCCCTTGTAGCGGCATTTTCAGCATGTGAAATAGTCAAAAGTCACATGGAGTAATGTCGGGTGAGTAGGGAAGCATGACGAACCACAAAAGTTTGGGGTCGCTGTTCGCGTAGTCCAGCATGTCCTGTACCATGTCCAGACGCCATTGCTTCTGCTCGATTGTTGGCAGCTTCGGTACGAATTTTGCACGGTCAAAATTAAATGTACTGATCCATTGCTTACCACTATATCGTTTGCGTATTTCGAACTGTGATACGACAGTCCTGCAAGACCACAGTCCACACTTGCTTAATGACAGGGTTGATAAAAATCATTATTTTAAAAAATAACTAAAAAATCGGATTAATTAGATTTAAATTGGATTTATTTGATTTGAATCAGATTTTTTTTATGTTTTTAATATTATTTTTTTTTTAATTTTCAAGTCAGGAAAAACACAATACAATTGTTATTTATTTAAATATGTTTTAATAACATTAACACAAATCAACATATATTAGTTCTTCTAAAAAGTTAAAACACAGTAGCATATTTATTTGCCATTTATTTAACAAAAACTATCGTAAAATGTACGGAGTTCTTACTTCTAAATCAAAACATTTTTCAATATTTTTTTTAAAAACAGAAATACTGTAGCGTTTTTGTCATATTTATCAAGAAAAAAGGTCTTAAAATTAATAAATTAACATTAATTATACCATATCGATGGCTTAACCTGCAAACCGGCCAACTCCGTATTGTGAAATTTTACATGAAACATAAAAACTTCCTAAAAAAATTACAAGTTACAATATCCAGATACCAAAAATCTATTTGGTGTCTTTTTATTTTGCGAATGGTATTTACTGAAAATTATAAAATAATATATTCTTTACACAACCAATATTGAAATTTTCGGAGTTGGCCTGTTTGAAAAAAAAAGAAGAAAAAAAGAATGGGAGTTGTCCATATTTTTGTATCGCTGTTATGAAAGTCTATCGGACATAAAAACTATAATATACATTATAAATATGCAATAAAACACTATAAATACAGGTCCTTAATATTATTTTATTTCTTAATCAATCTTAATGTGGTACATTATCGTAGTAGTCCCTGTAGTCCACCTGTAGTGTAAGTTTTACATTACATTACATTACATTTTCGTCGTGTCCAATTGACGGCTAAAGACCGCTCTTGGACGTGTCAAAATAATTGTGCTAGGTAGTAAGTCTCGTTACTACTCTTTACTTAACATACATAGGTAGTCCAGAATTAACTACTAGATTGTCAAACTATAAATATAAATAATCAAAATAGAAGCCTAATATTTGAAGTAGTTAGTAATTTAAAAAGATACGTAGTAAAATTATTCATCGTAATTCCTGTTATACTATTTATTTATTTATTTAAAGAAATGCGCATTTTTTTAAACTACAGTACATTACATATTATCATTAGAGGCTCCGTTGTAAATAGTAGCAGAAAAGAGAGTACCGCAGCCCAGTCCATCTTTAGATCAACGCTGCCTAACTAGGCCTAGGCCCGTACTAAGGCAAGCGTACCAAGAAAATAGTGGCTTGTGCATACTTTAAACTACATATGTTAAAAGAGAAAAATATATAAAAAATAGTATCTAATAATATTAGGACTTGACTTAAGGCAATAAGCAAGGCAATAACAAACAAACTATTATTTTGTCTATTAAAGCCCATTAAAAGCCTGTCTTCTAACATATAGGCTTCGAACCTACATGTTAGAAGACAGGCTTTGTCCAGCATTGAAAGTGATAATTTTTAGACAACTAAGTTAAAGAACTACTGTAGCTTTATTAGTATGAATTATAGACAACTAATGTAGCTTAATTAGTATGAATTATAGACAACTAATGTAGCCTAATTAGTGTGAATTATAGACAACTAATGTAGCTTAATTAGTATGAATTATAGACAACTAATGTAGCTTAATTAGTATGAATTATAGACAACTAATGTAGCTTAATTAGTATGAATTATAGAAAACTAATGTAGCTTAATTAGTATGAATTATAGAAAACTAATGTAGCTTAATTAGTATGAATTATAGACAACTAATGTAGCTTAATTAGTATGAATTATAGACAACTAATGTAGCTTAATTAGTATGAATTATAGACAACTAATGTAGCTTAATTAGTATGAATTATAGACAACTAATGTAGCTTAATTAGTATGAATTATAGACAACTAATGTATCTTAATTAGTATGAATTATAGACAACTAATGTAGCTTAATTAGTATGAATTATAGACAACTAATGTAGCTTAATTAGTATGAATTATAGACAACTAATGTAGCTTAATTAGTATGAATTATAGACAACTAATGTAGCTTAATTAATATGAATTATAGGTGCAAATCCATTAGCCACAGATTTTTTTTTCACTTTATTTTTTTGTAAAATACTGTATTTGAATAATAAAATTTGCTTATAGGTAGAGTAAATAAAATTTGCATGTTTGTTACATTTCCTTTTTAAAATTGCATTGCCTGACATGTTTACTTAAAATTACAATGTTATTCATAGATACAGCTTTTAGCATATTTGGGAATACACATATACATGAATCTCCACTGTGCAGTCTTTTGTAAATATTGTGTTGAATAACTTAATGATTGGAATTGTTTTTATTTTATCTCATCTCATTAATTCAATAATTTGATATTTAAAAGAAAATGAATTGAAGAGATGAGATAAAATGAAAGAATTGAAATAAGATTAAGATTTTCAACATCATTTGTTTTGACATTGCTTTAAACAACTATATTTAAAAAAAGAATAACAAGTTGATAGAATACAAAGACAGTATTCGGGTAGCAAATAATTCTACGTTTTTAAAAACAAATTAAATGTTCCCTGTTAACAGATCTTGGTAGGTTTTGGTTAGAAAAGTGCTCTAAAATGCGATTTTTGCAGGTTAGTTTAACCCGTCCCCTGCCTTCCTTTAGGCCCATACCATTGGTTGAGACTAATAATATGATATACTGGTATAATATCTCGGAGCTCACTTGCGGATTATTATTGCACACCGTCCAGTATAAAAATGACCGCTGGAGTCGGAGTTAGCCACTTTTCGGTGTTGCTATGCCAGTGTTGGGAGTTGCCCTTTTTACGTGTACGCTGTTTTCTCCTTAATTATATAACTTAGGGAGTTGTTTCATGTTGCATAATGTAGGTGACAACTAGGCGCATACAACAACGTTAAAATATGACTGGGTCAAAACGGAAGTTGGCCGGTTTGCAGGTTAAGCCGACGATATGGGTTTTGTAATTTGTTCGAATTTATTAATTTAGCCGATTTATTCAACTAATTTAGCCGCCTTCTCGTTGCCTAATCTATTTCTTATTTTGCTGTGCGCCAAATTGAATGCCGAAAATATTCTTTCGACCCCAGCGGATGCAGCAATGTACTTAGAAGTTGCTTGATTATATCCAATTCTTCTTCGGTTATACATTTTTCATATTATGTATTGCTATCCACCAATCAGTAGGGGCGGTTTTATGTTGGGAGAAGTCCCTTGACATGTTTTGGCTTTGAGGTTGTCATTTTTTGGTTGCAGTAAAAAAATATTGATTTTAATCACAGATTTTTTTTAAAAAGTCGCTTGATTTAAATCGCGATTTAAATCACCGATTTAAATCAAATGATTTAAATCATCGCAATCCTGCTCAATGACATTGAAATTCCGGTATGTTAAGGGCCTACCTGAAGGAATTCGACAACCGCTCTCTACATGTCTTCACTCGTTGGCCGACTGCCAGTGACTGACACTTTCTGCGGACGAGGGGTTTGATATAAGTGTCCCCTCCACGACTACACCGAAGAAAGTTTCTGCGCTTCATTGGTTTATGCGGGAAAAAATAAGGTTCAATACTTTTTGAACACCGTAGTATGTGGCAACAAGTGTTAAAACAAACTTCGCAACTGGGTATGAAATTACCCATTCTCTTCTGCTATTTTCGACAAAGGGGGTTTGTGATCTTTATTCTATGTTTATTATATTACTTTTTGTCTTTTGTTTCAGATTGAAATGATGCGCAGCGCGATAAAATGCGCTTGTCACGCGGGGCGCAGGCGCGCTGAGCGCGATCGCGCCGCCATGTGCTGACAGAGACGATTTAGTTTTTTATTTTGTTTATTTTTTGTTCTGCGGGCCGAGCCCGCAAACTCGCATCTCCATAATGTCTTTCTTTAACAACCTTAAGAAAGTGCTCCACATCGGCAGTGGCAATGAGGCCAAAAAGAAAAAGGTAAGGCCACTGTGGCTATTCTTATTCTATAGTCATATATTTAAATAAAATACAGACGGAGCTGCCATGGAATTCACCGACCAAAAATCGGACCCATCATATATAATTATTACACTTCTGGGAGGTGAAGGCTGGATTCCGGACTTACGACCGGCGGTGGTAGGTTTAGGACCGCTGTCTTGCCACATGTGAGCGTTCACCTTACCACCCATTCACTCCCCCTTCGAAGCCATAGAATTTGAGATGCAGAAATCGCGGTTTTAGATAATTTTTCTAGAAAGGAGTTGATTATTTTCCTGGAGAGACCAAGATCTTTAAAAAGGTGAAACAAAGATTTAGCTGGCAGGCCACGAGCGCCTACTTCCACCGCGTGAAGGTGAACAGTGAAGCCGTTCCGGGTGACGGCATTTGCGAGGTCATGGTATTTATTTAATTTGTACTCGTGGTCTTTTGGGATATTTGATTCCCATGGAACAGTTAACTCTACGATAAGGACCATCTTCCGAGATAGAGAGTAAAGAGTTATATCTGGACGCAGGGCTGTGCATCCGAGACTTTCAGGGAATTTTTACTGCTTAGAGACCGAATCGACCTCCATAATCCAATCTGAAGCTTTCTCGATTATTGAGAAAGGTGAGAAAGGTGAGATGTTTTTTGCCTTTAGAGCCAACCCGCACAAACTGTATTGGGGGTTTGGAGGATACTGTCAAACCCTTGTTGGCACGAGCCACTGAGAGGCTAAGTACCTCGCGAATAACAGCAAGGACTTTGTCGTGGCGGTAAGTGTACCGTCCTCGATCCAAGGTCACCTTGCAGCCAGCTAGAATATGTCTAGCTGTGCAAGGGGTGTTGCTACAAAGGGGACATGAACTATCCTCGGCATAGCTCCAACGAGCGAGGTTACTGGGGTCTGGAAGTGTATGCTGAAAGGCAATTAAATAAAATTTCAGCATCTCTGGCGTCCAGTCATACAACATTACTTTCCAGTGCATTGGAGGAGGAATGCAAAAGTCTCCAATTGTTGTCCAATCATTCTGGCATTGAGGGCCAATAGCGTGAGCCATACTATTGCTGTTGTAATCTCCCCGCAAGAGAGACTTCTTCAAGTCCACATCGCTCATGGTTGTACTGCCATACCCCAGACCAGTGCCATTCTGGCTGATTCCAGTAAGGAACTTTGAGCTGATTACAGTAATTGTAATTAACCGAATGGGTTAAAGCAACATCGACCAAATGTAAAATATGTGGCTATATAGCTGGGCAATACTAAAAATATTTCCGTATATTATTGCATAGTATGACTGGTATTGCTAGCAATGTTGCCGGGCAATGTATTGAAACCACATATTGCAGCGAAAAGCGACCCGTTTAGAAGCCCCATAACATATTTCATTGAATTAGGGGAAAGTAGCCTAACGCCGGACGGCACCTAGCGTCGGACATTAACCCCTCAGGCCCCGATTAACCGATATCGGCCACAACACGATTCAGCGTGACGTTTTAATTTTATTTTAATTTAATTTGTTTTATTTTATTTTGTTAATATGTTTTATTTTAATTATGGATATAGTGGTTTGGCAGTAATTATTGTTTTGGTGAGACAGTGTCATAATTCAATTTTTTTACTAATTTTTACTAAAATTTTTTGAGACATCAACTTTTTAATCGGCTGAGGGGCCGAGGTCTGAAGGGTTAATTAATGATTGATTGATTGATTAGATCGATAGATAGAGATTCTTTATTGCACATTAAACAAAATCATACAAAAGGCGGACTTATTGCCTAAAAAACAATCTCTTACATCCAACCTTCGTGGAAAAGTAAAAATTTAAATGCCAAGAGATAAATAAAAATTAACAAAAAAAAGAAGAAAAACTTATTACATAACAAAAATTAATCAAGTAACAAAAATGCCATTTTTTAAAATAAAATTAGGATTTGGAATAATTCGCGAGGAACGAAGGATAGGAGAGGATGGGATGAGACCTAGGATAACTAGAAATTTAGGGACATGAAATGCTTTTTCAGAGACACTTGAAAGGTAGAAACCGTTGGTACGTTTCTGATGTCTGGCGGGAGCTGGTTCCATAGTCTAGCTGCATGAACGGTGAAGGAATAAGTATAAAAAGAAGAATTATGAGTGGGAATCGCAATTTTACTCTCCTGACTGGAACGGAGTGAAAGACCATGACTTCCTAAGTGATTGAATATTTCGGCTAGGTAGGAGGGGAGCGGTAGGATTGTTGAGGATGTTATAAAGAAGGAAAAGAATATGCATGTTTCTACGTTCACGTTATTCGAAGCCAATGAAGTTTGCTTCTAATAATAATAATAATAATAATAAACTCTTTATTTGCACTTAAAAAGTATACAAAAAAGGCGAGCTTATTGCCACATGGCAATGTCTTACAGCTAACCTAAACATAGTGGTACATGCGCGCATTGTGAAAATAAAGATTATTACATAACATTCAGACAAGTGGAAGAATTTAAGACTAATAGTGCCCGAGGAGAGGAAATTGGGGGAGGAACAGGAGAGAAAGGGAAGAACTGGTTCTGGAACTGGCTTCTATACTCAGAGACGTGATCAAATTTTTTCGCATTGAAGATATACCTAATGCATACATTTTGCAACCGCTCTAATTTGTCAAGGATGGCTTCAGTGACGTCAACTGGCTTGTTCGAAGTCGCTCATCTGGAGTGTGTATTCATGTTGCAGCTGTTCCAATCAACTTGTCAATCGGCTGAGGGGCCGAGGCCTGAAGGGTTAATAGTATTTCGACAAGTCGCAAGACGTAGGAAAAGGAAAAGCGTACGCTTCTTCGCACCCTTTTCACCCGTCTTTGTATCGATTTATTTATTCTGGACTGGAAGCACCTTTGCTGATGCTGATCAGATCAGATCAGATCTTGTAAAGCTAGTTCAACACAAGATTTTAGGTACAAATCGAGTGTTTTCAAATTGATTGACAAAGCTTGCACTAATCACTTCAAATAGTAGTTTATTCCACATGTCCACCACCCTATTTTGCAGAACTTTCTTAACCCTTCGACTAGCAGCATAATTTCATGGCAGACTGCGCCAATTTATTGGAATTTCTTGCAATATTGCCGCACTCGACAAAAAGTACTATCATTAAAAAATAACTGTGCAATCAATCTTTAAAAAATAACTGTGCAATGATCTCATTGAAATTTCGTATATAGAATATTGAAATCTAATTTTGTAAAACAATCATATAATTATGAATAAATATGAGAAAGTCGAAAAAGTGAAAAAAAACTCGGCATTTATAACTTGTACTTGTCTTACGGAAAAATACGGTACCCTATTTAGAAATTGTAAATGCTATCGTGATCTTTATTAAATTCTCTATCAAAGGTAATATTTCGTTTTGCTTATTTACATACAAAAATATTTAGATATTAGCTCATAAAAACCAATAAAAATTTTGATGATTTCTGGAAAAAAAATCACAAAAAAATAACCTCATTAATTTACAAACACGCCGAAAACTTCATATATATCAACGAAAAACAAAATAATATGTATTTTGTCGACGAATTAGGTAGATGTTTTGCATTTTTAGAGTTATTTATCGCAAAAAACTCAATAATTAGTAATGACGCCATAGCGCCGCGCCGCACTGAATTTTTCAACTTAAAAAAAACAGGTAAAATTGGAATAAAATGTACATAACATCACTGAATTCGGTTTATAAAGTATTTTAAAATCAAATTTACTTAGATATCTATTCATATTCCAACTGAAAAATACTAAAAAAACACAAAAAACCTCCACAACCCGATGTCCGCCAACTGTGATCAACCAGCGATGTTTGACAATGGAATTTTACCATAAATATCTGTTAAAATGACGCGCGACGTTATTCTAGCGGCCGTCTATGTATCTATGATAATAATCAGAAGACTAAATTTAAATCTGACCTCGAAGATTTGTGTCGAATTTGTATGTATATATGTATATGTCTCAATCAGGTCCCGTCTTTGTCTTCTTTGTTTGAGAGTTGTCAGTCCAAGTAATTCTAAGCGATCTTCGTAATTCCTGTTCCTTATGCTCACTGGCATTCTGGTTGCCCTTCTCTCCACCTTTTCCAGGACATCAACATCTTTGTATAAGCAGGGATTCCAGAGTCCACCAGTTTATCTTGCAGAACTTTCTTAAGAGGAATACATTTAAATTTCCGCATGGTTGAGTTTTCTGCTGTGACGTTGAAGATTTGTGTTGACGTTGAATTTGTAAATATACATGCCCAGGTACATCGTAATAATTTTATGTCTAAATCAGGTCCTCTTTTTGTCTTCTTTGTTTGAGAGTAGTCAGCCCAAGTAATTCCAAGCGATCTTCATAGTTCCTATTCATCAGACCCACTAGCATTTTAGCTGCCCTTTGCTGCACCTTTTTCAGTACATCTATAACTTTGCATAAATACATTACATCACATTACATTTACATTGTGTCCGATTGGCGGCTAAAAACCGCTCTTGGACGTGTCAGAATATTTGTGTTTTAGGTAGTAAGTATCATTACTACTTTAATCTTTACCTTACATACGTATATTAATTTAAAAAAATATATAGTATCTAAGAAACTTTGGAACCTACTAAAAGTTATTCGTCGTAGAATCGTATTACAAAACAAATTAAAGGCTTATTTAATAAAATAGTCAATATTTCTAATGGCTACCTACTAAACACACAATATAAAAATAGTCAGTTAAAAGGTTGAATAATCAAAGCAGAAGCCTAACAATTGAAATAGTCAATAAATCGAATATATACATAATAAAAACTGTACATAGTAACATCCAAAGTAGTAAGTAAATTGTTAAATAAACTAAAGCTAAATCTTACATTTAAATACTAAAAGTACATATATAATTATCATTCAAATTGGTACAATATTTGCAAACTCATGGCCCTCGAATTCGGTCAGATTCGGTCAGATTATAGAAAGGGTATTCTAGAGCTGGGAGGGTTCTAGAGCTGACAGGCATACTCAAGAATGGGTCTTACATATGCTTTGTTGGTCTTTATGAACACCTCTATTGATAGATATTGGAAAGCCTCTTATCAGATAGATGGTTCGGCCATGTTTGCCGAATGAACGACAATCGCTTGCCACGTAAACTTCTTTGGCGAGACCGTCCGACAGAATGGAGAATTCAGCGATCGGCACCGAAGAAAACCTGGCTAAATAACATCAAAGACGACCTTAAAAATCAACGATTGTCGGCTAGGGATGCTCGAGACGTGGCAAAAAATCGTCAAGAATGGAAGCGAATCGTGAATGGAGTACGAGATCCAGCGGCACCGACAGCAGCGTATTGGCTGCGAGGGCGACCCCCTCCCCAATCGCCGGCTACGGAATAAATAATAATAATAATAAATAATATAATATCAGATAGATAGTAGAGTTGGCTCTTTCAGCGATTCCTACTATGTCTCTTAACAATCAGTTATTCGATTTGACTGTTACACTTATAAAGCCAAGAAGTAGAATAAGCGTAGTCAGTCTATGTCCTATTCTTCGTCCCAGTCTATGTCACTAGCATTTTGGCTGCCATTTGCTGCAATGGTATGAACGGGTTGCATATGGTGGTGAACGGTTTCGTGCAACTTGGGCCACAAGATCCATTTTGTTCACGGATCGGCTCAACTCACGATTCAGCTCCTATTCAGAAACCTCCTCGAGTGGAAGGCTACCCCGGGAAGACTCCCGTGTCTCAGGCCTCAGAGCTGGTCGACCGATTTCTCCCGGCGGGATCGCATCCCGGCGCCACTGGACGGTTTGCGCACCGGTCGGCTAAGCCTTGAGGCTGTGCATTCTGACTTAATTGCTGAAGGGGTCTAGAGCCTATGGAAATATACTGTTTCCTAAGCAGCGGGGGTGGATCTTGTTGTCATGACAGCAAGGTCATTTCAAAAGTGCCATGCCACTCTTGAAATGACCTTGGACCACTCCATCCCGTGTGGCACTACGGGCAAAGAACGTCCAGTTCCGCGATAAATTCAAACTGAATTACCGCTGTAATACAACAGGTAGAGGTTGCGTAAGTGACTTCGGACCCGTAACCTTCGGGAGGACGGAGGTATCCTGAAGGTTAATTCCAGACGGAGATATCCTGCAAAAACTGGTAGTTAGGGGGTGAGGCTGCCACTGTGTAATTTTCCTGGTTGCTGGTGAACTAGACAGTAGATTGTCTTGTCTCTAAGTCCCACGGCTGAAAGAACAATCTATATCGTTATACCAGCCTGGGGTGACGGGTTCGCCCGTTGTCGTCGACACCGCCCTACTGCCCTTTGCTGCATATTTACCATGACATCTATATCTGCATAAGTAGGGGTTCCAGAACTGATAGCCATACTCAAGAATAGGTATCGCAAATGCCTTGTAGATCTTTATAAACACTTCTATTGGCAGATGTAGGCGAGGATCTAATATAGCACTTTGTTTCTTTCAGCTCTTCAATAATATTCGGATGGATTGCGATCCTGAGGAATGCTGGCAGATGGTCGGCGAAATCGGTGATGGAGCCTTTGGAAAGGTGTACAAGGCGGTCAACAGGAGGACGGGTCAGACTGCGGCCGCCAAGATGTGTCCTCTGGATACCGAAGATGAGCTCGGGGATTTTGCCGTTGAGATCGATATCCTCTCAGACTGTCGGCATCCAAACGTAGTCGAATTATATGAAGCCTTTTTCATAGAAACTAAATTATGGGTGAGTTGTTATTTGATTACTTTTTTCCTTGGCGTCTATTTTATATAGACTGGACGATCAATTTGTTGCTAATCCTATATAAGCTTTTTGAGATAATCCAAACTTACATGAAACCGAACTTGGAAGACATCAAGTGGTGTCAATTACTACAAGCGAATCAGCCACCCCAGGGAGTTCAAATTTCAAATTTCTTTATTTATCTATTATATTACATGTATTTTTAAAATTCAAAGCCATCCTAACTAGGCTTAATATAAAAAAAAAGTTGTAGTGGTTTTCGTAACTAGCTGTAATACATCTTTGTATATTATTATGTTACATTTTAGAAGTAAAAAATAGAATAAGAAAGCGTAATAATATTAAATTTAGGTATATACATATAAATATATACATACATATATAAATAAATATATATTTTATAGATAAATATAAAATAATACTAAATATATATACATATATCTCACAAATCGTGCACTATTTTAATATATATGTTATTAATGTCTCCGTTTCTTGTCGACCCATAGTCAAAAGTGACTTAGTTAGGTTTTTCTTTACGCCGTGACTATTCCTAGATTTCAGTCCTGCAGGAAAAACACTATTCATTTTGTTGAACAGTCGAACAGCAATGTAAGAAAAGTGTTTTTTGTGCAAAACTTGTTCTCTTTTTTAGGATTAAGTGCTGTCTGGTTGTTGTTACTCGTGTTCCTTTATGGTGTGTTGAATATAGATGATAATTATTTTTTTTTTTTTTTTTTTCCCTCTTTATTTGAAAAAAACAACAGATTTACATCAGTCTTACGTACTAGAGATAATATTACATTAAGTTATTTGATATAAATCTAAAAACGTTTTCTACTTATTGATAATTTACCTATTTTGTTATACTATTCTAATAATTTAAATATTTTATTTTAATTTCCGTTTGGTGTTTTTTTTTTTTTTAGTCCGTTATTTTTGCAGAGGCGAGTTGCTTGAATTGTGATTTACTTAGAAGCATACCATCAAAGCAATTTACGATTTTCACAAATGAGTGCATTATACGGGGCACCGGCGAGAATAGAGCGTTATTGGTTGAACAATGCGGTGGGCGGAAGACATCACAACGACGAGTTCTGTGGATCGAATTGTCATGATTATAATAGTAGAGTAGGACTACCTTAGCGTATATTTGACGAACGTCAAGGACTTTAGATTCATTGTACAAGCTCTCAGAAAAATACCTCAGAAGTTACAATGACATTCATTGTAACTTCTGTATATATATATATATATATATATATATTTTGATATTTTAAGGGTGTAAATTTTTTTAAATTATTTTCAATAATATATAAAATTAGATTCATGAAAAGTTACTTATCTGGGGTCCTGGTGGACCAGAAACATTTTACCGATAGTTAATGTCCTCTTTAAATACTTAGGGCAGCAGCACCTGTTTCCGCAATTGATAATTTATGATGTTCTTAGTTATTGCAGCCGAATTACTGTATGCCCTTGGATGTAATAAGTATAGGAGGATGGTTTCGATAGTTAATGTCCTCTTTAAATACTTAGGGCAGCAGCACCTGTTTCCGCAATTGATAATTTATGATGTTCTTAGTTATTGCAGCCGAATTACTGTATGCCCTTGGATGTAATAAGTATAGGAGGATGGTTTCTGTAACAGAAATGGATGTTAGTAACTTATTTTAGAAGAAATTATATGATTGAGAATATTTCGACACAAGTCGTATTCATCTCCATGACATTTCTGATAGAACAATTTTTTCAAAATTTAAATTTAAAAAAACTGAACATAGAGAAATGGGTTAATAATATTTTGCAATATCGTTATAATACACTATAACCGACCTTGAAAAACATTATTGGTATAAGTAATAACAAAAATTTTGGCCTACAGCCTTGTGGTCGATCACGTTGTAAAACATGTCCTTTATTAGATCGAAGCATTTATTTTACTAGTCCTAACACTCCTAATAGTTACAGAGTTCCTTTTAATAGTAGTTGCATTTCAAAAAATATTGTATATCAATTACTTTGCCAGACCTGCAATGCATTTTATATTGGGGAAACAACTACACCTCTTAGCATTAGGTTAAATAATCACAGGGCCAGCGTAGGCAATGATAGTCAACTTCCAATAGCATTGCATGCTAAGGCACACAATTTAACTTTTGATAATTGTTTTAAAGTAAAAATTATTAAGTGCCTTGGCGATAACGCTAAAGAAAGAGACGTTAAATCTTGGGAGTTGGCTTTTATAAATATTTTAGGCGCTTGCAAGGGTCCCGGTCTGAATAGGCAAAATTAATACAGTAATTATATTTGTTCAGACATATTCATTTAAAGCTTATTAATATTTTTCATTTAAAAATCATTATCAATAATGTTTTTCAAGGTCGGTTATAGTGTATTATAACGATATTGCAAAATATTATTAACCCATTTCTCTATGTTCAGTTTTTTTAAATTTAAATTTTGAAAAAATTGTTCTATCAGAAATGTCATGGAGATGAATACGACTTGTGTCGAAATATTCTCAATCATATAATTTCTTCTAAAATAAGTTACTAACATCCATTTCTGTTACAGAAACCATCCTCCTATACTTATTACATCCAAGGGCATACAGTAATTCGGCTGCAATAACTAAGAACATCATAAATTATCAATTGCGGAAACAGGTGCTGCTGCCCTAAGTATTTAAAGAGGACATTAACTATCGAAACCATCCTCCTATACTTATTACATCCAAGGGCATACAGTAATTCGGCTGCAATAACTAAGAACATCATAAATTATCAATTGCGGAAACAGGTGCTGCTGCCCTAAGTATTTAAAGAGGACATTAACTATCGGTAAAATGTTTCTGGTCCACCAGGACCCCAGATAAGTAACTTTTCATGAATCTAATTTTATATATTATTGAAAATAATTTAAAAAAATATATATATATATATATATATATATATATATATATATATACAGAATAATTCTGTCTATATATATATATATATATATATATATATATATATATATATATATATATATATATATATATATATATATATATATATATATATATATATATATATATATATATATATATATATTGTAACAATTTTAAGCATTGTAGCAACTTACGATTTTTGTTACAATATATATATATATATATATATATATATATATATATATATATATAATATATATATATATATATATATATATATATATATATATATATATATATATATATATATATATATATATATATATATATATATATATATATATATATATATATATATATATATATATATATATATATATATATATATATATATATATATATATATACAGAATAATTCTGTCTCTCGTGGAGTGTAATCAATACAATACTCAGTCAAGCAATGCTAAGAGCCCGTAAGAGTCCAACGCCTTAGTTTAATTTAATTTGTTGCGTGGGGCTTTTCTAAGGTCTTTATGAGCCCTGTAACACTGCGACCATTGCTGATCTATTGTGTTCGCCTTCTGCTATAGTTCTGCGCTAAGCCTCGTGTCAATTAAGAACCGCAGCAGGCTTTTGGCGCCAGATTGTTTTACCTCTCAAGTTGGAGGTAATGACCACCCAAGTGGGTGTATCTTTTACGCATCAGCGGGCCACACTCGCACATGAGGTGCAGGAGAGTTTCCTCGACCCCTTGACAGAACCTGCACATTTTTGTGTCTCGGAGCTTGAGGTTGTACATGTGTTTGTTAAGGCTACAATGCCCTGTGAACACCCTCACCAGTATGCGTAGATTGTTCCTATTTAGCGATAAGGCCTCACGGGACGTCTTACTGTCATATGCTTTAATTAGCGCTTTGGATTGGTTCAACCCTGGCTTGTTGTTCCAGTGGTTGACAGATTGTTCTAAACATATTTGTTTGAGCATTAGGTTTGCAAGCTTTATGGTACGCCACAGCAAGGTTCAGGGCCGTATAACGTTCCCTTTGCTCCCGTCATAGCAAGTTCGTCGACTTTTTCATTTCCCTCGATTCCTGCATGGCCAGGAACCCATCTTAGATTTACCCTGTTCTTTTCGCCCAGGGAATTCAGTAGTGATATGCAGTTTTTCACTAGCTTTAAATTAATAGTATTCGAGGCCAGTGCCATAAGAGCTGCCTTGCTATCCGAGTGGATATAGATACGGTGTCCAACACCTTACTGCTAGACTGTGAAGTGCACCCAGTAGGCCGACCTCCCACCCTTAATACCAGATTTTGATGTATTTCTCCATCCTTCAGTCTGTTTCTACACAGATTCTAGGCGCCTGCGCGGCCTCTACGTAATTTTATTTTTATTTTATTTTATTCAGGAAACAGACAGTACAAAAAACATATCTACTTAATCAAAATATAACAAACATAAACCATTTATATGTTTTCATCAATCAAACGGTCATATAGTGCGTTATTCTATATAAAAGAAAAGTTTAAAATATACAAGCATTTTTTAAAGTGAAAAGTGAAATTATAAGGGTTTTTTAAATAAACAGAAAAAAATCTGAAAAGTAATTGCTAAGTTACTAAACAGTTCAACGTATTATAAAGTAAATAGTGCAGAAAAAACAGTAAATAGATTCATAAACATGTACATATGTATATTAATATGGTAATAAATGAATTAATTATTAAATAGATAGTAATAAGAAAATAAAATATATAATTATGTAATGACACATTTTATGAGAAGGAAAAATAGAAAAAAGGAATAAGTTATGTAAATACAAAGATAAGAGGAGAATAACTATTTTCATAATAAACAGGTTACTTATCTAAATTGTAATATATTTATAATTAGATTTTTAAATGTACCTGGGGTTGTGGCAAATATATCAACATCCATATACACCGAGTTGTAATGATGACAAGCTCTATAAAGAAAAACATTTTGTGCATAGTAAGAATTGACAATTGGCAGTTGAAAGGAACGCTGAGAGCGAGCTGGTCGAGGGGGCACGAAAAAATAATGCTAGTGGTAATTCAGTTTGAATTTATCGCGGCCAGATGTGCCCTTCACTCGTCAAGGATTGCCAACGGAACGTTACAAGGATAGATAACGTCAGGTCGACAAATACCTCCCGATGCTTAGGAAACATAAATTTCCAGACTCCCTCGGTTATTCGTCGGGGCGCAGTCGATTGGCTAACGCCGCATGGTGCACAAACCGCCCAGCTGCACCCGAGGTGTTCTACAAGCGTCTACAATTGTATTTTACAGCCGCAAAGAGAGTCCACGGCGGCCCTTCCAGTTTAGTCCCTCTTTGAGGAGGCTACTGGGTGGCAGCTGAACCGAGAGTTGAGCTGGCGTAAGAAACAATCAGGACTAAGCTATATCCTATCTCGAAATAAACTGATGATATAATAAACTAATTTTGAAATCATAGCGCTAGTTATGATTCTAGGTGGTAGATACGGTGAAGTTGGCACTCGTGGCCCATCAGCAAAATTACTATTTTATCCCTTTAACAATTTTAACCTCTAGGAATTTCCATGGCAGCTCCATTAGTGTTTATTTATAAAGGGCTCTCTAGACAATCAAACATGCTTGTCAAGCATCGCGTCCCGAGGGGTGGGAGGGGATCGTAAACCACAGGAAATATGCAAATATATATTTTTAATATTTACAAAAAATGCCTAATTGTGTAGTTTTATACCAGGGAGTCAATCATTTATTAATCAGTTACGTCTAATTAACATGACTCTCTGGTATAAACTACAAAATTAGGCATTTTTGGTAAATATTACAAAAAAATATTTGCATATTTCCTGCGGTATATCGCAGGAAATCGATATCCCCTCCCTGCCTGCAATGCGAAACTTGTCAAGCATGCTTGATTATCTAGAGAGCCCCTAATAATATTATTAACCCTTCGGCTACGTAACAACCAAATTTGGTTGCACATCAGAACACCGTTGACTACGTAACAACCAATATTGGCGGCTTGCTCCCGGAGCGCACAGTAATATTATTTTCTAATTCGAACGCATCCTAAAATCCATACCAAATATCTCATTATTACCATAGATTTATAGACGGCCGCTAGAATAATTTCGCGCGTCATTTCGCTGATATTTCTGGTAAAATTCCATTGTGTCAAACATCATCATTTTGTTTTTTCTAGAAATCATCAAAGTTTTTATTGTTTTTTTATGAGCTAATATCTAAATATTTTTGTATATATATAAGCAAAACGAAATATTACCTTTGATATAGAACTTAATAAAAATCACGATAGTATTTACAGTTTCCAAATAGGGTTCCGTATTTTTCCATAAGACAAATACAATTTATAAATGCCGAGTTTTGTTCACTTTTTTGACTTTCTCATATTTATTCATAATTATCTAATTGTTTTACAACATGAGATTTCAATATCCTATATACGAAATTTCAATGCTATCATTGCACAGTTATTCTTTTTATGATTGCTACAGTAGTTTCATATTGCAAGAAATTCCAATAAATTGCCGCGGTCTGCCATGAAATTATGCCGCTACTCGAAGGGTTAATAATAGCCGCAGGGTTGGCTTAATTTTCCCCAACCCGAAAAAACCCACTGGGTTAAATCGGGTAAAACCCACCTGAAAAAACCCGAGGGTTTTTGACGAATGTGGGTTTTTGAAAAAATACTTGTTTATAATAATTAAATCAATGAACGGATATAGCATTTATATTATATTTTATCAAAAAGAAAAAAAAGGATGTATTTTGACACACCCAGTCTGTTCCGTAATTTACTCCAGACCATTCCAAATGTTGAGAAGTCTTTCAATTGATGCAGAACTGGCCGGACAAGTGTAATGCCGACTACTTTTGGCATGATTTATAAGATAACTTATGGATAGTATTGTTACGTGGATAGGCAGCAGCAGATGCAAAAACACGGTAGAACAACTTGATTTATTACAAAACTATTACAATACTCTTCAAGCAATAAAGACCCGTATACACACTTCAAAATACACTATTTAGTTCTAAAATCGTTTGCACTACTACTTAATACTTTCGCGCCGAAACAGCGCCACTAGCGGTTGTTAGTGTTAACTCTTATCCTGTTGTGAAAATAAAGGGGATCTCCCCGACAACTGACGATTTTCGGGGAAATTCCCTTCATGGTAGTGTTACAACTTTTGGATTGGGAGAAAAAATGCAATAAAATGGTAATAAAATAAAACTAAATGTAAAATTAAAATATATTTAAAATTCTCATTAACTCCGAAAAAACCCGAAATTCCCCAAAAAAGCCCGAAAATCCCCGAAAAAACCCGAAATAGCCCAGTGGGCAGATATTTTTTGATAAAACCCGGGTTTTTGCCAACCCTGAATAGCCGCCACATAACAAGTGGAAGTTCCATATCTTTATTAACCCCTCAAATGAATGGCGATTAGCTCGGGTTGCCTACGGCAAAATGTATATAAATTTATATTTACATTTACATTTACATAGAGCGGGGTTTACTATAGAGCTATAGCATTACTATAGAGCGGATTACTATAAAGCGGCGCACATTTACATTTATATTTACATTTATATAAATTTATATACATTTTGTATACATTTTGCCAAGGCATCCCTTAAGGGACGCCTCACATTTGAGGGGTTAAACGTTTGTATTTTGTACCGACAGATGCTGATAGAATACTGCGATGGTGGCGCTCTGGATTCAGTGATGTCTGAGCTGGAGAAAGGGTTGAACGAAGCACAAATTGCTTATGTCTGTCGTGAGATGATCAAAGGGCTGTCCTTTCTTCACAAGAACAAGGTTATACACAGAGACCTGAAAGCTGGCAACGTTCTCGCTACTATGACTGGCGGTATCAAATTAGGTGAGTAATTTTTCTCTCTCCAAAAACGAGAGCCATAAGAATATTGATAAACCTTATACATAATGAATCATGTCGTGGTCACTTCAAAAATCTCAGTATTCTAACGCTACCATCACTATACATATTTGAATGCATAAAATTAATATTAAAAAACATAGGAAAAATGAAGACCCAAAAAGAAATTCACTCGTATTTCACCAGATGTAGGCACAATTTAGCATTACCCCGTCCATCTCTGGAATTATTCAAAAGGGATCCAAATTACGTTGGAATGGGGTGTTACAATAAACTGCCTGACAATATCAAAAGTATATGTAGAAACGGAAATATCACCCAATTTAAATCGAAATTAAAAAGCTACCTTATTGCGAGAGAATTATATAATATTAACGAATTATAATTAGATTACTGACAATTTCCATCTCGATTTTTTTTATTTAACTTGACATTTGTACCATTTTATTGATTATTATATTATTACTATTATTTATAATTGTCTCCCATAATCATTATAATTCTTACTTACAGGACCATTTAATTTTAATATTATAATTTCATGACTATCTGTAGTTATAAATATCTAATATAACTCAATTATGTGGTGAGTCTCTAATGAAATATTTAGTATACATTTTAAAGTTATTTTAACATTAAGCGGCTATATAAAATGTCTAAACAACTATGTTAAGTTTTTTGAAGACAATAAATGCGATTTGATTTGATTTGATTTGAATAAATTAGATAGTTCACGGATTAGGTAGTTGACAAATTAGGTCATGTCCGGTTTTCGAATGGACAGTCTGGTTTTCTTTATGTCTGTCCGGTCAAGAAAATCTTGGTAACCAGACAGTTAGGAGGTGTTGACTACAACGGGCAAACCCAACACCTCAGGCTGATATAACGATATATGATCGTTCGTTTAGCCATGGGATGAGCGTAGAAGACTTTAGACAATGACAATCCACTATCTCTATCTCCACCAACTCTCTCTCTCGATATCTCTATCTCTTCCACTATCTCTATCTCGCGAGAGTCCAACCCTTACCGGCACCGGGCAGTTAACCCATCGGGCAGACCAAGTGCCCTCGCTACAGCCTGGTTTACACGATGCCAGTAATGTGGCAGTACAGTAACCCAGTCCAGCGCTGACATGCAACTGGGCTCGTGTAAACACTATTTTCAACCCAGTGCAGCGCTGACTTCGCACCCGCAAGTCAGTCCAGTTGACTAGCCACCCGTTCTATTTTCTTGGGCAGTAGCTTCCCCCACCATGCCTCTCAAGTCAGTCCAGTGCGACTGGCATTGTCTAGACGCGTTCGGGCAGTCGCTGCCCGTTTGTTGGGTGTCCACGCTACGTCTTAAAAGATTTTTTCAATAATATTTTCATTTTACGTTTTTGTACTGAACACATTGTCACCCCAGTCCAAAGACACGACCGACAGCGTTAAAAATAGACAGCACACTGACTTACTGGGTCGGTCCGGTTACATGTAGCCAGTGACTGGCGCCGAAATTTCGAGGACTGGGTTACTGTACTGCCACATTACTGGCATCGTGTAAACGGGGCATACCAGCTATGGCCGAATTTATCCAGCCTCCCGACTGGTCGAGGGTTTGAGGTCGCTTGCGAGGTCCTCTACTAACCGATGCATCCTTTGCCTGACTGTTCACTCTGGGGCCCCGTTGGAGTTGGTCACGAAGACCCATTCGTTCAGGGTCGGTCATACTTAAGGGTTAACATCCATCCGGCAGCCTCCACGCAGAAGGGAGAGCCAGGGTAGGACGCAACCTTTGGGCGCTCCTGGGCGGTTTGCGCACCGTGCGGCGTCGACCAATCGACTGTGCATCCCAGCTGATAACCAGGGGAGTCTGGAAACGACTTTCCTACCTATATAGCGGGGGGTGGCTGTTGACCTAATGACAGCCGCTCTTGAAACGACCGATCGGCTACCCGATCCCGCTTAAACAACTAGAGCTGTCGACTCCAACGGGTGAACCTGTCACCTTAGGAAGTTTTAACGAAGGTTCTTCGCACCTGAAGAACGACTCCGAGGGAAAAATGAACCCTCAGGGCACAGACTCCTACCCAGGCTCAAACTTCGATTTGGAGGTGGAGGACCGACCCAAGAGCGAAACGGATCATAATGAGCCCAATTGTACGGGACTCGTTAACGCCCACGATATGGCTATTACTATTATTTTAATTTTTCTTTATTTTTTTTGAAATTTTCTATTAATAATTTTATTGTGACTTTATTTTTTTTTACAAATATTACAAATTTTATTTATAATTTAAGTTATGACTATATAGTTTATTATAAACCGAAGGATAAGTGTATTTAATTATCTATTTACTTCAATATTTTATTTTATTACAATTATATATTTATATATATTTTTATTTAATTCAATGTTTTTTTTTTTTTTTCGCTTTTCTTTCTTTAAACTATTTTATCTACTTGTGAATATGTTTTCTTTTAAAACTGGTATTTGTTTTAAATGTTTGCTTTAGAACAAGTGTTTACTTAGTTGGGCGACATAGGACCGATCTTCACTATAAGCGTGCCACAACTTGCTGTATGTTTTATTTAAAGTGTAGATATTAGCTTGTACATTACCATAAGTAAAAATAAAATAAATAAATGAGAAGCGGAATAACCTCAAAATGCGATCTTGACACTGAAATTAATGGCAGACTTCGGCAATCTTAAATCTAATGTACCGCCGAATCCCTTATATTCCTCAGAAACATGGTGTTAAACAATTGCACGCTCTTAATATTTAAATCAGAACTGTGATAATAATCAGAATCGGTAAATCAATCTTTCCATTTCAGCTTTTTGCAAATTCTATTGCAATAAGAGCTCGGCAATATCCCACGAGGAATAACCATCGGCAAGACACCAAGAATAAATAGGATAGAAACAAATTTACCGCGTAAAATTTGTAGCACCCGACGTTTCGGTGACGTTGCAGCCGCCGTTGTCCAGGGTAGACTGAAAGACCTGTCAATCCGCTGTTTTGCGGGTAGGCCGCATACCGCTGCCGCCACTGCGTAGGTTATAACGGTGGTGGGGGGCCGGGCTCGGAGCGCGCGAATTTCGAAAATCCGTCTTGCACACAACACTCACTGTATCCTGTCTTACGTCCTTGCGTTCGGCGTTCGGCGGCGGGAACATTTTAAGAAGAGGGTTCCACGTAGAAGACAGTTTGTAACCGTCGTCTCTATTGAAGTTCGGGGTTCTTCTTGTTTCAATGGTTTCCCGGATCATGCGAGGAAAGTAGAATTGTTCCTTGGATAGCACAATGGGATTTTGAAACTGCATCCAGTGGTTACTTCCGCTATTCAATATATTATGTTTGTAGATTGCTGATTTTCCTCGCTGAACGCGGTAAATTCGTTTCTATCCTATTTATAATGTCAAAAAACCGCAATAGTCTTCGATTTTTTATGGTGATATGATTATTATATATATAATCCCTAGTTTTCGGTTTCGGTGAATGCATGAAATATTGAATATGGGCCGAAAAAAATAATTTTATGAAACATCAATAACCCTCGTCTTTTCACATTTTCCATCATATTATTTATTTCTATATTAACCCTTGGAGTAAATGGGTATTTTCATGGATGCATCTGTCTCTATTGCAGGATTTTCGGCGACATCGACCTTAAAGTACTATAACTACGAAACTACTACACCAATCATAAAAAGAACAACTGCACAATGATTGCATTGAAATTTCGAATATAGAATATTGAAATATCATTTTGTAAAACAATTAGACAATTATGAATAAATATGAGAACGTCAAAGAAGTGAAAAAAACGCGGAACCAGATCTGGTCGTATCATACTCAACGGATAATTGTTTCAGAACCAGATTTGGTCGTATCATACTCAAGGGGTTAACCCGTTGAGTATGAGTCAACCAAATCTGGTCGCGAAACAATTATCCGTTGAGTACGAGTCGACCAAATCTGGTCGCGCGTTTTTTTCACTTCTTTGACGTTCTCATATTTATTCATAATTATCTAATTGTTTTACAAAATGATATTTCATTATTCTATATTCGAAATTTCAATGCAATCATTGTGCAGTTGTTCTTTTTATGATTGGTGTAGTAGTTTCGTAGTTATAGTACTTTAAGTCGATGTCGCCGAAAATCCTGCAAAAGAGACAGATGCATCCATGAAAATACCCATTTACTTCAAGGGTTAAAACCTTTTATATTGTTTTCAGCGGATTTTGGTGTGTCAGCCAAGAATAAATCTACGCTGCAGAAGCACGACACGTTTATAGGAACCCCTTATTGGATGGCGCCCGAAGTGGTCTTATGTGAGACCTTTCGAGACAATCCCTACGATTTTAAAGTAAGTAACAATTTACTTCCGGTACTGTACGACTTACTAATAGTATACTAGGAAAAAGTATATAAATAAAATAAGATAAAAGCGGAGCTGCCATGGAATTCACCGACCGGAGTCGGGCCCATCATAATACTATTATTCTCTAATTTCTCTAATAAATAATACTATATTTCTCTTCTGGGGGGTGAACGGTGGATTCCGGACTAACGACCGGCTGTGGTACGTTTAGGACAGCTGTCTTGCCACATGTCATCTGTCTTACCACTCATTCACTCCCCCTTTGAGGCCATAGAATTTGAGATGCGGAAATCGCAGTTTTAGATATTTTTCCTTAGAAAGAGTTGATTATTTTTCTGTAAAGACCAAGATCATTAAAGAGGTGAAACAGAGATTTGGCTGGCAGGCCACGAGTGCCAGCTTCCACTACGTAAAAGTGAACAGTGAAGCCGTTCCGGGTGACGGCATTTGCGAGATCATGGTATTTATTTAATTTGTACTCGTGGTCTTTTGGAATATTTGATTCTCTGATTTGATAGTAATAAGTATCGGAAACTTCCGCAAGGATCAGTCTTGGGGCCAGTGTTATTCATCCTATTTTTGACAGACCTACGAGCTAGTGTGTCAAGCATGAGTCTTTACGCAGATGATACGAAGATATGTGCAAATTCACTACTCAGCAGCTGCAACTTACAGAATGACCTTAACAAACTCAGCGCTCGGACAACAGAATGGCTTCTAATTCTGAATGCTGAAAAATGTGTTCTTCTCCATCTCGGACAAAAGAACGCTAAGCAGCCATACTTTCTGTAAAAGACCAGTCTTCGTGCTGGTCTTTCTCTCTATTGTTCCTTATCGAAGAGCTTTTCACTATATCACCGAGGCATTGATGATGAAAATCTATGTCTTTTGGAACACGCCTGTCAGATGTGGAACCAATACTTTAGAAAGGATATTGATCTTCTAGAGAAGGTCCAGCGAAGAGCGACTAAATGGCCTTTTAACTTGAAGCATCTAACATACGAGAAAAGATTGTCGGCTCTCGGTTTGACCACTCTGAAGCAACGCAGGGCACGGGGTGACTTAATCGAGACATATAAGATCCTTACTGCATCGTATGACGTTCCTGGGTTGCAGACTATTTACACCATGAACAGTAACACACATCTGCATGGGCATTATCTGAAACTCCAGCGTGAATCGTTCCATTCAAATCCTCGGCAGTAGAGTGGTCAACGAATGGAATGCTCTCCCTAGTGAAGTGATCACTGCCAAAAGTGTCAATGATTTTAAAAATAAACTACTTATTCCACAAAAACTGTATTGCAGGCTCGGACTCAGGCGGATCAGCTTAAGCTGCCTCCCTGTTAACCCCTCGAGTAGCGGCATAATTTCATGGCAGACTTCGGCAATTTATTGGAATTTCTTGCAATATCGCCGCACTTGACAAAAAGTACTATAACTATGTAAATACTATAGCAATCATAAAAAGAATAACTGTTCAATGATCGCATTGAAATTTTATATATATATAATATTGAAATCTCATTTTGTAAAACAATTATATAATTATGAATAAATATGAGAAAGTCGAACAAGTGAAAAAAAACTCGGCATTTCTAACTTGTACTTGTCTTATATTTAAATAAGGTACCCTATTTAGAAATTGTAAATGCTATCGTGATCTTTATTAGATTCTCTATCAAAGGTAATATTTTAATTTGCTTATTTACATACAAAAATAATTCGTTATTAGCTCATAAAAACCAATAAAAGTGTTAATGATTTCTGCAAAAAAAAATCTCAAAAAAAATTACCTCATTATTTTCAAATACGCCGAAAACTTTATATATTTCAGCGAAAAACAAAGTAATATGTATTTTGTCGAGGAATTAGGCAGATATTGGAGTTATTTAACGCAAAAAACTCAATAATTAGAAATGACGCCACACCCAATTTTCCAACTCAAAAATACAGGTAAAATTCGGTGGTAAAATACAGGTAAAATATCACTGAATTCGGTTGATAAAGTGTTTTAGAATCAAATTTATTTACATATCTATTCATATTCCAACTGAAAACACTAAAAAACACAAAAAAACTTCACAACCCGATGACAGCCGATGGCGGCACATTAGCGATGTTTGACAATTGAATTTTACCATAAATATCCATTGAAATCACGCCGGAAATTATTCTAATGGCCGTCTAGGTATCTATGGTAATAATGAGACATGTTCCTATGGGGTTTAGGACCGTTCGAATAAGAAAATAATATTACTGTGCGCTTCGGGAGCAAGCCGCCAATATTGGTCATTACGTAGCCAACTGTGTTCTGACGTGCAACTAAATTTGGTCATTTTGTAGCCGAAGGGTTAAATATATAATAATAATAATAATAAAAATATAGAAATTATACTAGGAATACAAGGAAGTGGTATACTAGGAATACTAATAAAATAGTATACTAGGGGACAACTAGAGCTGTCAACTACAAATCAAATCAAATCAAAATGTTCTTTATTCATATAGACACAATTAAATATTATTTTTAATTTATATTCTTATGATGCGTCCAAGCCTTACTTTTTGTCATTTACATAATCAGATATTGTATAGTATGCTCTTTTATACAATTTTGCTTTGATGGTAGCTTTAAACTTATTTACAGATAATTCTCTAATAGTATGAGGAAGTTTGTTATAGAAGCGTATACATTGTCCCAAAAAAGAATTGCTTATTTTGTGGAGACGAGTAGCACGTACTACAAGGTTATGCTTATGTCTAGTATTAAAATTATGAGTGTCGCTTTTTATTTTAAACTTGTCAATATTCTTGTGGACATACAACAGATTTTCGTATATATATATATATATATTGTGATGCAACAGTAAGAATATTTATCTCTTTGAATTTTTCTCTAAGTGAAACTCGAGGACCAAGTTTATATATAGCTCTTACAGCACGTTTCTGTAGTATAAAGATGTTATTGATGTCCGCACAGCTTCCCCAGAGAAGAATCCCAACGGGCGAACTCGTCACCTCAGGATGTTTTATTGATATTAGATCGTTCCGTCTCCCGTGAGGAGAGCGCAGAAGACTTGGGACGAAAAACAATCCACTGTCTAGTACGCCACCTGTCCGTCAGAGGCGTACTAGTGGAACGCCTTACGGCGAGGCACCGGGATAGGTAAACAGCGGGCAGCCTCGCCCACTGACTACCAGTTCGGAAGGATATTTCCGTCTGGAATTAACCTTCAGGATACCTCCTACCTCCTGACTGGTTACAGAATCGAGGTCTCTTGCGCGGTCCTCTTCCTTATGAATGGGTGATACGGTGTACACCGAATCTATAATGGACCACAGCATCCTTTGCGCGGCTTTCTTATGACCCCAAATTGATCTATAAGGGCTCTATTATCTCCCTTATAGACCCAAATAACCACTTCAAATTCCTTGGCAGGCAAATCACCTGTCAAGGAAAAGACCTCTCTGGCGATCATGTTATAGAATATTTTAGTAGTAGTCTGGCAAAGATAGATGCCTTGCTAATTTCTGGCCCTCGTAAGGCTTGGATCTATGACAATTATTTAACTTCACATTTGTCATGGCCCTTTCTTATTTACGATTTCACCAAACCCAACTGTCTCGTCTGGATGCAAAGGTGACAGCTAGTTTAAAATTTTGGTTGTCCTTAGCCAAACCAGCTGACCCCTCGACTCTCTTCAGGTCCAAACAATTTTGGGCTAGCTCTAAAACTGCCCTCTGCTCTACGCAAACTCCAGAATAACCAAAAATTCGATTCTAAGTAATTCCAATGATCCGGCAATATCGAAGAACCTAACAAGTGGCCGTAGTGAGTCAAATGATCTATAAGCCCGCGTTGACTTCCACAAAAAGTTCCTTGCAAAGATTATATAGAGTATTAGATTAATCAATATCATACTACAATTCGGCAACCAGTATTTTATATATTCCACAAAAAGTTCCTTGCTGGAATCAGTCAGAACGGCTGATTCCAATGGTCTGGGGTATGGCAGTACAACCATGAGCTATGTGGACTTGAAGAAGTCTCTCTTGCGGGGAGATTACGACATATAGTATGGCTCACGCTATTGGCCTTCAATGCCAGAATGATTGGACAACAATTGGAGACTTTTGCATTCCTCCTCCAATGCACTGGAAAGTAATGTTGTATGACTGGATGCCAGAGATGCTGAAATTTTATTTAAATGCCTATCAGCATACACTTCCAGACCCCAGTAACCTCGCTCGTTGGAGCTTTGCCGAGGATAGTTCATGCCCCCTTTGTAGCAACATCCCTTGCACAGCCAGGCATTTTCTAGCTGGCTGCAAGGTGGCCTTAGATCAAGGACGGTACACTTACCACCACGACAAAGTCCTTGCTGTTATTCGCGAGGTAATTATTTTTTATTTATAAGTACTTATTGCAATGGTTACGACTAATTATACCAAACAAGTTCAAGAATCAAACATAAACAGTTCAGAGAAACCGTCACATCGTGTTTGGCACCTGCCTAAAACTCATCTAACTAGGTCAACTAAGGCCTGTATCTAGATGAGCTAATTACAATATGTATAATGACAATGATAAGCACGTCATATCAGGGAACTACATATAACTAAACAAAATATTTACTAGCTATAATATCTATAAATATATATATTAGATAAATATATACAAACATACATAAATATATAAACATACATATAATATAATATAATAACATAAACATACATATGATATATACATACATATATATACATATACACACATATATATATATATATATATATATATATATATATATATATATATATATATATATATATATATATATATATATATATATATATATATATATATATATATATATATATATATATATATATATATATATATATATATATATATATATATATATATATATATATATATATATATATATATATATATATATATATATATATATATATATATATATATATATATATACATACATACATATATACATATACACACACACATACATATACACATACATATATATATACAAACATACATAAAAATACATACATAACCTTTCAAACAGCAATGTTCAGTAATTCGTCGTTTAATTTTGATGGGCCCAACTCTAATATCCAGGAATTGATTTTCTGTTTAAACGTACTTATTATCTTTATGTTTTTAATCTTTTCATCAATACAATTATAAATTTTAGGTCCCAGAAAATAAATTTGTCGTTGACCAAACGTCGTTTTAACATGTGGAATTAGATAGTTTTGTTTTTCTGCATTTCTTGTATTACGCGTTTGCTGGCTTCTAGGTTTTAGGTGTTTGTTTCTATGGAAATTAAGCAGTATATTCTTCACAAAAAGTTGTTGGATATTTAGGACTTTAGCTTCAGTAAACAGTAGCTCCGATTTGTATCGCCTGGGCTTCTTGTGAATAATGCGAAGCAGAAGCTTTTGAACCTTCTGTACTGTGTCAAGTAGTTTTTTGGTGCATGTTCCCCAGGCAGTTATGCCGTAAATCCACAAACTTTGGCATAGGGCCATATATACCATTCTAATAATTTTTTTTGGTAAAATATTTCGGAGATCACAAAAAACATAAACTAGTTTTCTGCTTCTGTCAGTAATAGACATTACTTGATTTGACCAATTTAGATTTGAATCAATAATGATTCCTAAATACTTCATGTCGTTCACTTTCTCAAGTATAGGGCACAGGCAAGGCACACCCCCTCCTACACATGTGGGTTTATGAATTGTTAGTAAGTGTAAACTTTTGTCGACGTGTCGTAGACTGAAGTTGATATATTTCGTTTTAGAGGAATTAAGAGTAAGGAGGTTATTGTCAAGCCAATTTTTAACCAAATTTATGTTGTTTTGTGATTTATTGATTACTTGATGCCATGTATCTGCCTTGGCTAATAAAACTGTGTCATCGGCGAATGTTATTATTCTGCCGTCTAATCGAATATTGCACAGGTCCTTGATATATATGAGGAATAGAAGTGGTCCCAGTACGCTGCCTTGGGGTACACCATAAACAGTGCTGCGTTCAGTACTTAGATGACCATTTATGGAAATGACTTGCGGTCTCATCTCCAAGTAACTTTGGAACCACAACAGTGAAGGTCCTTCAATTCCAATCATTTCTAGTTTTTTTACTAGTATGGCGTGAGAAACAGTGTCAAAGGCTTTAGCTAAGTCCAGAAATACCGCCGTCACCTTTTTTGATTTGTCTAGATTTTCCGATATATATTGATTTAGGGTATTTATGGCGTCGTTTGTACTCTGACCTTGTCTAAAGCAAATTGGTTTGGTGAAAAAAATCCTACTTCTTCAAGGTATTCAGTTAGCCTATTTTTAACAATTTTTTCGATGACCTTTGAAGCTATATTCAGCAGCGAGATTGGACGGTAATTCCCAATGTCCTCGGTATTGCCAGATTTATGGATTGGGATGACTTTCGCAGATTTAAGCCATCGGGGGAACTGGCCTGATTCAAAACTAACGTTTATTACGTGCGCCAGAGGCTCCGCAATAATATCAGATGCCTCCTTAAAAATAGTTACAGGTAGACCGTCGATGCCCGGTGAACATCCCGTTTTAAGTTTATTGATTGTCTTGGATACTTCAACTTTGTTTGTAGGTAGGAGTTTAAAACATTTATCTTTTTTTAGAGTAACATCAATTAAGTTAGCCAAAACTGTTTCTGTAGTTTGGGAATCACGTAGTATTGATTTTGCTAACTTCTGTCCTGCTGTTGTGAAGAATTCATTGACATAATTTACAATATCATTCTTATGAGTTTCCATGTGTTTTAAATTCTTGCCTATTAATATTTTTTCAAAAGCAGGTTTAATTTTTTGTCTTGAGGCCATATTGTTAATGCTTTTCCAAATTTTTCTTTTATCTTCGCCAGCTTGTCGTATCTGATCGCTATAATATATTTCCTTAGTTTTTTTAATAATATTTGTACATATGTTTCGATATTTTTTGTAGTATGTGTAAAGTTGTATATCATTTGGGTTGTCTTTTGTTTGCTTATGAATCTTGTCACGTTTTTTAATACAAAATAGAAGGCCTTCCGTAATCCACGGTTTGAGTTTAGTGTGTACTTTCCTTTTTGTGACTTTCTTATTAGAAGACGAGTCTTTGAGACATTGAGTCATTATGTTTAGGAGATTATTAGCTGCAACGTTTGCCTCTTTTGCATTTAGTACTGAAGACCAGTTTGATTTTTTAATTAAATTCAATAGCTTAACGTTATCTATGACTGGCTTACTGACTATCGGATGGGTAGATTTTACTGTGTTTCTCGATATACAGAGTCCAGTGAGGTAATGGTCTGTGATTGAAGTTGTCAAGATAAATGATTTTACTAGTAGTTTAGATCTGACCATGAAATGATCAATACAACTGGATTGATAACGATCTACTCTTGTAGCTTTGTTGATTGCAGCTGTCATTCCAATTTTGGCCAGCATGTTGAGATAATCCTCTGACTGTGCATGCCGATTATTAATGATATTAATATTCGTGTCTCCGGCTACTATTACACTGCTTCCATCATGGGAATACTGTTGCAGCACATTGTTTAGCGATTCTAAGAAGTTAGAAATGTTTGTTTTGCTAGGCGTCTTGTACATTGCAAAAAGATTAATGTTTTTATTTATTATTATATGCAGGCAGTTAGCGTCCTCGATTATTTTTTCCGTTACTATAGCACTAATTTCTGATTTTATGTAGACCACAACCCCGTCATTTTGCAATCTAACATTTTTTGTGTAGTGACATTTGTATCCATTTAGTATTTTGGGTACATAGAAATCACTGATCCAACATTCGGTAAGAATCAGGATATCCACTTTATTGTTAAGTTGGTGCAGTAAAAGAAGAAAATCATCGAAATTTTTCCTAATGCTACGAATATTAAGTGATATTATTTTAAGATGTTTCTCGGATTTGATGTATTTTTTACAATTATTAACTGAATCAAAGACTTTACAAGGGATGCTTTCATAGTCGTCTAAGCAATCGATGAAATCAGCCATTTATATTTAAATAGAATAAATTGATTTTCGACCCATCGAGCAGTATTTGTACTAATTGTAGCTTAATTATTGGTATTTTCATTTTTAATAATTGAGTATTTGTGGAGATTAATATTAGGCAATTCCTCGAAATAAACTCATAGACATGTTTATATGTAAAAATATAATTATAGGATATCATAAAACAAGGCGGATAACGAATAGTATTTTCTAAATTAATGGATATATTGAAATAAGTTGAGTATAAATAATAAAAGTATACATAAATATATGATAGAAACTGTAATATTAAATAATACATACTATGAAAAGTTGCTCTTCTTATAATAAATAACCTAATTAGATTTATTGAAAAAAAGATAATTAGACCATATTTTTGTATTGCAGCAGTCGTAAGAAGATAATGGTTAACAATTTTGGCTATTACTACGAAAAAAACTCAAAATCTTGGTGAATGAGTCTTCGTTAATAATAGTATACGTTTTTGCATTTTCTCTCTGCTTTAGGAATATTTTACCATGTTTGGTCCAACAGAATGTAAAATTGTGTTGTTTGGCAAACTTTTTTGACATCATCAGTAAATATTTTGCTTTTTGTGTTAGTAGATCAGATATATAGATAGGTTGATGTTCGTCAGTAAGCTTAAGGTGTGATGTGTTCAGTTTCTCTGAGTTGTTTTTACAAGCTTTATTGAATTAGCCTCCCAGTGGCTCGTGCCAACAAGGGTTTGACAGTACCCTCCAAACCCCCAATACAGTTTGTGCGGGATGGCTCTAAAGGCAAAAAACATTTCACTACAAAACCTTTCTCAATAATCGAGAAAGCTTCAGATTGGATTCTGGAGGTCAATCGGGACTTCAGTCGGTGAATTCCATGGCAGCTCCGTTTGTATTTTATCCAGGATCGGGTAGCCGAATGGTTGTATCAAGGACAGTTGACATAAGATTAACAACTCCCCTGCTCAATAGGAAACATTACTGTTTCCAGACTCCTCAGCTGTTATTCGGAGACTGGCCCGCAGGCCAGCTTCCTGCCCTGGCTCTCACTTCTGCGTGGAGGCCGCTGGATGGGTGTCAACCCGTGCGTTTGACCGACCCTATACAACTGTGTCTTAGTGGCCAAACTGCAACAGGGCCAATTAACTCCCCACTCGCTATACTAGGGGTCAGTAAATAGTAGATCGGCTTGCTAGCATACTAACCGATTGATTCACCTTTTCGATATTCGGTTTATTGTCTCAGGGGCACTCCTGCCTAGGTGGCACAATTAATTCATTCATTCCTTAGATATAGGACGTATAATGTTCAGTTTATGTATATAGAGTGTTTTTCTTTTAGGTGGATATCTGGTCATTAGGCATCACGTTGATTGAATTTGCGCAGACTGAGCCTCCGAACCATGAAATGACTCCGATGAGAGTACTCCTCAAGATCCAGAAGTCAGAGCCGCCTACCCTCGACCAGCCCTCCAAGTGGACCAAGAACTTCAATGATTTTGTTGCCAAGGCTCTGATAAAGGTATTGACACATTTTTTATATTCACACTTCATTCTATTGACACATTTTTTGCCAGAGAGAGAACAGGTGATTCTCGGGTGCCCTAGATGTAGGCGACTGGTGACCTCACCTATATATATATATATATCCTTCTAGCCGTGTTCGGCCATAGCGACTGCATTAGTGACTTCTTTAGTCTTCTCAGAGTCCACTGTTCGGAAGCAGTCAAGTGCGCAGGCTATATTATAGTGCACAGGTGGGCGCGCGACCACTGGTGCACTCTCTCTTCCTCCCTCTTCTGAACCCGATGGAACGGAGACCGTTACGACCAGAGAAAAGTTTGGATGCAGATACAATAAAATAAATTAATTAATCGCCAACGCAGCAATGGCTGTCATTGTTAAATTGCAGAGCTATTTTTTCGGATTTAGTTCGTTTTTCCACACTGTCATTTATGAAATTGGTAGTTATGGCTTGTGGCGATGTTTAAGGTTTTTCTGGAGCTATTGTAGAGATGTCCGGTGACTTATTGGTAGTTGTTATAGGAGGCGGTGATGTAGAAGATGCATTATTGGATTTATCCTGGTTTTCTGATGATCTCGTGTTGTTGCTAATGGGGCTGTGTTGAATACAGCATACAGTCTCTTGTTCCGACATTATACAAAATTGTGATAGTTTCCCTTTTTAAATCCCCGTCAGTTTTTGGACAATTTTTCGGCGGTAGACATACTCCTAAAACGCCATTTATAGTCACCTATGTCAATGTGGAAAAGTTGACGTAGAATATAGAGGAATTACACAAAAACACAAGTAGGCGATAATAAAGAGTTTAATGAATACAGGAAATCAAATAATTACGAATGCAACTACTGAAAGCATGATGACAGCATGATGACATTTCATCGTGCAGTCGAGCAGTTGCAAGACATACACAGACTGCTCGAGCGGTCGACTGCTCTAGCTCAGTTATCCTCTGCGACTGCCCGGCGTCTGCCACCGTCTGCGAACCCGATGATTTTACCTCTAATATTTCGAGGAATCAAAATTTAGTAAAATAACAGTTTTTTTTACTATCTCAGTGTTACAGCTAGTCTCTCTTCTAGTAGGACACTTCTCCTCATAATGGTGTCTTGACGTTTAATTTTATCCTTCAGTTTAATTCGTCAAACAAAGATATAGACATTATAAAATATGGCCTAATTCTAAGATATGGCCTTCTGTTTTGGGGAATGGCACCAAACTCAAAAAGAATTTTCTCCTTCAGAAAAGAGCGGTACGCAGTTTATATAGAGTCTCTCCAATAAGTTCTTGTAAGCCGCTGTTCGTAGAATCAGGAATCATGACTATTTCCTTCCTACATCTACCAAAATATTATGTACGCTCGTAGACACCTAGCAGAAGTTCCGGTGAATAGTGATTTTCATCATCACGATACGAGGAATAAATCCAATCTCCACATCAACCGACAGCGACTTAGCAAAGTGCGATACAGTTTTATTCACCAAAATTTGTCCTTCTATAATAAGATTCCAGAGCAAATGAAAAGCCTTGGAGAGGACCAATTTGAAAAGATAATTATAAATAATTTGGTAAGAAACCCAATTTATGGTATAAGGGAGTTTGAAAATTCCGAGTTTATTTTCCATGTTGATAATTAGAAAACTTTGTAAAATTTTAAACTTAACGGTATTATAATAGCTGACATTCTAATTCTCATATAATTTAGTATACATCTGTTTATGTTTAAGAGCCCTATCACATATTTTTTCCAGAAAGGCAAGAAAAGTGGATTTTTGGCGTTCTAATTCCAAGAAATGAAGAGATTTCTACAAACTTTAATTACTGAATTACCTGGACCATTTCTTGATGTTGACCATAGCGGCCTTTAATTTTAGATATAACGAATATTATTTACTTATTCAGCCCATTTTCCGAAAGTCGATATTCGTAAAACGCTCGGAAGGCAAACTTTGAGCTCCTTAATACAGTAATATCACTACAACGAAAACCGTATACTATTTTTTTTTATGTCCGTCATGTATTCTTGTTGACCATAGCGGCCTTATTTTTTCGTTTTTTGACCACATATCCAAGGTATACATTACTTACAATTACACAAAATTTAAAAAAAAACTTCCTGTATCATTCTAATTTTCTCAGAAATAAAATAAGATTCTTATATAATACTTATACTATATTAAAGTTCACTCTTTTAGCAATACGACATAATATAAATTATTGTCATTAGAAAGGAGAAAACACTGCAAAAAACAATTAGAAATTGTGTATATATTTGCTTGCGCAAGAGAAGAGCGCTCAGTGCCGCGGTTTTCTCCCAGGGTTGAATAGTTATTTATTTATTTTTTTATTTATTTATCCTATCTTTTATAGTTACATCCAAAAAAAAATGCGTTCATTTTTTAAAGTCATTTTAAAAGAATACCTACGCTATTTTGTAATAGGCCTCTTAAAAAATACGAAGGCATATTGCTGGATTGTCAATAACATTATTTTGCGTTGATTATTCTACATATAATTTGCATTTCTATTTGAATATATTATTCTCTCTTACTATTTAATGACTTTAGTATATTTTGATTATTTGTAAGTAGGTAATATTAAATATAATATTACATTACAGCCATGACAACTATCATTTATTTATTTATTTATTTATTTAGTAACCCATCTAGTAAACAATTAATGTCATATTTGTAAGTAAGATGTTAGCAAGAAATTGATGCGACATTATTTTTAATGTTTGACACAGTCACCTAACTAGGTCTAGGCCTGTTCTAAGGCAGACTTTTATTGACTAGATATTAAGTGTGCACTGTCAACTTAAACTATATGTTAGTACTTATTTTTAAATCGACAAATATGAAACTATAAATATTTACGCATATACAAATATAGATACTCATATTCAATAAATAAATACAAACGGAGCTGCCATGGAATTCACCGACCGGAGTCGGGCCCATCATAATACTATTTTTTACACTTCTGGGGGGTGAGCAGTGGATTCCGGACTTACGAACCGGCTGTGGTAGGTTTAGGACAGCTGTCTTGCCACATGTGAGCGTTCACCTTGCCACCCATTCACTCCCCCTTCGAAGCCATAGAATTTGAGATGCGCAAATCGCAGTTTTAGATAATTTTTCTAAGAAAGAGTTGATTATTTTTCTGGAAAGGCCAAGATCTTTAAAGAGGTGAAATAGAGATTTAGCTGGCAGGCCACGAGCGCCAACTTCCACCGCGTGAAGGTGAACAGTGAAGCCGTTCCGGGTTACGGCATTTGCGAGATCATGGTATTTATTTAATTTGTACTCGTGGTCTTTTGGGATATTTGATTCCCATGGAACAGTTAATTCTACAATAAGAGCCACCTTCCGAGATAGAGAGTAAAGAGTTATATCTGGACGGAGGGCTGTGCATCCGAGACTTTCAGGGAATTTATACTGCTTAGAGACCGAATCAACCTCCAGAGTCCAATCTGTAGCTTTCTCGATTATTGAGAAAGGTTTTGTAGTTAAATGTTTTTTGCCTTTAGAGCCATCCCGCACAAACTGTATTGGGGGTTTGGAGGATACTGTCAAACCCTTGTTGGCACGAGCCACTGAGAGACTAATTACCTCGCGAATAACAGCGAGAACTTTGTCATGGCGGTAAGTGTACCGTCCTTGATCTAAGGCCACCTTGCAGCCAGCTAGAATGTGTCTAGCTGTGCAAGGGGTATTGCTACAGAGGGGACAAGAACTATCCTCGGCAAAGCTCCAACGAGCGAGGTTACTGGGGTCTGGAAGTGTATGCTGAAAGGCATTCAAATAAAATTTCAGCATCTCTGGCGTCCAGTCATAGAGCATTACCTTCCAGTGCATTGGAGGCGGAATGCAAAAGTCACCAATTGTTGTCCAGTCATTCTGGCATTGAAGGCCAATAGCATGAGCCATACTCTTGCTGTCGTAATCTCCCCGCAAAAGAGACTTCTTCAAGTCCACGTCGCTCGTGGTTGTACTGCCATACCCCAGACCAGTGCCATTCTGGCTGATTCCAGTAAGGAACCTTTTGTGGAAGTCTACGCGGGCTTGTAGTTCATTTGAATCACTACAGCCACTTATTACGTGCTTCGATATTGCCGGATCTTTGGAATTGCACAGAATCGAATTTTTGGTTATTCTGGAGTTGGCGTAGAGCAGAGAGGGCAGTTTAAGCGCTAGCCCAAAATTTTGTTTGGACCTGAAGAGAGTCGAGGGGTCAGCTGGTTTGGCTAAGGACAGCCAGGATTTTAAACTAGCTGTCACCAGTGCATCTAGACGGGACAGTTGGGTTTTGGTAAAATCGTAAATAAGAAAGGGCCATGACAAATGTGACGTTAGATAATTGTCATAGATCCAGGCCTTACGAGGGCCAGAAATTAGCAAGGCATCTATTTTCGCCAGGCAACTTTTGAAATGCTCTATAACATGATCGCCCGAGACATCTTTTCCCTGATGGGTGATTTTTCTGCCGAGGAATTTGAAATGATTGTTTGGGTCTATAAGGGAGATATTAGAGCCCTTATAGACCAATTTGGGGTCATAGGATGTAAATTTTGTGCCCATGCGGGCGAGTCCAAGGCAAAAACATTTGGAGGGCTTCACTTTTATACAGCCTGACCAGTCGCAGAAAAGCTCCACTTTCTGTAATAGCAGGGAAAGCTGCTTGGGGCTTCTGGTGATGAAAGTTAGGTCGTCGGCAAAAGCGAGGCACGACGAGGTGTATTGGCCGTCTGTTTTAAAACGGTAGCCCCACTTCCTGTCAAACTGGCTCAGGCTTTCCAGAAGTATATTAAAAACTATATTAAAAATCGTCGGGGAGAGGCAACAGCCCTGAAATAGTCCAATTGAATATGGTATAGAGCGGGTAGTCCATTCTTGCGTTTTAACATGGAAAGTCAGACAGTTGTAGTAGGAGGCTACAATGTCACGCACGACTGGTGGGAAGTTGTACCAGCGGAGTGCAAAGTGGAGGAGACTGTGTCGGACTGACCCTGATAGATACTCATATTCAACGTATAGATACTCATATGCAAAAAACATCTCACTGCAAAACCTTTCTCAATAATCGAGAAAGCTTCAGATTGGATTATGGAGGTCAATTCGGTCTCTAAGCAGTATAAATTCCCTGAAAGTCTCGGATGCACAGCCCTGCGTCAAGATATAACTCTTGACTCTCTATCTCGGAAGATGGTCCTTATCGTAGAATTAACTGTTTCATGGGAATCAAATATCCCAATAGACCACGAGTACAAATTAAATAAATACCATGACCTCGCAAATGCCGTCTGTTTCACCTTTTTAAAGATCTTGGTCTCTCCAGGAAAATAATCAACTCTTTTCTAGAAAAATGATCTAAAACCGCGATTTCAGAATCTCAAATTCTATGGCTTCGAAGGGGGAGTGAATGGGTGGTAAGGTGTACGCTCACATGTGGCAAGACAGCTGTCCTAAACCTACCACCGCCGGTCGTTAGTCCGGAATCCACCGTTCACCTCCCAGAAGCGTAATAATTATATATGATGGGCCCGATTTTTTCGTCGGTGAATTCCATGGCAGCTCCGTTTGTATTTTATTTATACATCTATAGATAAAATATATATCCATATATGCACTCGAACACATACATATATGTATACGAAAATAATAATAATAATCATGATAGTTATGTTTTTAATAATTAAATTATAAGCATTTAATTTTGTGATGCATCCAAGTGTAGAAATGCCTATCTACTGGAGTAGTTGATTGTATTGTATTGTATTGTATAAAATAATTCAAAAAAAAAATATATCATCACTTCTGTGTTCCATAAACAAGTGATGAAATTGTCCATGTTATCCCCATACCATTTTATTTAGCTTTCTACTCCGTCGTCCGCGCCTGAGCAAAGCAGCACCAGTAGTGCCTCTTCCTCAAAATCCATATCGTGACTGCAGCTGAACTGTCAACTGCTGGAACGGTTGAATGCGACTGCTCGAGCAGTTAACAATGGCTGCTCGAGTGGTTCGTGTATGGCTGGCCTTACCCATTCATTCGCTTACGAAGCAGGGTTGGCAAAAACCCGGGTTTTATCAAAAAATATCTGCCCACTGGGTTATTTCGGTTTTTTTCGGGGAATTTCGGGCTTTTTTGGGGAATTTCGGGTTTTTTCGGAGCTAATGAGAATTTTAAATAAATATATTTTAATTTTACATTTAATTTTATTTTATTACCATTTTATTGCATTTTTTTTCTCCCAATCCAAATCTATTTACTACTGAATGGAGCGAATTCCCCCGAAAAACGTTATTGTCAGTTGTCGGAGAGATGCCCTTTATTTTCACAACAGGATAAGAGTTAACACTAACAACCGCTAGTGGCGCTGTTTCGGCGCGATAGTATTGAGTAATAGTGCTGGCAGCGTTTCGGCGGGAAAGTATTTAGTAGTAGTGCAAACGATTTTAGGACTAAATAGTGTATATTGAAGTGTGTATAAATCAAGATGAGTGTTCTACCGTGTTTTTGCATCTTCTGTTGCCTATCCTATTCAATATTATCCATAAGTTATCTTATAAATCACGCCAAAAGTAGTCGGCATTACACTTGTCCGGCCAGTTTTGCATCAATTGAAAGTTGGAATGGTCTGGAGTAAATTACGTAACAGACTGTGTGTGTCACAAATACATTCTTTTTTTTTCTTTTTGATAAAATATAATATAATTGCTATATCCGTTCATTGATTTAATTATTATAAACAAGTATTTTTTTAAAAACCCATATTCGTCAAAAACCCTCGGGTTTTTTCAGGTGGGTTTTACCCAATTTAACCCAGTGGGTTTTTTCGGGTTGGGGAAAATCAAGCCAACCCTGGTATCAAATATAAAGAAGATGCTTAATATAATCAGTCATATTCCAATTGTGACCAGATTACTCCGGTCTCTCGATTGGTTACGAGTTCGAGGTCGCTTGCGCAGTCCTCTCCCTTACGAAGCGGTGAAACGGTGTTTACCGAATCTATCGCGGACCATAGCGTCCTTTGCCCGGCTGTTCACCCAGGATCGGATGGCCGATGGTCATTTCAAGAGCAGTCGCCGTAAGGTCCGCAACCACCCCCGCTCTATAGGAAACAGTACTGCTTCCAGACTCCCCCGACTGTTAGTCAGAGTGCGCAGTCGATTGGCTTACGCCGCACGGTGCGCAGACCGTCCAGGAGCGCCAGAAGTTTGATTCCCAGGGGAAACTGACCATAAGACCAGAGTCCTACCCAGGCTCGCACTTCATGCGTGGAGGCCGTCGGATAGGTGTTGACCCGTGAGTGTGACCAACCCTAAACAGAATGGGTCTTCGTGGCCAACCCAGCAAGGGCTTTTAACTCCCGGGACATATATCCCGGACAAAGAGTTTGTAAGCGGTCAAGTTTAACCAGTATTATTAGTAAGTTTGAAATTTTTTCTTGAGGACGCGGCTTAAATATTGTAATGACCATGTTTTTTTTACCTGTACAGGAAGCAATTTACAGCTTAAAGAATGTTACATAGTTAAATTGCTCATTTTTGTCTTAATTAATCTGAGTAATCGCTCATTAGCGAGATAAATGTGCATGATGTATCCTGTCTGGTCCATGTATGTATATTTGGATGAGTAACAAAGGAAGTTTTTAGTATTTTAGTATTTTTTAACAATATGCGGTGGTCGGTTTTTATTAAATGTAAGGGTTTATTACCGTGCCGGAAAAGAAATTGGGTGAGTGTACTGATAGCGACCTCAGCACCGTATTAATCTAAGTATCAGTTTTTGGTGAATCAACCTATTTTCAGAATCTACAATTCGATATTTAAACCCCAGTAACCTTGCTCACGAACTAGTTAGTTAGTTAGTTTGTCTGGGAATTTTTCTCGCACTTGGCCTCTTGATTGGGCCGTTGTGCGTGGCTCATGTTTCTATTTCTGTTTATGTTACTCCAGCCAACCCAGGCTGTCCCAGAAGGTTACCAGCCTGTTTGGGTTGCTACAGGCCTCCGGGACAGATGCTGGAGATTGTAGTATTTTTGCCCGTTGCTCTGCCACGCTCCTGCATTCCATGAGCACATGCTGTGGCTTTGCTTCTACCTCCATGCATCCTCTGCATAGAGGGCTGTCTGTCACACCTATGGTAAACAGGTGTTTGTTTAGGGGACACAGTGGCCTGTCATAGTACCTATGACTACGGATTTTGTCCCTTTTTAATCTGGAGAGGTTGCGGGCAGTTTTTTAGACGCTTCCGGAACCGCATTCTTTGTTTACCTGCATCCTGCGTTTTTTTTCCATTCTGTAAGGTGGGTTTCATCGGTGTTCCTGCGTAGCCATGTTTTTATTGGCCTGGGGTATGGGCATCAAGGGTTCCGGTTCATATACTAATTTCTTTGATCCCCTTCTGGCCAGTTCGTCTGCCGCGTCGTTGCCCAGTGAGTCGCTGTGCCCTTTAATCCATTGCAGGGTCACTCTATTTGACCTTGCAATGGATTGAAGCGCATTGTGGCATTCCAGTACAAGGACAGAGGTTATAGTATTTTTTGCTAGCGCTTGTAGCACGGAGGCACTGTCGGAGACAAATTTCAAACTTAGGTCTCCGACATCTTTGGCTGCAACTGCCTGTGCTGCTCTGGTGATGCCAATGCATTCTGCTTGGAAGGTCGTATTTAAGTTGCCTAGGGTGCTTGATATTTTGATGTTTAGATCATTTGAGAAGACGCCGGATCACGAACTAGTCAGATGATAGTACACAAACTAGTCATCAGCCTCCACGCAGAAGTGCGGGCCCGGGTAGGATCCTGGACGGTTTGCACACCGTGCGGCGTCAGCCAATCGATTGTGCATTCCGACTGATAGGCGGGGGCGTGGAAACTACTTTGTTTCCTATAGAGCGTGGGCAGCCGCTTTTGAAACAACCATTTGGCTACCCGATACCGGGTCAAGATCATGGATGCCATGGTCCGCGATAGATTTGGTAGACACCGTATCACCGCTACGCTAGGGAGAGGATTGTGCAAGCGACTAACCTGTAACCGGTCAGGATGCTGGAGAAATCTGGCCATAAATGGTAGCGAGGGCGCTCGGTCTGCCCGCTGGGTTAACTACCCGGAGCCGGGCGATAAGGGTTGGACTCTCGCAGGCTAGTCGGCGGAGCTAGATAGTGAATTGTTATCTAAGTCTTCTACGCTCATCCCACCGCTGAAAGAACGATGACATATTGTTATGCCAGCCAGGGGCGACATATTCGCCTGTCGTAGTCGACACCGCCGAACTGTAGAATTAACAGTTCCATGGCAGTCAAATATCCCCAAAGACCGCGAGTACAACTAAATAATTAAATTGATCTTGAAAATTTCCCTCTGCGGAAGCTGGCGCTCGTGGCCTTTTAGCTCGTTGATCCGTTTGAGGTTTAAAGATCCGTAAGATACAAGGTGAACATAACCGGACCCAGCACTGACCCTCGGGGTACTCGACTGGATACGCTGAAATACTTAAATTTATAGTCACCTACTTTCACCTGAAAGGGTTTGGCCAGTTAGAAGTCTGATATCCAACTTATATTTTTTCTCCATTATTAACAATCAGTCATTCGACTTTACCGTTAAGCTTATGAGGTCAAAACGTATAATGAGTTAAGAAATGATTTTGTTCGGTGGGTAGGATCCGGAGAAGCGGCCCACAGCCGAGGATCTGCTGAGCCAGCCGTTCGTCTGCGGGGAGCTGCCGGCCAAGCCGCTGCGGGACCTGCTGCTGGAGTACCGCGCCGACGTGGTCGAGGAAGAACTCCTCGACGATGACACCGAGGTGAGCATTATTGATACCAATCAATATAATACTATAATGAAGTGTTTTATTATCTATTTACTTAACGATAGTGAAACGCCAGGATGAGGAATATTCCCTGGTGTTTTTGTACTTCGGGAGCAATTGAACAAAATTCATCGGAAAGTGGGTAATTTCTTACCGATTTGCTAAGTTTGTCAAAATACTTTGCCACATACACCGAACGAACGCTTATTACGAGTGTAACATAGCTTGTATCATTCGACATTGTATGAATTGACTGTGTATATCGAAGTCACAGTGTTCATCGACTGTGCTCGCAGATTTATACCACAATTATTACATAAATAAATGATTGTGACCACACTTTTGATGCCGATAGTTGACTATGGTCTTGTTATTATATAGATGCCAACTAGGGTTGTCGACTACGGCAGGCGAGCCCGCCGCCTCAGGAAGTTTTAACGATTATTTGTTCTATCTCCCTAGAGTGAGCGCAGAAGACTCGGACGAAACAGTCCACCGTCGAGCTCCGCCACAAACCCGTAAGAGGCCAACGCCTTAACCGCGAGATAGCCAGGAGTGTTACCCGGCGGGCTTACGCTCACGCCCTTACTTCCAATTGCGACCAGATTACTCCGGTCTCTCGATTGGTTCCGAGTTCGAGGTCGCATGCGCGGTCCTCTCCCTTACGAAGCGGTGAAACGGTGTTTACCGAATCTGTCGCGGACCACAGCGTCCTTTGCCCGGCTGTTCACCCAGGATCGGATGGCCGATGGTCGTTTCGAGAGCAGTCGCCGTAAGGTCCGCAACCGCCCCCGCTCTATAGGAAACAGTACTGCTTCCAGACTTCTTCGACTGTTAGTCAGAGTGCACAATCGATTGGCTTACGCCGCACGGAGCGCAGACCGACCAGGAGCGCCAGAAGGTTGATTCCTAGGCAAAACTAACCATAAGGCCTGAGTCCTACCCAGGCTCGCACTTCATGCGTGGAGGCCATATATAGATGCCAGTGAGGTTATTTTGAATAAGCTGAAGCGTCTGCAAAATATCTTCCTCAGGTATGTTTTTAACTCGCGAAAGTTCCACCACCAGGGTTGAAAAAAATCATGATTTTTTTTTTAAAAATCAAAAAATCCGATTAATTTGATTTAAATCAGATTTTTTTGTTATTTGTACTTTTTTAAATTTGGAAGTCAGGAAAAACACAATACATTTCTTATTTATTTAAATGTGTTTTAATAACATTACCAAAAATCAACATATGTTAGTTCTTCTGAAAAGTAAAAACACAGTAGCATATTTATTTGCCATTTATTTAACAAAAACTATTGTAAAATGTACAAAAATCGAGGAGTTATTACTTCTTCTAAATCAAAAACATTTTTCAATCATTTTTTTAAAAACAGAAATACTGTAGCGTTTTTGTCATATTTATCAAGAAGTGAACAAGGAAAAAAGGTCTTAAAATGAATAAATTAACATATATTACACCATATGGGTTTCACCGCAGTCGCAGTCGCAGTCACTTACTTATATTTACATTATACTTACATTATTATGCTTACATTATTATATTAGTAACAGTAACTTAGATGTTACTGGTTCTATAATTTGTTCGAATTTAGTCTTATTTTGCTGTGCACCAAATTGAATGCCGAAAATATTGTTTCGACCCCAGTGGATGAAGCAACTGTACTTAGCAGTTGCTTGATTATATCCAATTCTTCTTCGGTTATACATTTTTTCATATTATGTATTGCTATCCACCAATCAGTAGGGGCGGTTTTATGTTGGGAGAAGTCCCTTGACATGGTTTGGCTTTGAGGTTGTCATTTTTTGGTTGCAGTAAAAAAATATTGATTTAAATCATTGATTTTTAAAAAAAAATCACTTGATTTAAATCGCGATTTAAATCACCGATTTAAAATGATTTAAACCATCGCAACCCTGTCCACCACGTTAGCTGCTTTCGTGAATGACTTCATTGGCTTTCTCCATACGCGAGAAATTTGCATACGCTGTTGCTAATCTTCAACATACTCAACAACTCCACTTCACCCTCCTATCTCAAGGAGAAATTTCACCCTTTGCGAGGCCACGGTCTTCAAGGATACTAAACAAGGATAGATTCCTCTATCCGTTTCTTAGACTGGTCACGTGGTCTATTCTAGTATGCTCATAAAAAAATATTAAGTTAAAAAATATATATTTTTTTGTGTTAGGTTTGCACAACCTAACGTTTAAAACACCGTAAAACCCTGAAACTTTTTCGCCTAACTTTCAAAGCCGTTTTTTTAAAAGCCTGAGTTAAAACAACAACAAATTAACCCTTCTGGCCTCAACCCCTCAGCAGATTGACAAGTTGATGTCCCAAAAATTTTTTGTAAATAAATTGAAATATGACACTCTCACCAAAACATTAATTACTGCCAAACCACTGTACCCATAATTAAAATAAAACATATTAACAAAATAAAACATAATAAAATAAAACAAATTAAATTAAAATAAAATTAAAACATGGCCGTCACGCTGAATCGTATTGTGTCTGATATCGGCCAATTGGGGCTCTAGGGGTTAATATAATTTGATCTTGAAATTTAACTCTCAATAGAGTATAGATAAACTTAACTGTCATAGGGTACTTTTTGTTAGGGTTCCAAGGGAAAATATCGCAACTCTGACGATTATTCTATCTTCTTCTTTCTTCTTCATCAGCGCGCATTCGCCCACTGTTGGGCATACGCCTCTCCAATCACTCTCCATCCGGATCGGTTGTCCGTTTCTCTCATCCAGACAGGTCCAGCTGTCTCCTTGATGTCATAAGGTTGTACTGGTCATCATGATTGGAGGTATTTAGCCCGATACCCGTCACGTCGGCCACACGTCTTGGCGAGATCCACACTTTCAGGAAAATATTTCCATTTCCTAGGCTTGTGGCAACCTGGTCGGGTTATTTAACCGAATTACACTATATTCACTAAATTTATTATTTAATTATTATTTATTGTTGAGAAAATTTCAAAATATATGTTGACACTTAGAATTAAAATTTCGAATTTTTTGATTATTTTTTTATTATTCTATATTATTATTATTATTTTATAGCATTAGCAGCTTAACCCCTTGAGTATGATACGACCAAATCTGGTTCTGAAACAATTATCCGTTGAGTATGATACGACCAGATCTGGTTCCGCGTTTTTTTCACTTCTTTGACGTTCTCATATTTATTCATAATTATCTAATTGTTTTACAAAATGATATGTCAATATTCTATATTCGAAATTTCAATGCAATCATTGTGCAGTTGTTCTTTTTATGATTGGTGTAGTAGTTTCGTAGTTATAGTACTTTAAGGTCGATGTCGCCGAAAATCCTGCAAAAGAGACAGATGCATCCATGAAAATACCCATTTACTCCAAGGGTTAAGCGGATGCTGCATTTCACTTTTTTTTCTTTTTATTTTTAGGTTGATATTATTTATTTATTAATTAATCTATAACATCATTAATTGTTGTATTGTTCGACCTATACAAATTGACTGGGCTGATCTCTATAATATAATTTTGTTCGATTGTTCCCGCTTCACTAACATAAGTATAGAGAGTGAATACTGCCAGCGTACTAACATATAACTATCTCTCCTTGCCCTCCGCCCGCACGCTTTCGCACGCTCGATGCCAACCGACGCCTCCGCGCCCTATTCCAAATTACATTTTGTTTACTCATTCGTTTCTGTTCGACAAACCAATAAACGTCAGGCGCGGAGGCACAGAGCCAAGGAGACGAGGGGACGCTATAAACGGATCGGTTCGTATGTTTGTTCGTAGTGATGTGTCGTAATGCTCACTTGCACACTAGAGACACGCTATAAGCTTGATTTTTTATTGTTTTTTTTGTTTAATTGTTATTTTATAGCTTTAAGCTGATGAGCATGAGTCCATGCTTGCAAAACAGTTTTTGTGGAAAGTCAATGATGGCTGATTAACGTTAAGTCAGCTGTCTTCAAACTCAAAACAAGTCAGTGCTGACCCGGTACTGTCATCGATTTTAAGTCAGTACAGTGCTTTTGCATCAGTATACTTCAATCCCTCCCCCCCCCCCCCATCACATACGCCAGCGGTACTCTCATTGATTTCAAGTCAGTACAGCACTGTCGCGCCAGTGCTGATTTCGATACTGCCACTGTGTAAATGCCGAAGTCATCGATACTGCCACCGTGTAAATGCTAAAGTCGTAGTTATTCAGTAACTGCATTGTAGGGTGACAAGTCAGTGCTAACCCGATTCTCTTCTCCGTCGTTCCCTCATTACTGAGGATCGTGGCAACAGTTTGCCTCCATTCGACCTGTCTTCTGCATGGCGGGTCGCAGATTGTATTGACCCTTTTGTAACTCCTTTGATGAGGTCGTTCCATCTGGCCGGTGATCTGCCTCTGCTACTTTTTCCCTCCACTTGACCCCCGGAAAGCATTTTCTCCAGATTCTCTGGGTTTCTCCTGGCGACATGACCGAAGAACTGCAGGACCCTTCTCATGCATACGGTGGAGAGCCTCACTTGGATGCCGAGTTCTTCCAGGACAGATTTGTTGGTGCGGCATGCTGTCCATGGGATTCCTAGCATTTTACGCCAACACCACATACTTGCTAACCCGATACTGTCATCGATTTCAAGTCAGTAAAGCGCTGTCGCGTCAGTGCTGACTTCAATCTCCCCCACCACACGCGTCAGCGGTACTGTCACCGTGTAAATGCCGAAGTCAGCAGTTGGTCAGTCGCTGGCACTGCTTTGTAGGTTGATATCGCGTCTTGTGGAAAATTTTAACTATCAAAAATGACTTTTTTTTACTTCAATAACGTGCGTACACCCTAAAAAAATATCTATGGCTCACTGACTGCGTGTAAACAGTATGAGTCAGTTACCGGCACCAGCACTGACGCTGTTGGGTTTTAAGTTTATATATATATATAGAGAATGGACTGTAAGGAAGGTTGGTTATTTTTTGGGTATTATAGGCATCATTATTATTTGAGTATTATAGGGAGGAGAAGCCCAGGGAAGTGATGCCCATTCCCCAGGCCCAAATAAAAACATGGCTACGCAGGAACACCGAAGAAACCCACCTTACAGAATGGAAAAAAATGCAGGATGCAGGCAAACAAAGAACGCGGTTCCGGAAGCGTCCAAAAAACTTGCCCGCAACCTCACCAGATTAAAAAGGGACAAAATCCGTAAAGTCATAGGTACTATGACAGGCCACTGTCCCCTAAACAAACACCTGTTTACCATAGGGGTGACAGACAGCCCTCTATGCAGAGGATGCATGGAGGAAGAAGAAACGCCACAGCATGTGCTCATGGAATGCAGGAGCGTGGCAGAGCAACGGGCAAGAATACTACAATCTCCAGCATCTCTCCCGGAGGCCTGTAGCAACCCAAACAGGCTGCTAACCTTCTGGGACAGCCTGGGTTGGCTGGAGTAACATAAATGGAAACATGAGCCACGCACAACGGCCCAATCAAGAGGCCAAGTGCGGGAAAAAGCCCAGTCAAACTAACTAACTAACTATAGGGAGGAGAAGGAAAGTATCAAATGTTCACGCACCTTTGTATTTTCCGCGCGATTCCTGGCTGTATTTTTCACTCCGAATGTCTCCAAATCTTCAGCTGGCCAGCTCACGAACGCGAAAATTACTATCATATCATAAATCTCACAGCGCGATAAACAAGAGCACTCAAAACAGGAGTACGTCTGTCTCGGTCGGCGCGTAATTTCTCACTGACTGGGAGGGTAGGTAGGAAATAAACATATATGACACGGACATAATAAATATGTATTAAAATGGCCTAACCAGGCTATAACTCCCTCAATGTAAATCTACACTGACACTTTTGGCACTGATCACTTCACTAGGGGGAGCATTCCATTCTTTTACCACTCGGCTGCCGAAGAAATGTTTCTTACGATTTGAATGGAGTGATTCACGCTGGAGTTTCAGATGACGCCCATGCAGATGTCTGTTGAAGTTCTTGGTGTAGATAGTCTGCAACCCAGGAGCGTCATACGATTCAGTCAGGATGTTATATGTCTTGATTAAGTCACCCGTGCCCTGCGTTGCTCCAGAATGATCAAACTGATCGCCACCAATCATTCCTCATATATTAGATGCTTCAATTTAAAAGACATTTTAGTCGCTCTTCGCTGGACCTTCTCTAAAAGATCGATATCCTTCCTAAAGTATGGAATCCAGATCTGATAGGCGTGTTCCAAAATGGGTCTCACAAATGACTTATAGATTTTCAGCATTAGTTCTTCTTCAATATGGGGAAATGCTCCCCAAATGAGGAAAGATAGCGAGTTTACTTTGTTTACTATTGCAGACAAGTTTTCTTCCCAATTTAAGTCTGACTATTATGCCAAGATCCTTTCGTGATTTCACGGGACGAAGCTGGGTCTTTTCTATTAGGTCTTTGAATTGAAAACTTCGATTTTTTTGTGATATTGAACATTTATTTCAAAGCAAATTGGAAAGTGCATTTCATTCAATTTTTTGTCTATCGCTAGCTATGGCGTTCTTTTATCTTTTCCAGGAAGTTCTTGACCTGCAACGCGACGTGTGGTCGAGCATGGTCATGCTGGAAAATTACCTTGTCGTGCCTTTTAGCGTATTCCGGCCGTTTTATCTTCACAGCATCGCTCAAATTCTTGAGCTGAGCTTGATAGCGATCGCCCGTGATGGTTTCTCCCGGTCTCAGCAGCACGTAATAGATGTGTGAGGGACCACCCCTCACAAGACTCCAAATCATTCGATGTGAGGCGGTGGTGTCAACTTACGAGTTATCTCTGTATTTAAAGGCGGTTTTGATGAAGCAGAAGGTATTTGTTGATTGAATATTGCCAGTTATAACGCTTGCCGAATTAACGAGTGCCCGGATTACTTTATCGAGACGCGAGGGTTGCGCGACGGCGGTTATGTAGGAGAGCGGATGAGGATTGTATGCGTGCTCCTAGTATCTTGTACTGGGCACGGCTCGAGTCTGTGGGATTACAGACTGATGCTTCGAGACTCAGGGAAAATGAGGAAAGGAAACCAAGGAGCCGGATCCGTTGAGCGGCCTCCTAGAGGGGTACCGGATATGCCGTCGCAACCTTGGGGGAAGGTGATCAATCGGGGACTGATTAATTCGGCAAGCGTTATAACTGGCAATATTCAATCGATTGAATCAATAAATACCTTCTGCTTCATCAAAACCGCCTTTAAATACGGAGATAACTCGAAAGTTGACACCACCGCCTCACATCGAATAATTTGGAGTCTTGTGAGGGATGGTCCCTCACATTGGTAACCCCGACGTTCGAATCTACACCTTGGTAACCCCGACGTTCGAATCGCACCTTCGCCTCACAGTGTTGGGACCACCAATGTGAGGGACCACCCCTCACAGATGACACCCTTTTGGTCCCACCAAATGCAAAGCATTACCTTGGATCCGTGGATGTCTGTCTTCTACCTGGCTGTTGAGGTCGATGGAAGTGATTCACCGGGGTACGAGCGATACCATTTGGGGTTTGGGGTTATAGTATTATTTAGCCTTATACTATTATATATTATATAGGATTCTGTCAGTGAATTCCGTGGCAACTCTTTATTTATTTATTTAATATTATTTATATATATGTGAGAAGCGGAAGTTCTTCCACGCTGCTGTCATTTAGTACCACAGTAGTTAGGCCTTGTTTAATCTCAGCACATTAGTTGACATATTTCTTCCGATTTACAATTTTTCTTATTAATTTCCCACGAAATTATCTGAAGGTTTGTACGTCGTTTTAACGGATATGCTCAACTGTTGATACCTCGATGCAAATGTTATACTATTTTGTGTCTCTTCGATGTGCTTATAGTATATGAAAAACAGCTGGAAATCAGGGCTGCGCATTTCGTAGTTGTGAATGTGACAGTAGTATTATTTCCAGTACATTTTATGCATACAATATATATTACTTTGGCTTGCATCGATAAATAGATATGGATTAATTATTTCATAGTTTAATCTTGACTTGTATATTTCACGCTGCGTATTATTTCCGTTGGATATCACAGCGCCGAGAGCGTCGTGGTGTGTTGGGGAAGGTTTGTAAAACAACATTTGTTAATGTAAGTTATAAGTAAATATAATTTAATTGGACTATCTTCGCTAAGGAGAGATATTCGTCGTAGAATACAACTTAACTTAGATGATTTGACTAATTCTATATAGGCTGTCCCAGAAGTCGGCGTCAAACTGAAAAAGAGTGATAGGGCAAATCATAGTAGTCATCAGAAAAATAAAAAAAAATCTAAATTACATATGTTTAAAATTAAAGGCAAAAAATAGAAACGAGAAAATCAACATCCAGTGATGGTGTTTTAACTCCCGTTTCTACAAATGTTGACTTTTTTTGGCTAAAGTGATATTTTCTTTCAAGCTGGAGCAGTTAGCTTTAAATTTTAAGCAACAATTTACAGAAACACTATTCAGGATTACATAATAAAAATAAAATTTAAAAAAAGTCAATATTTGTAGTAACGGGAGTTAATACACCATCACAGGTGTTGGTTTTGTCGTTTTTGTTTTGTTCATAATTTCACCCACCTCCGGCTTGATGTCGACTTCTGGGACATCATGTATATTTAATGCAACGCACATTGAGGGTTGTAAATTACTATGGGCGAACCCACCACTCCAGGGAGGTATAACAACATTATACCATTCTCTATTCCAGCATTTAGCACTTAGTAGAACCGTCTATGGAGTTCCAGGCATTTCTATTCATTGAGACGCTTTGCTGTTGTCATCGCCGAAAGCAAGTCCATTGCATCACCTGCAAGGTTTAACTAATTTTTGACGTTTATCTGTTGCAGGAGCATCGGTCGTCTCACCTCCCGATGGAGGAAGATGACTCTACCTCTGTCCGTTCCGGAGACACGCCGCCCGACGCCAAAAGTAAGTGCTTTTTTTACTGGAAGTGATAGGGAAGGTTCCATTTAATCGTGCAATAGACCGATGACCTTAAACGTCTAAAGAATTTAGTTTTCTTTGATTTCAATAAATTATTTTTGCAAAAACTCGTATACTTCAGCCGAATTTTGAATTTTCCTTTCTCTTTGTGAATTTTAGCAACCGATACCTTTTTATATTATTGTTATTATTATTATTAATAATTATTCTGAACAGGCAGCTTTACTGATACGTCCAGATAAGATCTTGTAAAGCTAAACAATATTAACAATCTATATATATAAAACAGTCGGGTTTGTTCGAACACTTATAACTCGAGAACGGCTGGACCGATTGTCATGGTTTTTGATTTGTTGTATTTGTCTCCGTCCCGAATAGCAGAATAACTTAAGAACGAAAATTGGAAAATTTACGAAAAATATAAATAAAAGAAAAAACATTTTCCTATATAAAATGTAAATCCGTGTTTTTCTCATGGTCAGTTGTACGTGGCATGTTCACGAGTCAGCAAATCATCCGCTTTATTTGTTCTTGCCCCTGATAAAAAAACAAAAATAGTATATCACAAGATGCTTCAACGAAGAGAATTAAACCGAGTGCATCCCATGCTGTACAATATGTAACTAGTTTAATTCAATCATGTCTTGCTGACACGCGATTGATATACTTAATTTTTGTACTTTTATATTTCTTTTTGTGTTATTATCTTAATAAAGTAGTGAACTTACTATTTATTTTGTATTCAGTGTATTACTTTCATAAAATCATAAATTAAGTTTAACTAAGCTGTAACACGACATTCATTGACTGTTAGGCGGTACGATGTTCGGCGGGCCAACTAGTATAATATAAACAATATTAACAAGTTTTTAGGTACAAATCGATTCCATTTTTAAATTGATTGACAGAGCTTGCATTAATCACTTCAAATGGTAGTTTATTTCACATGTCCACCACTCTATTTGGCAGAACGTTCTTAACCCCTCAAGCCCCGATTGGCCGATATCGGCCAAAACACGATGCAGCGTGACGACCCCGTTTTAGTTTTATTTTATTTTATTTTATTATGTTTTATTATGTTAATATGTTTTATTTTAATTATGGATACAGTGGTTTGGCATTAATTAATGTTTTGGTGAGACAGTGTCATAATTCAATTTTTTTACTAAGTTTTACTAAAATTTTTTGGGACATCAACTTGTCAATCGGCTGAGGGGCCGAGGCCTGAAGGGTTAAGAGGCCGTGTACGAAATCGATGTGGGCCGTGATACCTCTATAATCAATGGTATAATATAACTATAGGTAGGATTTTCGGAGCCAAAGAGATACGTCCACCCTTTGGAAGCGCTCAGCGGGGACTAGCTGACTGGAGGCGTGAATCGTATCATAGGCGAGTATCATAACGCGAGAATTAGATTGTTTTAAAAGACTTTATTGCCAATTTTAATAATTGTTTTGCATTTTTTTGTTGAGGAAATGGATTGATATTGAACTAAAGTTTATTTCTGTTGTTTTTATTTTATGAACGAGAGTTCTAAAAGGCCAAAATCAAAAGCATTTCTTCGCCCATTTTCTAAAAAATTTGACAAAGTTAAATATTTTTTTTATCAACAATTTTATATGAAAGTAGTAAAAAGTGATTCACTTATTATATAGAGGACTTTCACAACAATACATTGTAATTTTTTTATACCGTTTAGATGTCAAAACGATCCGTAAATATGTTATATTCTAAACCTCTTACAGCAAAAATTCACAAACAGTCGCCGGTTTAAGGCCAATTAATCAAAATTATATAATAATTAAAAAAAAAGTAGTTCACTCATTAGACAATAATATAAATGATCTTTTATGTTGTGCAATAAAACTTATAGAAATACAGTATTTTAACCTTAAATTCACGTCTGCAAAATTACGTAAATTCACGAAATGCGCAAAATTTCGTGTACGGCCTCTTAAGAGTATTAGATTTAAAGTTTGTACAGTTGAGTTTTTTGTTGTGACCTCGAAGATTTGTATTGACGTTGAACTTATAAATATTCTTTAGTCCAGGTACATCGTAATAATGTGTTAGAATTTTATATGTCTCAATCAGGTCCCCTCTTTGTCTTCTTTGTTTGAGAGTAGTAATTCCAAGTAATTCCAAGCGATCTTCATAATTCCTATTCTTCAGGCCCACTGGCATTTTGATTGCCCTTCGCTGCACCTTTTCTAGGACAACTACATCTTTGCATAAGTAGGGGTTCCAGAGCTGATAGCCATACTCAAGAATAGGTCTCATTTATGTCTTGTAGATCTTGATACAATACAATACAATACAATCAACTACTCCAGTAGATAGGCATTCCTACACTTGGATGCGTCACAAAATTAAATGCTTAAAATTTAATTATTAAAAACATAATTATCATGATGGTTGTCATGGCTGTAATATTATATTTAATATTAACTACTTATAAATAATCAAAATATATTAATGTCATTAAATAGTAAGAGAGAATGATATATTAAAATAGAAATGAAAATTCTATGTAGAATAATCAACGTAAAATAATTTTATTGTCAATCCAGCAATATGCCTTCGTATTTTTTAACATAAATAGATGTATACTAAATTATATGAGAATTAGAATGTCAGCTATCATAATTCCGTTATGTTTAAAATTTTACAAATTTTGCTAATTATCAACATGGAAAATAAACTCGGAATTTTCAAACTCCCTTATACCATAAATTGGGTTTCTTACCAAACTATTTATAATTATCTTTTTAAATTGGTCCTCTCCAAGGCTTTTCATTTTCTCTGGAATCTTATTATAGAAGGACAAATTTTTGGTGTATAAAACTGTATCGCACTTTGCTAAGTCGCTGTCGGTTTATGTGGAGATTGGATTTATTCCTCGTATCGTGATGATGAAAATCACTATTCACCGGAACTTCTGCTAGGTGTCTACGAGCGTACATAATATTTTGGTAGATGTAGGAAGAAAATAGAGTCATGATTCCTGATTCTACGAACAGCGGCTACGAACAGCGGAGAGACTCTATATAAACTGCGTACCGCTCTTTTCTGGAGAAGAAAAATTCTTTTTGAGTTTGGTGCCATTCCCCAAAACAGAAACACATAAAAACCTCTATTGACAGATGTTGGAAAGCCTTCCTTATTAGATAGAGTTGGCTCTTTTAGCAATTGCAATTATGTGTTTCTCCCATTTGAGATCATCAGTAATTGTTATTACAAAATCTTTTTGTTGCTTGACTGCTTCTAATTAGGCGTAAAATATTGTTTGTTGGGGTAACTTTTCCAATATGGAGCACTACACATTTCTCAGTGTTTAAGGTAAGCCAATCTTCCGTCCACGCTTTGATCTTGTCAAGATCTTGCTGATGCTGCCCACTGCATAGAATAGGATTGGTGAAGAATTTTGTGTCAACGGCAAAGTAGCTGCTCTGTGATGTGATTGAATCTTAAAGATCCGTAAATATAGTAATAGTAGATCCGTAAATATACTGTGAATATAATAATAGTTTTTTTTTGACATTTTGATAGTTATTAGTCATGAAGGTACTCTTTATTGGTTTGCCCAATATTTTCAGAATGTTATAAAGCCCGTTTTCTATATAAACGAAGTTTTCAGTAAAAATGGCATAAACCCTGTTCTAGCCAAGAGAGCTGCTTCAATTTTTCTGATGCAAGCTTTAATCTCCTCGCTCTTATGAATGTAACGATTGCAGTGTCGGACGGAGAGCCCCATCCTCCCTCGGCGGCGGCGCCCTCGGACCCCCGCAAGAGGCTCCGGCCTTCCGACGAGGAGCCGCAGCCCAGCCCCAAGCTGCCCCACGGGGAGCCCGCCAGGCCGGAGCCCGCCGCCGCCCCCACCGCACCCACTGCCGACAAGAAATCCGTAAGTCGCTTTTCTTAGTCAATTCCTTACCAAAGCATACAACATACAGCATTGTTCGAATTTATGTGAACACAAGTGATAATTTAAAAAAAGCAACATTTAGCAGTTATAGAACAAAAAAAGAAAAATGAATACAATTTATATTTTAATAGAAATGTGATCTAACGCTATGCACATCTAACGAGGCTTTTCAGGCCTGTATCTAGATGCAGATGATGCAGATGCTGTAAAAAACATAAATAATAGTATTAAACTAATATAATTCAAAAAGAAAAAAAGAAGAGAGACAAGGAAGGAAAATAATAAAGGTTCCACCGTTTTATATTAACAAATATAAAATATTTTTTATAGATTTAAGTAAGGAAATTCACCATACATTACGTGATATAATAAATACAATAACTACATAGTTAGTTAGTTAGTTAGTTTGTCTGGGCTTTTTCCCGCACTTGGCCTCTTGATTGGGCCGTTGTGCGTGGCTCATGTTTCTATTTATGTTACTCCAGCCAACCCAGGCTGTCCCAGAAGATTAGCAGCCTGTTTGGGTTGCTACAGGCCTCCCGGACAGATGCTGGAGATTGTAGTATTCTTGCCCGTTGCTCTGCCACGCTCCTGCATTCCATGAGCACATGCTGTGGCGTTTCTTCTTCCTCCATGCATCCTCTGCATAGAGGGCTGTCTGTCACACCTATGGTAAACAGGTGTTTGTTTAGGGGACAGTGGCCTGTCATAGTACCTATGACTTTACGGATTTACAATAACTACATAAACAGATACAAAATTCACATATTTCGATACAAAGATTTTTCTCTTCATACCATGATTCGTAACAGTTCTATAATTCCCTATAATCTAACTATAATTTGAATATTTTTTACAGCCTGCAAAGAAAGAAAAGGGCCCTGCGCCGCGCCCGCCTTCGGTGCAAGGCAATTCCTCGCCTGCGACTCCCACTCCCACTTCCTCGGCGCCTCCTCTTCCTCCTGCGGCGTCTGCCGCCCCCGTGCCACCCCCCTCACCCCCCACCTCCTCCGCTCAGCCTCCCCCGCCCAAGGCGTCTCCGCCCCCCCAGCTGTCCTCCCCCACCCGGAAGAGTCCGGCGCCCCCGCCCCCGCCGATGCCGATAGTCCAGCCCGCTTCCACCGAGAATACGGCCAGGCAGCTCATCGAAGAGGTACCGCTTATTATTATCTAAACAATTATAAAACCTACTCCCCCCACTGAAGAAAAAGCATCTGTCTGTCACTCCGGGGGCTAACGGGCCCATGATGAGTTGGCCACGATGACCCATGTGTCCAGGGTCGGTCACACTCACGGGTCAACACCCATCCGACGGCCTCCTCGCATGGGGTGCGAGTCCTGGGTAGGACACTGGGTCAACCAGTCTCCCCTGGGAATCAAACCTCTGGCGCCCCTGGACGGTCTGCGCACCGTGCGGGGTTTGCTCCAATCGGTTGTGCTCTCCGACTAACAGTCGGGGGAGTCTGGGAACTGTACTGTTTCCTATAGAGCGGGGGTGGTTGCGTACCTTATGGCGACTGCTCTGGAATTGACCATTGGCCATCCGATCCCGGGTAAGAGGCGGGCAAAGGACGCCTTGGTCCGCGAAGATTGTACGGTCTGCGCACCGTGCGGGGTTTGCTCCAATCGGTTGTGCTCTCCGTTTCACCGCTTCATAAGGGAGAGGACCGCGCAAGCGACCTCGAACTCGGTACCAATCGAGAGACCGGAGAAATCTGGTCACAATTGGAAGTGAGGGCGCGAGTATCTCGAGCCCGCCGGGTTTACTCCTGGCTAACTCGCGGTAAGGCGTTGGACTCTCACGGGTTGTTGACGTAGCTGGACGTAGAATGTACTGTCCAAAGTCTCTACGTTCACTGCAGGGCGATAGAACGACTAATCGTTAAAACGTCCTGTGGTGACGGGCTCGCCCGTTGTAGTTGACACCGCAAGATGTCACTCCGGTATTGTATTGTTGTATTGTATGGTTTCCTATAGAGCGGGGGTGGTTGCCTACCTTACTGCGACTGCTCTTGAAATGACCATTGGCCATCCGATCCCGGTTCAGAGTCGGGCAAAGGACGCCTTGGTCCGCGATAGATTCGGTGCACACCGTTTCACCGCTTCGTAAGGGAGAGGACCGCGCAAGCGACCTCGAACTCGTAACCAATCGAGAGACCGGAGAAATCTGGTCACAATTGGAAGCAAGGGCGCGAGTGTCGGCCCGCCAGGTAACATTACTGGCTATCTCGCGGTAAAGGCGTTGGCTTCTTGTGGGTTGTGACGTAGCTGGACGTTGGATTGTTCTGTTCAAAGTCTTCTACGTTCACTGCAGGGCGACAGAACGAAAAAATCGTTAAAACGTTCTGTGGTGACGGGCTCGCCCGTTGTAGTTGACACCGCAAGTTGTCACTCCGGGAGTTAATGGGACCTTGCTGAGATTTTTTTTATAACTGAATCTCATCTTTCTAACGCCATTTAGTGTAACCCGATCGGACTTATACAACGCAAGATACAGATTACTAAAGCTATCTATTGAAATAATAATGGATTACTTTTTACTACATCTAATATTATGTGCACCAATGATTTTCAGTGGGGGAGCACGCCTCCCAAGGGAGGCGTAAAAACATTCCAAGGGAGGCATTTCATGCCACCATGGTTTACATATACTGTAAAGTCACAACTTTGGAAAGGTCAAATTTAAGCAGTCATGAAATTACTCCTCTCTTCCCAAATCTCAGAAGAAACGCGATAGGGATAAGTTTAACATTCCCATTTTTTTTTAAGGTATGTCGCGATGCAGAGAAAGCTGTTGCCGAGCTGAGGGGCATTGCCAATGTAGTAACCATTCAAAAACCCGCCAATCACAAAGAGCTTAACGGAATCATCGATAAGGTATGTATGCTTGTTTATTTCTTCTTATGTATCCGTTACCCTCTCACAGTCAGACCACACTCCACAGAGTTTTAAAAATAATGCATTTCTGTGATTTAATCAATACGTCCATAATTCATTACGGCATCTTCCCCAGCCCCCAGTAGTTCAACCCAGTTACACTTCCAGACCCCAGTAACCTCGCTCATTGGAGCTATGCCGAGGATAGTTCATGTCCCCTTTGTAGCAATACCCCTTGTACAGCTAGACATATGCAAATGGCACATGGAGTGGCTACCCATTAGACGATGTCGGGAATTTCACATACTCGCCCTACTCTTCCGCGTACTACAGTCAAACTGTCCTACTTATTTGTATAATCTCTTCTCTCCGCTATCATCCCATGGTCTCCCATTGCGCTCTCAGGAAAATCTATTACTGGCTATACCTCAGCATTCATCAACTTTCATGTCTAGGTCTTTCGCAGTGCAAGCGGCCCGTCTCTGGAATTCCGTGCCTTTACCGATAAGACAACTTGAAAACCTGAGCGGGTTTAAAAATTCTTTAAAGAGACATTTACTCAACTTATGAATTCCCCCTCCCCTCCCGTCTCCTTTGCTTGTCCTTATATTTCACTCCTCCCTTCAATACGAGTTGGCATACGTTACTAATCACTGAATTATATTTTATACTATGATGACTTTTTTGTATGTGTATTTATTTATTACTTGTAAATTTATTTGCCCACATAAACCTTCAGTCACAATAACCCTGGCGGTATGGTCGGTAGATATTGCCACTTGGCAATAGGCCCACCACATTGTATTCTTTTGTGTGTGCAATAAAGCTTTTCAAACAAACAAACAAACATATGCTAGCTGGCTGCACGGTGGCCTTAGATCAAGGACGGTACACTTACCGCCATGACATAGTCCTCGCTGTTATTCGCGAGGTAATTAGACTCTCAGTGGCACGTGCCAACAAGGGTTTGACACTACCCTCCAAACCTCCAATACAGTTTGTGCGGGATGGCTCTAAAGGCAAAAAACATTTAACTACAAAACCTTTCTCAATAATCGAGAAAGCTTCAGATTGGATTCTGGAGGTCGATTCGGTCTCTAAGCAGTATAAATTTCCTGAAAGTCTCGGATGCACAGCCCTCTGTCCAGATATAACTCTTTACTCTCTGTCTCAGAAGGCGGCCCATGGGAATCAAATATCCCAAAAGACCACGAGTACAACTTAAATAAATACCATGATCTCGCAAATGCCGTCACCCGGAACGGCTTCACTGTTCACCTTCACGCGGTGGAAGTTTCCGCTCGTGGCCTGCCAGCTAAATCTCTGTTTCACATCTTTAAAGATCTTGGTCCTTCCAGAAAAATAATCAACTCTTTCTTAGAAAAAATATCCAAAACCGAGATATGCGCATCACAAATTCTATGGCTTCGAAGGGGGGAGTGAATGGGTGGTGAGGTGAATCCCTTCATGTGGCAAGACAGCTGTCCTAAATCTACCACAGCCGGTCGTTAGTCCAGAATCCACTGCTCACCCCTCAGAAGTGTAAAAAAAATAGTATCATGATGGTATAACCTCTAATTACTAATCTACCAAGTTTAGAAGATACACGGCAGAAACCACCAAAACCCAAAAGAATGAAAGTAAAAGGACGCCACCTACTTTTAAAGAAAAAGAAGGAAACTAAAAAAGGAGGAAGGAATATAAAAAAAAAAGATACCCGAAAGAAATTTTGAAAAAAAGTTAACCTAAAAAAATCGATCTCAGAGGGTGGGCTATATTGATCGGCACTGAATTCGGCCAACAGAAAACCCTTTTCCTCAGACACACAAAAGACTAAAGCACAAAAGAAACACAAGGTTATGAAAAGTATCCGTGTTTATTCGCCCGCAGGCACCCTTTCTTCAATTTCCGCTTATCGGCGCGTCACATGTGCTCAGCCACATAAAAAAAATGGTCAATTCCGGATAGGAGACAAATTCCCTGACGTGGAGGCAAGTCCCGTCACATTTAGCGACGATTTCATCAATTATTTAGCAGCAGTATTGTTCAAAAAAACAGAGGTTAACAGAGGTGCCACTCGCTGTCGAAAAAGAAACACAAATCCGTTAGAATCGCGAGGATCTTATATGAAAAGCTACCCAAAAGGAAATTAAATGCTTACCAGATAAGTCACACACACTTCACATATCAAATTTTATTTTAAAAAACGGCTGGCCAAACGCCGCCTTCCCTGCCTCCCACCTTGAAATTTTGACAGCTCCTGTGTCGCCCATAAAGGGTAGAGTTAGACCAGTACAACCGCTATTAATCGCCAGAATCACTTAGGGAGATAAAAATTATGACTGCACAGCTCTATCTGTCAAAATTTGATATTTACGAAATTTCATAAACATGGTTGTTTTAATTGTCATAATATGGGAGAATTCATGAAAACAGCGAAAACCAACAGGAAACATAACTAAACACGGGGAAAACATGGAAAAACAGGTGCAGCGAACATAATCTGCACAAAGGCGCGAAAACAAAACAACAAAATATTCGGTTTTTGTTACAATGGGCCTGACTCTGGTCGGTGAATTAATTCCATGGCAGCTCCGTTTGTATTTTACATTATATTTGTTGATGACAGTGTTATTTCAATTGATTGCAGCCAATTCCTCCGAAAGCCCAGGCGGCCAACCACAAGGAAAACACACAGAACAACAAGGCACAGATAGTTGTGGAAATTAGGGACGAGACGACGGGCCGTATTATACCCATCGGCGGAGTTACAGCTAAAGGTACAGCCTACTAGAATGCGCATGTTTAGTAGTCAGCAGTGTCATTAGCAGCGATGTTAACGGCATATGCGAAGATTATATAGAGTATTAGATCAACATCATACTACAATTCGGCAACCAGTATTTTATTTATTCCACAAAAAGTTCCTTGCTGGAATCAGCCAGAACGGCAATGGTTATGGCAGTACAACCATGAGCGATGTGAACTTGAAGAAGTCTCTCTTGCGGGAAGATTACGACAGCAATAGTATGGCTCACGCTGTTGGCCTTCAATGCCAGAATGATTGGACAACAATTGGAGACTCTTGCATTCCTCCTCCAATGCACTGTAAAGTAATGTTGTATGACAACGCCAGAGATGCTGAAATTTTATTTAAATGCCTTTCAGCATATACTTCCAGACCCCAGTAACCTCGCTTGTTGGAGCTATGCCGATGATAGTTCATGTACCCTTTGTAGCAACGCCCCTTGCACCGCTAGACATATTCTAGCTGGCTGCAAGGTGGCTTTGGATCAAGGACGGTACACTTACCGCCATGACAAAGTCCTCGCTGTTATTCGCGAGGTAATTAGCCTCTCAGTGGCCCGTGCCAACAAGGGTTTGACAGTATCCTCCAAACCCCCAATACAGTTTGTGCGGGTTGGCTCTAAAGGCAAAAAACATCTCACTGCAAAACCTTTCTCAATAATCGAGAAAGCTTCAGATTGGATTAAGCTTCAGATTGGATTATTAACCCCCAAAACAGGTTGTGCGGAAGGCAAAACATACTTCACTGCAAAATCTTTCTCAATAATCGAGAAAGCTTCAGATTACATACATTCTGGAGGTCGATTCGGTCTCTAAGCAGTATAAATCCCCTGAAAGTCTCGGATGCACAGCCCTGCGTCCAGATATAACTCTTTACTCTCTATCTCGGAAGATGGTCCTTATCGTAGAATTAACTGTCCCATTGGAATCAAATATCCCAAAAGACCACGAGTACCAATTAAATAAATACCATGATCTCGCAAATGCCGTCACCCGGAACGGCTTCACTGTTCACCTTCACGCGGTGGAATTTGGCACTCGTGGCCTGCCAGCTAAATCTCTGTTTCACATTTTTAAAGTTCTTGGTCTCCAGGAAAATAATCAACTCCTTAGAAAAGTAATGACTGAGAGCAAGGATTGCTGAGAGCAAGGATTGCCGAATATGCGGCGAGGAACCTGAAGACAGCATACACATTGTTGGTCGCTGTCCAGGGCTCGCCGCCAAAAGACACAGTTTACTGGGACGAGCCTTTCTCGAACCCAGCGATCTGCCCAACTTAAAGGTCAGTGACCTGCTTGGACTGGTAAGAAGTACCGGGCTACTAGCTGACCACTGACCTAATCACACAGTGGGTAGTTACAAAAGACCTTACAGATCTAGGTGACATCAAGGGCTGGTAACAAGCCCCCCACTCCATCTACTACTACTACTACTACTACTAGAAAAGTAATTATCTAAAACCGCAATTTCCTCATCTCAAGTTCGCTTCGAAGGAGGAGTGAATGGGTGGTAAGGTGAACTCTCACATGTGGCAATACAGCTGTCCTAAACCTACCACAGCCGGTTGTTAGCCCAGAATCCACTGCTGACCCCCCAGAAGTGTAATAATAACACTATTTGATGGGCCCGACTTCGGTCGGTGAATCCCATGGCAGCTCTGTTTGTATTTTAGTTTATTTATTTATAATATTTATTCATATATTTTTTAAAAATATATTTTATAATAATAGTTTGGTAATTTATTTTCTACCGGTTTATGAAATAAAAATATTCGATATTTAATGGCTGAATGATAAGCTGGAGGTGTCGGAGTTAGCAACACACACACTATAGCGTATTAGTGTATAATCCAAACTTTTCCCAACAGGTGATTCGAAAGCGGAAGCAACCAAAGACGACGAAAAAGACCTAAGCAACAGTCTGGCAGCAAATGTCAGTCAAGTGATGGTCGTAACGACACATCCACCTGTACTTATGGACGGAAAAGCGGTAAGCAATTTTCAGTGTGTGTACAGTTGTAGTTTGTCCATTGCTGCGGGTGAGCCTTCCATCTCAGTTCCATGTTATTATTATTTTTGGTACAATAGACCGCATTTATCACAGGCATGGTATAACCGTATAGTTATAATCTACCATGTTTTGAGGAAACACGGCAGAATCCACCAAAACCCAAAAGAATGAATTTACTATAAGGACGACACCTGTCTTTTATAGGGAAAGACAGAAACTAATTTTAAGAAAAAATACTAATTCCCAAAAAAAAATTTTGAAAGAAAAAAAAAAGAAAAATACCTTAAAAAAACGATCTCAGAGTGTGGGCTACTAAATATTGATGTGCATTGGATTCGGCCCGCAGAAAATCCTTTTCCCTCAGACGCACAAAAGACTAAAGAAAAAACAGCCGTGTATGTGAAAAATTCGCATTTAAAGGATCCAAAACGGCACACGGCAAATTTCCCGTCGTGTCCACGGCGCGCAGACCGCCAACATGTAACCGTTCAACAATGGAGGGTTATTTCTATTTCCTCTTCCACGTGAAGACAAAAATCCCGGTGCAATTGAAAGGTGAGGTGAAATCCTCACTTTCGGTGACGATTGACGTCACATTATTGGAGTATGCTTTTCTGATTTGGAATCCGTACTTTAGGAAGGATGTAGAAGTTTTGGAGCCTGTGCAAAGGCGGGCCACAAAAATGGTCCCACAGCTCAAACAACAAGACTACGAACGCCGACTCGAAGCACTCGGACTCAGCAGCCTAGAGGAGCGTCGACAACGAGGAGATCTTATTGAGACATATAAAATCCTCGATGATTACTACGATGTACCAAAGCTCAAGGAATTTTTTATAAGGAATACCAATACACAGCTTAGAGGGCACTGCTTAAAGTTGAATCCTTCAAGATTTAATTCTAACCCGAGGAAACATTTCTTGGTGAACAGAGTTGTGGACTCTTGGAATGAACTACCGCAGGAGGTCATTTGTGCTAAAAGTGTGAATGGATTTAAAAACCAATTGGACAAATATATAATAAAATATAAAAAAAAGTTCAACATAAAAAAAAGTGAAATGCATGCATCAGTTTAACCCTTCAGGCCTCGGCCCCTCAGCCGATTGAAAAGTTGATGTCCCAAAAATTTTTAGTAAAAATTAGTAAAAAAATTTAATTATAACACTGTCTCACCAAAACATTAATTACTGCCAAACCACTGTATCCATAATTAAAATAAAACAAATTAACATTATAAAACATATAAAATAAAACAAATTAAATAAAAATAAAATTAAAACAGGGTCGTCACGCTGAATCGTGTTGTGGCCGATATCGGCCAATCGAGGCCTGAGGGGTTAAGCTGCTAATGCTATAAAATAATAATAATAATAATTAGCAGAAATATCGTACAAAATAAACAGAGGTGCCCCAAACTGCGCAAGGGAAAATTAGTAGTAGTAGTAGTAGTAGTAGATGGAGTGGGGGGCTTGTTTCCAGCCCTTGATGTCACCTAGATCTGTAAGGTCTTTTGTAACTACCCACTGTGTGGTTAGGTCAATTGTCAGCTAGTAGCCCGGTACTTCTTACCAGACTAAGTAGGTCACTGACCTTCAAGTTGGGCAGATCGCTGGGTTCGAGAAAGGCTCGTCCCAGTAAACTGTGTCTTTTGGCGGCGAGCCCTGGACAGCGGCCAACAATGTGTATGCTGTCTTCAGGTTCCTCGCCACATATTCGGCAATCCTTGCTCTCAGTCAAGCCAAGGTTGAATAGATGAGCTCTAAGGGTCGTGTGTCCGGTGAGGAAACACGCGCAAGGGAAAAAGAATCCGTTAAAATCGCACTGATCCTACATGAAAAGCAACCCCAAAGTGAAAGTAAATGCTCACCAGATTAAATACGAACACTTCACATAAAAATTAACCGCCTCCCGGTAACATTACTGCATAAAGCAGATTCACAGAGGTTTCCACGACTTGCAACGAATTTTAAACGACCGCGCTGGCGACATGTTCAAGCGTAAAAGGACGAATTTGCTCGATGACCGCCGATGGTTGCGTTCAGACGGGCATTAACGCCGTTAAAGTTAGAAGATTAAAAAAAAAAACAAAACCGCGGCCTCGACGAATCACGTGAGAGTTAGGCGCGTCATCGGCTGTCAAACTAAAACTTCTACCGGATTTCGCGACAACACTTTGTAGCTGTCAAAGTATGAGAGGAATGCACGAATAACAGCAAAAAACCAGCAGGAAACGTAAAAAAACACGGGGAAAACATGAAAATCAGGTTCAGCGAAACATAACCTGCAACCAGGCGCAGAAACAAAACAATAAAATATGCGGTTTTTGTTACAATGGTTTTCTATAATTCTCTTCGTCTCCGAAAAGAAATGCTGACCATGTCCTGACTCGAGGTAAAATTGATAACCCTAGCTTACTTGCTAAGCTGGATCTTTTAGTGCCTAGCTAGAATATGTCTAGCTGTGCAAGGGGTCTTACTACAAAGGGGACATGAACCATCCTCTGAAAAGCTCCAACGAGCGAGGTACAGTAGAGAGTCGATTATCCGAACTAATTGGGGGACAAGGGTGTTCGGAAAACCGATTTATTCGGAAAATCGAACTGTATAAAAAACTGTATTAATAAAACCATATATGGACATAATAATATGTATTATCTATGTAATCTGTTTTAACTTTTTTTATTTATTACAATAGTGAGTAGTAATCCCGTCAACAAAATAGATATGTGTGTATGTAATACATACGTACATGAAGAAGAACTAATTAACGCTTAAAAAAGTCCTTAACCCCTCACGTTGCGAGGTAAAAAGTCACCTATCACTTTTGCGCGCGACATATTCGCGCAAAAAATCGATGCGAGTCAACGGCCTTGAGAAAAACGATCATGACTTATAAACCACTAATCGGATTAAAAAAAGATAAAGAGAAAAATGATCGCATTGAAATTTGACATATAAAACATTATAACCTTATCTCGTAAAACAATTAGGATAATAATGAATAAATATTACAAAATTGGCAAACTGAAAAAACTCGCCTATAAAATCATTTCGATTTTTTTGTAAATACAGTTTTTGTAAATATCAAAAATTGTAAATACAGTTATGTTCTCTATTAAATGCTTTACCAAAACGATATTTTTTTTTACTTATTTGCATACAAAAATACGGAAAAAATATTTATTTATTCAGCCAAGAAAAATTGTATGTATTCTCGTAAAAAAAAATTTTTTTAATTTGTGACTACTTATGGTATTTTTTTATATGAAATTCTTTCAAAATAACTTTATTACTACATCACTTCTTCTTAGAAATCACACCAGAACTTTGAGCTTTGTCTGATATTATAGAAAAATCTAAAGTTTTGAGAGTTTCCGCGTCTGAACCTAATAATAAACTTTGAATGCCCATAATATAAAATTCGTTAGATTTTTTCAATTATATTGTCTTATCATAGACTTATTATATGTCTAATAACTAATTACTATACTCCAAAGAGTCACATTTCATCGAAAAACTATGGAAAATCGCACTTTTTTCTCTCATAGTAATTATCAAAACAAGTTTCATTTTCGCGAGCAATATTAGAACACAACATATAATGTTCAAAATACGCCTAATTATGTGATAACTTAGGATGTAAATGAAGCAATACCTATTTTATTAGTAAATTAAAGCGACATTACGTCATGTTTCGCGATATAACGGGATATTTCAAAAACATTACAAAATAAACACGGGCATTTTTTTCGCGAGCCTTGGTTTGTTGACAAAGTGTTTTCTTCGAAAATTCGTGAAAAACAGCAAATGGATTGTCGAAATTATATAATCCTACTGGCTAATCTACTTAAAAAGGGAAATACTCACTTTTATCCGGTATAAACTGCACTTATATCCAGAAAACACTTCACAACACAATCACTTCGGCGAACATCGCGCGCGCCGCCGCCATGGCCGATCTGCGACTGTCGTCAGAAATGAGGTCACCGATTTTGTAAGGGATGTAGTAATTCATATTTCTAACATCGCATGCGGCAATCGAGCAATTTCATAGTGTTGCATATTTGGCTATATTATGGCATCATTCGATAGAATATACAATCGCATTTCGAAATTTAAACGACATTTTCTTGAGCGGCGAGCGCGATATCCCGTATGGGATAGTTTGGATTTCAGCCGGCCGCCATACATATCCCGCAAGGGATGTTAAGTGCCGAGCGGGTTAATTTTGGTCTGTCGAAGCAAGCCTACCCGCTTATGAGCAGCTAATTCCAGCACTTTTTTCAGTACAGATATCTGATACTGGTCGCATTTTGAGCTTCAAACCATCGCAAGACAGTAGCTAGACATGTAAATGATTCAGAAGGTGTAGATATATTTTCATCTTCATTTTCTGATTCACTAGTCGATGAGGTGCTGGCGGCGTCAGCATTATCAGTCCCGGGGTCTACAATATCGCTGTCCTGCATGATTTGGTACCCTGGATCTGCATCATCAACCCTCATCCATTCTTGAACGTCTTTTCATCACATTCATGGCAATCGAGTTCTGTTTTTAAGCAAGAGTCTGCGGCCGCAGCAGTTCGGTTAAGCGGTCGTTCGGTTGACCGACGTTCGGATAATCGACGCTCTACTGTATATAATCTGTATATAATCGAATAATATTAGACTATAACGGCAATTCAAACACTTCTATAATATTCGGGTTATGCGCGCGTTGTGCAACTCAATTGTTAAAAATCGCATGGCAAGAAATGCAGCTATTTGGAATCCGCAGGAAGATACCTATATCCCCATGCTGGAAAAGATGCAGAAGTATTGTTTTGACTGTTTTGTACTTCAATCAGTATGGATATTATCCATTTTTAACACGCTTTTATTAGGTCGACCTGTATGTAACTATGTAATGGAATCTAAGGTAACTAATTTAACCATCTTCCAAGGATCGTAGCGTCATGAAAATTGGCAGCTGTATGTAGTTCTGATGACAATACAATAATATGGTAGTACTGTCGAACTGATCTGATGATGGAGTCTGAAGATATGAACCGGAACGTCATGATGGAACATCGTATCATATCTGTGTTTGGACTTGTTAGAAAAGTCTTGGAATGAACTGTCACGTTGCTGGTTTATGACATGAATAATATGATGTAATAAAAGAAATGAAATTGTAAACTGTATCTTTATTACCAACTCGTCGACCGACCGACAGATATATGGGGCGATAAAGCGCCTAGATAATTTAAAATATTCGTTGATTTGATTAATTGGAATTAACAATCTTTTAAAATATAATTATTTAAAATTACTTGAAGAGAAAATAAAGACCGAGCAAGAGACTCAGGTCGAGGGCATTTTTCTCGAGTTCACTTCGATTCGGGAAAAGGTTCCGAGGACGGGTTTGCAAAATTATCGGAGAGATCCCGCGGCTTAGCCAACACGGACGTCTTGCGGGGTCGGGCACAGACTGCCTCGAAGTCGGCCCCGGAAGAGGCGCTAGAAGCTGCTGCCGGAGAGCGGAGCAGGTTTCGACGTACGGCGGGTAGACGGGTTCACGCGGTGAAGGCGGTCATCAGCGAACGCCCGGGGCGGGAACAGCAGCTGAAGCGGGCGACGGGACGATACGGGCGGCGCGCCCGGCGGAGGAGGGCAGGTTCCGAGGCGGACGGGCGACGGACGTCCGAGGCGGAACCGCAGTCTCAGCCGGCCCGGGCTATTGCGCCGGTCGCGCACGTGCTCATGTAGGCGTCGCGCGCGCGAGGAGTCCGGAGGAGAGGTGCGCGCGGACGATTGACGCACGTGGCGACCCTTTACGCCGACCGCATGATGTTATAGCGCACCCTTGGTGATGAAATGAGGGGTCCAGAGCTTGCCAAGGGTCGACTTGCCGATCGACGTAAAAGGCCCAAAAAGTCCCGTCGCCCGCTTCAGCTGCGGGCGCGACGCCAAATCATCGGATCACATCGGATCTCTCGGGCGAGTTTTCTTCGCCGCCGGCCACGCGTGACCGCGGCCGTCCACCTTCGTCGGGGGCGCTCCAGGGGTTGAACGTCCCGTCGCCCGCTTCAGCTGCTGTTCCCGCCCCGGGCGTTCGCTGATGACCGCCTTCACCGCGTGAACCCGTCTACCCGCCGTACGTCGAAACCTGCTCCGCTCTCCGGCAGCAGCTTCTAGCGCCTCTTCCGGGGCCGACTTCGAGGCAGTCTGTGCCCGACCCCGCAAGACGTCCGTGTTGGCTAAGCCGCGGGATCTCTCCGATAATTTTGCAAACCCGTCCTCGGAACCTTTTCCCGAATCGAAGTGAACTCGAGAAAAATGCCCTCGACCTGAGGCTCTTGCTCGGTCTTTATTTTCTCTTCAAGTAATTTTAAATAATTATATTTTAAAAGATTGTTAATTCCAATTAATCAAATCAACGAATATTTTAAATTATCTAGGCGCTTTATCGCCCCATATATCTGTCGGTCGGTCGACGAGTTGGTAATAAAGATGCAGTTTACAATTTCATTTCTTTTATTACATCATATTATTCATGTCATAAACCAGCAACGTGACAGAACTTTGACCACAATTAGGTTTCAAGGTCTGATGATGAAGCCGGAAGATAGGCACTGACATTCCATGATGGAATATCGTATCATAGCCGTGTTTGGACTTGAAAAGCGTGTTTTTAGTGTTTTTTTACACTATTATTGTATCCGACTGCATTTATCACAGGCATGGTCGGCTATAATTCTCTCTTTCTCAGAGGAGAAATGCTGACGTTTCCTAAGCACCAGGAGTGGCTGATGACCTGATGTCAGCTACTCTTGAAACGACCCGTTGGCCACTGGATCCCATGTGGTATTGACCGGCAAATGACGCCATGATCTGCAATTAATTCATACCGAATTACCGCTAACATTAGGTAGAGGCAGCGCAAGCGATTTCGAACGTGCGACCATACTGGAAGATACAGAAATCTGGCCGAATCTGGTAATGAGGATGCGAGGTTGGCCCGCTGGATTCACTTCCAGTGCCTCGCAGTAAGGCGTTGGACTCTCACGGACATGTAGGGGTAGTTAGGCGGAGGACTGTGTTATCCCTAAGTCCCTGAGTTGTAACAGGGTAGCCTTCCACTCGAGGAGGCTTCTGAATGGGAGCTGAATCGTGAGTTGAGCCGATCCGAGAACAAAATGGATCTTGTGGCCCAAGCTGCACGAAACCGTTCACCACCAAATCTATAATCTGGCAGTACAATCAATTTGTACTGACAGTATAATCTGTCAACTTGGGTTGTCGACTACAGCGGGCGAGCCCGTCACCACAGGAAGTTTTAACGATTAGTCGTTTTATCTCCCTGGAGTGAGCGCAGAAGACTTGGAGACAAAACAGTCCACCGTCTAGCTACGCCACAAGCCCGTAAGAGGCCAACGCCTTAACCGCGAGATAGCCAGGAATATTACCCAGCAGGCCGACACTCACACCCTTACTTCCAATTGTGACCAGATTACTCCGGTCTCTCAATTGGTTACGAGTTCGAGGTCGCTTGCGCGGTCCTCTTCCTTACGAAGCGGTGAAACGGTGTATACCGAATCTATCGCGGACCACAGCGTCCTTTGCCCGGCTGTTCACCCAGGATCGGATGGCCGATGGTCATTTCAAGAGCAGTCGCCGTAAGGTCCACAAGCACCCCCGCTCTATAGGAAACAGTACAGCTTCCAGACTCCCCCGACTGTTAGTCAGAGTGCGCAGTCGATTGGCTTACGCCACACGGTGCGCAGACCGTCCAGGAGCGCCAGAAGGTTGATTCCCAGGGGAAACTAACCAAAAAGCCTACCCAGGCTCGCACTTTATGCGTGGAGCCGCCGGATGAACCCGTGTGTGACCAACCCTGAACAGAATGGGTCTTCGTGGCCAACTCAGCAAGGCCCATTAACTCCCAAGTATAATCAAGGCCCAAGTATAATATGTCAGTACAAATCACATAAATACCATGACGTCACTCGGAACTGCTTCACTGTTCACCATCGCATTGGTGGAAAATGGCGCTCGTGGTCTGCCAGCCAAATCTTTGTTTCATCTCTTAGAAGATCTTTGCCACTCCAGGATAATACTCACCTACCTCCTAGAAAAAATCATTAAAACTGCAATTTCCGCATCTCAAATCCTATGGCTTCGAAGGGGGAGTGAATGGGCTGTAAGGTGACGCTCACATGTGGTAAGACAGCTGTCCTAAACTTAATTCACAGTCGGTCGTAAGTCTGGAGTCCGCCACTCACCCTCAGAAGTGTAATAATAGTATTATTATTGGCCTGATTTCGGTCCATGAATTCCATGGTAACTCCGTTTGTATTTATATTTATTTATTGCATAACACAGTTTATTTCAATTTGTAGACGCCCCCCGGAGCGGTCACGATAACATCGCCGTCTCTTCCGCCCGCGGCCGATGAGGTGATCATCGTCTCCAACGACCTCAACAGGACGACAGCTCTGACAATGGCATCCTCATCCGAAGACGATGACTGTTTCGCTCCTTCGTCACTCGACTCCCTCGACTGCAATACAACAGGTAACGATATATGAAACTGGCTCCATACGTACAGCCCTCCTCCGGATATTAAACCTCCGCACCTGCCTACAGTAGCTTTCGCCTCTCAACCCCCATCTCTAGATGAGATTTTAAATCAAATAAAAAGGAAGCCGTCGGGCTCTACTCCAGGTCCCGATGGTATTCCCTACTTAGTGTATAAAAAGTGCCCCTGCCTTTTGCAATATTTAGGATCCATCTTCCGACATATATGGAATAGCGGTGTAGTCCCACAGAATTTCAGCCGAGCGACAGTCATCTTAATTCCGAAAGTCCCAGTTTGCACCGGACCAAAGGACGCTCGGCCCATTGCTCTGACAGATACTGTGGCCAAAATCTTTTTTGGTATAGTCCACATGAGGATGAGCGAATTCATGCACCGGAACGAGTACCTTGGAGTGTCAGTACAAAAAGGCTTCCAGGCTGCCTCGAGCACAATTCTCTCTTGGCTGCTGCCATTAAGGATGCGAGACAGCACGAACGCCAAATCAATGTATGCTGGCTCGACCTAGAGAATGCCTTTGGGTCAGTCCGACACAGTCTCCTCCACTTTGCACTCCGCTGGTACAACTTCCCACCAGTCGTGCGTGACATTGTAGCCTCCTACTACAACTGTCTGACGTTCCATGTTAAAACGCAAGAATGGACTACCCGCTCTATACCATATTCAATTGGACTATTTCAGGGCTGTTGCCTCTCCCTGCTGGAAAGCCTGACCCAGTTCGACAAGAAGTGGGGTTACCGTTTTAAAACAGACGGCCAATACACATCGTCGAACCTCGCTTTTGCCGACGACCTAACTTTTATCACCAGGAGCCCCAAGCAGCTTTCCCTGCTAGTACAGAAGTGGAGCTGTTCTGCGACTGGTCAGGCTGTATAAAAGTGAAGCCCTCCAAATGTTTTTGCCTTGGACTCGCCCGCATAGGCACAAAATTTACGTCCTATGACCCAAAATTAGTCTATAAGGGCTCTTTTATCTTCCTTATAGACCCAAATAACCACTTCAAATTTCTTGGCAGGAAAATCACCTGCCAGGAAAAAGACCTCTCTGGCGATCATGTTATAGAACATTTCAGTAGTTGCCTGGAAAAGATAGATGCACTGCTAATTTCTGGCCCTCGTAAGGCTTGGATCTATGACAACTATCTAACTTCACATTTGTCATGGCCCTTTCTTATTTACGATTTCACCAAAACCCAACTGTCTCGTCTGGATGCACTGGTGACAGCTAGTCTAAAATCCTGGTTGTCCTTAGCCAAACCAGCTGACCCCTCGACTCTCTTCAGGTCCAAACACAATTTTGGGCTAGCTCTAAAACTGCCCTCTCTGCTCTACGCCAACTCCAGAATAACCAAAAATTCGATTCTGTGCAATTCCAAAGATCCGGCAATATCGAAGCACGTAATAAGTGGCTGTAGTGATTCAAATGATCTACAAGCCCGCGTTGAATTCCACAAAACGTTCCTTACTGGAATCAGCCAGAATGGCACTGGTCTGGGGTATGGCAGTACAACCACGAGCGACGTGGACTTGAAGAAGTCTCTTTTGCGGGGAGATTACGACAGCAAGAGTATGGCTCATGCTATTGGCCTTCAATGCCAGAATGATTGGACAACAATTGGAGACTTTTGCATTCCTCCTCCAATGCACTGGAAAGTAATGTTGTATGACTGGTCGCCAGAGATGCTGAAATTTTATTTAAATGCCTTTCAGCATACACTTCCAGACCCCAGTGACCTCGCTCGTCGGAGCTATGCCGGGGATAGTTCATGTCCCCTTTGTAGCAACACCCCTTGCACAGCTAGACATATTCTAGCTGGCTGCAAGGTGGCCTTGGATCAAGGACGGTACACTTACCGCCACGACAAAGTCCTTGCTGTTATTCGCGAGGTACTTAGCCTCTCAGTGGCTCGTGCCAACAAGGGTTTGACAGTATCCTCCAAACCCCCAATACAGTTTGTGCGGGTTGGCTCTAAAGGCAAAAAACATCTCACTGCAAAACCTTTCTCAATAATCTAGAAAGCTTCAGATTGGATTATGGAGGTCGATTCGGTCTCTAAGCAGTATAAATTCCCTGAAAGTCTCGGATGCACAGCCCTGCGTCCAGATATAACTCTTTACTCTCTATCTCGGAAGATGGTTCTTATCGTAGAGTTAACTGTTCCATGGGAATCAAATATCCCAAAAGACCACTAGTACAAATTAAATAAATACCATGACCTCGCAAATGCCGTCACCCGGAACGGCTTCACTGTTCACCTTCACGCGGTGGAAGTAGGCGCTCGTGGCCTGTCAGCTAAATCTTTGTTTCACCTTTTTAAAGATCTTGGTCTCTCCAGGAAAATAATCAACTCCTTTCTAGAAAAATTATCTAAAACCGCGATTTCTGCGTCTCAAATTCTATGGCTTCGAAGGGGGAGTGAATGGGTGGTAAGGTGAACGCTCACATGTGGCAAGACAGCTGTCCTAAACCTACCACCGCCGGTCGTAAGTCCGGAATCCACCCTTCACCTCCCAGACGTGTAATAATTATATATGATGGGCCCGATTTTTGGTCGGTGAATTCCATGGCAGCTCCGTTTGTATTTTATTTATATCTTCCAGTCAACCAACATGCTGGCGTGAAAAGAAGAGTAGGCAACAAAATTATAGCTTAAAACTAAATTTGAAATTATAGCATATAATATACATTGTGTGTGTATCTAAAGTAAAAAGTAAATATATAAATAAATTTTTGAGTTGGACATATTATATGTATGTATATGTATACATACATACATATTTTGATATATTAACAAATAAATAAATAAATAAATAAATAAGTAAATAAATAAACTGCCAAAATAAGGTAAGGAAAGGGAGGGGATAACGGAAAGGTTAGAATTTATGATTAATATTTATTGTGAAAGGAAGTGCTTTTTCAATGATTGCTTAAAGGTGAACAGCGAGCTAGCGCCTCGAATAGTTAAAGGAAGCTGATTCCACAGTCGAGCTGCATGTACGGAGAAGGAGTAGGAAAAAAAAGTGGTATTGTGTTTTGGGATACGTAGGATATTATTCTGACTTGAACGAAGTGGGAGACCATGACTTCCTAACCCGGTAAAAGTCTCGTTGAGGTAGGAGGGAGATGTAGGGTTGTGTAGGACATTATATAGAAGTGAAAGGATATGCAAATTTCTCCGGTCCCGTATACGAAGCCATTGCAATTTTGATCGGTACTCGGAAATATGGTCATACTTCCTCAGATTGAATATGTACCTTATGCAAACGTTCTGTAGGCGCTCAAGTTTATCCAGTCTGTTTTCGGTGAGATCCAAATATGCGACATCGGCATAGTCTAGTAACGGCAGAAGCAGACTTTGAATTATGGTTTGCTTAGTGCTTACAGGGAGGAATCTCTGCAACCTTTGAAGGCTATGAAAGCCATTATATATTCGCCTGCTTACTTCGTTGACTTGTGCTTGCCAAAAAAATGAGAATCACCCAAAACCAAAAAAAAATATTTACTATATAGGTGCCACCTGTCTCTTATAGGGAGAGACGGAAACTATTTAAAAAATATATACCAAAAAGAACTTTTGAAAAAGAAAGAAAGAAGTTAACCTCAAAAAAAAAGGTATCTCAGAGAGTGGGCTAAATATTAATGGGCATTGGGTTTGGCCCACAGAAAATCCTTTTCCTACAGACGCACAAAAGAAAAGAAAAATCAGCCGTGTATGTGAAAAGTTCGCGTTTAATCCATGTAAAATCGGCACACGGCAACCCTCCTGTCGTTTCGATGTGATTTTACGGCGCACAGTCAGCCAACAAGCCACCGCTCAACAATTGAGGGTTATTTCTATTTCCTTTTCCACGTGAAGACAAAAATCCCGGTGCAATTAAAAGGTGAGGTGAAATCCTCACATTTGGTGACGATTTACGTCACATTAGCAGCAATATTGGGTCCCACGCCTCGCGACAAAGTTTTAACCACCGTACTCGCGACATGTTCGAGCGTAAAAGAAGCAATTGACGCACTGACTGCTGATAGTTGCTTTCAGACCGGCATTAACGCCGTTAAACTAAGAAGATATAAAAAAACAAAACCGTGGCCTCGACCAATCACGTGAGAGTTAGGCGCGTCATCGGTTGTCAAAATAAAACTTCTACCGAATTCCGCGACCACACTTTGTAGCTGTCAAAGTATAGAAGGAATGCACCGAAAATATCGAAAAACCAGCAGGAAACATAAAAAAAACGGGAAAACATGAAAAACAGATTCGGCGAAACATCACCTGCAACCGGGCGCGAAAACAAAACAAAATATGCGGTTTTTGTTACAACAGTACGTATTTTGGAAAGATTTTAAAGGTCAAACAAATTGAAAGATCTTTGTAGGTTACACTTATGTTCTTTATTAACCCTTCGAGTAGCGGCATAATTTCATGGCAGGCCGCTGCAATTTATTGGAATTTCTTGCATTATCGCCGCGCAAAAAGAACTATAACAATGGAACTACTATAGCAATTATAAAAAGTATTACTTTGCAATGGGCTGTATACTGGGCTGCGGCACTCTCTTTTTTGCTTCTATTTACAACGGTTATAATAAAATAAATAAATGGTCGCATTGAAATTTCGTATATAGAATATTGAAATCTTCTATATACGAAAGAAGAAGAACTATCCTCAGAGCTTTGCCGAGGATAGTTCTTGTCCCCTCTGTAGCAATACCCCTTGCACAGCTAGACACATTCTAGCTGGCTGCAAGGTGGCCTTAGATCAAGGACGGAACACTTACCGCCATGACAAAGTTCTCGCTGTTATTCGCGAGGTAATTAGTCTCTCAGTGGCTCGTGCCAACAAGGGTTTGACAGTATCCTCCAAACCCCCAATACAGTTTGTGCGGGATGGCTCTAAAGGCAAAAAACATTTAACTACAAAACCTTTCTCAATAATCGAGAAAGCTACAGATTGGATTCTGAAGGTTGATTCGGTCTCTAAGCAGTATAAATTCCCTGAAAGTCTCGGATGCACAGCCCTCCGTCCAGATATAACTCTTTACTCTCTATCTCGGAAGGTGGCTCTTATTGTAGAATTAACTGTTCCATGGGAATCAAATATCCCAAAAGACCACGAGTACAAATTAAATAAATACCATGATCTTGCAAATGCCGTAACCCGGAACGGCTTCACTGTTCACCTTCACGCGGTGGAAGTTGGCGCTCGTGGCCTGCCAGCTAAATCTCTATTTCACCTCTTTAAAGATCTTGGCCTTTCCAGAAAAATAATCAACTCTTTCTTAGAAAAATTATCTAAAACTGCGATTTGCGCATCTCAAATTCTATGGCTTCGAAGGGGGAGTGAATGGGTGGCAAGGTGAACGCTCACATGTGGCAAGACAGCTGTCCTAAACCTACCACAGCCGGTTCGTAAGTCCGGAATCCACTGCTCACCCCCCAGAAGTGTAAAAAAAATAGTATTATGATGGGCCCGACTCCGGTCGGTGAATTCCATGGCAGTTCCGTTTGTATTTATTATATAGTAAAACAATTAGATTATCTTATATATAAAAATGAATCGCCGTGCGTTAGTCTCGCAGGATCTCGGGAATGACTCGACCGATTTCAATTATTTTTCTTTTATTTTGTTTGGCTTGATTCAGGGGTGGTTTACAAAAAAATATATATTTAGGAAAAACTCAAAGAAACAACTGAAAATCGAAATTGGTCATTTTGGGAAACGGGCCACAAGTCCAAAAAGGCGAAAAAGTCGATAGTCAAAAAAGCGAAAAAGTAAAAAAAGTGTGAAAAGTCGAAAAATGCGAAAAAGTCGAAAAAGTCGGAAAAGTCGAAAAAGTCAAAAAGCCGAAAAAGTCAATAAAGCATTTAATTAAATACATTAAATTTATTTTGATTACAAACGACTTTCATTTAATCACCAAATGAAACTCAAACCGTACATGATTCGGCCATATTATAGATTTCAATGACTTGGATTTGGAAGGTTGATTAGGATCAATAAACGCTTATGAAGAGGTACATTTAAATAAATTTTAGGTGGTACGAAGTTCACCGGGTCATCTAGTTATGAATAAATATGAGAAAGTCAAAAAAGTGAAAAAAACTCGGCATTTCTAACTTGTACTTGTTTTATGGAACAATTCGGAACATTATTTATAAATAATACTATCGTGATATTTATTAGATTCTATATCAAAGGTAATTTTTCGTTTTGCTTATTTACATACAAAAATATTAGGATATTAGCTCATAAAAACCAATACAAATTTTGATGATATCTCAAGAAAAAAAAATGATGTTTGACAATGAAATTTTACCAGAAATATCCGCAAAATGACACGCGAAATTATTTTAGCGGCCGTCTATATTATTTATAGTAATAATGAGATATTTGTTGTGGATTTTAGGGTGCGTTCGAATTAGAAAATAAAATTCTTGTGCGCTCCGGGACAAGCCGCCAATATTGGTCGTTACGTAGTCAACAGTGTTCTGATGTGCAACCAAATTTGGTCGTTTCGTAGCCAATGGGTTAAAGTTAATTACTTTTTTAGGATTAAGGATGATTCATGCTACACCGGGCCGGGGCCGGGCCGGGCCCCGGCCGAGTCGTTTCCAACGTGCTCCGGCCGGGCCAGTCATTCATGCTACACCGGGCGTGACCGGGCTGTTTCCGAGTTTATTTATCTCACGGCCGTGTCCGCGATAACTAGTAGAATATAATAGAATAGAATAACTTTATTGTGCTATAAAAACATAACTTAATGAATATTACGCTGGTTTTATAAAAAAGTCAATTTATGCACAAATGGCGGACTTATCTAACTAGTGTTGCGTCCATCTATTTTGGTGATAATAATATTTTTTAATTTCTATTTTCGCTTGATTGATAAGTGTGTTATTAATGCAATTTTCACAACTTGAGTTGGCAGCTATTGCAATTGCCTTTGAAGACGAAGTATTGGAAACACGAACTGAATCTAATAAAAGAAGATGGAGTGTACATCCAGCCTGGAGAAAACGACAATCGGAGGGAGAATTCGCCACGCTCTACAAGGAATTAATAGATGATGAGAGCAAATTTTACGGTTATTTTAGGATGTCTAAAGAATGCTTTAGCATATTTCTTTGAAAAATAAAACGTGATTTAACCAAACAAAATTCAAGATTTCTGAAGCATATCTCTCCCATTGAACGATTAGCAACCGGAGCCGGGAAAACAATATCCACCGTCATTTCGACGCCGTGCTCCGGACGTGGCACGACCGGTCACGGCCGGAGCACGGCCAAGCATGAATTGCTTCATACAAAAGTATACTATAGATATCTGACCGTGTCCCGGCCGGGGCCCGGCCCGGTCCCGGCCCGGTGTAGCATGAATCATCCTTAACAGTAAGTCGATATACATTATACTTTACTTACTAGTTTGTATCGTTTGAATAACTGTATCAAAATCATATGTGATACCGAGGTACGAATATAACGCATGCCACAACTATTGGGTTGGCCAAAAGTCATTGCGTTTTTTCTATTAGTTTGATATTGAATTATAGCTAACTTTAATTTAATCCGCAAAAATCAGTCCTCCGACAGCTGAGAATTCATGCGTATTTTGGAAAAATAATGAGCACAATTTTGATATCGATCATTCCTTCGCCATCAATTTCAAAATAGAAAATGAATAATAACATTGTCGTATTTTATCATATTACTTTTGAAAAGAAAAAACGCATTCCACAATTTTAATAATCATTCCACAATTTCTTGGGGTATTAATTTAGTTTTAAAAAAATGTCTGAAAATTTACATTGATCATATTATGTATATCCCTTCGAGTAGCGGCATAATTTCATGGCAGACCACGACAATTTGTTGAAATTTCTTGCAATATCGCCGCGCTCGACAAAAAGTACTATAACTATGGAACTACTATAGCAATCATAAAAAGAATAACTGTGCAATGATCGCATTGAAAGTTCGTATATAGAATATTGAAATCTCATTTTGTAAAACAATTATATAATTATGAATAAATATGAGAAAGTCGAAAAAGTGAAAAAAATCCGCATTTCTAACTTGTACTTGTCTTACGGAAAAATACGGTACCCTATTTAGAAATTGTAAATGCTATCGTGATCTTTATTAGATTCTCTATCAAAGGTAATATTTCGTTTTGCTTATTTACACACAAAAATATTTAGTTATTAGGTCATAAAAACCAATAAAAATTTTGATTTCTCGAAAAAAAATTACCTTCTTAATTTACAAATACGCCGAAAACTTCATATATTTCAGCGAAAAACAATCCCCCCTGCTTGCCAGAGTTTAACTGTTGATTTGTTTGTTTGTAGCACGAGCTCAGCGCTTGGATAGCAGTGAAGTCCTCATAGTTAGCCCGAGAGCAGACTCAGGAGTATTTGATGACAGTGCTTCACCGCATTTATTGGTAATTATATCATATTCCATGCCATATTCTTTTTACTTTTCCAGACGATTTCTAGATTGAAGTGTGTCTGTATGTCTGTCTGCCTGTCTGTTTGTCTGTCTGTCTGTGTGCATGTATTCCTCTGCAAAAGCACCCACACACTTGATCTGTTTGAGCTGAAATTTGCATGCAGGCATTATTTCATCTATTGAACAGACTTCTACATTTAATTTATGCGCAATTTAGCCTGGGCTCAGACAGATGTATGCCTAAATTCAGAAGCATATAGCGGTATTTTCTGGGTTGTAAATTATATTTCTTTTGTGCTCTTGCATTTAATGTATATATGTAACTAATTAATAAAAAGAAAAAAAAAATAATAACAGTTTATTATTATTATTAATCTATACTAATATTATAAAGAGGGAAACTTTGTGAGGTTGTAGGAAGTAATCTCTGGATCTACTGAACCGATTTTGAAAATTCTTTTACCAATTAAGAGCCACGTTATTTGTGAGTGTCAGGGCTATATATTAATCCGAAAAATGGAAAGACTTTTTCGTGGTAGTAGGATTTGCAAAGTAAGTCAGAGAAAAAACGGTCGAATGAAAACGTTTCTTACGACCGCTGCTTTAACCCCTCCTCTCGCGAAGTAAAAATTCAGGTATCACTTTTGCGCGCGACATATTCGGGCGTAAAATCGACGTGAGTCGACGACCTTGATACAAACTGCCATAACTTGTAAACCACTACACCGATCATAAAAAGAATAACTGTGAAATGACCGCATTGAAATGTGAAATATAAAACATTATAACTTTATCTCGTAAAACAATTAAGATAATAATGAATAAATATTACAAAATTGGCGAACTGAAAAAACTCGCCTATAAAATCATTTCGATTTTTTGTCACAAAATACGTAAAATATGCAAAAATTGTAAATACAGTTATGTTCTTTATTAAATGCTTTACCAAAACCATTTTTTTTTTACCTGTTTGCATACAAAAATATTTATTTATTCAGCCAAGAAAAATTTTATGTATTCTGGAAAAAAAAATTTTTTTAATTTTTCATTTGTGACTACTTAAGGTATTGTTTTAATTGAAATTCTTTCAAAATAACTTTAATACTACATTACACTTCTTAGAAATCACACCAGAACTTTGAGCTTTGTCTGATATTACAGAAAAATCTAAAGTTTTGAGAGTTTGCGTCCAAAACTTAATAATAAGAATGCTCATAATATAAAATTCGTTAGATTTTTTCAATTATATTGTCTCATTATATAATTATTATATGCCTAATAACTAATTACTATACACCAAAGAGTCAGATTTCATCGAAAAACTATGGAAAATCGCACTTAATTCTCTCATAGTAATTATCAAAACAAGTTTCTTTGCGCGAGTCATATTAGAAAACAACATATAATGTTCAAAATACGCCTAATTATGTGATAACTTAGGATGTAAATGAAGCAATACCTATTTTGTTAGTAAATTAAAGCGACATTACATCCAATTTCGCGATATATCGGGATATTTCACAAACATTACAAAATAAAAACGCCATTTTTTCGGGAGGGGTGTGTTGTCGCCGAAGTCTTTTGTTTAAAAATTCGTGAAAAACAGCAAATGGACTATCTCAACTGACTAATCCTTATTTAGAAACTACTTAAAATGCAAATTACTCACTGTTCTCCAGTAAATTGCACTCACACACTGCACACACACCATTTTTATCACCCATTTCGCGGAACGGTACGCGGCCGTGGTGGTTGCCGGCGGACACTAGCGTTTGACGTCTATGCTCACCTTTTAAATCGTCCTTCGATATTGCCAGACGGAAATCTTGAATTAAAGATATTTTGGCCATATCGTAGCGCCCTCAGAAAGTATATAGTACGGCGTGTCGAATTGTAAATTGCATTTTTCGCAGCGGCGAGCGTTTGGTCCCGTAACGAACGTTACGGAGTGTTAGGCGGCCGACATTTGGTCCCCCAGCGGATGTTACGGAGCGACCGGGTTAACGATGAGAGATATATGATAGACTTCTAGAGAACAGTTGTAGAGCTTGGTAATGCCTGCCAAAAAGTCAGCGACAGCATATGTTTAACTTTTATATTTAAGTCACAAAAAGTTTGTTTTTATATTAAAAAAATAATTTTGATCGTTAGGTCATGTTTATTGGTCATATTATCAACAATTATGAATTCATATCAAAATAAGTAAATTTATCGTCTCAAGTGTTTAAAACAAAATACTTTTCCCTTTTACTCCATATTATTTCCCTCTTACTGCATAAATGGTTAAAGAGATAAGACACTCATAATTAAGACACTCACAAGAAGACACTCACAAATAACGGTAATATAGTCAAATTGGCATGCAAATACATACATACATATGCAGTAAAAATATAACCCTTCTTTTGGCAGTCAGGAAATAAATCATAGCACTCAGTACTAACCGAACCACACTCATAATTTCATCACAAGTAAAAAGTTTTACCGCCCAACGATGTGGGCACGGGTCAGCTAGTAATAATATTATACAGTCGAACATCTCACAACAAGCATAATTCGTTCGAAACTCTTACTCATTAAGCGAAACAATTTTTTTCATACTCGTTATAAGAGGTGCGAATTATGAGGAATTACTTCAAATTACTCGTTATGAGAGGTGCGAATTATGAGAGGTTCCACTGTATTATTATGACTTCTTATACCATTATGCTAACGTAATAAATAAAGTTATAATTTATTTACTCATAAAATATTGTTGTTTTGTTTGTTGTAGGATACAAGCCACGTTTCTGTGGTGACAGTGGGAAGTGGCAGTGTAAACGTTAGAGACTCCAGTGCACCCGCACCGCCTAGGCGAACCGCAGCCGGCGCTACACATATCACACTCGACGGTAACACTTTTTATAATGGCAATTTTCTTATTCTGTCTTTGTTGACCGAAACGTCAGTCTTTAACCCTTCAGGCCTTGGCCCCTCAGCCGATTGACAAGTTGATGTCTCAAAAAAATTATATGAGAATTAGAATGTCAGCTATCATACTTCCGTTATATTTAAAATTTTACACATTTTGCTAATTAACAATATGGAAAATAAACTCGGAATTTTCAAACTCCCTTATACCAAAAATTGGGTTCCTTACCAAATTATTTATAATTATCTTTTTAAATTGGTCCTCTCCAGGGCTTTTCATTTTCTCTGGAATCTTATTATAGAAAGACAAATTTTGGTCTATAAAACTGTATCGCACTTTGCTAAGTCGCTGTCGGTTTATGTGGAGATTGGATTTATTCCTCGTCTCGTGATGATGAAAATCACTATTCACCGGAACTTCTGCTGGGTGTCTACGAGCGTACATACTATTTTAGTAGATGTAGGAAGAAAATAGAGTCATGATTTCTGATTCTACGAACAGCGGCTTGCAAGAACTTCTTGGAGAGACTCTATATAAACTGCGTACCGCCCTTTTCTAGAGGAGAAAAATTCTGTTTGAGTTTGGTGCCATTCCCCAAAACAGAAGGCCATACGTTATATTCCAATTTATTTATTTCGATGTTTGTGTGGAAGGGATTTTGGGGGGGGGGGGTTGATGAGGTTGAAGGGGGGGTGGAGTTTGGGAGAGGGATGGAGGTTTGGAAGGGGGGAGTTAGGGGTTAATAGATTTTGTTCGGGAAAAGGGTTGGGGGTTAACGATTTTGGGGGGGTGGAGTAAGGGGTTGGTGCATTTTGGTCGGGGAGGGGGTTGGGGGTTAAGGAGTTTGGCGCGAGAGGAGGGGCTAGGGGGTGGTTCTGATTGCCGGGAAAGTCTTGGGGTTACACAATTGATTTATTACTTTGTTTACATATTCCAATTGCTTTTCACAAATTCACAAAACAATCACAAACAAATTTATTGAAATTTGGACATGACAACGTCTGCCGGTCAGCTAGTAAATTATTAATAATGAGTTTTCTAATAAGTGTGGGTATATGTTGACAGTCTGTACATTAAAACAAGCTGTGTGTGAGGTATTAATTTCAGGCAATTGATTCTGCTTAGAGACCAAATCGGTCTCCAGAATCCAATCTGAAGTTTTCTTAATATTATTCTCGTTAATTATTTCTCATTTTTATAGCCGTAGTGAGTCAAATGATCTACAAGCCCGCGTAGACTTCCACAACAAGTTGCTTGCTGGAATCAGCCAGAACGGCAATGGTCTGGGGTATGGCAGTACAACCATGAGCGATGTGGACTTGAAGAAGTCTCTCTTGCGGGGAGATTACAACAGCAACAGTATGGCTCATGCTATTGGCCTTTAATGCCAGAATGATTGGACGACGATTGGAGACTTTTGCATTCCTCCTCCAATGCACTGGAAAGTAATGTTGTATGACTGGACGCTAGAGATGCTCAAATGTTATTTAAATGCCTTTCAGCATACGCTTCCAGACCCCAGTAACCTCGCTGTAGGAGCATTGCCGAGGATAGTTCATGCCCTTGAACAGCCAGGCATATTCTAGCTGGCTGCAAGGTGGCCTTGGATCAAGGACGGTACGCTTACCGCCACGACAAAGTCCTTGCTGTTATTCGCGAGGTAATTAGCCTCTCAGTGGCTCGTGCCAACAAGGGTTTGACAGTACCCTCCAAACCCCCAATACAGTTTGTGCGGGATGGCTCTAAAGGCAAGAAACATTTCACTACAAAACCTTTCTCAATAATCGAGAAAGCTTTGGATTGGTTTCTGAAGGTCGATTCGGTCTCTAAGCAGTATAAATTCCCTGAAAGTCTCGGATGCATAGCCCTCCGTCCAGATATAAACTCTTTACTCTCTATTTCGTAAGTGGCCCGTATCGTAGAATTAACTGTTCCATGGGAATCAAATATCCCAAAAGACCACGAGTACAAATAAATAAATACCATGACCTCGCAAATGCCGTCACCCGGAACGGCTTCACTGTTCACCTTCACGCGGTGGAAGTAGGCGCTCGTGGCCTGCCAGCCAAATCTCTGTTTCACCTTTTTAAAGATCTTGGTCTCTCCAGGAAAATAATCAACTCCTTCTTAGAAAAAATATCTAAAACCGCAATTTCCGCATCTCAAATTCTATGGCTTCGAAGGGGGATTGAATGGGTGGTAAGGTGTACGCTCACATGTGGCAAGACAGCTGTCCTAAACCTACCATAGCCGGTCGTTAGTCCGGAATCCACTGCTCACCCCCCAGAAGTGTAATAATACTATACGATGGACCCGACTTCGGTCGGTGAATTCCATGGTAGCTCCGTTTGTATTTTATTTTATAATAAGTCTGCCATTTGTACATTTTTTATTTTGTGCAATAAAGATTTACATACATATTTCACCCTCGTATTTTTTTGTGTAGGTTCTATGACTGATGAGTCCCTGTCTGCCAGCGAAGGGGCAAGACGAACCGACAGTGCTGCCAGTGTCACCAGAGTGTCTCCTGACAGCTTTGATGGTTCCAGGTACTTTTCATTAATTATACAATAACTATACTAATATTATAAAGAGGTAAAGTTTGTGAGGTTGTAGGAAGTAATCTCTGATTTTACAGAACCGATTTTGAAAATTCTTTTACCAATAGATAGCCAGTGTCATAGGCTATATATTAATCCGAAAATTGAAAAGACTTTTTCGTGGTAGTCAGATTTGCAAAGTAAGTCGGAGAAAAAACGGTCGAATGAAAACGTTTCTTACGAACGCTGCCTTAACGATGAGAGATGTATAATTAAGTTCTAGAGAAAAGTTGTAGAGCTTTGATAATGCCTACAAAAGAGTCAGCGACAGCATATGTCTAACTTTTATATTTAAGTCACAAAAAGTAGTTTTTATATTAAAAAAAATAATTTAAATCATGTTTATTGGTCATATTATCAACAATTATGAATTCATATTAAAATAAGGAAATTTATCGTCTCAAGTGTTTAAAACAAAAGACTTCCCTTTTACTGCATATAATTTCCCTTTTACTGCATAAATGGTTTAAAGAGATAAAACACTCACAAATATGACACTGACAAGAAGACACTCACAAATAACGGTAATATAGTCAAATTGGCATGCAAATACATATGCAGTAAAAATATAACCCTTCTATTGGCAGTCAGGAAATAAATCATAGCACTCGGTACTAACCGAACCACACTCATAATTTCATCACAAGTAAAAAGTTTTACCGCCCAACGAAGTGGGCACGGGTCAGCTAGTATAATATAAAATTCGAAATTTGAAACAGTCTTGTCAAGTTTATTATGTCAAAGATTAATTATCTGGAATAATTAATATATTAATATTAAAGACCATAACGGCTTCAAAGGCGGAAATGGAGTCAAACATTGAAATGGCGGAGCAGGCGGAAGGGGCACCCATCCCCTCCCCCCAACAGAGAGCTAACCCCACATATTGGGGTGTCTAGGTCATGGAGCTGTACTGTCAGGCACAGCGGGCAATAGTCGGTGGCGGAAGAGATTCTAGGGGTTCAACGCAGCGGTCATAGTCCTAAGATTGGATTAAAGTCTTGGCGTCAGGTGGCGACCGGCCGTTAAACACCATAGCCACTTTTTATTCCTTGTCCATGACATTACACAATATGGCGACCTCCGTAAGCGACGGTAAAATAGAAGCTCAACTGGACGCCGACACAGCACAAAATCACGCTCAGTGGAGAAGAAGGACAAGAAAGGCCGACCCCAAGTTAGTTAGTTAGTTAGTTAGTTTTCCTAGGCTTTTTCCCGCACTTTTGTGCGTGGCTCATGTTTCGATTTATGTTACTCCAGCCAACCCAGGCTGTCTCAGAAGGTTAGCAGCCTGTTTGGGTTGCTACAGGCCTCCGGGACAGATGCTGGAGATTGTAGTATTCGTGCCCGTTGCTCTGCCACGCTCCTGCATTCCATGAGCACATGCTGTGGCGTTTCTTCTTCCTCCATGCATCCTCTGCATAGAGGGCTGTCTGTCACACCTATGGTAAACAGGTGTTTGTTTAGGGGACAGTGGCCTGTCATAGTACCTATGACTTTACGGATTTTGTCCCTTTTTAATCTGGTGAGGTTACGGGCAAGTTTTTTAGACGCTTCCGGAACCGCATTCTTTGTTTGCCTGCATCCTGCGTTTTTTTTCCATTCTTTAAGATGGGTTTCATCGGTGTTCCTGCGTAGCCATGTTTTTATTGGCCGGGGTATGGGCATCAAGGGTTCCGGTCCATATACTATTTCCTTTGATCCCCTTTTGGCCAGTTCGTCTGCCGCGTCGTTGCCCAGTGATTCGCTGTGCCCTTTAATCCATGCCAGGGTCACTCTATTTGACCTTGCAATGGATTGAAGCGCATTGTGGCATTCCAGTACATAGACAGAGGTTATAGTATTTTTTGCTAGCGCTTGTAGCACGGAGGCACTGTCGGAGACAAATTTCAAGCTTAGGTCTTCGACATCTTTGACTGCAACTACCTGTGCTGCTCTGGTGATGCCAATGCATTCTGCTTGGAAGATCGTATTTAAGTTGCCTAGGGCAGTTGATAATTTGATGATTAGATTATTTGAGAAGACACCGGCTCCGGTACCTTGGGTGGTTTTGGAGCCATCCGTGTATATCCTTACTTCATTTGTACCAGAGTGATCTGCTGGTTCTGCAATGAGTTGGATATTGTATCTATGATCAAATACATGATGGCATATTATTCTGTCCATGGGTGCGTCCAGAAGAGGTATTTCTTCTAGAACCCGTTTCAGAATTTTTGAGTGTGGTGTTTCTGTGTTTTGTTTCCACAGTCCATTTGCTCTTAGTCTTAAAGCGGCCGCCTTAGCCTCCTCTTGGATGACAAGATCCAGAGCTTTGCAGGCTCTGGAGTCTCGCTTTCACTGTGGTCAGTTGTGTTCTGGGCCACCATACAACAGATCCATAAGTCAGAGAGGGCCTGATGACCGATGTGTACAGCCAGAGTGTGATTTTTGGGTTGAGACCCCATTTTTTCCCCACTAGTCGCCGACACTGCCAAAAATTTAGGCAGGCCCTCTTTATTTTGGCATCGATATGACTCGCCCAGTTTAATTTACTGTCAAGGATGACTCCCAGATATTTTACTTGTGTTGATATGGAGAGTTTGGTGTTGAATAATTTTGGTACTTCTGTTCTGGTAACTTCCTCGACTAAAGGCCGACCCCAAGTAAATGGGACAGAATTTAGGAAGAAGATTATAATATAACAAGCATAGAGCCAGAACGAACTATATGCAAATATAGGCAAGAAAGATCTGTAACGATCTCAGTTCCGCTGTGCTCAGAAACCCAGACGCTAATTTATCAAATATTGCATTATTTTCAACAGGTCTCATTCTGATAGTGGTGGGCATGGCTTAACACATGGGAGAGATCGCTCTGACGCCGATAGTATTGCAACAACTGCTAGTCATGATAGCGCATCAGCGAGGTATGATTATTGATTATTAAAGCGTATAAGATTGCTCAACGCCATACTACGATTTGGCAGCTGGGATTTTACTAATAAACGCAATGTGTAGATAACACGCATAGTTTCAAACACATTGATCAGATTGTAAAATCTCGGCGCAATGAAAGAGTAATGTCTTTGTCCAAATGATTATAACGGGAATATACGAAAGACAACTTTAGACAAGGCGACACCCCGTTTGTAAAGGAAAACTAAATTTAAAAAAAAAACAAAGAAACAAGTAAAAAAGAATTACAAAAAAACTAAATAAACGCTGAACAAAATCTCAGGGGGAGGGTATTTAACACTTTTCTAATAATCTAGCCTAGAGGTAGGTTTTCCGCAAATGAAACATGTAAAATTCAGTGCAGAATTACATATATTAAACGAAAAGAAATGAATTACCAAAAAAAAAATACAATTTTAGGTTATAAAAATCGAAGTCTGGATTATTACATGGGAATTACGCTTTCTGACCCGAGCCTACGCACAAGACATTTAAATTTAACGAACCATGTGTAAGGAAAATGTGGTTTTTATAAAAAAACCGTAAAATCAAACATTGAAAATGTGGTCTGTGATGACAGATTGACAATAAAATTGGCAGGCGGCTCTATCCGAAATGGATTTCGAGGATTCTCAATATTATAAATAGGATAGAAAACGAATTTACCGCGTGAAATTTGTAGCACCCGACGTTTCGGTGACGTTGCAGCCGCCGTTGTCCAGGGTAGACTGAACAGCTGTCAATCCGTTGTTTTGCAATTCGTTTAGGAAAAATGGATACGGTAAATATCACGAGACACGCACACGATCTAATACAGACGAAACTCAGAAACCGAGCAGATCAAGAGATCTTACCATACGTCAAGGGCGTGACAGATCGAATAAGTAAGATGCTAAACAGATTCGATATAAAAACGATCTTCAAACCGACCCAAAATATAGTTCGATTTTTGAGGCCTGTAAAGGATGTAATACCACTGCAAACCCCGGGTGTGTATAAAGTCGAATGCAGTTGCGGTCTAGCCTACGTTGGACAAACGAAACGGCCCATAGCCACGCGACTGTCAGAACACATCAAAGCTGTTAAAAACGTTCAGCGAGAAAAATCGGCGATCTGCTAACATATATTGGATAGCGGAAGTAACCACTGGATGTAGTTTCAAAATCCCATTGTGCTATCCAAAGAACAATTCTACTTTCCTCGCATAATCCGGGAAGCCATTCAAATAAGAAGAACCCCGAACTTTAACAGAGACGACGGTTACAAACTCTCTTCTACGTGGAACCCTCTTCTTAAAATGTTCCCGCCGCCGAACGCCGAACGCAAAGACGTAAAACAGGATACAGTGAGTGTTGTGTGCAAGACGGATTTTCAAAATTCCCGCGCTCCGAGCCCGGCCCCCCACCACCGTTATAATCTACGCAGTGGTGGAAGCGGTACGCGGCCTACCCGCAAAACAATGGATTGACAGCTCTTCAGTCTACCCTAGACAACGGCGGCTGCAACGTCACCGAAACGTCGGGTGCTACAAATTTCACGTGGTAAATTCGTTTTCTATCCTATTTATAAATTTTATGTAGTTTTCTTTTTAATTAGAATTATAATTTAATACTTGAAATTTATTTAAATTTAGTTATTATATTTTTTTTTAATTAGGTTATTTCAATAATGACAACACTAATGTTCTGGACATCTGACAGCTGTCAAGGAAAATTTTGAGAATTTCGCAAAAGCAACAATAAACAACGTTTCGGGACATGAAAAGGTTATAGAAAACCCTGAAAACTAACCCTTATTTATAATTCGTGACACAAGCGCGAAAAAAAAAAGGAATTTCTGTTACATGATGTTTTCTGATTGCGGGGATAGGGTGCTAGGGAAGTGAGCAGAGGAGTATGTCTCGACGAATGGCTTTGGTTAGTGTTACACGCTTGCGAAGTTCGTCGAATTTGTCAAAATGTTTGAACATCTGCGTTGGCGGAGTAGTAGACATGTGGCGGTCATATATTGCAGAACCTATTTGCCATCTTATCAATAATAGCTTTGAAAACGGAGTTTTTCCTCAATGGCTGAAGTTTGCAAAGGTTAGACCACTACACAAGGGTGGAGACGAAAATGACATTGGTAATTACCGTCCCATATCGCTCCTTAACATCTTGTCAAAAGTAGTAGAAAAAATTGCCAAAAAGCGTTTAATCTCGCACTTAGAGAATGAGAGTCTTCTATCCAGCAACCAATTTGGGTTTAGAAGCGGTTTAGGAACTAATGAAGCATTACTTACTTTCACACAATACGTTGTTGAAAACCTCGACAAGGGTAGTAAAGTTTTAGCGACATTTTTAGATTTATCGAAGGCTTTCGACACGGTGTCACATATAATATTAATAAAAAAACTGGAACATTATGGAATAAATGACACAGCATTGCAGTGGTTCCAAAGATACCTTGAGGGAAGGACGCAAACAACGTCGATACATGATCGACAAAGCGCGCCACTTAATGTATCTTTCGGTGTTCCCCAAGGTAGCGTCTTGGGACCCGTATTGTTCCTAATATACATAAATGATTTATGTGATCTACCAATAAAAGGAAAAATAGTGGCGTTCGCGGATGACACCGTGTTACTTACGTCTGCTAACAATTGGGAAGATGCATACCGCAAAGCTCAATCGAACCTAAATCTGACGAAGCAGTGGCTCGATAACCATATTCTCACTTTAAATATTTCTAAGACTAAAGTTATACAATTTCACATCAAGGCAACAATAAATAATTCAGAAACCGAAAACCAACTAACAATACACTCAACTTTTTGCTCTAGATCTGACGTCTGCAATTGTCAAACCATTGAAAGGACTAGGGAATATAAGTATCTGGGTGTCACTATGGATGCAACATTGACATGGAAGCAACATGTAAGCAACCTAGCCACAAGAACAAGGAAACTCGCCTACGTGTTTAGAGAGCTTCGAAATATTCTACCAAAGCCCCTTCTCAAAACTGTGTATATGGCGTTGTGCCAAAGCTTGTGGTCCTATGGCACAATTGCATGGGGTGGCTGTACCACACAAGTACTCCTTCCTTTGATCAATGCGCAGAAGCTGATTCTAAAGGTAATCAATAAAAAAACCCCTAGATACCCCTCAGCGAAACTCTTTACAGAATATGGAGTACTTGATGTGAGGCAATTATTCATAAAACAATTACTAATTGAGTTTCACAGAATCAAGGATCAGCAGACAAGAAGCCAACAAACTAAAAACACAAGGCAAGCTACTGGGTCGAATTATAATATTCCGATTGTAAAGTCCTCATTTGCCCAAAGGCATTTTTACTTCCTTGCGCCGAGATTTTATAATAATTTAAATGAGAGTTATAAGAATGCAAACAACTTAAATTCATTCAAAATACTTATAAAGAAGTACCTGCTTGAAAGGGGTCCAATGTATGCGGAGTCTCAATTGCTCTCGCTAATAATTTAAGTTGTTTTATTAAATTATATATTACTAACTAATATCAAATCTCGTGTATTATTTGCTATGTATATATATGTGTAGGTATGTATATATATATATATTTATGTATGTGTGTATGTATGCGTATGTATATATGTATATATTCTTATGTATCATGCAATACAACTTAAGTTCAGAATATCAAAAGAGTCAGCTCGTCGATACAACTAAACAAAAATCAGCATCCCTAGATACGGGTCTCTGACCTAGTTAGGAATGCGGATAAACATTTTCACCATAGGATGTGCTCATTCTTTCCCAACTCAACCATATTATGTAAATGGTGTTTATATGACATATTATATGAAGTTATTGTAAATTAATAAAATAAATAAAATAAATATGCGAGCCCTTGGACTCGTGACGTAGCTTGCCTCGATTTCAATTTTGTTCTAACATACGCTACTGTCTGGTGGTATACTGTGGTTCCGGCAGTGGCGTTCCCAGGGTTGGTGAATGGGGCAAGCCCGACATACCTTTTTGTGGTTTTTACGCTTTTTATAGTAAAAGAAGTGGTACCTCTTTACTCTTCAATCTTCAGTTTGAAATTTACTGCTTGCGTCATAGATTCTATAAAGCACGCTGAAGGCATGCTACTGCTACACAGAATTTAACATGTACTTATCAGCAGTTGCATCAGTGGCTTTAAGAAATGCCGTTTTATTTGCTTGAGCGAGTGAAATCAAGTCAAGACAGAACTCACCACAAGGGACAATTTTTTGCCAATTGGACAAATTATACAATAAAAAATCTGCTTTGTCACTTTTTCAAAACAAACGGAACTAAATATGGAACATGCTTGCATTCTACTGGGATCAAGGACGGTACACTTACCGCCACGACAAAGTCCTTGTTGTTATTCGCGAGGTACTTAGCCTCTCAGTGGCTCGTGCCAACAAGGGTTCCACAGTATCCTCCAAACCCCCAATACAGTTTGTGCGGGTTGGCTCTAAAGGCAAAAAACATCTCACTGCAAAACCTTTCTCAATAATCGAGAAAGCTTCAGATTGGATTATGGAGGTCGATTCGGTCTCTAAGCAGTATAAATTCCCTGAAAGTCTCGGATGTACAGCCCTGCGTCCAGATATAACTCTTCACTCTCTATCTCGGAAGATGGTCCTTATCGTAGAATTAACTGTTCCATGGGAATCAAATATCCCAAAAGACCACGAGTACAAATTAAATAAATACCATGACCTCGCAAATGCCGTCACCCGGAACGGCTTCACTGTTCACCTTCACGCGGTGGAAGTAGGCGCTCGTGGCCTGCCAGCTAAATCTTTGTTTCACCTTTTTAAAGATCTTGTTCTCTTCAGGAAAATAATCAACTCCTTTCTAGAAAAATTATCTAAAACCGCGATTTCTGCATCTCAAATGCTATGGCTTCGAAGGGGCAGTGAATGGGTGGTAAGGTGAACGCTTACATGTAACAAGACAGCTGTCCTAAACCTACCACAAACGGTCGTTAGTCCGGAATCCAGCCTTCACCTCCTAGAAGTGTAAAAATTATATATGATGGGCCCGATTTTTGGTCGGTGAATTCCATGGCAGCTCCGTTTGTATTTTATTTTTATATTGCCAACGCAAGCCTGGTTTAATCGTCAATACAAAAGTCGTATAGATACATATATTGTTTTGCGTAATTTGGCATAGGTTAGAATGAGAGGACTGCTGATTTGGAAAGCCCGGTTGCAAGCCCATGTGTGCGAGCGAGATGACTGGCTGAACTCAACTCGTTAAGATTGCAGCGAATTGTTGCTCAATAAGCTGTTTTGTCGCATGGAGCGATCAGTGCCCGCTAGATGACAATAGGACTCACAAATTCATTTATTAGTTTAGCAATCTTTTTATGAGGATTTTTAAGAGATAAGATAGATAAGAGACTTTTAAGAGATAAGAGATAAGAAGATTTTTTAGAAATAACCGCTACTGGCTTCCTGGAAGGAATACTGATGTTGGGGAAATGCTGGTCCAAGTGTGTTGAAGTTGAGGGAGATAATGTAGAAAAATAAAATATTTTTTTAAGTGAAAATCTTTAAACCTTTCATTATCAGGTCGAGGAATTTTCACCTTACCCTTACCCTTACCATATCTCAATCTGGATTTAACCATCAGTATACTTCCCCGTCCACCCGACTGGCTAAGGGCTCGAGGTTGGTTGCGCGGTCCCCTACCTATCGTATTTTCAGCGGTAATTCAGTTTGAATCTATCGCGGATCATGGCGTATTTTGCCCGGCTCTGAATTCGGGATCAGGTAGCCGACTGGTCTTTAAGAGAATACGGCAGGTCAACATACACCCCCGCTGCTTAGGAAACAGTATATTTCCATAGTCTCCCGACTCCTTCAGTAATTAGTCAGAGTGCACAACCGATTGGCTGTCGCCGCACGGTGCGCAAACTGTCCAGTAGCGCCGGGAGGCAATCCCCCAGGAGAAACCGATCCACTAGCCGTGTGGCCGGGGTAGTCTTCCACACGAGGTGGCGAGGTGACTGAATAGAAGCTGAATCGTGAGTTGGGCCGATCTGTAAACACTGTGGATCTTATGGCCCAAACTGCACAAAACTGTGCTCTCAACCATGTATTTCAAGCAGTACGGATATTATCCATTTTTGTATCCGCATTTATGACAGGCATGGTTGGCTATAATTCTGTCTGTCTCAGAAGAGAAATGTTGACCATGTGCTATATTTTTACATGATTCGATGTAAAACTGATAACCCGAACTTCCTCGCTAAGGTGGATCTTTTTGTGCCATCATCTTTTCGTTGGCGCATGCTTTGCGGCGTTTAAATGACATTCACTCGATGGCACCAGATTTTGATAATTTTACCGCTATCCGTCATCTGTTTAAATTACAGGCAAATCATTATTTATGATAGCTAGTATTAAAGATACCCGCACCCGAAAGATACACGAAAGATACACGAAAAATAACTTGATATTCATATTATTTTTCTGGTTTTAGAACAAATGATGGAGCTTCAACGCCAGGTGCAGATGAGAATACGCATGCGATTGATGACGGAGATCCAGTAATACTGCGTCGCAAGCCACAAGATCATATCACGAGCAACAACAGAATACAAAGGTATGCAGTATTTTTTAATTTTTTATTTGTTGTGAGGGGCTTTTCTAAGGTCTTTATGAGCCTTGTAACTCTGCGACCATTGCTGATCTATTGTGTTCGCCGCCTACTATAGTTCTGCGCTAAGCATCGTGTCATTTAATAACCGCAACAGGCTTTTGGCGCCAGATTGTTTTACCTCCTCAGGTTGAAGGTAATGACCAAGCGGGCCACACTCGCACATGAGGTGCAAGGGAGTTCCCTCTGCCCCTTGGCAGAACCTGCACATTTTCGTGTCTTTGAGCTTGAGGTTGTACATGTGTTTGTTCAGGCCACAATGCCCCGTGAGCGCCCTCACCAGTATGCATAGATTGTTCCTCACGGGCCTTACGGTCTTAAGTCTTAGTTAGCGCTTTGGAATGAACCTGGCGTCAAACACTGGAACAATTTCAACCACTGGAACAACCACTGGAACAACTTCCAGTGATTGACGGATTGTTCTAAACATATTTGTTTGAGCATTAGGTTTGCATGGCTTTTTGGTACGCCACAGCAAGGTTTAGGGTCGTATAACGTTCCCTTTGCTCCCGTCTTAGCAAGTTCGTCGGCTTTTTCATTTCCCCTCGATTCCTGCATGGCCGGGAACCCATCTTAGAATTTATTTATTTTATTTATTTATTTATTCAAGACTTAATTACTATAAAACATTAATTTTGCTTACAAAAATAACAGGAACCCAATGGAAAACCTTAACCTTTTGCTTATTTGATTCTGTTACCCAACTGGAACTAGCCCGTTCTAGGGTAGACAGGTCTAATGGTACAATCAATTATGTACAAATTTTAGTAAAATGCTTATAACACTAAATTGCCCTAAAATGAGATCCTCAACAAAAATTATTATAAGATAATATAATAAATAAAATGCAATTCCATTATATAATTGGCAATAATTATAATATAACATTCGATTAAATGGAGAATGACTAACAGAATAGTCTTAAAACTAAAATAAAGAATTACTCTGTTATTTTCGCCCAGGGAATTCAGGGACCAGTACGTAAACTACTGGTTATATATGTAAACAGCAATTTCTAGTATGTGTGGATACAAATCGAGATAAATCTTCAGTTTGCGATTTTGTTATTGTTATTGTGATATTTTCAGATCAAAGGAGGAAATCCATTTAGCAAACCTAAAAAAGAAGACGAGAAAACGGACCAGGAAGTTTGAAATAGACGGAGTCGTCGTCACAACCACTACTTCTAAGGTATTGTTAACATTCTCTGTCTCTTTTTGTGACTTTTAAATTTTATATCCATAAGTCACACTTCTTCTCCGTCGTTCCCTCATTACTGAGGATCGTGGCCACTAGACAACAGTTTGCCTACGAGGCTCCTTCACTTCGACCTATCTTCTGCATGACGGGTCACAGATTATGTTGACCCTTTTGTAACTTCTTTGATGAGGTTGTTTCATCTGGCCGGTGATCTGCCTCTGCTTCTTCTTCCCTCTAATTGACCCCCGGAAAGCATTTTCTCCAGATTCTCTGGGTTTCTCCTGGCAACATGACCGAAGAACTGCAGGACTTTCTCATTCATACGGTGGAGAGCCTCACTTGGATGCAGAGTTCTTCCAGGACAGATTTGTTGGTGCGGAAAACTGTCCGTGGGATTCCTAGCATTTTACGCCAACACCACATCTCTAGTGCATCGATTTTGGTGCGTATCCGAGCCTTCAGGGTCCATGTCTCCGATGCATAGAGAAAGATCGAGAAAACCAGAGCTCGAACCAGCCTGACCTTAGTCCGCTGACTTATACCCCGATTCTTCCACAGCCTTTCTAGCTTGCTCATGGCCGATCTTGCCATCTGGCTTCTGCGTGAGACCTCCTTTTCGCAGTTTCCATCGTTGCATATCATGGAGCCCAGATAGACAAAGTCTTTCACAGCTTGAAGGTCACTTAGTTCGTTGGTGCGTTGCATGGTTCCAGCCCGGTCCACAAATATGAGTTTGGTCTTGCTGCGTTTCTACAAGTCACACTAAGTTTCCAAAACTGACTACTGACATAAATAATTAAAACAAAATAATTACCTTTGAAAATTAAACTCTTTGGCAGTAGAATGAAGTTTGTTTCATCTTACTGTCATGTATGTGTATTAGGTAGGTAACGGTTTCGTGCAGCTTGAGCCATATGATCCACTATGTGAACTTGATTCAGCTCCTATTCAGTAGCATTCACTAATCAGTAGCCTCCTGGAAGACTACCCAGGGAAAGACTTACGGTCGGTGGATCGGTTTCCCCTCGGCCATTGCGTCCCGGCGCTACTGGACGCTTTGTGCAACGTGTGGTGTCAGCCGATCGGTTGTGCACTCTGACTAATTACTGAAGGAGTCGGGAGACTATGGAAATATACTGTCTCCTAAGCAGTAGGGGGTGGATGCTGACCTGACGTCTTCCACGCTTGGAATGACCAGTCGACTATCTGATCCTGATTTCAGAGCCTGGCTATGGTCAATAGATTCAAACTGAATCACCGCTGAATTTAGGGCAGGTAGAGGCCGCAAACGACTTCCATCCCGTAACCAGTCGGGAGGAATCGAGTATTATTATTATTATTATTATTATTATTATTATATTATACACTAGCAGCTTAAGGCTGATCCTCACATCCTCTGGCAATGCATTCCAAGCATCCACTACTCGATTTGTCAAAAAATATTTCCTGGGGTTCGATGCTGCAATTGTCTTATTTAGCTTCAATGAGTGTCCACGCAGTTGCCTATTGGTGTTCAGGGTATACATGCTCTCGAGGTTGGGCACACTGTAATACCCGTGAAGCATTTTGTAGCTTTCTATTAGGTCTCCTTGCTGCCTACGTTCCTCTAATGTCGTCAGGCGAAGTTCCTTCAGTCGTACTTCTTATGGTTTGTTCCTCAGCGATAGCACCAACTTTGTTGCTCTTCTCTGAACTCTTTCCAGGTGCTCTATATCCTTCCAAAAGTAAGGATTCCATACCTGGTAGGAGTATTCGAGGAGCGGGCGAATGTAGGTTTTATAGAGCTTGAGGAAAAGTTCACTGGTGATAGTGGAAAAAGCTTTTCTTATTAAATATAAAAGTTAATTTGCTCTCTTAACTATCCCGAAGGTTTATTCCAGAAGGAGATATCCTTCCAAACCTGGTAGCCAGGGGTCGTGGTGGCCCGCTGGGCTACCTTCCTATTGACTCGCCGTAAAGCAGTCATGACTTTGCTGGACGGTAGATTTGTATCATCCCAAAGTCTTCTACGCTCACCCCACGTGGGACAGAACTATCATTATTGTTAAAACTTCCTGGGGTGACGGGTTCGCCTGTTGTAGTCGACACCTCTAAGTGTGATGTGTGTTCTGCCTCGACCTAGGGCGTTGGCCTCTGTTGGCTTTGCCGGATGGACAACAGATAGAGGTCGCGTAAGCGACTTCGTTCCTGTAACCAGTCGGGAGGAGGATGGTATCCTGAAACTTAATTCCAGACGGAGATATTCTACCAAAACTGGTAGCTAGGGGGCGAGGCGGCCTCATTGGCTTACCTTCCTAGTGCCTCGCTATAAGGCGTTGGCCTCTGCAGGTTTTTGCTGGACGCTAGATTTTTATAGTCCACAAAGTCTTCTAAGCTCACCCCACGGGATATAAAACGATCATTATCGTTAAAACTTCCTGGTGTGACGGGTTCGCTTGTTATAGTTGACACCTCCAACTATAATTTGTTTTTATATAACTGTCATTTTGTTTTTTAGGATGGGTTCATTCGGATGTCATCCTGTTTCCTAGCATGGATGGTGTTTGCCAAATTCTGTGTCATCTGTCTTGACCATCTTTCATGGTTCAACTCCTATCTGGTAGTCTCCTCATAGAGGGACTTAATTTGTCAGGGCCGCCGTGAGCTTCTACCACGGCTGTAATCCTGCAGTTGGAGGCAGTTGGGATCAGAAGATCGCCAATTCGGGGGAATACTTCTAAACGCTTGAACCGATTTAGAAATGTGTGGTATTGTTAGAATCGTTGTCATCCCGAGTGTCACAGGGTACCTTAACTGACCAAATATCAAATAAATCGATGTTTAAATGTGCAAATGTCAATAAATTAACATAAATATATCGTGTTTAGTGCCAAATGAAAGGACCAATTGAGTACATTCCAGAAATATATATGTATCAATATGGATAAATACATAAACTAAAATTTTATTTTATTTTAGTCCCTAATTGCATACATATATTTTTTTTCTACTTTAAATTTTACTTTAATTTGTGTAAACAACACATTTGTTAGATTTAGAAATATTTGAAAATTGATCACCCTCGTCAGTTCACGAGTTACAAAAATACAGTTGGTATAACACAGCACAGCCAGAGACAGACCTTCTAGGTCTAGATGGTTGTGCGATTTCGCCTCATTCGGATATGCTGGCATATTTATATGCATAGAGCTATATTTTTCGCTATAATAATGATTGTTCTTAATTATTCCTCATGTACAACAGTATGCATGTCCTTGTATTTTTTTTCTTGTACGTTATAAATAAATAAATAAATAATCAAATAAAATCAATTATTTCATTAAAAAACCCTAATAATAATTACATTACATTTTACATTACATTTTCGTCGTGTCCAATTGACGGCTAAAGACCGCTCTTGGACGTGTCAAAATAATTGTGCTAGGTAGTAAGTCTCGTTACTACTCTTTACTGAACATACATAGGTAGTCAAGAATTAACTACTAGATTGTCAAACTATAAATATAAATAATCAAAATAGAAGCCTAATATTTGAAGTAGTTAGTAATTTGAAAAGATACGTAGTAAAATTATTCATCGTAATATTCAAATTGTCAGTAAAATGTTAAATAATCAAATTAAATCTACGTTATGCATTTTAAACTAAAAGTACATATATAAGACCATATAAAATAATCAAACAATAAGGCTCTACTTTTTTAAGTAATTTAAATGGGCACAATATTTGAAAAATCATGGCCCTCAAATTCGGCCAGATTATAGAAAGGGTGGCCTATCAGCATCTCCTTGATGGTTTTTTTGAATTTTATGTCCTCCAGCTGTTTAAATTTAGTAGGGAGTAGATTATAAAATTTAATGCTAAGATACAAGTAGCTTTTCTGTACTTTTGCCAGTCGTATTCGGGGTACGCATAAAAGGGAGCTACTGCGGGTATGATGCGAGTGAATGTCTGAATTAATTGCAGTTTCTGCGAGGTGCTGTCTAGCATACATTAAACACTTTTATATGATATGATATGATAATAATTATAAAAGTAGTATTTAATGTTTGAATGGTTTTAAATAAATAAATAAATAAATAAATAATGTTTTGTAATGGCAGTTGTGTTTTTTGTTAATTTTGATATACTGATTTTGCGCAAAACTGGCAATATGCATGGAATTATGAGACAGCCTTCTATAAAAGAAATTTGGAGCTCGAAGTTCTTCAGTCATGGTTGTAAACACTATTTATCGCATTATAATAAATAGTGAGGTATTAATTCACGTCCACTTCAGAGTTCATCTAGTGATCTCAGACAAAGAGGATAGGTTTTATAACATGTTGGCGCACTCCTAAATTAAATTTTTCTTTATCATCGTAGGTGATTTGGGGCGACGATGAGAACGGCCGCACGTACGACGACCACGCCCTCCGAAAGCAAGAGCTGCGAGAGCTGAAACTGCTGCAAAAGCAGGAACAGAAGCAGTTCCAAGACCTGGCCATCAAGGAACTCGCCTTCAAGGATCAACAGGAGAAGAGGTCAATCAGTTTTTACCACTTGGTTGTTGCATTTAGCAATACTACCAGTAAAACTGTAACGATTGATGGAACGATATGTAGACATTGTGTTCTTCTTCTTCTTCTTCATCAGTGCGCATTCGCCCACCGTTGGGCATATGCCTCTCCAATCACTCTTCATCCGGATCGGTTGTCCGTTTCCCTCATCCAGACTGGCCCAGCTGTCTCCTTGATGTCATCGGACCATTGGGCCGGTGGTCTGCCCACACTTCTTCTCCATTCCAAAACGCGCTTGCTCCTCCGTTCGTCGTGTCGTCGGGCCACGTGGCCGGCCCGAGCCCATTTCAGCTTGGCCACTCTTTGACCCACTTCGACCACCTTCGTGTGCTGTCTGATGACCTCGTTTTGGACTCGATCGTGCAACGATATGCCGAGCAGACTCGCTCCTGCTCTATGGGGGCTTGTCTACTCGCTGGGAAAGTCGTGGGGGACCCAACCAATTTTTTTAAAAAATTGGGTAGTCATAAAATCGTTGTTTGTTTTTTCTATGTAAATGAAGGGCAAAATTTTCATTAGAAACAAAAACTATATTGTTTAATTTGTTTGATGACTTTTTCCTATCTTCCGGTCGACTTCATGATTCCGCACTCGAGGAAGTTTCTATTGTATCAATATGACATCCTAATCAGCAGCGAAGGTTTTACCGGCCGAGTTGTTTTGCAAGAACCGAAAGAAACGGTAATTCGACGGTGCCAGGTCTGGCGAATACGGCGGATGCGGTAACAAATCCTATCCTAGTCGAGCGATATCGTGGTGAAAATCAACACCTATGCAATTCACTAATTCCGGACGCTTCCTCTCGATTGCTTCATTTAATTCATTCAGCTAACGACAGTATACATCCGAATCGACGGTTCGGTTCCTCGGAAGGAATATGCAACACCTTCGACATCCCATCGGAGCGAGGGCATATTGTTCGTTGGGGTGAGTCGGTTTGTGGACGGTCGGTTTGCGGTTTGGCAGGTTCGAGCAGGAGCTGGCGGCGTTGACGCGGGCGCACGACTCGGACGCGGAGGGGCTGACGCGCGGGCGCCGGGCCGCCGCCGAGCGCTTCGAGCAGCAGCACGACGCGGAGCTGCGGGCCGCCTCCAAAAGAGTGCGCCACGACCAGGAGCGGGAGCTGCGGCGCTTCCGCGACACCCTCAAGCGGGAGCTGCAACTCTTCAAACAGGTATTCCTTTCGTTATGGCGGAAGCCCGTTATCCTCTTCGTTTCCCCGACTCGATCGCTTTTATATCTCCCACCGACGTATTTGGAAGACATGCTCCAAAACTATCATATTGTAATTACATATTCGAAAACTATCTTTGTCAACCGTCTCGGAAGATTATAAATAGGTTTAAAAACGAATTTACAGTGTGAAGTTTGTAGCGCCCGAAGTTTCGACGATGTTGAAATTGCCGTTGTCCAGAATAGACTTGCGTCTACCCTGGACGATGGCAGGGTTAAGGTCAGGTGCTTCAAAATATATATTTTTATTATTAATATATTATTATTATTATATAACAGGCAGGCAGCTTTAGCTGATGCGCTGGAGTCTGCGCTTGCATTACAATTTCTGTAGAATAAGTTCAGCTTATTTTTAAAGTCATCGACGCTATTGGCATTGATCGCTTCGCTCGGGAGAGCGTTCCATTCGTTTACCGCTCTACTGCTGAGGAAGTGTTTCTTGGGATTTGAATGGAATGATTCACGCTGGGGTTTCGGATGATGCCCGCGCAGATGTGTGTTAGTGTTCATGGTGTAGATAGTCTGCATCCCGGGAACGTCATACGATGCAGTCAGGATCTTATATATCTCGATTGAGTCACCCCGTGCCCTGCGTTGCTCCAGAGTGGTCAAATTGAGAGAATCTTTTCTCGTATGTTAGATGCTTCAAGTTAAAGGGCAATTTAGTCGCTCTTCGCTGGACCTTCTCTAGAAGATCGATATCCTTCCTAAAGTATGGATTCCAGATCTGATAGGCGTGTTCCAAAATGGGTCTTACAAATGACTTATAGATTTTCAGCATCGGTTCCTCTATGATATAGTGAAAAGCTTTTTGAATTAGAAACAGTAGAGAGTTTGCTTTCTTTACCAATGCAGTCAAGTTTTCTTCCCATTTTAGGTCTTCGGTGACTATTACGCCAAGATCCCTTTGTGATTTCACGGCACTAACATGGGTGTTTTCCAGAAAATACGGCTGCTTAGGGTTCTTTTTACCGAGATGAAGAACATATAACCGCAAAATACTAATTTCCGTGTTTGGAAGAAACACGGTAGAAACTACCAAAACCCAAAAGAATCAAAGTAAAAGGACGCCACCTCCTTTTAAAGAAAAAGAAGGAAACTAATTATATTAGAAAAAAGATACCCGAAAGAAATTTTGAAAAAAAAGTTAACCTAAAAAAATCGATCTCAGAGAGTGGGCTATATTGATCGGCACTGAATTTTGCCAACAGAAAACCCCTTTCCTCAGACACAAAAGACTACAGCACAAAAAGAAACACGAGAGTATGTAAAGTATTTGTGTTTAATCGCCCGCAGGCACTCTTTCTTCAAATTCCGCTTATCGGCGCGTCACATGTGCTCATCCAAATAAAAATAACAGAATTCCAGAAATGAAGGCAAATTCCTGGACGTGGAGGCAAGTCCCGTCACATTTAGCGACGATTTCGTCCCTTATATAGCAGCAGTAATTATACAAAAAAACCAGAGGTGCCTCCAAACTACGATAAACAGAAAAATCCGTTAAAATCTCGAGGATCCTACTGGAAAAGCTACCCAAAATGAAATTAAATGCTTACCAGATAAATCACACACTTTTCACATAACAAATTTTACCGCCAGGCGGTTAATCTACGGCTTTCTTGTTTTTTAATGCACTTTCTGCCTGCCTCGGCGGAGCAAGAGCACCTCCCCGCCATTGTTAAAACAGGAAATGAGGTCTAACCGAACACGTTTGACAACTCATTATTACCAGAAACACGAATGTCTCTACTCTATGACAAAGAGTGTAGATTTACTTCCAAATTTTTTTTAATAAAAGTTAAATTTTATGTAGGTTTTCTTTTTAATTAATATTATAATTTTTATAGTTGACATTTATTTATTTATTTTTTTTTTTAATAAATATATCTCCATAATAGCAACATTAATGTCATCTGACAGCTGTTAAGGAAAATTTTGGATGATTTCAAAAAAGCAACAATAAACAACATTTTCGGAACAGAAAAAGGTTATAGAAAACCCTGAGAAGTAACCTTTAATGATAATTCGGGACACAAGCGCGAAAAAAAAAAAAAGGAATTTCTGTTACAGCCCCAACCCAAGAGAAAAATCGGGGGAGAAAAACCAACGATTTTGATTGAATCGTCCCGATTCACCAGCTACTACGAGCTTTACGCCACTAGAACAACAACAACTCCTAACTTAACAAACCTTCTTCACGTTAACTATAATCAATTAATCCGTTCAGTAACAATAGCAGAGGCAAACTTTTACCAACTAAAACTTACACCCATTACTCTTATCACCAGAGTAAGAAAAGAAAATCAAAAAATTAAACCCAACACCAACATAACCAAAAAAAACTTATGGAACTCCGACAACTTCCAACAACTAAGGAAGGATCAACTCATTGCGGATACCCGACTCCTACCGAAAACAACAATAACTCTAACGTTAGACCTCGACTAAACGTTTACTTACTAAGAGACTTTAGTAGTTGTCATTTACTACCTTTCATACCAATCCCCATTCATTCATCCCGGACATGAGACATTCTTACAACAATAATGCTAGATAGAAATGCTAGCATGACTGACACAACAAAATGATTTCAGCTATTGATACCACTTGGTACAATGCCTTTGTAAAGACAATTTAAAGGGCTCATTTTAGTTTCACCCAAGATAGACAATTTTTGTAATAGAATGTTAACGCGAAGAACTCCGATACTACTATTCTGAACTATTCGGATTTAGCTTAAAATCTTTAATATGCCAGGAACCTATATTCTTCCCTTTAGCATTTTCTAACTCGTACACCAATGCAGAGAGTTTTTTAATTATTTTACATTTTTCATATTTTGGGGCAAATTTGGAAATGTAATAATTCCCAGCATTACTTAGATAATAAGTCTTTTTATAGATCACATCGCCTACTTGAAATTCCACAGGACGGTGTTTACGATCATAGTAAACTTTATTATGTGCATGTAATTTTACCAATTTCTGCCGCACTACATGAAAAATGTTAGATAATTCACTCAGATTTTGAGCGTAAGACAACCTACTACCAAAAATAACCTCTGCTTGAGATTCCGGCGCCTGAGCATAAAAAGAACCATTCATAATCGGTTCACGACCATGGACTAGAAAAAATGGACTGAACCCTGTTGATTCCGAGACTGCCGCGTTAATGGCCATCTGAATTTCAGAAAGATAAAGATCCCAGCTGCGATGATCGTCTTTTACACACAACGATAACGCAGTGACCACACTACGATTCTGACGTTCAGTTGGATTAACTTGAGGGCAATATTTCGGGTTTAAATATACTTTTGGAATTTTATATTTCGCAATCAGTTCAGTGAACTCCCTTCCGATAAACTGTTTTCCGTTGTCTGAAATTAAATACTGCGGAACACCATAGCGAAGGAATACATTATGTTCAACGACATAACTTACAAGTTTACTGGTAGCACGCTTTAACGGAAAAAGTAAACAGTATTTGCTAAAACAATCTGTCACCACGAGAATATGCATATTTCGGTTCCTCGTCATCGGATAAGGACCCAACAGATCGACCGAGACCATTTGGAACGGGAAGGCACAGGACTTAGGACTTCCTAGCTGACCCAAAGGGGAAATATTTGAATGTTTGTATTGCTGACATGTTTCACATTTAGAAACAAAGTTAACTACGTCTCCGTGTAAATTAGGCCAAAAATAACGAAGACAAAGACGACGGTGTGTCTTAAAAATTCCAAAATGCATAGCCAAATCAGACTCATGATTTTCTCGGATAAGCTTTTCTCTAAGCTGCAACGGAACAACTAACTTCCAATCGTAACAACTGGTGAGTTGATACTTGTTTTTAGAGTACCTAAACAATTCATTGTCCTTAATCTGGAAATTTGGATATCCAGCGGGATTTTCAGACACTGCCTTAAACAAATCGTTGTACCATGAGTCGGAAACAACAGACAGAGAGGAAACGGGAAGCAACCGAGATAACGTGTCAGGAACCACATTATCGACACCTTTCTTGTGGACAATCTCAAAATCAAAAGCAGATAGACGAATACCCCATCGAGCTAAACGGCCGGTAGGATTTTTTAAGCGCAAAAACCAACGTAAGCTGGCATGATCTGTAAAGATAGTGAATTTGGGACCGCCCTCCAAGTAACCGCGAAAATGCTCGACAGCATGAATAACACTTAGGGCGTCGCGTTCGGTCGCCGAATATCGCGTCTCAGCGGGTAAAAGTGTTCTACTCGTGAAAGCGATAGGATGATCGACGCCATCCACTTCCTGGGTTAAAACTCCGCCTAAACCGTACAACGATGCATCGCAATGAAGAGCGAACGGTTTTGAATAATCCGGACAGGCCAAAATCGGACTAGAAACTAAGGCCGATTTCAGTTTTTGAAATGCCTCTTCCGCCTCGGGCGTCCACTCATAAGGGGGAGCACCTTTGCGGGTACTTGTCAACCGAGATAAGGGAGCAGCAATACTAGAAAATTTTTTAATGAACCGACGATACCAACCGGCCATACCAAGAAAACTCTACCATTTTTGGAGAATTTGGAGTAGGAAAATCGAGAATACATTTTACCTTCTCGGGATCGGTATGTAGACCGTGAGAATCAACTACATACCCTAAATACTTCAATTCCTGACGGAAAAACTGACACTTCTTGAAATTTATAGAAAGGTTGACATACAACAAGCGATCTAATACTTTGTTTAACAAAGTTATATGTTCTTCAAAAGTAGCAGATACAATAATTATGTCATGGTAACAAAAAACTTTCGTTTTCGAAAGAGGGATCGAACAATTTGTCAGCCAGCCTTTGCATGCACGCAGGCGAGTTTCTTAGGCCGAAGGCGCAAGATCTGAAGCAGAAGAATCCTCGACCAGGAACAGTGAAGCTACACTTCTCTCGTGAAGAAGGATCCAAAGGGATTTGCCAAAAGGCAGAGGATAAGTCGATAGAAGATAAATAATTTGCATATCTCAAACTGTCCAAGATAGTAGTAATTCTCGGCAGGGGATACGCATCCGGTTTCGTAATAGAATTCAGCTTCCTGCTATCTAGACAGAAACGAAGAGTACCATCTGACTTTGGAACAAAAATTGTTGGATTATTCCAACCCCCGGAACTAGGTTCGACAACACCTAACTGTAACATCTTATCAACTTCTTCATTCAACAGCGCCAATCTAGCTGGAGACAAAGGATAGTAACGCTGTTTCACTGGAGGATGATCTCCAGTATCAATGACCTGGGACAACAAATTAGTTCGACCGAGACCTTTGACTTTGACTGTTACAAACAACACATTTTTCAGCATTAAGAGTTAGGAGCCATTCCGACTTCCAAGCGCTGAGTTTGTTGAGGTCATTCTGTAAAACTGCAGCTACGGAGTAGTGGATTTGCATATATCTTCGTATCGTCTGCGTAGACTCATGCTTGATGATATACTAGCTCGTAGGTCTGTCAGATATAGGATGTCAAACACTGGCCCCAAAACCTATCCCTGCGGTACACCACTGAGGACATAAAGCCGCTTCCACCCTCACTTGAAAAGTGCGATTAGTAAGAAAGTCTAATCCATCTCAAGACACTTCCTCTCACCCCCAGATGCTCAAGCTTAAAAAGGAGGCGGTTTATAGGGACTCTGTCGAAGGCCTTCTCGTAATCCAGATATTTTACGTCCACAGGGTCTCCCTTATCCTAGCTTGAAGTCCACTCATTGAGACATTGAATGAGATTCGTTACGACAGATCGACCTGGCACAAATCAGTGTTGTTCCTCATTGATGATGTTCTGCTGGGACAGCGGTAAATTCGTTTTTAAACCTATTTATAATTTCAAACATCCGCCACAGTCTTCGATTTCATATCTCGAAAGACATACTCAAAAACTATTATAGACAGATAAAAAAAGTAAGTTAAGTGTTTATTATAATTGCCATAACTGATACCGTAATTGACGTATAGAAAAAGTTATTGTCTTAACTGTTAATACAGTTATCCCACTGTGAGACAAGACGGTCAATGCCGTCACGGAGAAATGTTTGCATTCGCTCACAGTACCATGATTGTACCCAGACATCCTATTCGTCCGAAACAAATCGAGGCCACAGATGCCTTTCTACACAGAGAGCTACAAAAATATGGAAGGGGGGGAAAGAAAAAGACGTAGACTGTATGGAGGATGTGTAAGGGCGGGCATTATCGTGCAACAGGCGTTTGGAAAATGGCACACTTAATTTATTGTGACTTTTCCACATACCGCTGTTGCTGGGAAACTCTTAACCTCTAGGACGCCATTACCACCATCTGGTGGTTTTCTGTTGTGACAATTTGAAGATTAAATTTGTAAGCATTTTTACAAAATAAATGTGTTTTTTTTTCTTTAAATATTTGTACACCTAATACAGAAGCTACAAAATGGCCTTTATCGCAAATGCCAATTAAAGTTTCTGGCAACTCTCTAACTGACTTAAGCCGCAGCGAAAACCATAAAAAATAGTCAGCGAAACTTTTCTCGAATTAAATTCATTGTGATTCCGACACAAACTTTTCAAAACGACTCCACAATGAAAAACAAATGACAATCTCACAAGTCAAAAAGTAACATGTTCCCAGAGAGTTCTATTTTCAGATTTCGTAATGGGTTTTCTTTTTCTTTTATTGTAAATGTCCAGAAAATTTCAGTATTACATGCATGCTTTAACACTCCTACAAATAACCTTTTTCGAGGGTTGAAAACATGCCGTTGTGAGTTTCACTCCCATGGCTGGCTTTCAAAGGATTAAACAGATTCCATACAAGTCCAGATCTCTGAATCAAAGCAGAAGCCTAACAATTGAAATAGTCAATAAATCGAATATATACGTACTAAAAACTGTACATAGTAACATCCAAATTATTAAGTAAATTGTTAAATAATCAAACTAAAGCTAAATCTTACATTTAAATACTTAAAGTCATATCAAATCAATATCATTCAAATTGCTACAATATTTGCAAAGTCATGGCCCTCGAATTCGGTCAGATTATAGAAAGGGTGGCCTATCAGCATCTCCTTAATGTTTTCTTTTAATTGTTTGTCCTCCAGTTGTTTGATAGTGGTAGGAAGTAAATTGTAGAATTTAATGCTAAGGTATAAGTAGCTCTTCCGTACTTTTGCCAGTCTTGTTCGGGGCACGCATAAAAGGGAATTGCCGCGTGTATGGTGAGAGTGAATGTCCGCTCTAGTTGCGGTTTCTGTTAGGTGCTGTCTGGCATACATTAAGCACTGGTATATGAACGCCGAATACATGGTCATTATCTTTGCCTTACTGAAGTATGCTCTGCATGAGGTCCTGGGCGTTATTTGATACATGCTGCGCAGTGCTCAAAGGAAGATTCTTTTACTGTTTGCGGCATTTCACCAAATTAGCAGTCCATAAGTCATTTATGAGCCGAAATACGCAAAATACACTGATTTGGCTGCCGCGATTAGTGTATCATATAATAATAATAATAATAATAATATCGTTAAAACTTCCTGGTGTGACGGTTCTCCCATTGTAGTTGACACATCCTTGTTGCCATTGTAACCTCAAATTACAAATCTACCGTGTTTTGAAGAAACACGGCAGATTAGTAATTTGAGGATACAAAATTGGCGCCCCACGTTGGGCGCCAAGTTTATAACCTCAAATTACTAACCTACGGTGTTTTGAAGAAACACGGCAGAATCCACCAAAACCCAAAAGAATGAATGTAAAAGGACGCCACCTTACTTTTAAAGATAAAGAAGGAAACTAATTTTTAAAAAAAATATACCCGAAAGAAATTAAAAAAAAAAAAGAAAAGTTAACCTAAAAAAAAAACGATCTCAGAGGGTCGGCTATATTGATCGGCACTGGATTTGGCCAACAGAAAACCCTTTTCCTCAGACACACAAAAGACTAAAGCACAAAAAAGAAACACAAGGTTATGTAAAGTATCCGTGTTTAATCGCCACGCCGGCACCCTTTCTTCAGTTCCCGCTCCTCGGCGCGTCACATGTGCTCAGCCAAGTAAAAATCCAATTTCCGAATATGTAGGCAAAATTTCCTGACGTGGCGGCAAGTCCCGTCACATTTAGCGACGATTTCGCCACTTAATTAGCAGCAGTTATGCATAAAAACAGATGTTCAAAGGTGCTGCAAGCTACGATCAATAGAAAAATCCGTTAAAATTGCGAGGATCCTACATGTAAAGCTACCCAAAAGGAAATTAAATGCTTACCAGATTCCAAGGACCGCCTACATTAAAAAAAAACTCCCTCAACTGCGCATTAAAAAATAAATGCCGCTCGGCTGGCGAAATGCCGCTCACTCTCCCAACTGTGAAATTTTCTGACAGTTCTCCTTCGTTCATGCAGCGTTCCGACAGGCGTTCACGCCGTTAAAGTCAGAAGAAGAAAAAAAGGCCAAAACAGCGGCCTCGACCAATCACGTGAGAGTTAGGCGCGTCATTGGCTGTCAAAATAAAACATACCAAATTTCGCGAATTTATGTTATAGCTGTCAAAGTATGGAATGAATGCACGCAAAATCGCGAAAAAAACACCAGGAAACATAAAAAACAATAGGAAACTATGAAAAACAGTTGCAGCGAACATAATCTGCACAAAGGCGCGAAAACAAAACAACAAAATATGCGGTTTTTGTTACACCATATTAAATCAAATAACTACCCTCTGCTTACTTTCACAAATTTCCCACATATATTTTACACGCCATCGGTAGTGCAATGACTTCTCAAATATTTTTTCTCTCTTTATAGGAAGTAGACCTATTGCCTAAGGAACGCCGTAAAGAAGCTTACAAATCCGGACGAGGGAGGATAGACACAGACCATGCCGACCGAGAGAGAAGTTTTCTCCGGCAACTATCAGACTCGCACGATTTAGTCCTGAAACGCATGCACGATAATTACAGGGAGAGGACAGCGTTAGCCGACCGGCAGTACCTTCAGCAGAAACAGCAGGTAAAGATTACTATCATCTTCTTCTCCGTCGTTCCCTCATTACTGAGGATCGTGGCCACTAGACAACAGTTTGCCTACGAGGCTCCTCCACTTCGACGTGTCTTCTGCATGGCGGGTTGCAGATTGTCTTGACCCTTTTGTAACTTCTCTGATGAGGTCGTTCCATCTGGCCGGTGATCCGCCTCTGCTTCTTCCTTCCACTTGACCCCCGGAAAGCATTTTCTCCAGATTCTCTGGGTTTCTCCTGGCAACATGACCGAAGAACTGCAGGACCCTTCTCATTCATACGGTGGAGAGCCTCACTTGGATGCAGAGTTCTTCCAGGACAGATTTGTTGGTGCGGAAAACTGTCCGTGGGATTCCTAGCATTTTACGCCAACACCACATCTCTAGTGCATCGATTTTGGTGCGTATCCGAGCCTTCAGGGTCCATGTCTCCGATGCATAGAGAAAGATCGAGAAAACCAGAGCTCGAACCAGCCTGACCTTAGTCCGCTGACTTATACCCCGATTCTTCCACAGCCTTTCTAGCTTGCTCATGGCCGATCTTGCCATCTGGCTTCTGCGTGAGACCTCCTTTTCGCAGTTTCCATCGTTGCATATCATGGAGCCCAGATAGATAAAGTCTTTCACAGCTTGAAGGTCACTTAGTTCGTTGGATGCCGAGTTCTTCCAGGACAGATTTGTTGGTGCGGCATGCTGTCCGTGGGATTCCTAGCATTTTACGCCAACACCACATCTCCAGTGCATCGATTTGGTGCGTATCCGAGCCTTCAGGGTCCATGTCTCCGATGTATAGAGAAAGATCGAGAAACCTCAGCTCGAACCAGCCTGACCTTAGTCCGCTTGCTTATACCCCGATTCTTCCACAGCCTTTCTAGCTTGCTCATGGCCGATCTTGCCATCTGGCTTCTGCGTGAGACCTCCTTTTCGTAGTTTCCGTCGTTGCATATCATGGAGCCCAGATAGACAAAGTACTACTATCATTACGCAAGCAGAAAAACAAGTAAAAATCGCATAAAGCGAAATCATTCTATGCTCAACAACTAGAGTCGTTAACTACAACGGATGAACCTGTCACCTCGTGAAGTTTTAACGAAATGATCGTTCTATCTCCCGTGAAGTCAAGCTCCGCCACCTGCCCGTCAGAGGCCAACGCCTTACGGCGAGGCACCGGGAAAGGTATGCAGCGGGCAGCCTCGTCCACTGACTACCAGTTTTGACAGGATACCTCCGTCCTTCCGACTGGTTACAGGTCCGAAATCGCTTACGCGACCTCTACCTGTTGTATTACAGCGGGAGCTAACGGGCCCATGATGAGGTGGCCACGATGACCCATGTCTTCAGGGTCGGTCACACTCACGGGTCAACACCCATCCGATGGCCTCCACGCATGGGGTGCGAACCTGGGTAGGACACTGGGTCAACCAGTCTCCCCTGGGAATCAAACCTCTGGCGCTCCTGGACGGTCTGCGCACCGAGCGGCGCAAGCCAATCGATTGTGCTCTCCGACTAACAGTCGGGGGAGTCTGGGAACTGTATTGTTTCCTATAGAGCGGGGGTGGTTGCCTACCTTACGGCGACTGCTCTTGAAATGACCATTGGCCATCCGATCCCGGTTCAGAGTCGGGCAAAGGACGCCTTGGTCCGCGATAGATTCGGTGTACACCGTTTCACCGCTTCGTAAGGGAGAGGACCGTGCAAGCGACCTCGAACTCGGAACCAATCGAGAGACCGGAGAAATCTGGTCACAATTGGAAGCAAGGGCGCGAGTGTCGGCCCGCCAGGTAACATTACTGGCTATCTCGCGGTAAAGGCGTTGGTCTCTTGCGGGTTGTGGCGTAGCTAGACGTCGGATTTGTAATGTCCAAAGTCTTCTACGCTCACTGCACGGTCGATAGAACGATGAATCGTTAAAACGTCCTGCGGTGACGGGTTCGCCCGTTGTGGTTGACATCTCAATATGTTGTATTACAGCGGTACTTCAGTGGGAACTTATCGCGGACCTGGGCGTTCTTTGCCCGTAGAGCCACACGGGATTGAGTGGCCCAAGGTCATTTCAAGAGTGGCATGACAACATGTGAACATCCACCCCCGTTGCTCAGGAAACAGTGTATTTCCATAGTCTCCAGACCCCTTCAGCAATTACTTAGAATGCACAACCGATTGGCATCGCCGACCGGTTTATTATCATACTGAAAAAACTCACTTATTCAGCGATATTGGCGTTTTATCTCAAAATACGAAACCCTTCCTAGAAATTGTAAACACATTTGTGTATGTTATTACATGCTTTACCAAATCGATTAGATCGTTCGTTAGAAGCACAGATCCGAGCAATGGCAACATTCGACTAAATGCTCCCAGAATACAAACAATTATATTAGGGATTCTAGACTGTGAGAAGCACAACTGAATAATCGTACAATACAGAATTTATCCGTCTTTCTCACACATATCTAACAGGGGGTGGTTGCACTGTGATTTTGGTGTAAATTCAGTTCGTTGAGAGTGCGGTTTGTCACGCCGCGCTCGTATCCATTTTGGGACGTTACTGAGCATTGACTACAATACATCGTACTTGATTCAGGGCGTTACTGTCTTGAGGGGTTAAAAAGAATGTGACCAACACACTAAAGGCCTTACCAGTGGAGGCCTTTCAGCGCTGCTACCAAGACTGAGAAAAACGACTCCGCCTGTGTATAGCTACCGAAGGTAACTAGTTTGAAGGGGACAATATTGTTGTTTGAAAAAAAAAAATACATGTGGCACTCGGGGACTGCCGCGGTAAAGCATTTTTAACAACTTTGCAATTATAATTATTTATTTATTTTATTTTTTCTGATATCAGATAACTGCGCTCTATCGGAAAACGTTGAAATTATTCCGTAACACTTGCGGCTGCGGAAGCAAATGATTCGGAATAATTTAAACGTCTTCCGATAGAGCGCCGCGCACGAATTTTTTATTCAATAAAGCAAAAAAACCGGATTATTCGAAAAAAATCGTAGATAAAAAGATAGATAATTAAATTATCTTTAAAATGGTGCAGGTTTCATAATAATACTCCAGATAGTATTTGCGTAGGAGTCGTTTTTGTGTTCGGTTAGACCTAATTTCACAAATTAATTACACTATGTAATATAAACAAAATCTAAAACATTCAAAGCTAAGAATATTAGGAAAACGTTCTTGTTTAACATATTTTTTTCGAATTCGTAAGCAGTACTCGTTTAGACGTAATTATCAGTTTAAAATCATTATTTTTCGTTAAGAATTTTTTTCATTCTACCGCCGCGCTGGCCTAGGCCCGCGATAAAAGCTATGCAATAGCTTAAGAAAACTTGTAGATTAAATCAGTCTCATTACATTTCTCACACTACTTGTATCAGTCCAAGAGGCAGCGGCAAAAAACTGCAAAAGTTTCGTAAAAGCTAATACTTTCCTGGGGGAGACTGGCCTGATGGTCTGTTTCTCCCAGGAATTAATCTTCTGGCGCTCCTGCATTTTTTCAACTTTATGTATTTACTATTCTGTACAGGTCAATAGAACAAGGGAAGCGGCGCTGTGGGAGCTAGAAGAGAAGCAGATCCACGAAAAGTACCAGCTGGCCAAGAGACAGCTGAAAGAGCTGTTTCTTTTGCATCGTCAGCAGATGCTGAGTAGGCACGATAAAGAGCTGGAGCAAATTAAAAGGTGAACATTTTGTATTAAAATTATTCACATTAATTTTGATTGTTTCTTTGTTTCTACTCATTATTATTATTATTATTATATTATACACTAGCAGCTTAAGGCTGATGCGTGTATATCACATGCACTTGTTTTTAAACTTGTGACTGTTTTGCACTAAGAAAAATTTCCAGTTTGTTTTTAAAGCTATTGAGAGAGATAGCACTGATCACATCCTCTGGCAACGCATTCCAAGCATTCACTACTCGATTTGTCAAAAAATATTTCCTGGGGTTCGATGCTGCAATTGTCCTATTTAACTTCAACGAGTGTCCACGCAGTTGCTTATTGGTGTTCAGGGCATACATGCTCTCGAGGTTGGGCACACTGTAATAACCGTGAAGTATTTTGTAGCTTTCTATTAGGTCTCCTCGCTGCCTACGTTCCTCTAATGTTGTCAGGCGAAGTTCTTTCAGTCGTACTTCGTACGGTTTGTTCCTCAGCGATAGCACCAATTTTGTTGCTCTTCTCTGAACTCTTTCCAGGTGCTCTATATCCTTCCGAAAGTAAGGATTCCATACCTGGTAGGAGTATTCGAGGAGCGGGCGAATGTAGGTTTTATAGAGCTTGAGGAAAAGTTCACTGGTGATAGTTGTTGTGAAATGTCACAATGGGCAGGTTTATTATCATACTACAATATCTTACAACCAACCCTACTATGAAGTGTTTATATAGATACTAGAGCAGTCAACTGCAACAGGTGAATCCGTCACCTCAGGAAGTTTTAACAATATTACATCGTTATATCTCCCGCGAGGTGAGTGTAGAAGACTTTTGACTAAACAGTCCACTGTCAAGTTACGCCACTCGCCCGTAAGAAGGTAACGCCTTTCCGCGAGATAATCAGGTTAATCACCCGGCGGGCCAGCACTCGCAACCTTACTTCCGGTTGCGATCGGATAACTCTGGTCCCCCCGACTGGTTACAGGTTCGAGGTTGCTTGCGCGGTCCTCTTCCTTATGTAGAGCCGATACAGTGTCTACCGAATCTAACGCAGACCACGGCATCCTTTGCCCGGCTCTTCACCCGGAATTGGGTGGCCGAATGGTCGTTTCAAGAGCAGTTGCCATAAGGTGAACGACTACCACCTGGCTGTCGGTCAGAATGCAGAATCGATTGGCTGAAAACCGAACGATGCGCGAACCGCCCAGGAGCGCCTGAAGGTTGACTCCTAGGGAAACTAGCCCGCAGGCCAGAGTCCTACCCGGGCTCGCACTTTTGCGTGGAGGCCGCCGGATGCGTATTGACCCGTGAATTTGGCCGAGCCTTATACAACATTGGTCTTAATGGTCGAACTGCAACATTAGCTCCCATAGACAGGTGGACTTATTGCTTAAATTACAATATCTTACAGCCAACCTTCGTGATAGTAAAATAATGTAGGTAACAGTAGGTAAAATAAACGAAAAAATGATACATAGCAAAAATGCCTTTTATTAATGATATTATTAGGATTTAGAGAATATTTCCAATAGGGTGAAGGACAAAAGGGGATGGGATGAAGCATAGGATAACTAGGAGTTGAGGGACATCTATATTTTTGACCTTCAACTCTCAGAAATGACAGGTGACTGCCGAGATTTACACCCGCCGCTTAAGAGGGCTCCGAGCCTATGCCGCTACACAAATGTAGGTAATTTACGCTTGCCGGCGCGGCGGCGGCCACGCAGGTGTGACTAAATCGCATACATTGATAACGCTGAAGACGGTCACCCGCCAAAGCGATGTAATCCGCATTTTATAATTTTATTGCTCATAGCAAATTGCAAATAACAAAAACTGCAAATTGTGATAAAAGCAAATACTTTTGCACACTTATTTATTAGACCAAAATGGTCGATTTGACCCGCCGTTCCGACATATTTGGCCCAGCGGACTCAAAATAGCGGCCGTCTTTCAAGATGGTCGCTAATAAACCAAAATGATTTTTCCCATGCTGATTTTAATGACCCATGGGCCTTTTCGGCTATTTTGGGGTCGTATATTTCAAATATGGCAAAAAATAACTTTAGTTAATTTTGAACAGGATTATAAACATTTTTAGCGAGTATTTACTTTCACGTTACCATTATGTTATACGCGTCTTCTTCGAGTATTTGCACACTGGAAAAGACGAATCTAAAGTCAAAACTGTCAAAAAAGTCAAACGAGAGAATAATTTTGTGTATGCTGTAAGTAATTTCTGAAATTTGCTACCCAGAAAACATGGAAAATTTGAACTATATAATATAGAATATGTGAATGGGTCTTTGACTTTGAATTTGTAGTCGCTGGCTCAAATATGACGACTACATGTGTTTTGAACAACCTTTGAACGTATTTTGAACCGATTTGAACATATTTGTACTTTTGGCCAGAAAACTTAAACTTTTGTACTCGGTGTCATCATCAGAACTTATAGGATCATGCTTAATGGATACACAGGATAATGCTTAACCCTTGGAGTAAATGGGTATTTTCATGGATGCATCTGTCTCTTTTGCAGAATTTTCGGCGTCATCGACCTTAAAGTACTATAACTACGAAACTACTACACCAATCATAAAAAGAACAACTTTACAATGATTGCATTGAAATTTCGAATATAGAATATTGAAATATCATTTTGTAAAACAATTAGATAATTATGAATAAATATGAGAACGTCAAAGAAGTGAAAAAAACGCGGAACCAGATCTGGTCGTATCATACTCAACGGATAATTGTTTCAGAACCAGATTTGGTCGTATCATACTCAAGGGGTTAAAACAATTATAACATTGTTATTCTCATCAGTAGGTACGAGGATAAAATGTATGTCGAGAAGGATAAAAAAACAGTAATTATTATAGGTATAAATAGCTACACCAAAACTTTAATTATTTCAAAAAGCAGTTAGGTACCTTTATAAATAAACTACTTCCGACGGAAAGAAGGTACAGATAGATTTCGCGGCTTAATGTGATGAATGCCACTTTTAAACAGTCTCGAAGAGGAGTTTTGTGGATTTCACTCTGTGCTCCCCGGGATTCGCCCGTTGGATGAACAATTGGAAAGTTCACGAGCACCTTTCTTCTTCGGACCGCAGACTGGTGACATTTGGCATCGGCCGTCGCGTTCCCCCCACGCCACAATCCGAGTGGCGATACCGAACCGGCGACATTAACTGGGACCGGTTTGGTGAAGTCCTCTGCGAGAATCTTGAGGCCTTTCCATCGCCTTCTTGTAGTACCGCAGAGGACTTGTGTGTCGCACTTAATGCGGCCATCGAGTCTTCCTGTGATGCCGTAGTAGGGCGGAAGAAACCCCGCGGTGGTTTCGCGGCCCCGTGGTGGTCTTCCGAACTCTGCGATAATTTTAAATTTAATATTTTAAATAATGTAACGTAGCGATTGAAAATTAATGTGATTGAAAATTGTTATTTTTGTGATGTGACGCAATGATAAGATGAAAATTTTCTGCTGATCGATCAAGGTGAACAATGTATGAGATGACGTTAAAATAAAGAAAAATAAAAAAACTCAAGTTTCATTTTTTTTTAAACTCTCTCTATACTATTGAATATCTATGATATTGAACATTTTCAAAGCCTATTTGATTTTAAAATGTTTTTCAAAGGATTTTATTTTTCTATGGTTTTAAAATATTTCTAAGTATTCTGTAGTTTTGAATATTTTCAAAGACTATTTGACTTTAAAATGATTTTCAAATTATTTTATTTTTCTATGGTTTCAAAATATTTCAAAGTATTCTATAGTTTTGAATATTTTCAAAAACTATTAGATTTTAAAATGATTTTCAATTTTTTTAAATTTTCTACGGTTTCAAAATATTTCTAAGTATTCTATAGTTTTGAATATTTTCAAAGACTATTTGATTTTAAAATGATTGTTAAATTATTTAATTTTTCTATAATTTCAAAATATTTATAAGTATTCTATAGTTTTGAATATTTTCAAAGACTATTTGATTTTAAAATTCCCGTGCTTTTTCTGGTTTAAATGACGTGTCGCAACCTTAAATCAGTGCATATCCTATCAATGCTCTTTGTAAGCTAAATATCTTACAGCCAACCACTTATTTTCAACTTACGAACATGTTACATCTGCATGCCGAAATGTCCTTCGTTGCTCACTCCTGATGGCGAAACTGCTTTTCAAAATCAATATTCAAAATCAATATTCTACCTGTACATGGTTTATGCGTCTTTCAGTATTTTTTTATTGAATTTCAGGTTTTTCACGCAAATTAACTAAACTATTCGAGATTACAAGTTTCGAATAGTGGTCCCTTCAGAAAATATTTTCAATTGTTTTACGCTTATTGGGGTCGATCTTTTTTTTATATAATGAGCATCGTATCGATCGAATCTTGGGGTTTAAAACTATCTCATTTTCTTATATCTCGGACTGAAAACAACATCGCTTTCTCATGTCTTCAGACTGAAATTTCACGCTGATTCTATGGCGTTTCTCAAAAAACGAAATATGTTTTCTTACGCTTCCCCATTAACTAAAATACATGTAGAGTATTATAATAAGTTATAACAAAGATGGCATAAACATCCATGAATAAAAAACAAATATAAAAAATAAAATACTTACTGCTGTTTGCTTTCTCGTGACGATGCGTGACGACGCGGCACTGCGGTGTAGAAGAATAAAATATTACGTGAGCGGGAACTGATAAGAGCTAACCGAAAAAGACGTGCTCCCGCTTCGAATAACAGCAGGGAAGTGAATCTATTTCATAGCGCGCCTGTGTATTTATTAACGCGGCCGGCCCATACAAAAAATGTATGGAGAATCTGATACCTGATTTTCTGGGATTTATTGTATAAAATCCTATTACAATCATTGAAATTTAAATAGCTTATAGTGAAGATATGTCATTTAACTTTCTTTTATAATAATTTGTAATTCAAATTAGTTATTATTTTCCCAGTGAGGACTAAAACCCCGCGCCCATTTTTGTATATTTTCTCGTGTGTTTTTATAAAAAACTACGCAAACTATTGCCAAATTTATTAGCTCACCTTATAAATGACTTATTGATAAAAACGAGTGTTTTTTGTCACTGCTTTTATTAGCGTAGTTTTAGCGGAATAACTAAAACGCTAGACCCTAATTTGAGAAATTTCGTGCAGCACCCTCTTAAGGGGTTAAACCCCAAATATAAATATGGTCTCTGGTATAAGAAATACTAATAATAATAATAATAGTATGATATCCAGCGGCACCGACAGCAGCTTATGGGCTTCGCTGCGAGGGCAACCCCCTCCCCAATGGCTATGAAATAAATAGTAATAATATATAATATTAAAATAATAAGGTATAATTTTAAAAATTGTTTGTTATTAATTTATTTTAAGATAGGTTACCATAGAGGCGTGTTTAGAGTGCCTTCTATAGGAAATATAAGAAAAGATTAATAAATTTTTATAATGAACTATTAGTACCGTCTAGATGCTGAGTTTTGTAGTAAAATCGTAGTTGCTAAATCGTACTATGGCATTAAGGAATCGAATATGAAGAGCCAACGGGATAAAGGGGCTAAGTCACATTTATTAAAATGTTCAGGAGAGTGATTTCAAGATTTAAAACCATTGTAAAAAAAGGATATTGCTATTCAAAGTGAACACTAACATAACTAATACATTACTTATTGGTTAACTAAACAAATATTAGAAAATTTATTTTACTTTTCTAGTTTACTTAGAAAAGGAAAAATGTTACCCTAATAACACTGATGGTGAAATGAAATAAACACTGATGGTGGTACAGAGCTGTCCACATGATTATGTCAGATGATTATGACAGTTTGCATGCGCCAAATACACTCCTCTGCATGACATTTCAGTAGTAGTATTGACAATAATAAATACAAACGGAGCTGCCATGGAATTCACGGACCGGAGTCGGGCCCATCATAATACTATTTTTTTTTTACACTTCTGGGGGGTGAGCAGTGGATTCCGGACTTACGAACCGGCTGTGGTAGGTTTAGGACAGCTGTCTTGCCACATGTGAGCGTTCACCTTACCACCCATTCACTCCCCCTTCTAAGCCATAGAATTTGAGATGCGCAAATCGCAGTTTTAGATAATTTTTCTAAGAAAGAGTTGATTATTTTTCTGGAAAGGCCAAGATCTTTAAAGAGGTGAAATAGAGATTTAGCTGGCAGGCCACGAGCGCCAACTTCCACCGCGTGAAGGTGAACAGTGAAGCCGTTCCGGGTTACGGCATTTGCAAGATCATGGTATTTATTTAATTTGTACTCGTGGTCTTTTGGGATATTTGATTCCCATGGAATAGTTAATTCTACAATAAGAGCCACCTTCCGAGATAGAGAGTAAAGAGTTATATCTGGACGGAGGGCTCTGCATCCGACACTTTCAGGGAATTTATACTGCTTAGAGACCGAATCAACCTCCAGAATCCAATCTGTAGCTTTCTCGATTATTGAGAAAGGCAAAGTAACATTTTTCCGTACGTAATTATTTGGACGAATCCCCTTTATCCCCAAAATCACATGGACTGAGCTCTTTCATCCCTGTCACTAAGACACTGTTTCAATCTTGTAGCTGTGGACTATAATATGGTATTTTTTCGTAGCTTTGGAATCTTTATGCCCGTAAAATACCATATTATAGAGCACAAAAAATCTACAACTTGGCATCGTTAACTTAATTTTGCCAAAAATGTGACTGAGCCCCTTTATCCCGTTGGCTCTTCATATGCTATTATAATCAAAGGTATTACGGGATGGCGCACCACTGTTTTGTGATCCAATGTTTTGCTGTTTTGGTCCTTCAAGCCAAATTTTTTAATCAAATGGATGCTTGTCGCCATCGTAGAAAGGTTCCCAAAATGTATTATGGCATTGAACAATATATAATCAATCTATATAATCTGCCTGTATAATCAAACCTATATAATCATTAGTAATATATTCTTATAATAAAATGCTTTGCTTTCTCAGAACAAATTCCCGCAAGGAAGAAGAACTTCTCAAAGGGCAGGCTCTGGAGAAGCGGTCACTTCCCAAGAGGATTCGGTCTGAGATGAAAGCGCGAGAGATGATGTTCAGGGAGAGCTTGAGAATTGTTACACCTATGCCGCATGAGGATGACGAAAGAGATCGACTAAAGAAGGTGAGTGTGTTTGTTTGTGCATTGACACGTACGTTACCATACTCCTCGAACACGCGCTACATCCTCAACCTGATGAGGACGTGGCCCGCACCACGTCTTCTGTCTGAACTGCGCCTTAACCCCTCTTCTCGCGAAGTAAAAACTCACCCGTACCTTTCGAATGCGAAACCGTCGAGCGTGAAATCGGCGCGAATCGACGGCCTTGAGAGAAACGACCATAAGTTACAAACCACTATACGGATCTTAAAAAGAAGAACTGTAAAATGATCGCATTGAAATTTGAAATATAAAACATTATAACCTTATCTCGTAAAACAATTAAGATAATAATGAATAAATATTACAAAGTTGGCGAACTGAAAAAACTCGCTTGTTCAATCATGTCGATGTTTTTATCACAAAATACGGAACTCTATTCAGAAATTCTAAATACAGTTATGATCTTTATAACCCTTCAGGCCTCGGCCCCTCAGCCGATTGACAAGTTGATGTCCCAAAAATATTTAGTAAAAATTAGTAAAAAAATTGAATTATGACACTGTTTTCCATTGAATTATGACACCAAAACATTAATTACTGCCAAACCACTGTACCCATAATTAAAATAAAACATATTAACATAACAAAACATAATAAAATAAAACAAATTAAATTAAATTAAAATAAAATTAAAACGGGGCCGTCACGCTGAATCGTGTTGTGGCCGATATTGGCCAATTGGGGCTCTAGGGGTTAAAAGCTTTACCAAAACTATTATTTGGTTTTACTTATTTGCATACAAAAATATTTAGTTATTCAGTCATAATAACCACGAAAAAATTGATGAATTGTCGTAAAAAAAAATATATATATTTTATATTTGTGACTATATAGGGTCATTATTTACATGAAATTCTTTCATAATAACTTTACCACGGCATCACACTTCTTAGAAAATCACACTAGAACTTTCAGCTTTGTCTGATATTACAGAAAAATCTAAACTTTGGAGAGTTAGCGACGGAAACTTGGTAACTTTGACGGAAACTTTGACGGCTCATAATACAAAAATGGTTAAAGTTTTTCAAAAATATTGTCTCATTATTTGCTTATTATATGTCCAATAACTAATTATTATACTCCAAAGAGTCACATTTCATAGAAAAACTATAGAAAATCACACTCAAAATATGGTAATACTCCTATACTAATTAGCAAAACAAATTTCTATGCTTGGCTCATATTACGAAACAACTTGTAATGACCAAAATACGGATAATTCTGTGATTATTTACGATGTATATAAAATAATAAATATTTTATCAGCGAATTAAACCAATATTACGTCATATGTCGGTCGTTTCATAAATACTACGAAAAAAAATCTGCCATTGTTTTGTGTTGTGTTGTGTTGACCAAAACTTTTTGCTCAAAAATACGTGAAAAAAACCAAATGGGCTATCTCAAATCACTAATGCTCATTCATAAACTCTTTTAGAATGCAAATTACTCACGTTTCTGCAGGAAATCACACTGAAAACACTTGAAAATCACAATTTTTGTCACAATGTCGTGGCGCTAACACGAACTGACAGCCGCGACTCCGACACTCACTTCGGAAGACGTAATAAATCGATTTTAGGACGTAGCGGCCGGCAAGCGATGGGTATTTGGCCATATTCTGGCGTAATACGAATACTACAGAAGCGCATTCCGATTTTTAAATGGAATTCGCGCGACGCGGAGCGCTGCGACCCGTATGGGTCGTTAGACATTTTGCCGTTGGTAGGCGTGCGACCCGAGCAGGTCGTTAGACATTGAAGGGGTTAAGCCTCGTAAGCCTCGTATCGACCTGCGAGCGCGGCGCACTGTGAGCGACTCAAAGTAAGCGGCTCGATGGAAGTGCATCAAGAGAAACTTCAACGAATGTCCACGCACCTGCTTTTCAGTGTTCATAATATACTAGGAGCTAATGGGCCCTCGCTTAGTCGGCCAGGAAGACCCATTTGTTGAGGGTTGTTCACACTCACAGGTCAACACCCATCCGACGGCCTCCACGCATAAAGCGCTGGCCCGGGTAGGACTCTGGCCTTAGGGCTTGTTTCCCCTAGGAGTCAATCTTCTGGCGCTTCTGGACGGTCTGCGCACCGTTCGGCGTAAGCCAATCGATTTTGCATTATGACTAACAGTTGAGGGAGTCTGGAAGCAGTACTGTTTCCTATAGAGCGGGGGCGGTTGCTGAGCTTACGGCGACTACTCTTGAAACGACCATTGGCTACCCGATTCCTGGTGAACAGTCAGGCAAAGGATGCCGTGGTCTGCAAAAGATTTGGTTGACACCGTTTCCACTCGGAGAGGACCGCGCAACCGACCTCGAATTCGTAACCAGTCGACAGACCGGAGTAATCTGGTCGCAACTGGAAGTAAGGGCGTGAGTGTAGGCCCGCTGTGTTACATTCCTGGCTATCTCGCGGATAAGACGTTGGCCTCTTACGGGCTTGTGGCGGAGCTTGACGGTGGATCGTTTCGTCCTAAGTCTTCTGCACTCACTTTACAGGAGATAGAATATTTATTTTGTTAAAATTTCCTGAGGTGACGGATTCGCCCGTTGTAGTTGACAACTCTACATGTTCATAATATAAATGTTCTCGATTTCTCGATGTTGTACACTGTAATAACTGAAGCATTTTGTAAGTTTCAATATTTGGACTTCGGATCATACTTACGCAGACCGAAGATGAATCATATGCGTACGTTTTGCATGAATTGTTGCAAGGTTGTCCATAATAAAAACGTGTGTTTCAGTTCCAGGAAAATGAGAAGAGAAGATACCGTGCGGAGCAGCAGCGCCTAGATGTGAAACACGCGCGGGCGCGAGAAGAACTGCGCGCAAACTGCGACCAGGCCGCCAAAGAGCTGGAGAACACGCAGAATGAGAAAAGAAAGGTATGTTACAATGTTACTGCACACTCGCTCCCTTTCCTGATGATAAACGCAAAGAAAACCACTCCTCATTATGGCCAGCCCTTGATTTCTTTTTTTGCACCCTTGTAGATTTTGTAAGTTTTTATTAGTTCTCCTCGTTGCCTAAGTTTTTCTAATGTTGTTAGGCGGAGTTCTTTCGGTCGTACTTCATACGGTTTGTTCCTCAGTGATAGCACCAACTTCGTTGCTTTTCTCTAGACTCTTTCCAGATGCTCTATATCCTTCCTAAAGTACAAATTCCATACCTTCCGGTAGAGGCATTCGAGAAGCGGGCTAACATAGGTTTTATAGAGCTTGAGGAAAAGAACGCTGGGGATAATAGAAAAAGCTTTTCTTATTCGATATAGAACTGAGTTTGTTTTCTTAACTATGTCGATTATGTGGGTTTCCCATTTGAGGTCCTGCTAGATAGTAATGCCGAGGTCTTCCTGGGTTGTAACTGTCTGTACTTTTTTCTCCTCTCAGTCGTATATGCTAGCCATGGATTTCCAGACCCGATGTGTCGCTGAATACCGCCCGGCAAAGTATAATTTTAAATTAAAAAAAAAGTATTATCAGTATATGGCCTTTTCTCCACACACGTTTTTTTGTGAAGGCACAGTCGACAGTGTTGTATGGATCACTATGGATGCTTGAGGACAGACACAGCGGAAAAATGGCATGACACCGCTGTCGAATGCACAGTGTCTGCCGCTAGGCATGCAGCGTTTCTGCACAGCACAATTTGTATCAGTGTTGTATGACAGTGTTAGTTAGTTAGTTTGTCTGGGTTATTTCCCGCACTTGGCCTCTTGATTGGGCCGTTGTGCGTGGCTCATGTTTCTATTTATGTTACTCCAGCCAACCCAGACTGTCCCAGAAGGTTGGCAGCCTGTTTGGGTTGCTACAGGCCTCCGGGACAGATGCTGGAGATTGTAGTATTCTTGCCCGTTGCTCTGCCACGCTCCTGCATTCCATGAGCGCATGCTGTGACGTTTCTTCTTCCTCCGGGGATCAAAGAAAATAGTATATAGACCGGAACCCTTGATGCCCATACCCCAGGCCCAAATAAAAACAAGGCTACGCAGGAACACCGACGTAGGCAAACAAAGAATGCGGTTCCGGAAGCGTCTAAAAAACTTGCCCGCAACTAGTGATGGGCGTGATTCTCAATTTTAAATCACGCAACAATCACGTTACTGGTATTTTTTCACGCGTGATAATAACTGCTACTCGTGATTTTCGTGATTGTACTGAAATGTACTGTGAAACGTTAAGTAACAAAGTTTCGTCAATGTGATAACTGATAACAGAAACGCGCATTATATTTGCTTAATATTTATTAGTAATTAGAAGAATTAGCGTTCAGAAAGATTATCTCTCTCGCTCTTTTGGTGCTAAGCCGAGTTCGTCTTTCTGAAATAATGTTATTTTATTGCTTTAACAAATCATGAGCAAACTCATTTACACGAACGATTACGACACGAGCGATAACAGTGTCCAAATTCATGCGACAACAGTGTCCAAATTCACGTTACGTACGAAATGAACGCGCCACTCATCAGTCATCGTCCAGCCGGCGCGGGCGTTCGCCCAGAACGAACGGCAAATCACTGATCCACTGATCGCCGATCACATCAAGAATGAACGAAACCAAATGAACGGTTCAATTCACCGATCATCGTTCAGTGGCGCGCCGCGCGGTCGTTTGACGGCGTTCAGTGAGAACGGCCAATCACTGATCATATAATCACGCGTGATCGGTCGCGTCGTAGCGGCGCCCAGTGATGGCAACGCGGTGCTGTTCGTAGCCGTGATTCAAATAGCATGTTCTTTCAAATTCTCGTAACGCGTTCTTCGTGATTGCAAATATCACACGTTATTGTTATTGCTATTCGTGATCACACCCATCACTACCCGCAACCCACAATAAAATACAAACGGAGCTGCCATGGAATTAACCGACCAAAAATCGGGCCCATCATATATATATTTTTTTTGTTTTTTTTTACACTTCTAGGAAGTGAAGGGACAAAATCCAGAGGTGAAGGGACAAAAGTCTAAAAAGGGACAAAATCCGTAAAGTCATAGATACTATGGCAGGCCACTGTCCCCTAAACAAACACCTGTTTACCATAGGTGTGACAGACAGCCTTCTATGCAGAGGATGCATGGAGGAAGAAGAAACGCCACAGCATGTGCTAATGGAATGCAGCAGCGTGGCAGAGCAACGGGCAAGAATACTACAATCTCCAGCATCTGTCCCGGAGGCCTGTAGCAACCCAAATAGGCTGCTAACCTTCTGGGACAGCCTGGGTTGGCTGGAGTAACATAAATAGAAACATGAGCCATGCACAACGGCCCAATCAAGAGGCCAAGTGCGGGAAAAAGCCCAGATAAACTAAACTAAAGGATGCCGTGGTCCGCATAAGGGAGACGACCGCGCAAGCGACTTCCAACCTATATCCAGTCGGAAGACCGGAGTAATCTGGTTGCAACTAGCAGTAAGGGCGCAAGTGTCTGCCCGCTGGATGATTTAACCTGCTCTTACAGGCGAGTGGCATAACTGGACAGTGAACTGTTTTCGTCACAAGTCTTCTAAGCTCACCTCTTGGGAGATAGAACGGTCAAAAAAAAACTAAAACTTCCTGAGGTGATGGGTCAGCCCGTTGTAGTTGCCAGCTCCGGTTGTAGCTAACTCGTACGGTGTAAAATCGAGCTGTAGACAATTAGCCTAACAGTAACGTTTTTTATGTAATGTCGTTAAGTTCTTTTCAAAACACATCTCTAATTTTGCAAATTCTTTGTTTGCTTATGTTATTAAAGATCTCCCATACTATAATCCGAACGCTTTGTTAATCCGAACAGGGTACACATTTTCGGTGTTCGGATTATCGAGGCTCTACTGTATATCGGATTATCGAGGCTCTAATATATATAAACATTCAGCTTGCGTATGTTTGTGCTTGCAAAACTCGGAAAGTAGTCAGTCGATTGACTTGAAATTTTGACCCAACATTGCACGCGCAACAAAAATCTTTCCGCACCGGTAAAATCTTCATTGCGCTTCGTCACCAGTGCGTTTCCCATTCATTTCATATCAGACTGAGCCACAGCGAACCTTGTATGGATTTAGCTAGTTAATAATACAAATTTTATTTTATTTCACTTTGTAGGCGTTATCCGATCATGAGGCTACTAAACTAAAGGCCATAGAGGAGAGATACGCGGCTGAATTGAGGGAATGGCGCGCCACTCTCACCGGGAGAAAAGAGGTAAGCGACGTTTAGTCTATAGTTCTTTAAATCGGTCCGCATGGTATGTCATTTGCCATTCTTTGTTGCAACAGTAAATTAAGATAACTATTTTTTGAATTATAAACAAGAAAAAAACGGATTTACCGCCTGAAGATGATTGATAAGCAAAATTTAAATGTAATCCTCTTAATAAAGTTCTACAAAATAGAGTGGTTTACACGTAGAATAAACTACCATTTGAAGTGATCAGTGCAAACTCAATTTAAAAACACTCGATTTGTACCTAAAAACTTATTAATATTGTTTATTACGTCTTACATCTTACGTTATATGGAGCTATGCCGAGGATAGTTCATCATGTCCCCTTTGTAGCAATACCCCTTGCACAGCTAGACATATTCTAGCTGGCTGCAAGGTGGCCTTAGATCTAGGACGGTACACTTACCGCCATGACAAAGTCCTCGCTGTTATTCGCAAAGTAATTAGCCTCTCAGTGGTTCGTGCCAACGAGGGTTTGACAGTACCCTCCAAACCCCCAATACAGTTTGTGCGGGATGACTCTAAAGGCAAAAAACATTTCACTACAAAACCTTTCTCAATAATCGAGAAAGCTTCAGATTGGATTCTGGAGGTCGATTCGGTCTCTAAGCAGTATAAATTCCCTGAAAGTCTCGGATGCACAGCCCTTCACCCAGATATAACTTTTTACTCTATATCTCGGAAGATGGCCCTTATCGTAGAATTAACTGTTCGCATGGGTATCAAATATCCCAAAAGACTACGAGTACTAATTAAATAAACACCATGATCTCGCAAATGCCGTCACCCGGAACGGCTTCACTGTTCACCACACGGTGGAAGTTGGCGCTCGTAACCTGCCAGCTAAATCTGTTTCACCTTTTCAAAGATCTTGGTCTCTCCAGAAAAATAATGAACTCCTTCTTAGAAAAATTATCTGAAACCGCGATTTCCGCATCTCAAATTCTATGGCTTCGAAGGGGGAGTGAATGGGTGGTAAGGTGAACGCTCACATGTGGTAAGACAGCTGTTCTAAACCTACGACAGCCGGTCTTTAGTCCGGAATCCACCGCTCACCCCCCAGAAGTGTAATAATCGTTTTGTTATGACTAGCTTTATAACATCTGATCTAGACGTATCAGCAAAGCTACTTGTCCAGAATAAAAAATAAGTATAATAAAAAGTAGCCCAGTTTAAAATGATGTATATTTTATAGTAAACTAGCTGACCCGTGCCCACTTCGTTGGGCGGTAAAACTTTTTACTTGTGATGGAATTATGAGTGTGGTTTGGTTAGTACTGAGTGCTATGATTTATTTCCTGACTACCAAAAGAAGGGTTATATTTTTCCTGCATATGTATGTATGTATTTGCATGCTAATTTGACTATAATACCGTTATTTGTGAGTATCTCATCTCTTTAAACATTTATGCAGTAAACGTGAAATTATATGCAGTAAAAGGCAAAAGTCTTTTGCTTTAAACACTTGAGACAATAAATTTACTTATTTTGATAATAATTCATAATTCTTGATAATATGACCAATAAACATGACCTAACGATTTATTTATTTTTTTTATTTGAAAAACTACTTTTCGTGACTTAAATATAAAAGTTAGACATATGCTGTCGCTGATTTTTTTGTAGGCATTATCAAGCTCTACAACTTTTCTCTAGAACTTAATCATATATCTATCATCGTTAAGGCAGCTTTCGTTAGAAACGTTTTCGTACGACCGTTTTTTCCGACTTACTTTGGAAATCCGACTACAACGAAAAAGTCTTTTCATTTTTCGAATTAATATATAGCCTATGACACTCACAAATAACGTGGCTTTCTATTGGTAAAAGAATTTTCAAAATCGGCGCAGTAGATCCAGAGATTACTTCCTACAACGTCACAAACTTTACCTCTTTATAATATTAGTATAGATTACAATTGCATTTATCGTTAATGATGAATATTGATGGCTTTATACGTCTATGTGCATTCTTCACGGTCGGTAAATCCGTTTCTGTCTAATTTATAATGTCAAACAGCCACGATTGTCTATGATGTTGTATTTATTAAACGCCGATCGCCTGATTATGCTTGTCCTGGTCTTTCGAATGGAGACTTGTGTCCATTTATATCTGAAATTAGTATCGCAAGCCTTGTAGACAGTGAATCTAGGTTATATGCAGTGAGTTCTATGCCTACTTTTGAAGGGCACGATTTCCCGTCGATTCATTATTATTTTTACAACATTGCAGATACAGTAATACCTCAATTGATCATTTCTTGTTACCCGTATCGGTTCTGTCCATCCGTTTGCATCTGGATCTCAGAAACTATAAGTCATAGAGTAAATGGTTAACGGCAAACGACTCGGGTTGGTCTGAAACGAGTTTCTCGCTTCTTGCTTATTTAGTTTTATTAATTTTTTACACGACTGCCCAACAAAAAAGTAGTGTTATGTGTTCAGGGTTCATATATTTATGTTTTTTGTATCTTTATTCCACCATAAATTCTAAACGCTCAAACCGATTTAGAAGTGTGTGGTATTGTTAGAATCGTTATGCCATCCCAGCAGTGTGTCAGCAAGGGCTCAGCGTGTCAGCAAGGCCAGAGTGTCGGCAAGGGCTCATTAGCTCCCAAGGTGTTTTCCCAGATTGGAGCCTCCGATCCCACCTGTCCACGATTGCGCACTCTGACTAACAGTCGGGGGAGTCTGGAAGCAGTACGTTTCCTATAGAGCGGGGGTGGTTACCTTACGGCGACTGCTCTTGAAACGACCATCGGATCCTGGGTGAACAGCCGGGCAAAGGACACTGTGGTCCGCGATAGATTCGGTAAACACCGTTTCACCGCTTCGTAAGGGAGAGGACCGCGCAAGCGACCTCGAACTCGTAACCAATCGAGAGACCGGAGTAGTCTGGTCACAATTGCAAGTAAGGGTGTGAGTGTCGGCCCGCCAGGTAACTTTCCTGGCTATCTCGCGGTTAAGGCGTTGGCCTCTTACGGGCTGGTGGCGTAGCTAGATGGTGGATTGTTTTGTCCCCAAGTCTTCTACGTTCACTTCCAGGGAGATAGAACGACTAATCGTTAAAACTTCCTGAGGTGACGGGCTCGCCAGTTGTAGTCGACAGCTCTAGTTGTCCACGACTGGGCTTACAGCCACAGGCAGAGTCCTTTTCATGTTAGTTCCCCTTCCAAGAGGCTATCGGATGGGAGCTGAACCGTGAGTTGAGCCGACCTAAGATAACAGACAGATCTTCAGGCCCAAGCTAGACCTATTAGACCTATTAGATTAGATACCTGTTAAGATGAGTTTATAATAATTATTATAAAATAAAGCTTATACACAGTATACCCCAGACAGTAGCTTCTCTTAGAACAAAATTAAAATCAAAACGAATACAACACCAGTCGTAAGGGCTCGCATTTGCTCGCCAAATGTTTCACTACTCGGCCTACGCAGATGTCCGAGTGCTCGAAAAGGCCGCCATCCTTTACCTGGCCCTAATGCTAAATGTTCGCCTTCGTCGGGACGGATCCCTCTGCCCCAATTCCTTGCACTCTCTTCCCGCATTGCCTTGTAGCTCGAGAGTAAAGCTACTGAATAGTATACTGTGGATTAGATGAGTCACGCTGGCCGCTGCTAATTTCTCCCGCCAGAGGGCGAGTGTGCTTGTGCCAGCATTGTCATATGCTGTATAATTATTTTAGCAGATGTAAGAACTACAATCGGAAATTATAAATAGGATAGAAAACGAATTTACCGCATGAAATTTGTAGGACCCGACGTTTCGGTGACGTTGCAGCCGCCGTTGTCTAGGGTAGACTGAAGAGCTGTCAGTCCGTTGTTTTGCGGGTAAGCCGCAAACCGCTGCCGCCACTGCGTAGGTTATAACGGTGGTGGGGGGCCGGGCTCGGAGCGCGGGAATTTTTAAAATCCGTCTTGCACACAACACTCACTGTATCCTGTTTTACGTCTTTGCGTTCGGCGTTCGGCGGCGGGAACATTTTAAGAAGAGGGTTCCACGTAGAAGAGAGTTTGTAGCCGTCATCTCTATTGAAGTTCGGAGTTCTTCTTATTTCAATGGCTTCCCGGATCATGTGAGGAAAGTAGAATTGTTCCTTGGATAGAACAATGGGATTTTGAAACTGCATCCAGTGGTTACTTCCGCTATCCAATATATGTTCGCAGATCGCCGATTTTTCTCGCTGAACGTTTTTAACAGCTTTGATGTGTTCTGTCAGTCGCGTGGCTATGGGCCGTTTCGTTTGTCCAACGTAGGCTAGGCCGCAGCTGCATTCGACTTTATACACACCCGGGGTTTGCAGTGGTATTACATCCTTTACAGGCCTCAAAAATCGAGCTATATTTTGGGTCGGTTTGAAGATCCCTAGACAACGGCGGCTGCAACGTCACCGAAACGTCGGGTCCTACAAATTTCACGTGGTAAATTCGTTTTCTATCCTATTTATAATGTCAAACAACCGCGATAGTCTTCGATTTTATATTACAATCGGAAAATTCTGCCGAATAGATTTTACATTATACAGAATTAGTTGTGTGCCATTTTGTTTCTTCAAAAACTCCTGAAAATTATTGAAATAGGTAGTTCTAAAGCAATTGAGGTTTCACTGCAATGATAGAAGACACATAAGAATCATGGAATTTCGTTTCGCCAGCCTTTCTGCTGCTGCTTACTTTATACAACATAATGCTCATCCAAGTGCATAATCCTAATATTATATTTTTACTATCATGTTAAGAAGGTTTGCATTATGTTTTAAGAGGCCGTACACGAAATTTTGCGCATTTCGTGAATTTACGTAATTTTGCAGACGTGAATTTAAGGTTAAAATACTGTATTTCTATAAGTTTTATTGCACAAAATAAAAGATCATTTATAATATTGTCTAATGAGTGAGCTACTTTTTTGAAAATTATTATAGAATTTTGATTATTTGACCTTAAACCGGCGAATGTTTGTGAATTTTTGCTGTAAGAGGTTTAGAATATAACATATTTACGAATCGTTTTGACATCTAAAACATGAAAAATTACAATGTACTGTTGTGAAAGTCGTCTACATAATAAGTGAATCACTTTTTACTACTTTCATATAAAATTGTTGATAAAAAAAATATTTAACTTTGTCAATTTTGTTAGAAAATGGGCGAAGAATTGCTTTTGATTTTGGCCTTTGTAATGGTCATAAAACCATTACGGGTTTAACAAACAATATAATAAACAATTATTGCCAAAATTAGTTAACAAAAATAAAATAACAATAATATAGGATACAAGCGAATCTTATCGCACAATAGGTATCACTAGCGATTAGATGGAACACGGGTGTAGAGAATCGCTAGTGAGTGTTTTTTTTTTTTTTGGCCCGAAGCACTCGCCGGGGAAGGTCGTCGTTTCAGCGCGGCGGTCGGTTTTTGCCTCGCGGCGATTACCGGCCGCCGGAGCTCATTTCACGACTTCGAAGTGGCCTACCTACATCTACGAATAAAATATAAAAGTCAAAGTCATCTTTAGAAATTATAACTAGAATCAAGTGCGGCGCAGGCAAAACATTCCAGCGTGATCTCCACATCCTATTTGGGGCAAGTAGATTATATTCTCATTTTCGGTTTTTTTTAAAGTAAAATTCGATTTCTTTTATTCTAACTTGCAATACCACAATCGTGCAATACTTTTAGTCCTTCAGACCCGTCTTGCACGACATATACGTGCTAACCCGTTTTTCTGAATATAGGAATCCGTAGTTTCGAATATAGGATCAACGATAGACACCGCCAATAAACCTAAAATCATTTCGGCGATCTCTACTAAAAATGTAGGCTGTAAAAAATATATAAATATAATTAAAATCCACGTTAGACAATCTTGGGATTAAAACGTGGCGGAGTCAGAGTGGCATTGAGTTCTTCCCGAGGCCATTAAAAATCAGATAAATTAATAAAATAGCTTATGAAGTAAAATACCAAATTGTAGATAAATATAAATGCGAGTCATCGTCAGGGAATACGTAATATTTCCAAATTTAAATATCAGGGAAAATAATAGAGCAAAAGACTACCGTCGTTTACGATATTTGAAAGTGCAGCGTACCCGACACTAAAAATTGCCAAATCATTGTAGGGCAAAAATAGGGAAAACCAGTTACGAATAATGCTCATCGAAACACGGGTAAAATGTAATAATTGTAACGTACGCTCGTAAAATCTCGCAAGGCCTTCGACGATCGACGGATTAAAAATTAAGTTTCATAAATAATATAAATATTCAATATCACACATATAGTTTCGGGAAATGTCTTCGCAACAGGTTATAGAAAAATAAATAGTAAATTTGGGTCGGAAAAGTATCTTTTATTTTACTCATAATCATCTCAATATCAGAATAATTACATTTTTAATATCATCATATATCATATATTTCATTTTCATTTTTTTCACATAAATAAAATAGAATAAAAAACCATAAAAGGAAAGGATTGGTTGAGATACATTTATAAGATATTAAAATCAGTTTCCATTATTATTTGGGAAAATTCATTAAATTCAGAATTCTTTACTAAGGAAAATAAAGCACACTTATTTATGTTACAAGTTAATTTTGCGCATATTCCAGCAAGATTTAATTTAAATTAACCGAATCCGCCGTCGCGTCCGCGCCATCTAGCGGCGAAACGCGGGCATTAGTAGCACAATGCAGGTTGAGCAAAATGATGTCAATCTTTGCTAAGTAACTCGCCGCGCCACCGCTAGAGGGCGTTCGAACGAGAATAATAATATATTATTTAGTAAGGGAAATGATTCAAATAATTTAGCAATTCAATATCCATAAAAGGCCGTTCATCCCATAGGGATGGTCATCTTACCGTAGACTGGGTCACTAAGGGATCCTAAATACCCCCGTGCCTGAGATGGACTGAGCGAACCGACGCAAATCCCGACGCAGCCTACATACCCCTGCCCCAGAAGAATTCTAAACGGTGGAAGGACTCTGGCACTTGTTCATAGATCCGAAATAAATCTTCTTCTTCTTCCGGGCTGGCGCCCACTATATAAACAAATCTTTCCATATCGTCCGGAAGTATATTGGTAAAATAATAATATTGTAATCTATAAAATTAACTGATATATTAAAAATTATTCGGGTCTCATGACACCTTTTAGAACTCTCGTTCATAAAATAAAAATAGCAGAAATAAACTTTAGTTCAATATCAATCCATTTCCTCAAACAAAAATGCAAAACATTAATTACAATTGGCAATAAAGTCTTTTAAAACAATCTAATTCTCGCGTTATGATACTCGCCTATGATACGATTCACGCCTCAAGTCAGCTAGTCCCCGCCGAGCGCTTCCAAAGGGTGGACGTATCTCTTTGGCTCCGAAAATCCTACCTACCTATAGTTATATTATACCATTGATTATAGAGGTATCACGGCCCACATCGATTTCGTACACGGCCTCTTAATGCGAGCTTTCTTGCATGCTTGAAGGTGCTTGGGAATCTCAACTTGGTACACCTCCTCGAACTTAGACAGAAGTAAGAGGAGTCTTCTTGCTTCCTCGAAGTAAAAAGAAGACACATACTCGACACTGGTGCTTGGTAGAGAAATAAGTTACGATAGAAAGGAGTGATGGTTTTACATTTAGGATATTGTCACATTTATTGGTTTTTGTTAAGTTTATCCTCCTCAGACCCAAACACTCTTACCAATAAAATTATCTTATAACCGCGTTAAACCCTTGTTATTGTTATACCCGGTATAGCCGAGTTATAACGAAGTTGTAAAATCGTGACCAATAAATCAGTTATAACGCGGTTATAACTACTCCCTGAAACCAAAGACAAGTCATATTTCTAGCATGGCAACGCCCGCTCGGAAGCAGTGTGGCCAACTGAAGCGGCATGAAATGCACATGAAATGTCACTTTTTGTTGTCAGAAAGCCCTTGCCCATTGTTTTGTTACGCGAATGCTGATCGAATTTATAGTGGTATTTTGCAGGTCAGCTCTCAGGATATCGATGATTCTTGCGGCGTATGGCTTAGTGAAACGATATTTAGTTTTAAAATTGTTATCATCCAAATCGAACGGGTCGTATCGCAATTTGTAAATTTTTGGTCGCCTGTCACGACGCATTTTGATTTCTTCCAATAAATCCAGATCGATCATATCATCCAAGTCGACAAAATCCATTATTCGGCTAAAACGCAGGATTTCACAGCAGTATAAAAGGCGTATCCTCGTCGTAACACGGTTATTACAACGAAAGCGCACGATTCGCGAACGAGAAGCTTCACGTCCGCGGCTGTCAGGTGGCTGTCAGTTTGAAACAGCTGTTACGCCGGTCGGCCATTTTTAAGTTAATACTCCGTTAAACCGCTGTTATACCTGGCCTAGGGGTGGTATAGCGGAGTTATAGTGCGGATGGAAATCCAGTACCACTATTCCATGCTTATACCCGAGATGATCAGTGGTGTAAGCTATACCGCGTTTATTGGTCACAGATTTTCTTATACCTAGTAATAACAGAGGTATAAATTTTACAACTCGTTTATTGGTAAGGCTGAAAGAATATTAAAAAGTGTTTTTTTTTTAATTATTTAATTTGTGGAAGTTTTTGTTATAAATTAAAGCAAATTGAGAAAATTTTCAGGGTATTGGAAGGGTATGGTTTTCAGCATGTCATTTATACCTATGTGATAGTGTTATTTTTAACCCGTTGAGTATGATACGACCAAATCTGGTTCTGAAACAATTATCCGTTGAGTATGATACGACCAGATCTGGTTCCGCGTTTTTTTCACTTCTTTGACGTTCTCATATTTATTCATAATTATCTAATTGTTTTACAAAATGATATTTCAATATTCTATATTCGAAATTTCAATGCAATCATTGTGCAGTTGTTCTTTTTATGATTGGTGTAGTAGTTTCGTAGTTATAGTACTTTAAGTCGATGTCACCGAAAATCCTGCAAAAGAGACAGATGCATCCATGAAAATACCCATTTACTCCAAGGGTTAAGTTTATTTTTATTTATGTATTTATTTAGGAATAAAATTCCATAAAACATTTTTTGCTTACAAAAATAACTGGAACCGAATTGCAAAACCTTAACCTAACACTTATTTGATTCTGTCACCCAACTCGATAGAAATACCAGTGCAGCGCCATCTGTTGCCCTAGTCTTGGACTATTGTGTTATTGAACACCATTCAATGCCGCCGGGTTGAACGACCTCGATCAATAAGCAAGGTCAAACATAACAGCTGACTGATTGTCAGACTGTTTCCCCTGGGAATCAAACCTCTGGCGCTCCTGGACGGTCTGCGCACCGTGCAGCGCAAGCCAATCGATTGTGCACTCCGACTAACAGTCGGGGGAGTCTGGAAACTGCATTGTTTCCTATAGAGCGGGGGTGGTTGCGTACCTTACGACGACTGCTCTTGAAATGACCATTGGCCATCCGATCCCGGTTCAGAGCCGGGCAAAGGACGCCTTGGTCCGCGACAGATTCGGTTTACACCGTTTCACCGCTTCGTAAGGGAGAGGACCGCGCAAGCGACCTCGAACTCGGAACCAATCGAGAGACCGGAGAAATCTGGTCACAATTGGAAGTAAGGGTGCGAGTGTCTCGAGCCGCCGGGTAGTATTCCTGGCTATCTCGCGGTGAGGCGTTGGTCTCTTACGGGTTGTGGCGTAGCTGGACGTCGGATTGTTTTGTCCAAAGTCTTCTACGCTCACTGCAGGTCGATAGAACGACTAATCGTTAAAACGTCCTGTGGTGACGGGCTTGCCCGTTGTAGTCGACACCTCAAGATGTCAAACTGTTGTAAATCCTTTGGAATGACATTTAATTTAAAACTAATTTTATTATGTTATTCGATTCAACAATTTCTTTTCAAAAGTTGCTTATTTGCTCGTCCTGATTCACCCATTTCAAGGGTGTCACTAATTAAAAACTCGCTCTGTATTTTGACATGTCAACACTGACATTTTAAATATGTAAACAGAGAACTGACAGATGTTTTTATTTGGGTAACAATTTCGTTTTGAAGAAAGCATTATTATTAGGACAAAAACCAGAGCAATAATCATAGACACTGAAAAACTCGTACAATTATCATACACATATGCACAAAAAGTAATTTTTGTTACATCCGGTTCAAGCGCTATCTGTCCTTTACTGGTGTAACTGTTGTGTTGCTTTTTACTGCAGTAAGCCACAACACAAGAACATGTGTCCATATTTGAACCCAGTTTTATGTCACCCTAGGTCTAGGAGGACAACCTAGTTTTATATCATCTTGGGTCTATAGGTCTGAGGAGGTTATAAATTATTAGGAACTAGATATTATGTCTTAGATATTATGAACCCAGCTTCCATAAATACATGCATTTTCGGGCATTGATCCGAGGTGCGAGTTAGTGAGACGCCTTCTGTCGAGCGGGAGAGACGGAGAGAGATGGACAAAATCAAAAGCGTACGATATAAGTTCGTTTCTGTATATAATGTCGGTCGTTTAAGAATCCCGGTTGAGGTACCTTGTGCATCTTTTCTTTAAGCTTTACAATTCATTTTGCTGCACTAACGCATGGCACTGATTTTCTGATTCGCATGTTTTTTTCTCTCCTCTGTTTGTCTCCTTTCCTCGACCTTTTTCCTCGAAGCTCCTCCGTTCGGTGTTCGAGACGGAGCTCGACGAGTACGAGGCGAAGTTACTGAGGCCGTTCGTGGGGCGGGAGGATTTCCTGAACGTGCCCTGGCCGCAGAACGCGCTGAGGATTATGATGACGCCGCGGCCGAAATCGACGCTCATCGGCGCGCTCGGCCGGTCGCGAACGTCGCTGCAGCTGATGTCGCCGTCGGCGCCCAACTCGCCGTCGACCGCTCGCCGAAAGGAGCACGGCCTGGAGCGTTCCAAGAAATACGGCTCGGCGTCTAATTTGAAGCTCGTCGCCGACTTCGGCGGGCTGTCGATGCTGTCCACGCCGGGCCCGCCGCTCAATTCCACCGCGGAGGCGCTGCGGAAACCGATCATGGCGTACAGCGACCCCCCCAAATCCGCCCCCAAGAAATCCACATCGAAGAGATCGAAAAGCCAAGACGTCATGATCGACGAGGCGATCGAAGAAGCCTTCGCCGAACTCGACAGAATGGACGACGGCGACGGCGACAGCATTTCATCTATGACGCCTTCGGTGGGCAGTGCGGAGTTCAGTCGCTGGGGTCCGGTGCGAGGATCCAACTCCTACTCGTCCGCATCCTCCATGCCCATATCGGCTATTTCTACGCTGAAGCTCGATCGCAAAAACCTAAAGAAGTCCACAGACGATTCCGCCGCATGATCAATTAAAAAATATTCAACTTACTCTAATTTAAGAAATATTAAACGTATAGCGTTCGTAGCCGTTAGCAGCGTTCATATATTATACTAGTAGCAATCGCGATGGGTTCATGGCAGTCAGTTTAACGGTATAGAAGTTGATGTGCTGCAGTGCCATCTATTGGCGAATTACAACAAAGCGGATACCATGCAAAACTTCATCATGAAAATATATATGCCAACTTCAATGGTGATCGGTCAAACGGCATCTGGCCGTCTGACCATATGCAAAAATAAAAACCCAGCTTATTCTACAAAAACTGTAGTGAAAGCACGGACTGAAGCCTATCTAATAATATTAAAATGTAGATCCGGTGTCGGCAAATCCGTGGGGACTCATTCTAATATCAGTTACGCCACGCCGCCTTCTAGGCCAGGTTAGACTCGAAGTCGCTGCTCGAATTATACCGAACAAAAATGCCTTCCTCTTACGTTAAATTCCTGTCCTTCCATCCTTGTTATTCTTAGATATATAGAATAGAAAGGTGATCGGATTTGGATTTGGTGAAGTGGTGATGAGAAGAATACACAACTGCCAGATGTATCAGCTGATTGAAACTGCATGATGTGGATTATCGGTATGATTTTTGCTTTTATTTTCCATTTTAACGAGGCGAATTTCCCATTTTAAAAAGGAGGATTTCAGCCATTTATAGTTAAATTTAGTTTACACAGAAAATAGGCATTCTAAAATGCTGATAAAAATGAGATAACAGGTGAAGTGGCCAATACAATACAATTTCAAACAATACAAAGTAAGTGGGCATTCCTATTCTTGGATTCGTCAATGCGATCCAAATAATTTTGCGTGAAATAATTTTTAAAAATTAACTATCGTGATGGTTGGGACTATATAAATTGACTTAAGTAATTTATAATCGGTATGATAATCCTCAATAGTTAGAAAAATTATATTGTAATGAAAATTGCCGATTAAATAAAGAAAACTATGTCTTTAAGGGAGCGTCCATTAATTATGTGATGTGATTTTGGCGATTTTTCGACCCCCTTCTCCCCCCCCCCCCTTGTGAGATTTGGCTTAAACCCTAACCTAACCTCCCACTTAATTTCACTTGAGATTTTTTAAATGCCTATTTTTTATTGTCAATAACTTTATCTGTGATTGCGTTGGATTTATTTTAAATAAAACATAATTTGCTAAATTATTTTTATTTAGGACTGTTACTTAAGATTTAAGAATACTAAGAACGTAGTCTAGAATCACAGTATGAAAATCACAGTATGAAAATCGAACAATAAAATACTTTAATAAAACTGCTAGAATGCCGGTCAATTAAAACTCATCCTGTATAATCAATGCCTAAGGGGCTCTCTAGATGATCAAGCATGCTTGCCAAGCATCACGTCGCGGGCTGGGAGGGGATCGTAAACCGCAGGAATTATGCAAATATTTTTTTTATTTTTCTAACAAAAATGTCTAATTTTGTAGTTTATACCAGGGAGTCACGTTAATTAGACGTAATTGATTGATGAATGATGTGACTCCCTGGTATAAATCTACAAAATTAGGCATTTTAATAAATATTTTTTATATCCTGTGGTTTACGATCCCCCCTCCCAGCCCGCGACGCGATGCTTGACAAGCATGCTTGATCGTCTAGAGCCCTTGAGGCAATCAAATAAAAGCCATATTAAAATGAAACTGACCAGAGATAGCAGAAGGAAGATAGTCTATTTTTGGAACTATAGGTTTACATGTTGTTTTTAGTAGTGAAATCCTGGATGCAGAATTGTAATATAACGTTGATCAATCTAATTTAAGGGCGTTCAAGTATTACGTAACACAATTCGGGGGGAAAGAGGGGTCTTGTAAAACGTTATGATGCCTTACAGGGATGGGAGGGGGGTTCGAACAACGCGTTACATAATATTGTTTTTTTTTTTTTTAATAAAAACTAGGAAATTGAAATTTTCCAAGTTGGCAACCCTTTTTGTTTATATTTAACGGGGAATCCTTCGACTATATGGCAATCAAATATTCCAAAAGACCACAAGTACAAATTAAATAAATACCATGATCTCTCAAATGCCGTCACCCGGAACAGCTTCACTGTTCACCTTCACGCGGTGGAAGTTGGCGCTCGTGGCCTGCCAGCTAAATCTCTGTTTCACATTTTTTAAGATCTTGGTCTCTCCAGGAAAACAAACAACTTTTTCTTAGAAAAATTATCTAAAACCGCGATTTCCGCATCTCAAATTCTATGGCTTCGAAGGGGGAGTGAATGGGTGGTAAGGTGAACGCTCACATGTGGCAAGACAGCTGTCCTTAACCTACCACAGCCGGTCGTTAGTCCGGAATCCACTGCTCACCCCCCAGAAGTGTAATAACACTATATGATGGGTCCGACTTCGGTCGGTGAATTCCATGGCAGCTCCGTTTGTATTTTATTTATCGTAATTTTTATTTTGTTTTTGTTATCAGTATTCATTAGTGTTTTAAACAGGTAATACGCAGAAGCACTGCTGTAATCATTGTTGTTAACCCCTAGAGCCCCGGTTGGCCGATATCGGCCAAAATACGATTCAGCGTGACGACCCCGTTTTAGTTTTATTTTAATTTAATTTATTTTATTTTATTATGTTTTATTATGTTAATATGGATACAGTGGTTTAATTATGGATACAGTGGTTTGGCATTAATTAATGTTTTGGTGAGACAGTGAAAATTTTTTGGGATATCAACTTGTCAATCGGCTGAGGGGCCGAGGTCTGAAGGGTTAAAGTGAGTTACTGGACTTCCCGGTATTTTGCGCAACATAATTTTGACTTTTTTCCGGGAGGGGGAGGGGGTACAGAAAAACGTTACGGCGCGTTACATGGGGGAGGAGGGAGGGTCGAAGATTTTCAAAAATTGCATTATGTAATACTTAAACGCCTTTGCTATATAGTCAATGGAGGGGGTTCAAGCCACAGTGGCCCGAAAAGTAGGGCTAAGTGCGAGTAGCGAGTAGGGATTGGTTTTATCCCCGTCATCTTATTTCGCATTCTCTATTCAAGAGCAATCCTTTTATCTCCGAAGCTCCACATTGGAAAATATTATAAAATCTTCATTTCCGCAGATACTCGAGGATGAATTCACCGCACAGCTGGAAGAATTAGACAGGACGTACGCGGCGGCACCTCTCATGGGTCCATCAATCGGCTCTTCAAACATGGGCGGGGCGATGCATCACTCTTCTCGGTCTAGCCTATCATCATCCACCTTTGACAACTGATATATGTAAAGGTGAAAGCATTCCAGCGAGGGGGCAACATTAGTACAACCTCTGTCCAGAAAGTTTGGTCGATGTGTCTATAGTTACAATGGATTGTTGTCTTACAAGAAACCAGTGCCCGATTAACCAACCACCATTAAGTTAACCACCATTTAGTGGTTTTACTGTTGTTGCGATTCGCGTTATTGCAATTCTGTTGCGTATCAATTGTGACACTTTGTTGTGAAAATATCGTAAAATTCGTCTGTAATTGAATAAGCCATCGATATATATTAGTATGCCTGTACCACAGTATACCAGACAGTAGCTTCTCTTAGTACAAAATTTGAAATCGAAGCGACGTCACGAGTACAAGGGCTCGGATATAGTTGCCAGATGTCCACTACTCAGCCCCAAACGTTCGAGAAGTCGCCAGCTTTTACCTGCGCGTAACGCTAGCCAAATGTGACATATATGTTGTTTTGCTTGTTTTATTGTGTATTTTCGAAAACACTTAACGTTAAGTCACAGGTGACAGCTATCGCTGTCTGATACTGAGGTTAATGGGCCCTTGCTGAATTGGCCACGAAGACCCATTCTGTTCAGGGTTGGTCACACTCACGGGTCAACACCAATCCGACGGCCTCCACGCATGAAGTGCGAGCCTAGGTAGGACTCTGGCCTTATGGTCAGTTTCTCCTGGGAATCAACCTTCTGGCGCTCCTGGACGGTCTGCGCACCGTGCGGCGTAAGCCAATCGACTGTGCACTCTGACTAACAGTCGGGGAAGTCTGGAAGCAGTAGTACCTTACGGCGACTGCTCTTGAAACGACCATCGGCTACTCGATTCCGGGTGAAGGTGTTTTCCCAGATTGGAGCCTCCGATCCCACCTGTCCACGATTGCGCACTCTGACTAACAGTCGGGGGAGTCTGGAAGCAGTACTGTTTCCTATAGAGCGGGGGTGGTTGCGGACATTACGGCGACTGCTCTTGAAAGGACCATCGGCTACCCGATCCTAGGTGAACAGCCGGGCAAAGGACGCTGTGGTCCGCGATAGATTCGGTAAACACCGTTTCACCGCTACGTAAGGGAGAGGACCGCGCAAACGACCTCGAACTCGTAACCAATCGAGAGACTGGAGTAATCTGGTCACAATTGGAAGTAAGGGTGTGAGTGTAGGCCTGCCGGGTAACACTCCTGGTTATCTCGCGGTTAAGGCGTTGGCCTCTTACGGGCTTGTGGGGTAGCTAGATGGTGGACTGTTTTGTCCTCAAGTCTTCTGCGCTCACTCCAGGGAGATAGAACGACTAATCGTTAAAACTTCCTGAGGTTGCGGGCTCGCCCGCTGTAGTCGACAACCCTAGTTGTCTGATACTGAAAAGTAGGAAACTATTTATTGAACACTCTTATGCTTTGTGCTATAGTGCCGGTATAATAAATCATAGATAGACATAAATACTTATCACTGAATCATTTTATAAAATTACTTAAAAGTATTAAAATTTAAAGATAGTCATAATCCAATAATCGAAATCAATATATAAAATCACAAGTAATAAAATTTTAAATGTCAATTATAATTAAACGGCAGACTGAGGCCGGTAGAGCACTAAACAGAGGAAAGGGTCGTAATCAAAGAAACTTGCGAGAAAGCGTTATTTAGTAATGTCAAAGTGTAACTACAAACTAGAGATGATGTCCTGCTCCCACGTCGATATTTAAATTCGCCGCTCCGACAGGAACAGACGACAATGAAGGACGTACAAACTGGCGAACTTCCGTTGGGCTGCCTGAGGTCGTTCCTCGTTTCCTGATGTGAGCGATCAGCCGACGAACATCTTCCGGGTTACAGCCCGTTCAGTGGAGTATCATACGGCACGCCGCGGCAGCGAGGGCTAAAGTCCCCCGTCCTGTATTCCTCCTTCCGAAAACCCACTCAGTATCCCCGACGAGGATTTTGGAGGATTTCCGATGCTTCTCATTTAATGGTCCGAAAGACGAATTCTCTCACCCGCTTCCCGCAATGCCCTGTCGCTCGAGAGAGTCGACTGTCGCCTACTGTTGTCTCGCTATACTATTGCCTGTACTAACACCACCTACAAAGAAGTTTTCGAGGGGTTCAAGAATTTTGCGCAGAATGACTGGTTTCCGAAGGGTTAACTCATGTATAGGCCCTCACGGTTTTGAAATCCCGAGGCCATCATTGCACTTTTCGAGGCCCCCTTTAGGCTGTCAAACATTCTGATTTTAATCATTCTAATATAGTGTAGAATAGATGTGTATACAAACAAAACACGAACGCGATGGCATAGTGGGCCGTTAAACATTTCTGACAATGCTTATGTCGCATTACACAGATGGCAGCGGCCAACTGTAGATAATTTATAACACTTACACTATTAGTCGGATCAAAAAGTGTATTAAACATTTTCTCCTTAGAATTTCAACTCAATGTTTTTTTTATATCTATTTAAAGTTTAAAAAATATGTTTTTTAATTAAAAAATTAAACAAAAAAAATATATTGTAAAGATCCTTTATCACGGGGCACCTGAAAGGCTTGGAGCCCAAAGACCGGTGCCTACTTAGCCTATTAGATAACCTAGCACTGCATGAAACTATCCTTTGAACTGTCCAGCTGTTACTATCATCATTGGTGGTAATGCACATCTGGGAACAGCTGTGCAAGTCCTATAAACTCCTGGTGTAGTCCGTAAGCACTACAACGTCATTCACCGAACTTTCTGAACAGAGGTTGTATTTTAAAATAGGTTGCTATATGCTATATTTCAGTGATTGAAGTGCGATATCCGAGCCGTAAGTAAACGATTGACACGCTCCATTGAAGAAGACCCGAGTCAACTGCTTTTCCATACAAACGTACTTTCTCGATTTCTTTAAAATCTATTGCTACAGTATAAAAAATTTACTTCTCATCATTTCTAATCCTAAATATCTATGTCTGCAAAGAAATAATTTTGTCAAAATCAGTGTTTTAAAAAAGTTTTTCTTTGTACACATTTTGATGAAAAAACTACAGATATTAAAATCAATGAAAGATTGCACTTTTAAATTACTCTTATTTCGAACCCTGTGCGCCTCTTATTTTGAACCCTGAGCTTAGCAACCGAGCTCTTTCCTTCTCATTATAATCTTTTGGTAGACGTCCACTGTCGTACATAGACCTCCCTCATAGAATGCCTCGACTAACGGTCTTAAGCCGCCTCCACGTACTTCCTGCAACCGTAGCAATATCATTGGTCTATTTTGTAGGGGCATCCTACAAAGTGTCTGCCGGTTCGTTGTCGCCATTCGAGAACCTATTTCCCTAATGGTTGCCCGTTCTGCGAGCTATATGACCTGGCCGCTGCCATTTTAAGTTGGTAATTTCATGAGGTATGTCAGTGACCTTGGATCTTAAGCGGAATTCCTCGTTTTGGATCCTATCACGTGGTGAAACTCCAAGCATAGCTCTCTCCGTGGTTCGTGATGCTTGATTTTGAGCTTGTGTATGAGGCCAATAGTTAGCGACGACGTCTCAGTGCTACACTAGACAGTAGCTTCTTTTAGAACAAAATTGAAATCGAAGCGAATATATCACGAGTTATAAGGACTGGCATATGGCTGCCAGATGTCCGCTACTCGGCCCACGCGGATATTGCAAACGTTCGTAAAGTTACCAACCTTTACCCGCGCGTAATGCTAACCAAAGGCGTTTATCGAGACGTACCCCTCTGCCCACTTCCCTCGCACCCTATTCCCGCAATGCCCTTTTGCTTGAAAGAGCGTCTACTATTTTCTCGGTATACTGTGGCTATGTCATCACTGGCAACTCGCACTGATTGTCGTTTTTCGTATTGAGGCTCTGCAGTAACGAGAAGATATGCTGTAGTTTCCAAAATGCTGCCCATCCGAGTTTGATTCTTCAGCAGACCTCCTTCTCGAAGTTGAGTCTGCCTAGTTGGATCGTCCGACCCAAATAAACATACTGGTCAACAGCTTCATCATGCTACTAGCAACGCGCAATGATTATAGACTTTTGACAGCTTTGTATGTCATCACTTTTGTCTCTTCCTCCTCGGTTGTAGCTAATTAGACTGACAAACTAGTGGGAGGGTAGAATCGGCCGACGAAAAAGGAATTAAATAGGGATGGGCAATCGCAACTTGACGACTCAACAACATCAAAACTGATTACCGAAATCGGAACACTTACGATGCTCTAGACTATTCGCCATAGCTGTCTTGCGGCTTCCCCATCTCGGAATGCCGAACACCTTATACCTTATCTAAATAACTTAATCCTAATTTATTATACACAATAATATTATTACTTCTATTAATTAATGTATCCCAAAGCATTTTTATTTTATTTTTTATCGTTTTCTCGAAAGGAGAGACGTTTTTTGTAAAATAGTAATTTTATTGTTTAATGCGATTGCGAAAGTACTGTGGACTTTACTAGTCCTTTACGTATTGTAAGAGATTTGTAATGTAATAAGCGTCTTTTAGCGGTATTATTAAGAAAAGGTGCGAACGTTTAGATAGCTTGTTTGTATGATTTACGACTCTTTGTCCTGACAATTTTAAACGAGCTGTCTGTACGTTCGAATCCTTGGAAAAACTTACTTTTCACTCGATTTCTCAGCGAAAAGTCAACTCATTCGCGTCGACTATTATCTAAAGGAGGATGGGCAAAAACATATGGGACGCGTCCGCACCGATCAATAACGACCACACGTATATCGCTGGAAAGCTCTTTTTATGACGTGTCATTTGGTACTATGGCGGTCAGTCTCAAATTATTTAGAGAAAAAAAGTTGTAGCTAAAAGAAAAATGTGTGTCGCAATATAAAACAATCGACACTTATCACTGGCGGGGTATGCGAAGCTATGCCACACCGCCATGTTTCCCGTCGCGGTAACTTTATTATCATACGACCATCTCTTACAACCAACCCTACTATGTGATTATACAGGATGTCCATTATATTGCGCGGCACATTAGACCGATGCGTAATCTTCTTCTTCATCAGCGCGCATTCGCCCACCGTTGGACATACGCCTCTCCAATCACTCTTCATCCGGATCGGTTGTCCGTTTCCCTCATCCAGACTGATCCAGCTGTCTCCTTAATGTCATCAGACCATCGGGCCGGTGGTCTGCCCACACTTCTTCCGCCTAGTCGGGGTCTCCACTCCAAAACGCGCTTGTTTCACCGCTCGTCGGGCCACGTGGCCGGCCCGAGCCCATTTCAGCTCGGCCACTCTTTGACCCACGTCGACCACCTTCGTGCGCTGTCTGATTAGCTCGTTACGGACTCGATCACGCAACGATATGCCGAGCATGACTCGCTCCATGTTACGCTGCACGTCTCACAAGCATACGTCATAGCCGGTAACACGCACTGATTGAACACCTTTGTCTTGAGCGATTGGGGAATCCTGTACTTCAGCACGAAGTTTAGCTTCCCGAAGGCTGCCCATTCTAATTGTTTTCTTCGCTTTATCTCTGCCATCATCGAGTCCCGGCCGAGCTTTATCACCTGTCCTAGGTATGTGTACTATTGCACCTGCTCCAACGGTTGTCCATTCAATGAAATGGGATTCGGTAACCAGCAGATCACTCTGGTACAAATGAAGTAAGGATATACACAGATTGCTCCAAAACCACTCAAGGTACCGGAGTCGGCGTCTTCTCAAATGATCTAAACATCAAAATATCAACTACCCTAGGCAACTTAAATACGATCGTCCAAGCAGAATGCATTGGCATCACCAGAACAGCACAGGCAGTTGCAGCCAAAGATGTCGGAGACCTAAGCTTGAAATTTGTCTCCGACAGTGCCTCCATGCTACAAGCGCTAGCAAAAAATACTATAACCTCTGTCCTTGTACTGGAATGCCACAATGCGCTTCAATCCATTGCAAGGTCAAACAGAGTGACCCTGCAATGGATTAAACGGCACAGCGACTCACTGGGCATCGACGCGGCAGACGAACTGTCCAAAAGGGGATCAAAGGAAATAGTATATGGACCGGAACCCTCGATGCCATACCCCAGGCCCAAATAAAAACATGGCTACGCAGGAACACCGACGAAAACCACCTTAAAGAATGGAAAAAAAACGTAGGATGCAGGCAAACAAAGAATGCGGTTCCAGAAGCGCCTAAAAAACTTGCCCGCAACCTCACAGATTAAAAAGGGACAAAATCCGTAAAGTCATAGATACCACGACAGGCCACTGTCCCCTAAACAAACACCTGTTTACCATAGGTGTGACAGACAACCCTCTATGCAGAGGATGCATGGAGGAACAAGAAACGCCACAGCATGTGCTCATGGAATGCAAGAGCGTGGCAGAGCAACGGGCAAGAATACTACAATCTCCAGCGTCTGTCCCGGAGGCCTGTAGCAACCGAAACAGACTGCTAACCTTCTGGGACAGCCTGGGTTGGCTGGAGTAACATAAATAGAAACATGAGCCACGCACAACGGCCCAATCAAGAGGCCAAGTGCGGGAAATAGCCCAGGAATACTAACTAACTATGGGATTCGGTGTGAGATCGGCTTTCGCCATAACCTTTGTCTTGTCCATGTTCATTTTTGTGACATGTATGGAGTAATGCTGACGCCACGCTTTCTATCGTTAGCAGTCTTACCATTTGTTTCGAGTTCTTTATTGCATCCACTGTACCTACTGATGAATTTTCAGCTTTTCCAAAACACTGAAGGTACTAATTAAAATTACAACTTTCCTAGTGGCAGGTGTCCCGGAATCTGTGTTGCTGACTCTACCCCAGCATTCTATGGTCAAAATACTGTCTGATCAGAAATTATCAGGTTTTATAAAACTCTTGCACTTGTCTGTCGCTAGCTCACCAACTATTAATAAGACTGACAGCCATAGTAAGAAATGACAGTCATGAGAAAAGCTTTTCGTTGACATATATTCGGTCGCGGTTGGGACGTTTTGTCCCGTCCTCTAAACGGCAAAAGACCTTCCCGGGCTTTTTAATTCTTAGTCTTTATTCCCTGTAAGTGCCATGTTAGTAAGTCTCCTTAATCAGCACTTAAAAACTCAAACTAATTACTATATAAATAAATTAAACGCTTAAGTCTTCTCCTTATTATCGAATTTTGCTTCCCGCTGGTAACATGTATAGAAAAAATTAATGTACATAGCAAATACCTTACTACTTAAATATATCTATACTTACGGTAAATAAAAAAACATTGAAAATAGCGTAAGGCTGTATTTATTTGTATTTTTAATTAAATTTTATTAGCGTTAAGTCATGCTGTTCTGGGCGTCCCAATATTATATTATTTTTTGAGAGATATTTTAAAATCGTGTATGTACTCGGATAATGAAATAAAACAAGGAACTGAATTTGAATTTGCCGTTTTATTTATTTGATTTAAAGAGGTAACATACTGCTACGCGCCATTTCTGCAGAAATTGAGGTGGTGGCAAATTTTGATGGGTAAAAGTAAGAAGTATGATTCGGTAAAGTCGGTTTTATGATTACACCGATAAGAGTGCGCGGGAGAGCTAGCGCACTGTGGTGCCCTTAGCAGTGTTGCCAAGTGTTAGACTTGAATAGTCGCCGATGTCAGCAGAAAAGATAGCCGTTTTCCAGAAATGCATTTTTTGCCAATAAAAAAAGAATTGCAGGCCATTGGTTTCAATAAAAGAATGAAAATAATTCTAGACTGTTACAGATATTTAAAAAAAAACAAGATAAGTACATTAAAATGTTCCAATGTTTGTTACATTGGATGGAATAAGACTGTATGATAACATAGAACAAAACTACTTAGATACCTAGATTACCATTTTGTATCAAGCTACTATATTTGTGAGCATGATGCCACGAACAATACATACATGTAGGTACATTGTAATATGACCAATCATATCTACATTAAGAAAAAAAAACATCCTAACTACTTTAAACTTTTACACACAAAGTTTGCACAAATCAATTACATACTTACATTAACAATGCAACAAACAATTACATAATATTAAACTAAACCATACCAACTTAAAGTTACCAAGGGGTAAATTATTTATTTTAAAAACATTTACAAGTATGTTGTAAACATTTACACAAACTCATATGTTCGGTCAAAATCGTCGTCGCCGTACAAATTAAAATCCAACAACTGGTGTAGCCTAAATCGGCGACAGGCGATTTTTGCTATTTTTTGGTCTCCGATAACCCATTCGAGGTAGCCTAAATGGCGACATATCGCCTAAGTTGGCAACACTGGCCCTTAGTTATTGTTTAACCTCCATAAGAACTACGCCAACCATTGTATCTATATCCACTCGGATAGCAATACAGCTCTTATGGCACTAGCCTCGAATACCATTAATTCAAAGCTAGTGCAATTCACTACTGAATTCCCTGGGCGAAAAGAACAGGGTAATTCTAAAATGGGTTCCCGGCCATGTAGGAATCGAGGGAAATGAAAAAGCCGATGAACTTGCTAAGACGGGTGCAAAGGGGACATTATACGGCCCTGAACCTTGTTGTGGCGTACCAAAAAGCCTTGCAAACCTAATGCTCAAACAAATTTGTTTAGAACAATCCATCAACCACTGGAACAGCACGCCAGGGTTGAATCATTACAAAGCGCTAATTAAGGTTTACGACCGTAAGACGGCCTGTGAGGCCTTATCGCTAAATAGGAACAATCTACGCATACTGGTGAGGGCGCTCACGGGGCATTGTGGCCTGAACAAACACATGTTCAACCTCAAGCTCAGAGACACAAAAATGTGCAGGTTCTGCCAAGGGGCAGAGGAAACTCCCCAGCGCCTCGTGTGCGGGTGTGGCCCGCTGATGCTTAAAAGATACAAAACAAGGAATTCAAATTCACTTCGAAATGTTATCCCAGCAGTTCACCAAGGTACTCTTTCCTCTCCGATGCACACCCTATCAGTAAACCAAATTACTAACAATATATTTCCATTAGTATCAGATTCCATACCAATACGTGCCACATTAGTAAACCAAATTAATAACAGTATAACACCATCAGTATCATATTCTAATAATATACAAGGTCCATCTTCTAGAGAAAAAAATGCTGTTAAAAACTTGTCATCCAAAGTAATTAACCACAATGAATATTTAGTATTATCTAAAGGTCTAAATTTCACACCGACTCAAAATGTGAACCATTTTAGTTTTGGTAATGATGTTGTTAAATTTTGTCGTAATTTAAGATGGCGTGAATTTTGGCATTCAAATCAAAAGAATAACAATAATAATATTAAATTACACAATGCACTATCTCAATTTCGTCCACACTCTAATAAAGAACCCCCTCCATTACCAAAAAATCATCCGGTAGAAAATTTTATTACTATTTTATTAAACAAAGTAACACAGCCATCTTTTCTAAATAGCCTCAAGCCAACATCAAACTTGTCAGTAGATGAACGTGCAGCTCTTGAGAGTCTTAGCAAGGATACCAGCATCGTCATTTTGCCGGCTGATAAAGGTTCCACTACTGTCATACTTAACAAAACTGACTATGTTACTGAAGGCTTGAGACAACTTAGAGATGAAACTTTCTATAAAAAACTATCCAGAGATCCAAACAAAAATTTTGCAGTGAAAATAAAAAAATATATTGAACAAAATAAATCAAATGAAAAATTATCAGACGAAGATGTTAAAACTTTAATTCCTGATCCTATCAGAACTCCAAATTTTTATCTATTACCTAAAATTCACAAGCCTAATAATCCTGGACGACCAATAGTCGCAAGCTTTAACTCTCCGACAGAAAGAATTTCGGCTTTTGTAGATTATTTTTTACAACCTTTTGTGAAAAATCTAAATTCTCATATCAAAGACAGCTATCATTTTATTGATATTTTAAAGAATACTGTAATTCCAAAGTCAGACGACCTATTATTTGTTACTATTGACGCCATATCCCTGTATACCAATATTCCTCATAATTTAGGATTGGAAGCAATTTCTTATTTTCTTGATGAGAGACCTCATCCTCAAATACCTTCTACGGATTTTCTTTGCAAATTAGCCGAGTTTGTCTTAACGTGTAATGCTTTCTCCTTTGAAGATGAATTTTATCTTCAAATTAAAGGGACTGCTATGGGCACGCGAATGGCACCGTCGTATGCCAACCTTTTCATGGGATTATTCGAGCAAAATTTTCTTCAAACGCAAAATTTAAAACCCATATTATGGTATAGATTTATTGACGACATAGTAATGATTTGGCCACACGGACAAACTACTCTAACAACCTTTCTTGACGACCTAAATAATTTTGGCCCTTTGAATTTCACTCATACCATTTCTAAATCACAAATTACTTTCTTAGATGTTGATTTAACAATTTCCGAAGGTAAAATTAAAACCGCGATTCATATAAAACCTACAAATAAAGAACAGTATTTACACTTTGATAGCTGTCATCCATTTCACACCAAGAGATCCATTCCCTATTCAATGTCTATTCGCGGACACCGTTTAGTTAACAACAAAGAAAATTTAGATAAATATCTCAATAATCTAAAGCAATCTCTTCTTGAAAGAAAATACCCTGCTCCTCTATTGGATAAACATATTCTAAACTCTGAAGTAAAATATATACCAAAACCTAAAATTACTTCAAATAAAAATAATAATAATAATAAAATCTTTCTTAGCACCACTTATTTTCCTGGTGCTGAGAAACTGCGAGATATATTATCTGATTTATTCCCCATCATTTCTAATGATGCATCCACTAAGGATCTCTTAGATTCACCGCCAATTTTATCTTTCCGCAGACCACCTAATATTAGATCAATATTAAACAAAACAAAAAATAATCAAAATTTCTCTATTGGTAATAATACTTATGGTCTTCAACCTTGTGGTCGTCCACGTTGTAAAACTTGTCCTCTGTTAGATCAAGTCCTTTTTTTACCAGTCCAAATACTACTAATAGTTACAGGGTTCCCTTTCATTGCAGTTGTATTTCAAAAAATATAGTATATCAACTTCTGTGCAGGACTTGTGATGCCTTTTATATCGGTGAAACAACAACACCACTTAATATTAGACTAAATAATCATAGGGCTAGTGTAGGAAATGAAAGCCAACTCCCAATATCTTTGCATGCCAGGGCACATAATTTATCTTTTGATCAATGTTTTAAAGTTAAAATAATAAAATGCCTTGGTGATAATGCACAAGAAAGGGACGTCAAATCTTGGGAATTGGCTTATATTTATATTTTAGGCGCTTGCAAAGGTTCCGGTCTCAATAGGCAAAATTAATAAGGTTTATCATATTATCATAATCATCAAATGCTTTTTATTTTAATTTTTATCATTCATTTTAAAATAACGTTTTGCACGGTTGGTTTCGGTACCTTAACTAAATCGTGTAAAATATTATTAATCCATTTCTTTTTGTTCGATTCCTTGAATTTAAATTTTCAACGAATTGTTCGATTTCAGAAATGTCACATATCTTGACGACGGCTGAGCCGAAATATTGATATACATTTTATAACAATCATTAATATTTAAGAAACACTAATCGCCTATTATTTTCCAGCATTCATTCTCGTCTCGCATTGTTGTGTGCCGCTGTGAAGGACTGCCATTTTGATCGGTTTCTAGTGCCACAGCAGGAAGCACCAGCAAACACTGAGTGAGGAGAAGAAGAAGGCGTGGAGTCACTCCTGGTCACCACAGACCAGATAAGTGCCCTTTCATTATTTTATCATTTCATTTATTTATTTAGTGATAAACATAATTTCAATTTGAAAATATATATATATATATATATATATATATATATATATATATATATATATATATATATATATATATATATATATATATATATATATATATATATATATATATATATATATATATATATATATATATATATATATATATATATATATATATATATATATTTATATTTGATAAGGTTTTGTAAATAATCCGTTCATAGGATGATGATTCGCAGTAAAATAAAATTAGTAAAAGCTACTTGAACAGCAGCGAAGGAAATCCCAGCTTGGATTGGGAAACGCTTATGTTTGAATGAGATATACTTACGGATGTGCACGATATATGTGCACGAAATATGCCCCCAAGCGGCCTATCAGGGGGGGAGAATTCCCGCTACCCCAGTAGAAACCCCAAACAACGACACGGCTAAAACGACACCGGACCTTGCTTGCCCTATCTGCGGGAAACAATATAAACGATTAGCATGGTTAAATAAACACATTGCTGGGCACGATGATAGCGACGCTGCACGTCAGTGTCTTAAACCGTCGCAAGGAGTCACGGACAGAGTTGAACCTCACATGTCCCTTGACTCCACATCTGCCCGCAGTTTGTCACCCGACCGGTCTCCTCTACCCGCGCAAATCGTATCCTTCCCTCCTCTAAAATTCCCTTCACTTGCGAAAGAGGACTGGGAATTTCATAATAATAATTTAACTTCTATTCTTGACCACTCTGTGAACCGTAATGCCCCTGCCAGCGTCCAGCTGTCATCCTTCCAGGTGGCGGTCCATGAATACTTCTCGGGTGTTTACCCAAAATCTACCCATGTCGACCCGGTTCACAGAGAAAACGCATTTAAGGCAAAGCTCCGTAGGCAAAAGCGGCTACTTCGTCGCCAGTTACGTGAAGCCAAGAAAGCCGGGGATAAAGCCCTCTGCCACAACTTCTCGCGCGCGTACCGCTCTATACTAAAACTCATACAGAGCGTAGCAACGCAAAACGACAAGCGCAAGGCAGCATTTCTCAAATCCAAAGAGGAAGCCCGGTTCGACAAAAACCGTTTTAACTACAGCAAAACGGTTTTGTCTGCCGCCAAGGGAAAAATCCAAATCCCGGAAGATATGGCCACGGAATACTTTTCGACCACGTATGAGGACCCAATGCGGCTCCATAATTACAGCCCTCCGCCGGGCATTACACCTCCGCCCCTGCCTACGGTAGCTTTTGCTTCTCAACCTCCATCACTAGATGAGATTCTTAATCAAGTAAAGAGGAAGCCGTCGGGCTCTACTCCGGGTCCCGATGGTATTCCCTATTTAGTATACAAAAAATGCCCCTGCCTTCTGCAATATTTAGGATCCATCTTCCGAAATATATGGAATAGCGGTGTAGTCCCACAGAATTTTGGCCGAGCGACAGTCATCTTAATTCCGAAGGTCCCAGTTTGCACCGGACCAAAGGACGCTCGGCCCATTGCTCTCACAGACACTGTGGCCAAAATCTTTTTTAGCATAGTCCACACGAGGATGAGCGAATTCATGCACCGGAATGAGTACCTTGGAGTATCAGTTCAAAAAGGCTTCATGCGCGGCGTCTCGGGCTGCCTCGAGCACAACTCTCTCCTGGCTGCTGCCATCAAGGATGCGAGACAGCACGAACGCCAAATCAATGTATGCTGGCTCGACCTAGAGAATGCCTTTGGGTCAGTCCGACACAGTCTCCTCCACTTTGCACTCCGCTGGTACAACTTCCCACCAGTCGTGCGTGACATTGTAGCCTCCTACTACAACTGTCTGACTTTCCATGTTAAAACGCAAGAATGGACTACCCGCTCTATACCATATTCAATTGGACTATTTCAGGGCTGTTGCCTCTCCCCGACGATCTTTAATATAGTTTTTAATATACTTCTGGAAAGCCTGAGCCAGTTTGACAGGAAGTGGGGCTACCGTTTTAAAACAGACGGCCAATACACCTCGTCGTGCCTCGCTTTTGCCGACGACCTAACTTTCATCACCAGAAGCCCCAAGCAGCTTTCCCTGCTATTACAGAAAGTGGAGCTTTTCTGCGACTGGTCAGGCTGTATAAAAGTGAAGCCCTCCAAATGTTTTTGCCTTGGACTCGCCCGCATGGGCACAAAGTTTACATCCTATGACCCCAAATTGGTCTATAAGGGCTCTAATATCTCCCTTATAGACCCAAACAATCATTTCAAATTCCTCGGCAGAAAAATCACCCATCAGGGAAAAGACGTCTCGGGCGATCATGTTATAGAGCATTTCAAAAGTTGCCTGGCGAAAATAGATGCCTTGCTAATTTCTGGCCCTCGTAAGGCCTGGATCTATGACAATTATCTAACGTCACATTTGTCATGGCCCTTTCTTATTTACGATTTTACCAAAACCCAACTGTCCCGTCTAGATGCACTGGTGACAGCTAGTTTAAAATCCTGGCTGTCCTTAGCCAAACCAGCTGACCCCTCGACTCTCTTCAGGTCCAAACAAAATTTTGGGCTAGCGCTTAAACTGCCCTCTCTGCTCTACGCCAACTCCAGAATAACCAAAAATTCGATTCTGTGCAATTCCAAAGATCCGGCAATATCGAAGCACGTAATAAGTGGCTGTAGTGATTCAAATGAACTACAAGCCCGCGTAGACTTCCACAAAAGGTTCCTTACTGGAATCAGCCAGAATGGCACTGGTCTGGGGTATGGCAGTACAACCACGAGCGACGTGGACTTGAAGAAGTCTCTTTTGCGGGGAGATTACGACAGCAAGAGTATGGCTCATGCTATTGGCCTTCAATGCCAGAATGATTGGACAACAATTGGTGACTTTTGCATTCCGCCTCCAATGCACTGGAAGGTAATGCTCTATGACTGGACGCCAGAGATGCTGAAATTTTATTTGAATGCCTTTCAGCATACACTTCCAGACCCCAGTAACCTCGCTCGTTGGAGCTTTGCCGAGGATAGTTCTTGTCCCCTCTGTAGCAATACCCCTTGCACAGCTAGACACATTCTAGCTGGCTGCAAGGTGGCCTTAGATCAAGGACGGTACACTTACCGCCATGACAAAGTTCTCGCTGTTATTCGCGAGGTAATTAGTCTCTCAGTGGCTCGTGCCAACAAGGGTTTGACAGTATCCTCCAAACCCCCAATACAGTTTGTGCGGGATGGCTCTAAAGGCAAAAAACATTTAACTACAAAACCTTTCTCAATAATCGAGAAAGCTACAGATTGGATTCTGGAGGTTGATTCGGTCTCTAAGCAGTATAAATTCCCTGAAAGTCTCGGATGCACAGCCCTCCGTCCAGATATAACTCTTTACTCTCTATCTCGGAAGGTGGCTCTTATTGTAGAATTAACTGTTCCATGGGAATCAAATATCCCAAAAGACCACGAGTACAAATTAAATAAATACCATGATCTTGCAAATGCCGTAACCCGGAACGGCTTCACTGTTCACCTTCACGCGGTGGAAGTTGGCGCTCGTGGCCTGCCAGCTAAATCTCTATTTCACCTCTTTAAAGATCTTGGCCTTTCCAGAAAAATCATCAACTCTTTCTTAGAAAAATTATCTAAAACTGCGATTTGCGCATCTCAAATTCTATGGCTTCGAAGGGGGAGTGAATGGGTGGCAAGGTGAACGCTCACATGTGGCAAGACAGCTGTCCTAAACCTACCACAGCCGGTTCGTAAGTCCGGAATCCACTGCTCACCCCCCAGAAGTGTAAAAAAAAATAGTATTATGATGGGCCCGACTCCGGTCGGTGAATTCCATGGCAGCTCCGTTTGTATTTATTATTTATATTTATATATATATATATATATATATATATATATATATATATATATATATATATATATATATATATATATATATATATATATATATATATATATATATATATATATATGTGTATATATATATATATATATATATATATATATATATATATATATATATATATATATATATATATATATATATATATATATATATATATATATATATATATATATATATATATATATATATATATATATATATATATATATATATATATATATATATATATATATATATATATATATATATTTATATTAACTATATTTTTACATTTTATTATTACCGTATCGTATTATTTATATTAATTTATTGTTTGTGCACGTGTATGTATGTATATATGTATATACGTTATATATCATCATATATCATACATCTACATAACTCATAATATGGCTTATCTTACTTACTTACTTAGCTTACCCTATCCCTTTCCCCTTACTTGAACCTGCATTTGTTTCATTGCTCATTGCGCTGTAACAATAGATTTAATTTAATTGTGAAAACTTTTAATTGGCCTTAGATGTATATATTATGTGTTAGTATTACGTATAAAACGCTGCAAGTTTTCTGAAAAATAAAAAATAAAAATAAACTAACTCTATGTGTTCTCCAGTTGTTATCCCTCAACTCTCCTAAAATTTATAAAGTAATATGTAAATTTATTTCCCTTAATAATATTTCTGTATAGTGTAATAGCTTATTTCACACCCTTTCCTTGTTTGTATCATCCCCAATAACCATGTTTTATGCTATATGTACCTACATTTCTATAAATTAGTACCTATCCCTTGTTTCAGTATTGTGCCGTCTTATACATGTAACTGTGCATGTGAAACTAACTTAGATGCCCTCCGAAAACGACTTGGCAGAAAAGCACCGACTATCGGTGATTGCCATAAAGCAACAAGAAGAAGAGAATTTCGTAAAATCAAAAATAAACAACGTAAAATCAAAAATAAACTACAAAACCTTTCTCAATAATCGAGAAAGCTACAGATTGGATTCTGGAGGTTGATTCGGTCTCTAAGCAGTATAAATTCCCTGAAAGTCTCGGATGCACAGCCCTCCGTCCAGATATAACTCTTTACTCTCTATCTCGGAAGGTGGCTCTTATTGTAGAATTAACTGTTCCATGGGAATCAAATATCCCAAAAGACCACGAGTACAAATTAAATAAATACCATGATCTTGCAAATGCCGTAACCCGGAACGGCTTCACTGTTCACCTTCACGCGGTGGAAGTTGGCGCTCGTGGCCTGCCAGCTAAATCTCTATTTCACCTCTTTAAAGATCTTGGCCTTTCCAGAAAAATAATCAACTCCTTTCTAGAAAAAACATCTAAAACCGCGATTTCTGCATCTCAAATTCTATGGCTTCGAAGGGGGAGTGAATGGGTGGTAAGGTGAACGCTCACATGTGGCAAGACAGCTGTCCTAAACCTACCCCCGCCGGTCGTAAGTCCGGAATCCACCCTTCACCTCCCAGAAGTGTAATAATTATATATGGTGGGCCCGATTTTTGGTCGGTGAATTCCATGGCAGCTCCGTTTGTATTTTATTTTTATTTTTTTATTTTATTTATTTTTAATACACATTCCTAATGAAATGTAGTGGTAATTATTCTTTTCACACTAGCAACCCTTATTCCATCTGTCATTGTCAAAATAAGATTAAAATTAAAGCCATCTACCATTTTATTTATGGTTTTCACTGAAAAAGTAGGGTGCGTCAGATTTGTTTAAAACATTGTTAAACGTTTACGTGTGATTTCCAAGGTACGTTTGCGTATATTTATCTGTTTCTTTATGTAATATCAATATTTAAACACTTATGTATCATACAAATCTTACCCCGGCTCACAATTCCTTATCGTTTTAACATAAAGTTATAGGATAGCTATAGATAGTAACTTTTTATGTTACTTTTACGTTACCGCTTGCAAAATAGTATGTTACGTAACATAAAAGGCGAATAAAACAAAAAACCCTAGTTCTATTATTGAACCCTAGTTCTATATTATCAAAAACCAAATATGAGGAAAAGGAAAGTTTATGGTTTATGTTCCTATAAAAAAAAGGCACATGACGAAGACTGCTTGCTCGAAGTGCAGTACCGCAATTTGTGGCGAACATAGATTTTTACATAAGTTGCGCTTCAAAAATTGAGTTTATAGGTATATTTTTCTAAGAATATTGATTTATTTTTTATTTTATTTATTTATTTATTTAAAGAAATGCGCATTTTTTAAAACTACAGTACATTACATATTATCATTAGAGGCTGCGTTGTAAATAGTAGCAAAAAAGAGAGTACCGCAGCCGTCCTTCTTTAGATCAACGCTGCTTAACTAGGCCTAGGCCCGTACTAAGGCAAGCGTACCAACAAAATAGTGGCTTGTTTATACTTTAAACTACATATGTTAAAAGAGAAAAAATATATAAAAATAGTAACTAATAATATTAGGACTTAACTTAAGGCAGTAAACAATGTATGTAGAAATTAATCATTACTCTAAAAACTAGGTCATTGATATGTCAATGCGTCTGTCAGTCTGTCAGTCTGCAAATTATATTTGTAAAATACCTGTCATAAAAGACAATAAAATTAATTTCAATAACACGAAAAAGGTAAATAATAAATAGGAATTGCAATGAATAGTGAAATAATCAAATTGACATAATTATAGATGGAAAAAGGAATTATAATAAATAGTCAAAAAGTCAAATTGAAATGGTCAGAGGATTATCAAATTAAAATAGTCAATTATACATAAAATGTGCATATTACTAGTTATAATACAATTTTGCATGTAATCGAATTAAAAATTAATATAAATAATAATAAAGACCCACCAACAGCGATAATTTTTTTGAAAATAAAATACAATAATAATAAATTAAATAAATCTACATAATAGGGTCAAAAATTTGGTGGCTGACATGCCGACCTTCATTCATGAGCCACCTGTGACATCGTTTTTTGAATTGGCCTTTATCGAGTACGTTCCTTATAGACTCATCCAATTTGTTGTATGCCCTGGGGCCTATACTCATCAAGTGTCTCTGACCAAAGGTTGTTTTCATTCGTCGGACGTCTATCATATTCGCTATGGATCGCCTTGTTCGGTGTACTTGTTGTGTGGACACTCTGTTATTTTGAAATTGAATGAAAATCATACAACATTTTAAATGCAGTTGCCTCATTCAAGTATACCAAACTCTTCAAAAAGTTTTTCCGACGGGTATCTGTAGGTCCTACGGTGGATAATTTTGATTATCAGCTTCTGTGCTATCTCTACTTGATGAATGATTGTTTTAGATCAACCTCCCCACCCAATGATGTCTCATTGTTTTAGTTCGCCAAGGAACAAAAGGCTGGTTTTCATTCCTATTTTTATTTTTATTTTCCTAAATGTTATATCACTTTCGATATCATAAAACCTAGTGCCTTATTAACCCCTAGAGCCCCGATTGGCCGATATCGGCCAAAAGACGATTCAGCTTCACAACCCCCTTGAGTATGATACGACCAAATCTGGTTCTGAAACAATTATCCGTTGAGTATGATACGACCAGATCTGGTTCCGCGTTTTTTTCACTCCTTTGACGTTCTCATATTTATTCATAATTATCTAATTGTTTTACAAAATGATATTTCAATATTCTATATTCGAAATTTCAATGCAATCATTGTGCAGTTGTTCTTTTTATGATTGGTGTAGTAGTTTCGTAGTTATAGTACTTTAAGGTCGATGTCGCCGAAAATCCTGCAAAAGAGACAGATGCATCCATGAAAATACCCATTTACTCCAAGGGTTAATTTAATTTGTTTTATTGTATTATGTTTTATTATGTTAATATGTTTTATTTTAATTATGGGTACAGTGGTTTGGCAGAAATTAATGTTTTGGTGAGACAGTGTCATAATTCATTTTTTTTACTAATTTTTACTAAATTTTTTTGGAACATCAACTTGTCAATCGGCTGAGGGGCCGAGGCCTGAAGGGTTAAGAATTGTTATAACTACATACATTTTCTAATTAGATTTAAATACATGGTTTTATTTATCAAAATAACCTTTGCTTTATACTTTTGTATAACAAAGAAAACAAAAACAGATGATTTTATAAGAAATCACACATTGAAGAAAAGAAACGTCGAATCGACGAATGGTTAGGTTTAATATGGTACATTTCAACGTTAGCTGTCTAGGGTTAAGGGTTAAACACTCCAGGTACCTATCACTAAATAATCATATTTAAATTGTAAAAGCGTTTTGCCACTAGATGGCACTGTTGATGCGTTACAAAACCGCAATTAAATTATTATTCATAAATTCAATCGTAAATATTCACGAACAGCGCTTTTAATTAACATTGTTCACGATTTATAAACATAAAATCACCGAGCGATAAAGTCCGAACCGTGTCCGTTGTTTGCTTTTTGACAGTTCTCAGTTAGTTGTTTATCATCGTCCTAAAATGGCGCTGAAAGGTGTCAAAGTTCTCGAGTTCGTCGGCCTGGCTCCGGGACCGTTTTGCGGCATGGTACTGGCGAATTTAGGAGCCAGTGTAACAGTCATCGAAAAAGTAAGCCTAATTAATCCATTATAGCGTTTTATTACCCCCATCATCATCGCATTAATCACGATTTTTCGATACGTTTGACGTTTGTAGTGATGGAACTAATCTTAAATACTATCGTACATTTTCGTAGTAAATTCTGTTTAAAGCCATACATGTAGCTTATTTGAGTCCCTCTGTTCTTAAAGTTAATGAGATATTCTAGCCTAGAAGCGTACATTTTAGGCGTTTTTCCGATAAGGATAAAAAACATTTTTACAATCCATTTTTTTTTACAAAATATTCGTTTCAATTGACGTTTTAAGAATACAAAAAAATCACCAACAAAAAGAAAATCAAAGTTAAAGGGTATTAAAGTGGGGCTTAAAAAAAGGTGCGTCCTGGTTGATATGATTCTAACCCTTGTAGAGTTATGAAACGAAGAAAAATTCAAAAATCATGTTTAGTAAAGACATCGCTATGGCCCGAATTTTTGAAAAAAAAGATATTCCTTTTTTACGCAAAATGGCGACGATTTGAAATAAAAAATCTTTTTGCCACTTTTTTTTTTATATATTTTTTTTTAAATTGTATTTTTTATCTTTCAAAATCTGGGGTCTGGGATATAGAGGGATAATCAAAGATGATTTCCACCAAGTTTCAAATAAATCGTTTAAGTAGAAGTTAAGATATCATATCAACCAGGTCGAAAAAAGTAGTTTCGAGAAAAAAGCATTTATAGTTCGGGACGAAGTTTCTGGAGCGTAACTCAGATAATAGTACCTACTTTATTAGTTAGTCAAAAATAATATCCATTTTGCTCATAATGGTTTTCATTTCATTTTGCACATAATGGTTTTGCACATTATGGTTACCATTTCATTTTGTACATAATGGATATTCTTAATTAATATTATTATTTATTCCGAAGCCGGAGATTGGGGAGGGGGTTGCCCTCGCAGCCAATACGCTGCTGTCGGTGCCAATGGATCTCTTACTCCATCCACAATTCGCTTCCATTCTTGACGATTTTTTGTCACGTCTTTAGCATCCATAGCCAATAATCGTTGATTCTTAAGGTCGTCTTTGATGTTATTTAGCCAGGTTTTCTTCGGTGCCGATCGCTGAATTCTCCATTCTGTCGGACGGTCTCACCAAAGTGGCAAGCGATTATCGTTCATTCGGCAAACATGGCCGAACCATCGTAATCAACGTTTTTGTACTTCTTCGATCGTTGTTAGTTAGTAGATCGCATCTTTCTCTAATGGTCTCGTTTCGAATTCGGTCGCGGAGTGAGACACCAAGAATCTGCCTCAAGCATCGCATTTGGAAGACTTCGAACTTCGGATATTCTTAATAATGAACAGAAGTTTTGTTCATATAAAATCATGATGTTTTTATATGAGTATTTACTTAAATACTCCTTAAAGGTCCTTAAAGGTACTTAAATACTCTTATAAAGGTTTTCAAGGTCCTTAATAATACCTACTTAGGTATTATTAAGGACCTTGAAAACCTGTCCTTATCCTTGAAAAAAATATTGTTTATCATGTATAACACCCAAAGGCGATATAAAACATAGGTAATATGTTTTTTTATCCTTATTTTTTTCCCACAGAGATTTGAGATTTCCCTCCATAGAAAAAGTTTTAGAACATAAAAACCTTTCCAATGACGCATCACTCATCGTTGATGGTCTCTAGGCCAAAAACACTCATCCTACTCAGTTCCTGTGAACGAAACAGAGCAGTACGTCAGAGCGGAATGTGAAATGAACGGTTGTCACTTTTCCGCATTAAAACTACCCACCGAGGGTAAATCAGCCAAATCGAACACCGCACGAAATGTGTTCAAAGTTATTCGGGCGTCTATAAGTTCGACAGGTAGTTTTGTTGCGGGAAAATCGACGACAATTCATTTCATATTCCGTTCTAACGTATTGCTCTGTCTACTTCGGTTTAACTGATCATAATAATAATGGCTTCGAAAGAGGAGTGGCTGGGTGGTAAGGTGCACGCTCACATGTGGCAAGACAGCTGTCCTAAACCTACCACCGCCGGTCGTTAGTCCGGAATCCACCCTTTACCTCCCAGAAGTGTAATAATTATATATGATGGGCCCGATTTTTGGTCGGTGAATTCTGTGGCAGCTCCGTTTGTATTTTATTTTATGGAATATAAAAAGTATAGTTAATATATAAAACAATATAATAGTATATATCGATAATATATGAATATACTCCCGAGGGATTAAATAAGCAGTGTGATTCAAAAAAAGTAAAAAAAAACACAAAAAAAATGACCATAAATGTTCAAAACTTCAAAGGCTTAGCACTTGCCCTGCAAGCACGTGCTAAGCCTTGACATTTTAAACATAGCCTCCTGGGGGGTCAGGGAAGTTCAAAAATGTTCAAATAATCAAAATGATCTATGGACACAGACTTAATCGTGAAATTTAAAACCTAGTCTTCTCATGAGCCAGGTAAGCGGTGTAATTTTTAAAAAGTAAAAAAAACTCAAAAATGCTTAAGAATGTCCAAAAAATTTAAAAGTTTCAACTCATCTTCTTCGTCTTGGCCCTCTACCAAAAGATTTCTTAAAAGTTGCCTCCTGTAAAGGCGTTTCATGGTTTCAATAACAGACTGGCCCATTGATTGCAACAAGCTTGTGATGTTTATTGGTAAAAAAAGGTTTTAAACTGGCCATTCCCTTTTTCCAACAATTCTTCGGTGGGATGAGTTGGTGCATTATCAACATACATAATATATATAAACACTATTATATATATATATATATATATATATATATATATATATATATATATATATATATATATATATATATATATATATATATATATATATATATATATATATATATATATATATATATATATATATATATATATATATATATATAAACACAATTGTACTATATAAACAACTAGAGTTGTCAACTACACCGGCGAACCCGTCACCTCAGGATGTTTTAACGATTAGTCGTGCTATCTCCCTGAAGTGAGCGCAGAAGACTTGGACAAAACAGTCCACCGTCAAGCTCCGCCACATGCCCGTAAGAGACCAACGCCTTAACCGCGAGATAGCCAGAAGTGGTACCCAGCGGGCCTACACTCACGCCCTTACTTCCAATTGCGACTAGATTACTCCAGTCTCTCGATTGGTTACGAGTTCGAGGTCGCTTGCGCGGTCCTCTCCCTTACAAAACGATGAAACGGTGTTTACTGAATCTGTCGCGGACCACGGCATCCTTTGCCCGGCTGTTTACCCAGGATCGGGTAGCCGATGGTCGTTTCAAGAGCAGTCGTCGTAAAGTCCGTAACCACCCCCGCTCTATAGGAAACAGTACTGTTTCCAAACTACCCGAATGTTAGTCAGAGTGGACAGTCGATTGGCTTACGCCGTACGGTAGGCAGACCGTCCACGCGCGCCAGAAGGTTGATTCCTAAGGGAAACAAGCTCTAAGGCCAGAGTCCTGCCCGGGCTCGCACTTCATGCGTATATGCCGCCGGATGGGTGTTGACCCATGAGTGTGACCAACCCTGAACAGAATGGGTCTTCGTGGCCAACTCAGCAAGGGCTCATTAGCTCCCGAAACTATATAAACAATCTACTATATATAAACACAGTATTAATTTTGATTTTGTAATAAACACAGCACGCACAAAATTAAACGTTCACCTTAGAACAGGTCCCGGCCTATTGCAGTGACGTTGCCACTTAACGATGCAATGTATTAATTTTCTGCTATTTATTCAATGTTTTAAATATTTTTGTTCATAGTTCCTAAGATAAAATTGTTTCAAATCATTTTTCCATTACTTAATAAATAAAACTAAATACTGTAAATAAATAGGCCATTACAATGGCCATTACAATCCATTAGGTACTTACAATGTTTTTTTTTTATTTACCAGATGACGCCTGGATTAGTCAGCATTCTCTCAAACGGAAAGCGTAGCATCGCCCTGGACCTAAAAACTCCGCAAGGAAAAGAAATAATCATGAAGCTGTCTCGCGACAGCGACGTTTTGGTGGAGCCGTATAGGCCGGGCATCATGGAGAAAATGGGCCTCGGCCCGGACGTTTTGCTCAAAGAGAATTCGAAATTGATATATGCGCGACTGACGGGGTACGGCCAGAAAGGTCCGATGGCCGCGGAGGCCGGTCATGACATCAATTATTTAGCTATTTCCGGGGTGTTGTCACTGCTCGGCCGAAAGGATGAAAATCCTGTGGCGCCCATTAATTTACTCGCGGATTTCGCCGGGGGTGGACTTACGTGCGCGCTGGGGATCGTCGCGGCACTTTTCGAACGGACCAAATCCGGAAAAGGGCAGGTCATAGATGCAAGCATGGTCGGTGGAGTGGCCTACCTATCAACGTGGCTGTTAAAATTCATAAAAACTCCTAACATGTGGGAGGGAGAACGTGGCACGAACTTACTAGACACCGGAATGGCTTTTTACGACACGTACAAAACGAAAGATCACAAGTATATGAGCGTAGGCGCGATCGAACCGCATTTCTACGACCAATTCATCAGTATCTTAAACCTAAAGGAGGATTTGCCGCAGTTCTCCGATCCGACCGCCGCAAAATCGATCATTTCCAAACGATTCTCCGAAGAAACTCGCGACTTCTGGACGAAGTCGTTCAGCGGAACCGACGCGTGCGTCGCTCCCGTCTTATCGCCAGAAGAAGCAGCGAAACACCCCCAGAATATAGCCATGAACGTGTACTCGGGGGAGCTACCGAACCCTGCGCCGATACTGAGTCGAACTCCGTCGGAATCCACTATGGGAAAACCGGAAATACATCACGGCGAGCACACGATGGGAATATTAAAAGAATTGCGCTACACCAACGAACAAATAAGCAAACTTGTCAATGATGGTGTCGTATATGGAAGAACGAAGTCGCAATTATAAGAACCTAGTTTCTAATCTAAACCTACCGAACCTAATGTTGGGTAGGTTATTTAGTTTTATGACACGACTGCCCAGCAAAAATGTGTGTAATGTGTTCAGGGTCCAATTTCAATTTATTACAAGTAAAGTACTACAAGTGATTGCAGAAGCTAACGGAAAATCATGTACCCAATGAAATATAAATTTTTGAATAGCTTAGAACTTCAGGATAATGGTTGATTATGGGCAAAAATCGCTCAATACATGGGAAGGGGGTCAAATAGCTCAATAAATTGGGAAAGGGGTCAAATCGCTCTCATAAATTTTGTTTACACTAATAAACACTAAATTACATAAAGCGACCAGAAATGGTACTAATGTAAAAAGATAGTTCGAAAGAATACATACAAATGAGTATAGAGGGCGCTAAATTTTATATAATTACTAGATGACCCGGTGAACTTCGTACCACCTAAAATTGATTTAAATGTAACGCTTCATAAGCGTTTATTGATCCTAATCAACCTTCCAAATCCAATTCATTGAAATCTATAATATGGCCGAATCATGTACGGTTTGAGTTTCGTTTGGTGATTAAATGAAAGTCGTTTATAATTAAAATAAATTCAATGTATTTAATTTACATGATTAAATATAACTGTTTTTTCGACTTTTCCGACTTTTTCGAATTTTTCGGCTTATTCGACTTTTTGACTTTTCCGACTTTTTCGACTTTACAACTTTTTTTACTTTTCCGACTTTTTTTGACTCTTTTGACTTTTTTGGCTTTTTCGACTCTTGACTTTTTCGACTTTTTTGACTTTTTGACTTTTTTAAATTTTACGCAATCGCCGAGAATAAATAACAGTTATGGATGGCGCAGCTGTCAAACAATACGATCGCCGCGATAGCCATCTAGAAAGAGGCCAATGTTCCCAAAATTACCAATTAGGATTTTTTCGATTTTCAGTTGTTTCTTCTAATTTTTCCTAAATATTTTTTTTTGTAAACCACCCCTGAATCAAGTCAAACAAAATAAAAGAAAAATAATTCAAATCGGTCGAGTCATTTTCGAGATCTTGCGAGACTAACGCACGGCGATTCATTTTTATATATAAGAAGACTAGATGACCCGGTGAACTTCGTAACACCTAAAATTGATTTGATTGTAACGTCATAAGCGTTTATTATTCCTAATCAACCTTCCAAATCCAATTCATTGTAATCCGAAATATAATATGGCCGAATCATGTACGGTTTGAGTTTCGTTTGGTGATTAAATGAAAGTCGTTTGTAATTAAAATAAATTTAATTTATTTAATTTACATGATGAAATACAAATGCAGTTCACATTCACCACAAAACATTCTGGGAAACTATGTTCTTGGTTTTGTTTTCCGGCGCGTAAATAAACAAAAATGATGGCTTTCCGACCGATTGCTTGGCGAACACGGGACATACAGTTGTCCAATTTTGATTTTTTCGGTTTTCAGTTGTTTCTTTGAGTTTTTCGTAAATATTTTTTTTTGTAAACCACACCTGAATCAAAGTAAACAAAACAAAAAAATAATCATTCAAATCGGTCGAGTCATTTCCGAGATCCTGCGAGACTAACGCACGGCGATTCATTTTTATATATAAGATTTGAGGTTTCAATCAAATGTCATTAAGGTAATGAAAGATGCATTGCATCAATATATCAAATATAAAGAAGATTTTTAATTATATCAGTCTTATTAAGCTACTTATTTCATAGCTTTTATCGCGGGCCTAGAGGCCAGCGCGGCGACCGAATGAAGAAATTTCTTAACGAAAATTAATTATTTTAAACTGATAATTACGTCTAAACGAGTACTGCTTACGATTCGAAAAAAAAATATATGTTAAACAAGAACATTTTCCTAATATTCTTAGCTTTGAATATTTTAGATTTTGTTTATATTACATAGTGTAATTAATTTGTGAAATTAGGTCTAACCGAACACAATAACGACTACTACGCAAATACTATCTGGCGTATTATTATGAAACCTGCACCATTTTAAAGATAATTAATTATCTATCTTTTTATCTACGATTTTTTTCGAATAGTCAAAGAATAATATCCGTTTTTTTGCTTTATCGAATAAAACTCGTGCGCTCTATCGGAAGACGTTTAAATTATTCCGAATCGATTCGAAATAATTTCAACGTTTTACGATAGAGCGCAGTTATCTGATATCAGAAAGAAATTTCTTCATACTGCATAAATAAAATAAATAAATAATTATAATTGCATAAGTTGTTAAAAAATGCTATGCAATAGCTTTACCGCGGCAGTCCCCGAGTGCCACACGTATTTTTTTTGTTGTTATGTTCAATACTTTACTCGTCCTCTCTACCTTGTTTATTTCCAAAAAATCAGACGTAGAAACAGATTGTAGAAACGTAATATCTAGGTAGGTACATTTAAATTACAGTCTATTAATCCGTTTTTACAACATCCACATTAATCGCCAGGTACATACAGTTCAAAGTTCTTCATTATTGCTTTTATGATATGTCGTATGCAACATTTTAATAGGTGTGATACTCAAATGCACTTGCTAAAACCACAAATTAAAATAATCAAGAAAATATAAAATCAGAAAAGTCAAAATAATTCAAAAATGCTACTTAAAATCGTAAAAAAATGGCCAAAATTTAAAAAAGAAATCACTTAAAATTATCAAACTCTTCGATCAAATAAAAAGCTTTTTCTGATAGAAATTCTTCATCTATGTATGTTTATCTTCAGCTATGTGTCTTTATTCCACCATACTAAACGCTTTAACTGATTAGGGCCGGCCGCACACGTGCAGTTTCCTTATTCGATTTCCAAATTCGGAATACCGACTCGGAATTCCGTGAACCTACCGTTGATGATGGTTTTTTAACACGCTTTTATTACGTCGACCTGTATGTAACTACATATGTAATGGAATCTAAGGTAACTAATTTAACCATCTTCCAAGGATCGTAGCGTCATGAAAATTGGCAGTTGTACCTATGTAGTTCTGATGACAATACAATAATATGGTACTGTCGAACTGATCTGATGATGGAGTCGACAGATATGAACTGGAACGTCATGGTGGAACATCGTATCATAGCTGTGTTTGGATTTGTTAGAAAAGTCTTGGAATGAACTTTGACCTCGATCAGGATTCAAGGTCTGATGATGTGGTTTTTACGTGCATTTATTAAAGCGTGTTTTTAGTGTTTTTTATAAACTTTTTAATATTTTCATTTGGATTTTTTACTGCCAATACGTAGAGGGACTCCTCGCGGCAATATGGATGACGGCGAAATAATTGTTATTGAATATATTTTGATGTCAGTTAACAAGAAGAAGAAGAATTGTCGTTATTAAACGTCAATTAAATACTTCGAGAATAAAGGAGAGTCTATGATATCTCAAGAGAGCAAAAATTACGAGCACACCCAGACCAATATGTCTTATGTTAATATGTCTTTGATGAGCTTCAATATGTCCTCATGTGAGCGCTGCGTTCAGTATGACGTCGTTCGTTTTTTTTCCGTTCGGAATTACGAACGCGCAGGCTGGATTCCGAAACGAACGTCAGGAATTATTTCCGAACGGAAAATAAACGAACGGTGCGCCATGTATGCGTGCATTCGGGTATCCGAATAAGGAAAACCGTACGTGTGCGGCAGGCCTTAGAAATGTTATAATCGTTATGCCGTTCCGAGTGTCATAGAGTATCTTAAATGTCCAAATATCATTTGAGTAGTTGTCTAAATGTCCAAATGTCAATAAATTAACATAAATATATCGTGTATTCTGAAAATATAGATGTATCTATATGTATAAATACATAAACCACAATAATTTGATAAAAAGACCATAATAAAAATAATTATAAATACAATAGGTACATCACTTTCTGTAACAGTAGTCGTGTTTTTTTATTCTTTTTTATGGCTTCTCTATTTGGCTTTTTATGACTTCTCTCTTTTTTATGGGAGCTCTATTTGGCTTCGAAGGGGAGTTAATGGGTGGTAAGGTGAACCTTCACACGTGGCAAGACAGCTGTCCTAAACCTACCACAGCCGGTCGTTAGTCCGGAATCCACCGTTTACCTCCCAGAAGTGTAATAATTATATTTGATGGGCCCGATTTTTGGTCGGTGAATTCCATGGCAGCTCAGTTTGTATTTTATTTATTACTTGTAATCATATGGTGTTGGTATTGGTGTTCTCCTTAGAACACGCTTTGCCTAGTCAGAAACGACACAAACTACAGTCTGGCAAAAAAGAGTAGACAATAATTCGAAGTAATGAAAAAATAATCGAAGTATGCTGTTCATGAAAATGCATTCATTTTGTTATTTATTCTCTCTGTTTATTTTCTTTTGCTTTAAAAATAAACAAAACGATTCGAATCGGAGCTAGAGAAGTCATTTTTAGTGTCTCAAAATGTATTTTCAGTGTCTCAAGTGATATTGATAGCAAATGTGATATACTTTAAATATTTTTGTGGTATTAAAGTTGCTATTTTTCAATATGATATAGTATTTTCTTAAATACGGTGTTTTCTGTGTCGCTTCTATTAGAGATTTATCAACAATTTGGGTTGTCGACTACAGCGGGCGAGCCCGTCACCTCAGGAAGTTTTAACGATTAGTCGTTCTATCTCCCTGGAGTGAACGTAGAAGACTTGCGGACGAAAACAGTCCACCATCTAGCTACGTCACAAGCCCGTAAGAGGCCAACGCCTTAACCGCGAGATAGCCAGGAATGTTGTCTGGCGGGCCGACACTCACGCCCTTACTTCCAATTGTAACCAGATTACTCCGGTCTCTCGATTGGTTACGAGTTCAATGTCGCTTGCGCGGTCCTCTCCCTTACGAAGCGGTGAAACGGTGTATACCGAATCTATCCTGGACCACAGCGTCCTTTGCCCGGCTGTTCACCCAGGATCGGATGGCTGATGGTCGCCGTAAGGTCCGCAACCACCCCCGCTCTATAGGAAACAGTAAGTACTGCTTCCAGACTCCCCCGACTTTTAGTCAGAGTGTACAGTCGATTGGCTTACGCCGCACGGTGCGCAGACCGTCCAGGAGCGCCAGAAGGTTGATTCCTAGGGGAAACTGACCATAAGGCCAGAGTCCTACCCAGGCTCGCACTTCATGCGTGGAGGCCGTCGGATAGGTGTTGACCCGTGAGTGTGACCAACCCTGAACAGAATGGGTCTTCTTGGCCAACTCAGCGAGGGCCCATTGACTCCCTATGTATTTTCGGCCCAACGATGCATCTGTGCACCGAATGTCAAGTCTTTAAGTCCAATATTTCGAGATTAAAGTATGATAGCTCGCCCCCTGGGAACCGGTTTTAACCATAATCTTTTCAACTTTTGCCATGACCGAATGATGCCTGCATGCCTAATTTCCGATCAATCCGATTAAGCGTTTGGACGCTATCGTGGAGGAATGCACACAGACACATACACATACACACTGTAACAAAAATCCAAATTTGCGTGGCATGTTTCAGAAACATGTTGCACGCATTGCAACATGTTTCGCGTGTATTTCTCGTGTTTTTTTATATTGGTCTTACTCAGGTTTTGAGTTGTTTTATAATCATTGTTCTAGATCTACGAGCATCTTTCCAAAAAAATCGTATAAAAGCTATGACGTTTTGAGCTGTCAAATTAGCAATGGCTGTATTGCACAGCCCAATAAAAAATGACTCTCTTGGGGTCCTTGCCATGACAATAAAAACAAGAGATTTAATAAAAAAATCAAGTTCGAAAGAATATTTTAATAAATGTAATAAATATTACAAAAATATGACTATTTTATTGTGAACATGAGTTGTCATGAGTTTTTTTGTAATCTCCTAAAGTTGGGTTAACGACAGGCATTTCCGGTCTGTCAAGTTCTGGCCACGGCCATTGGAAGAGAGCATTTTGTTCCAACATGGCGCGATCAGACCTACTCTTCTTCTTCTTGTTGCTTTATGGCAATCACCTATAGTCGGTGCTTTTCTGCCAAGTCGTTTTCGGAGGGCATCTAAGTTAGTTTTTTACATGCACAGTTACATGTATAGGACGGCACAATACTGAAACAAGGGATTCTTATTTATAGAAATGTAGGTACATATAGCATAAAACATGGTTATTGGGGATGATACAAACAAGGAAAGGGTGTGAAATATGCTATTACACTATACAGAAATATTATTAAGGGAAATAAATTTACATATTACTTTATATATATTGGGAGAGTTGAGGGATAACAAGTGGAGAGCACATAGAGGGAGTTGGATGTTATACTTTACAAGGTCTGGGATAAAACTCGGATAATTATTGAGGATGGGACAGTTAAAGAATAGATGTCCAGCGTGCAATCTTCGTGTCTACAATCGCATTGCGGAGACGCGAGAACATTAATACGGTGGAGGTGCGATGGGGTGGAGCAATGTCCGATCCTCATGCGGCAGATTATCGAAATCTCTTTCCGGCTAAATGGCTGGTGGTGGTACCATGGCTTCAAAGGGATTTCGCCCTGGATAAGTGAGAACCTCTTGCCCTTTGTGTTAGAGGAAGTGCGCCATCGCTGAGTCCAATTTTTTAAAAGTTTATTACCTATCGAGGGGAAGAAGTCGGAGACAGGCAGACGACAATCGACTTTGGAGCCGAAGGTGCGAGCCGAATTCGCCAGCTCGTCCACCGTCTCGTTACCCCTAATCCCCGAATGACTAGGGATCCAGCAGAAATCAGACCTACTGACTCGCGCTGGGCGACAGAAAACTGGCTAAAAGCGAAGTGAACCGGAGTTGTTTGTGCACTAGAAGTGCGGCGTTTTAAAGTTATGTGAACAAGGTCCTAATTTTTGGTAAGCGTTTAATTCTTTTGGGGATTCAATTAGATAAACGAGTTCGTGGAAGTAATGGTGGTTTTTCTTTTCGTCACAGCGTGGTTTTGGCTGTATCGCCTTTATTTCCGAATGTAAAATAAACTCTCACGAATCGGCCAACCGTGCCCGGACTTTTTCTCGTCTGGATTTCCAAACTGGAAAACGTACCACATGTCTGATTAATCTGAAGAGGAGATTGACGGAACTACACAAATAAAGGACCTTTGTTTTTAGAACTCATCAACTGTAGTTTTATTTTAAACTAGCTGCGCCCAGCGGTTTCACCCGCGTGGTGATGGAAAATTGTGATAACGATGATAGAAAACCTTATAAAAATCGTTATAAATTAAAAATCTTTATAAATTATATAGCCTACGTGTTATTCTGATGTGTAAGCTATATTATTGTAAAGTTCCATCAAAATCCATTCAGTAGTTTTTGCGTGAAAGAGTAACAATCATCCATACATACATACAAACTTTCGCGTTTATAATATTAGTAGGATAGTAGGATAGAATTTAAATTTCGAATGTCAATTTCTTAGATTTTTTCCTACTTACTTGACAGTTATCGTTATATTTTAGATAATTCACGCTATATCTTTATAAATTATAGTCTATGTGTTATTATGATGTGTAAGCTATATTATAGTAAAGCTTCATCAAAATCCATTCAGTAGTTTTTGCGTGAAAGAGTAACAAACATCCATACATACATACAAACTTTCGCGTTTATAATATTAGTAGGATTTGCGAAGGTTTATTCTCCGTTTTGCCAAATTTAGTGCCAAACCAAATTCTTTCCCCAACCCTGTGGTTATTTTTTCATTTTTCGGTCATCACCTAACCTAACCTATGGTATTTTTTCTTTTTCTGCGTTTTGAATAAATGCGGTGGCGCTATTGTTTTTTGTGTTGGTCTAACGCGATAGCATCCCTAATCGTCGCGTTATAACACAAACACACAGAAGTGCGTTAACGATACTTTCCTCTGCCGGGAACGTAAAAATTTGACAAGACAGAGAATCAAAGATTATCTATGGATAATGTATCACTTTTAAAACCCTCGCTGATTTTCTAGTTGGAGAGTCTCGCGGTCGACGGCGCATGCCGCTTGACTCGGATGGTCACCTTTGAGTAATTTTAAAACGTTATTTTATATACATTGGGCCCGACTGCGTTTCTTTGTGAACTAAAACTGAAATTAGTTCAAGCGAACGTGATAGAGCAATACATTAGAGTGGAAAATGAAACGAACGATCGTCGATAAAAACTACCATGGATCGAAATAATTTTCATTTACATTTTAATATTTTTACTAACACTCTTAAGATAATTTTGGAAATAAAACTCCGACATTACTAATTTGACTTATTTGTTAAAACTTCCTGAGGTGACGGGTTCGCCCGTTGTAGTTGACAACTCTATATGTATATCCCTAGTAGGTACTTAGCAATGGAAAAAGCAAAAATAGCTATGGCCCCAAGTGCCCGGCGGCCCTTTAATGGGTCAGGGGTGCTAAGGATCCCCGGGTGGAAAACTGGACCGGAATCACCAGTACGGAACAGCTTTTCCAGATAGCGCAAGACCGACAAAAGTATTCAGACCTAACGGCCAACCTCCAGTAATGGAGAGGCACTTCAAGAAGAAGAATATAAATAAAAACAACGATAATCTTCGGATATTTTTTTCCAAGAATAACAAAACGCAACTTTAATTATTTTTATATTGTGTTTTTTTTAATACAGTGTTTAAATGCTTTTTATAAGTATACTTAAGTTAATATGTTAAAAAATAGTAATTTATTACATTTTGTTCGTATATGTTTGTCGGTTGCCGGTTGATCTTAATATGGGTACTCGGGGTGTTTCCCAAAGTCATTTGACCACATGCGGCGATCCAGGTTGAAGTTATCGACCTTCTGTACATCTTCTGGAGTCAGCTCGAAGTCAAAGACGTTGATGTTCTCCTGCAGATAGTACGGTTTGGCCGATTTCGGGATCGGAACCACGCCTCGTTGAACCTTGCATTAAAAATTACATATATGTAAGTAACCAACTCCATCGTGTCACATTTTACTTTAACAGCCTGCCAACTGACGAGGAGGTGAAGTGTTGTGAAAGCGCATTTTTTTAAACACATTTTGACGCCCCTCCCCCCCCCCCCCCCGTGACTATTAGGACTATTTCCAGACTGATGTCTGTCTGTGGAAAGCGGAAACGAGCTAAGAGAAGCATAAAAGAGAAGAAGAAAAGGTTTAATAACATTATTTAATTAATTATTAAATGATGTTTTTAGTTATTAGCAATTGTTATTCTAGTAAAAAGTAATAAAATACTTTTTTTGTGTTGTTTTAAACCCCCCATTTTGAAAAAAATACGTGTGGCACTCGGGGACTGCCGCGTTAAAGCTATTGCATAGCATTTTTAACACCTTATGCAATTATAATTATTTATTTATTTTATTTTTCTGATATCAGATAACTGCGCTCTATCGGAAAACGTTAAAATTATTCCGAATCTTTGCGGCTGCGGTAGCAAATGATTCGGAATAATTTAAACGTCTTTCGATAGAGCGCCGCGCACGAATTTTTTATTCGATAAATCAAAAAAACGAATTATTCGAAAAAAATCGTAGATAAAAAGATAGATAATTAAATTATCTTTAGAATAGTGCAGGTTTCATAATAATACGCCAGATAGTATTTGCGTAGTAGTCGTTTTCGTGTTCGGTTAGACCTAATTTCACAAATTAATTACACTATGTAATATAAACAAAATCTAAAATATTCAAAGCTAAGAATATTAGGAAAATGTTCTTGTTTAATATATATTTTTTTCCAATCGTAAGCAGTACTTGTTTAGACGAAATTATCAGTTTAAAATCATTAATTTTCGTTAAGAAATTTCTTCATTCGGTCGCCGCGCTGGCCTACGCCCGCGATAAAAGCTATGCAATAGCTTAAAAAAAACTGTACCAGATAGAACAGAATGGAAGCGATTTTTGGATTTAACGCATCTTAAAGAATACAGTGAAAATATCTCATGCAGCTAAAAAAAATTTTTTTTGCAGACCTGTAGTTAACTTTTGACCGTTTTTTCTTTGGATTATAAAAACGTAGTAAAAGGCAACTATTTTCTTTACATATGCTTTGCTTAGGTGCTTATTAGCGTTTTCCTTATGAAATATTTTAAAACCCTTTATAGCTTTATGTGACATTTCTGTAACAAACTACCAATCCCCCTAAAGTCCCCCTAAATAAGGCACTAAATTCATTTAGTTCATTTGAATCCGTCTAGAACTACTGTACCCTACCACTTAGTAGTAAAAATCATAGATAGCGTAACTAAGCGACTTTTGCGAGTTTAAATGTTGCGCGTTGATGAAAGTGATAAATTAGAACTAAGGCAGGTGTTCAATGACTGATAAAATATAAAACGTGTATACAATTGTGTGGTTTCTGTGGAAACCTGTAGGTAAGAATATAATTTTATCCATTCAAAATTTCGAAGCAAAAGATGGCAAGTTCAAAGATGTTCTGACATTTACTGGAACTGACTATGGCAAATTCTTGGTTATTATACCGAAGAGTAAGGAAGGAAAAATATCTCAACGGCAAACAAATGTCTTCAGCAGAATTTAGACTCGAGATAGGCGAGATCTTATGCGAGCTTGGCCTGAAGTCTAACATCAAGAGTCGAAGGTCTTTAGAAGACGAAATTCAAGCCAAAAACCATAAGGGCCCTGCGCAACATGTTCCTCCATTGGCAGTAAGGCAGAACCAGGTCGGTCATTGGCCGATTTGGGTTAAAAAAAGGATACGTTGCAAGAGTCCCAAGTGCACTGGCTTTTCACAAACAATTTGCGAAAAATGCAGTGTAGCATTATGGTATAATAAACAAAATAATTGTTTCAAATTTTTCCATACAACATAAATGTTTTTTTATACGTTCAACTCAATGTTACAGTAATGTCACATTCCCTTAAATGTCAAATAAATGATTAATAATAAATATTTTAGAATTTCTGAGAAATACGTGTTTTTTTATTTGCGTAAACCTATCTCATTATCAACATTATTTTTAAGCCATTGCATTGCATAGCTTTTATCGCGGGCCTAGTAGGCCAGCGCGGCGACCGAATGAAGAAATTGATTTTAAACTGATAATTACGTCTAAACAAGTACTGCTTACGATTCGAAAAAAATATATGTTAAACAAGAAAATTTTCCTAATATTCTTAGCTTTGAATATTTTAGATTTTGTTTATATTACATAGTGTAATTAATTTGTGAAATTAGGTCTAACCGAACACAAAAACGACTACTACGCAAATACTATCTGGCGTATTATTATGAAACCTACACCATTTTAAAGATAATTTAATTATCTTTTTTTTTAACTACGATTTTTTTTGAATAATCCGTTTTTTTTGCTTTATCCAATAAAAAATTCGTGCGCAGCGCTCTATCGGAAGACGTTTAAATTGTTCCGAATCATTTGCTACCGCAGCCGCAAATGATTCGGAATAATTTCAACATTTTCCGATAGAGCGCAGTTATCTGATGTCAGAAAAAATAAAATATATAAAATAAATATATAATTATAATTGCATAAGTTGTTAAAATGCTATGCAATAGCTTTACCGCGACAGTCCCCGAGTGTCACACGTTTTTTTTTTAATGTTAAATGACACAAGTATATTTTTTTTGGTCAGATAATATATTTAACTCCGTATTTCCTACTCTATCATAAGGATGAATAAGATTTATAAGTCTTTTTCTAATAACATTGTGAATTTCTTGCTAAATCGAGGAGAAAAAAATAATTACGCAAGGCGAAATTTCCAATCGTCGATTCTCGAAACTATGTGGTTTTGACTTATGACACTTTGCTTTTGAAGCAACGATATATAGAAAAGCTTTTAGTCAAATAATTTTCAAGTGCCAAAATAGCGGAAAATGTAGTTTTCAGCAATGTAATTTTCGAAAAATTCCCGAGGTAGGACCTCCGGACCCTGCTCTTCAGTCTCTAGCCGTGGCCAAAGGAGCCAGCCCGGACCTGGGTTTACACACTACGTACCTGGTTAATATCTCAAAATCTAGAGAAATACTTACTAAATATCTGAGTACGACTTGAGCCACGCTCTTTCCGTATTTCTTGCCGATGCCAGTAAGAATCGGGTCATCCATTTTTGGAGGAGGAGAATCCTTGTTTCTTACAGGAGTCGGCATTGAGCCGAATGGGCTATAAGCCATAACCACTAATCCGTTGTCTTGTGCAAATTGGACAAGTTTTCGTTGAGTGAGGTTCGGGTTTACCTGGAATATATAGGAAATAATATTATATTATAGACAACTCTTGGCGACTTAAACCCATCGGCTACGTAACGACCAAATTTGGTTGCACATCAGAACACCGTTGACTCCGTAACGAGCAAAGGCGGCTTGCTCCCGGAGCGCACAGTAATATTATTTTCTAATTCGAACGCATTCTAAAATCCATACCAAATATCTCATTATTACCATAGATACATAGACGGCCGCTAGAATAATTTCGCGCGTCGTTTAGCAAATATTTCTGGTAAAATTCCATTGTCAAATATCATCTTTTTTTTTTTCGAGAAATCATCAAAAATTTAATTGGTTTTTTGAGCTAATATCTAAATATTTTTGTATGTGAATAAGCAAAACTAAATATTACCTTTGATAGAGAAACTCATAAAGATCACGATAATATTTAGAATTTCTAAATAGGGTTCCGTATTTTTCCGTAAGACAAGTACAAGTTAGAATTTCCGAGTTTTTTTTTCACATTTTCGACTTTCTCATATTTATTCATAATTATCTAATTGCTTTACAAAATCAGATTTAAATATTCTATATACGAAATTTCCATACGATTATTGCACAGTTATTCTTTTTATGATTGCTATAGAAGTTCCATAGTTATAGTACTTTTTGCCGAGCGCGGCGATATTGCATGAAATTCCAGTAAATTGCCGCGGTCTGCCATGAAATTATGCCGAGCATTGAAAGGTGACACGTGGATGACTGGAATACAGAAGTAATACGAATGACATTAGCATTTTTTTATTTTATTTTTTATTTTATAAAATAAACCAGTTGGTAGGAATCCCTCTTGGCATAGTCAAATTCTTTTTACAAGATAATGTGTTGTACCTTATGTGGTATAATATTTTTTTATACAGATTGACTATTTTTCTTAAACGGATAATATAATCTATACTAATATTATAAAGAGGTAAAGTTTGTGATGTTGTAGGAAGTAATCTCTGGATCTACTGAATCTATTTTAAAATTCTTTTACCAATAGAAATCCACGTTATTTGTGAGTGTCATAGGCTATATATTATTCCGAATAATGAAAAGACTTTTTCGTGGTAGTCGGATTTGCAAAGTAAGTCGAAGAATAAGCGGTTGAACGAAAACGTTTCTAACTAACGCTGCCTTAACGATGAGAGATATATGATTAAGTTCTAGAGAAAAGTTGTAGAGCTTGATAATGCCTAGAAAAAATTTAGCGACTGCATATGTCTATCTTTTATATTTAAGTCACAAAGTAGTATTTTATATTAAAAAAAATAATTTAAATCGTTAGGTCATTTTTATTGGTCATATTATCAACAATTATGAATTATTATCAAAATAAGTAAATGTATCGTCTCAAGTGTTTGAAACAAAAGACTTTTCCCTTTTACTGCATAAATAGTTAAAGAGATAATACGCTCACAAATAAGACACTCTTAAAAAGACACTCACAAATAACGGTATTATAGTCAAATTGACATGCAAATACATACATACATAACATATGCAGTAAAAATATAACCCTTCTTTTGGCAGTCAGGAAATAAATCATAGCACTCAGTACTAACAGAACCACACTCATAATTTCATCACAGGTAAAAAGTTTTACCGCCCAACGAAGTGGGCACGGGTCAGTCGATGACGTCATCAAGACGTCATCAAGACGATGACGACATAAAAAACATTGAAAGTACCTTTTTATTCAATAAAAAAAATATGGCTTCTTGACGATATAGGTCGTTCAAGGACAGAGAATGATCTTCTGCAAATCATCTCTTACAAATAATATACCTGCATAAATGTGATATAAGATAATAACATATATGTGTATGTATGTATATGTATATATGTGTATATGTATATGTGTGTGTATAAGTGTATGTGTCCTACGTCAGTTATGCTTCTCCACCCAAGTCTGAAAATAAGTCGTATGCCCAGATACAGGCTATACTCGGCCTAGTTGAGCATGCGCTGCGCATGGTCATGTGAATGTGGATCGTCGTTTACTTCGTACCATTACTTGGTTTGACCATTTTGTGAATTTCGCATGTTATGTTTAAAATAAATAAATAAAAATAAAAATAAATTGAGTTCTACCACTACGATAGCAGACCGTGCTGCGAACTACCAGCTAGATAAGTTTACATATCGATTTTTATTATTATAGCTGGAGCTTTTTTTTTGACTTATCAAAGCTCCTAAGGGCGGGGGAATTTCAGCTATCTGGTTTTAAGGGAATATGGAGTTGATATTTTTACATCTTCTGGGATAGTTATCTCAAAAATGCCAATTTTCGAGTTATCCAGTTATAATTGTAAGGCGACGATATAATAAAATTGATTTTTTAATTTTTTTTATTAAGGGATGTTTGATTATAAAAACCCCAACTGGAGCTGTCAACTACAACGCGCGAACCCGTCACCTCAGGAAGTTTGAACGATATTTGATTGTTCTGTCTCCCGTGAGGTGAGCGTAGAAGACTTGGGACGAAAACGGTCCACTGTCTAGCTACGCTACTCGCTCGTGAGAAGCCAACGGCTTACCGCGAGAAACCGGGTTTGCACCCAGTGGGCCGACACTCGCGCCCTTACTTCTAGTTACAGCCAGATTTCTCCGGCTTCCCGACTGGTTACGGGTTCGAGGTCGTTTGCGCTGTCCTCTCCCTTGTGTAGCGGCGATTTGAAGTCTTCTGAATCTATCGCGGACCACGGCGTCATTTGTCCGGCTGTTTAACCGGTATCTGGTAGCCGAATAGTCATTTCAAAAGCGGCTGCCATAAGGTAAACAACCGCCCCCGCTCTATTTTATTTTATTTTATTTATTTTATTTTATTCTGGAACCAAACAGAACTACATACAATTCAATAAAAACCTATTTAAAAGTGACAAAAATCCATTAATGTGATTCCGAATATAAAGTATACAAAATGAACGCAATATAATTTTATATTGTTTCCGCTTGAGAATGGGGGGAATCAGGATGGGAAGTGACGTGAAAGGAAGATACAAAATAGATGAAAATATATTATGTATGTATATAAATATATTTATATTTAATTTTAGGTATGATATATAGTTATTATAATGAATATACTTGAGACAAAATTATGTCCTTGATCTAAGTTAAATGAAATAGGATATGTATAAATGTTTTGTGATCATCTAGATAGACTCTGGTTTTTTTTTTATTGAGTTCTTATAAGAGGTTTTTGATGAGTGTAATATGTCCACACTTAAAAAGTCTGTATTATATCTATGACACGCTCTGTATAGAAATGCATTTTGAGATGCGTTGGTTTTCACCACAGGGAGATGAAATAGTCGATGCGATCTACAGGAAACAAAGCTGTTTCCAGACTACCCGGCTATCTATCGGAGTGGACAATCGATTGGCTAATGTCGTACGGTGCACAACCGCCCACGCACATAGTCCCACGCGGACTCACACTTCTACATTCATTCATTTATGATAGCAACTTCCAACTTCCACCATGACACGGCTGACTTAACGGTCAATAGCAGAGACCCAATTTTGTATACGCATTCAATGATGATAGCCACTTCCAAGTTTCACTATGACATGGCTGATACACCCCGGGTTGGTTCCCGATGAGGGGACTCCTCAACGGTCCACAGCAGACCCAAAACTTTGTGTACGCATTCAATGATGATAGCAACTTTCAAGTTGCACCATGACATGGCTGATGTGAGTTGGCTCTCGATGAGGGAAATCCTCGACGGTCAACAGCAGACACAAAATTCGAGAAGTCGTTAAGTCGAAAGTCAGAAAGTCGAAAAATCAGAAAGTCGGTAAGTCGAAAAGTCGAAAGCCGAAAGTTAAAAAGTCGAAAAAGTGGTGGTAGGATTTATGAAATTAATGTTCAGATGAATTAAGTTCTTGGCTACTTGACAGGACAGGTTTGGGGTGACACAACCGATTTTTTAATTATATAGATTTTATACCGTATAGGCGTGTTTAGAGCGCCATAATAATCTGTCTTACTTACTTCCACTTGCAGAACTGATGGTTTGATGGTAGCCGTTTTGAGCAGCTTGGTGATTTGACGTTCGTTGAAATTGGAGATTCCGATTGCTTTCGCCAGACCCTTTGACCTCAAATCTTCCATTCCCTTCCAGGTCTCCGCCAGGTCGACGATTTCTATGGTACCGTTGGGCTGAAATAGTTTCATTGTATAATAGATTTCAAGCTGCCTACCACTCAGTCAATAACTAGAGCTGTCGACTACATCGGGCGAACCCGTCACATCAACTTGGGTTGTCGACTACAGCGGGCTTGCGGAAGTGAGCGCAGAAGACTTGGGGACAAAACAGTCCACCGTCTAGCTACGCCACAAGCCCGTAAGAGGCCAACGCCTTAACCGCGAGATAGCCAGGAATGTTACCCGGCGGGCCGACACCCACGCCCTTACTTCCAATTGTGACCAAATTACTCCGGTCTCTCGATTGGTTACGAGTTCGAGGTCGCTTACGCGGTCCTCTCCCTTACGAAGCGGTGAAACGGTGTTTACCGAATCTATCGCGGACCACGGCGTCCTTTGCCCGGCTGTTCACCCAGGATCGGATGGCCGATGGTCGTTTCAAGAGCAGTCGCTGTAAGGTCCGCAACCACCCCCGCTCTATAGGAAACAGTACTGCTTCTAGACTCCCCCGACTGTTAGTCAGGGGGGGGCTAACGGGTCCATGATGAGGTGGCCACGATGACCCATGTGTTCAGGGTCGGTCACACTCACGGGTCAACACCCATCCGACGGCCTCCACGCACGGGGTGCGAACCTGGGTTGGACACTGGGTCAACCAGTCTCCCCTGGGAATCAAACCTCTGGCGCTCCTGGACGGTCTGCGCACCGAGCGGCGCAAGCCAATCGATTGTGCTCTCCGACTAACAGTCGGGGGAGTCTGGGAACTGTATTGTTTCCTATAGAGCGGGGGTGGTTGCCTACCTTACGGCGACTGCTCTTGAAATGACCATTGTCCATCCGATCCTGGGTGAACAGCCGGGCAAAGGACGCCTTGGTCCGCGATAGATTCGGTATACTCCGTTTCACCGCTTCGTAAGGGAGAGGACCGCGCAAGCGACCTCGAACTCGGAACCAATCGAGAGACCGGAGAAATCTGGTCACAATTGGAAGTGAGGGCGCGAGTATCTCGAGCCCGCCGGGTTTATTCCTGGCTAACTCGCGGTAAGGCGTTGGACTCTCACGGGTTGTGGCGTAGCTAGACGTTGGATTGTTATTGTCCAAAGTCTTCTACGCTCACTGCAAGGCGATAGAACGAATAATCGTTAAAACGTCCTGTGGTGACGGGTTCGCCCGTTGTAGTCGACACCGCAAGATGTTAGTCAGAGTGCACAGTCGATTGGCTTACGCCGCACGGTGCGCAGATCGTCCAGGAGCGCCAGAAGGTTGATTCCCAGGGGAAACTGACCATAAGGCTAGAGTCCTACCCAGGCTTGCACTTCATGCGTGGAGGCCGTCGGATAGGAATGGGTCTTCGTGGCCAACTCAGCAAGGGCCTATTAACTCCCCGTAACATCAGGAAGTTTTAACGAATATTGATCGTTCTGTCTCTCGATGAACGCAGAAGACTTAGGACAAATAGTCCACTGTCAAGTTTCGCCACATACCCGTAAGAAGGATAGCCAGGTATGTTATCCAGCGGGCCGACACTCGCGCCCTTACTTACAGTTGCAACCAGATTTCTCCGGTTTCCCGACTGGTTACGAGTCGAGAGACCGGAGAAATCTGATCGGCGGTGAAACGGTGTCAACCGAATCTATCGCGGATCACGGCATCCTTTGCCCGGCTCTTCACCCGGAATCGGGTAGCCGAATTCAAGTCTCCAAGTCAAATATTTCGAGATTGAAGTATGTCTAGATTGCCTCCTGGTGGGCCGATTTCAACCACAACTTTTCAATCTTTGCCATGACCAAATGATGCCTGCATAACAAATTTCAGCTTAATCGGATGACACGTTTGGGCGCTATCGTGGAGGAATTCACACACGCAGACATACATACATACGCACAGACAGACAGACACAGCCAGACTTTAATGTAGATCATCTGGACTTTAATCTTTATTTGAGTACCGTTTTTGCAATCTATCAAAAGCGTTCGATGTGGTTGGCCATCAAACACTGCTTACTAAACTCGACAGATATGGAATCCGAGGAAATAGTCTAAAATGGTTCAGCAGCTATCTTCTGTGAGGGACCACCCCTCACTAGACTACAAGTTGTGCGGTGTGAGGTGGTGGTATCAACTTACGAGTTATCTCCATATTGAAAGGCGGTTAAAATAATAGCTGAATTGTGTCAGTGGATTTCACTATAAATCGATGCATTTGTTGATCACATGTAATGGACTTAAGGTCTGTTACTTTTCTAAATAGAAAACAAGTGGTACAATTAGACGACTGCACGGGTGGCATATTGAAGAAAACCATTTCCGATGAGTGCAAAATGAAGAGTGGAGCTCCACAGGGAAGCATTCTGGAGCCAACCCTTTTCATTTTATATGCTAATGATCTGCTATTTAATAGAAACACACTACAATATAACTTTATATGCAGATGACACCACCATAAGCTTTGCAAATGCCAAAATAGAAAATGCAGTGAAAACGTTAAACTGGAAAATGGCTCTGGTTCCAGAAAAAATAATCTCACATCTGGCCGAATTTGAGGGCCATGATTTTTCAAATATTGTGCCTATTTAAATTATTAAAAAAGTAGAGCTTATTGTCTGATTATTTTATATGGTCTTATATCTGTACTTTTAGTTTAAAATGCATAACGTAGATTTAGTTTGATTATTTAACATTTTACTGACAATTTGAATATTACGATGAATAATTTTACTACGTATCTTTTCGAATTACTAACTACTTCAAATATTAGGCTTCTATTTTGATTATTTATATTTATAGTTTGACAATCTAGTAGTTCATTCTTGACTACCTATGTATGTTCAGTAAAGAGTAGTAACGAAACTTACTACCTAACCCAATTATTTTGACACGTCCAAGAGCGGTCTTTAGCCGTCAATTGGACACGACGAAGATGTAATGTAATGTAAAATATATAAGATTGGACAAAAAAAATAAAACAATTTTTTTTGTCTTGTTTTTTCCAGAAATTGTTATAAAAGTTGCTGACTTCGTCGTTCTTCGACTTCGTCTTCACCCACTAATTAAAAACTCAACCTCTAGAGAAAAGAAGAAATAAAGTTAAGTTTACTTACGAAGAATGATACAGGCCAATGAATGAGATAGAGGTCCACGTATTCCAGTTTTAGTTTCCGCAGAGATTCTCGTAGGGCAGGTTCTACATCTTCTCTCTTGTGTTTATCGTTCCAGAGCTGTTGGATATAGAAAAAAATGCAGGTTTAAGTAATCGAAACAAATAAACCATTTATTGTCTTAAAAACTATTACATATTGTCTAGACATAGTTAAAATTACATTTACCATTTTGATATTGTGATATGAATATATTCTTAAATCTATTAGTAATCAAAAGTAGAATGCTTACTCAATAAGAAAGTATCAAAATAAAGGTATTATTTCAGAATTATATCGAGTCTCACCATTTAATTTTGATGTATAAAAACATCGAGTAGGTAAGTTATGTAGGTATAAATCGTCTAGTCTAAGTATAAGTCTACGTAAGTATGATCACGTGTCCGACTATAGGGCACAGTTAAAGTGGTTGCCGATACGCCAAAGAAAAAATGTTCATATACTGGCTCTCCTATATCGTGTACTCTCCCAATTAACACCATCCTATCTCCACGAGCTTTTCGAACCACTAAGTTCCCACGGTCTCGTACTTCGGTCAGCCTCTGACAGTTTATTAAAAATTCCGAGTCATAATAGTGATTTCTATTCCTATTCTTTCTGTGTCCATGGTGCAAGACTCTGGAACGATCTCCCAGCAAATATACGAAACTCGCCTTCTTTACCATCGTTCAAGACTCACCTTAAGGATTACTACCTTTCTAAGAAGTAACCAGTTCTTCCCTTTCTCTCCTGTTCCTCTCCCAATTTCCTCTCCTCGGGCATTATTAGTCTTAAATTCTTCCACTTGTCTGTATGTTATGTAATAATCTTTATTTTCACAATGCGCGCATGTACCACTATGTTTAGGTTAGCTGTAAGACATTGCCACGTGGCAATAAGCTCGCCTTTTTTGTATACTTATTAAGTGCAAATAAAGAGTTTATTATTATTATTATTATTATAAATTAACGCAATATGTTGTGATTCTAATACATTAAATAAAATTAATAATGTAGGGTAGGTGGGGGTAAAGCCCCGCACGGGGCAAATCTTGATCGGAAATCTTTGTTCTAACGAGCGCTGCATTTTCACTTGCACAAGATCAAACAACAACTTTTACGGATAAACCCGTCCTCACTCTTCGAATGCTCGGAGCATACTGAGCGACGAAGCACTGCTTAGCTGGGCACTACCAGTTTCAACCTGTTAGACCGCGCTCCGACGTAATGTCGCGTCACAATAAATTCACTAACATTACTTTTAGGACTATCCCTTATATATAGTATAATAAATGTATGCTAAAGTGATCTTAATAAATAAAGTATAGTAATAGATGATAAAATGGCCTGAGGTACTCAAATTGAAGTACTTATCCTGTATCCTAAATATATACGAATAATAATATTGCCCTTATTGAGATTGCCTAACATTATATCATTTATATAAATAGGATATAAATAATTTATATAAATATTAAAATAGGACTAGCCGCTTACTGGAAAATGACCCTAAGACTATAGAAATAGGAAGTCGCTGTCGACTGAGTCACCAAAAAGTCGAAAGTCACCAGTTGGCAAAACAATGTTTTTTGAAGTCACCGGAGACTGATGCAAGCGTCTGTCACACATAAGAACGTAGCTGTAGTACGCATCTGTTTGAAAATATCTATTCTATTAATAATCTAGGAAACCATGCAACTCAAGACACTTACTTAAGACAACCATGTAAGTTTACAGTATCCTTTTACCTTGGTTACGATAAACATCTCTTCCCTCCTCACTTTGCCTCTGGCAAATGATCTCTTCAGAGCCTCTCCGACGATGTGTTCGTTCAGATATATGTACGCTGTGTCTATGAGTCTGTATCCAATGTCTATGGCACCTTCCATGGACTTCACTAGGCTAGGCTCATTTGGCTTGTCTCGACCCTGAAAAGTAGATACTACATATCCCTGGATTTTTGATATTTTATCAACCGTGAGATTGGTCTATTTGAATATTTAAATTAAAATAACATTTGAACCACCCAAAGTTTTACATACAGAAAATGCTAATTCTCACATCTTTACATACAGGACCATCTATCTATCTATCTATCTTCAATATATATCTTTATATATATATATATAGGTATATATATATATATATATATATATATATATATATATATATATATATATATATATATATATATATATATATATATATATATATATATATATATATATATATATATATATATATATATATATATATATATATATATATATATATATATATATATATATATATATATATATATATATATATATATATATATATATATATATATATATATATATATATATATATATATATATATATATATATATATATATATATATATATATATATATATATATATATATATATATATATATATATATATATATATATATATATATATATATATATATATATATATATATATATATATATATATATATATATATATATATATATATATATATATATATATATATATATATATATATATATATATATATATATATATATATATATATATATATATATATATATATATATATATATATATATATATATATATATATATATATATATATATATATATATATTATTTTTTTTTTGATTGGTTTTTTGTAAAATTTCTTTTTTTAAGAATTCGTTTAAAGGATGACACTTTGATGAAAAAATAAAAATAATAAAAGCCACTTACCTGAAAGGTTTTCCCGATGAATGACGTGACTCCCTAGTGGGAGTCACGTCATTCATCAAACAATTACGTCTAATTAACGTGACTTCCTGCTATAAACTACAAAATTAGGCATTTTTGGTAAATACTTATTTCAAAAAAATATTTGCATATTTCCTGTGGTTTACGATCCCTTCCCAGCCAGCGACGCGATGCTTGACAAGCATGCTTGATCGCCTAGAGAACCCTGCCTAGTAATGAGCGACGCAAATGTTTAATGTAAATACTAACGATGTATTTTTTGTGATAAATAAATAAATAAATAAATGGACCGATGAAAATAAAAAAAGTTGACTTACGAAATAGGCGGTTCCAAGACCCAAAGCTGGAATTCGGCTTCCATCGTTTAATTGAAGCGTGGGAGCTGTTGATGACGTTGACTTCTGAAAATGACACACAAATGTGAAAACTGTTGTTACTGTTGTTACGTTCACCAACTGTTGTTACGTTTGCGTAATGTTAACTAAAAGCATTTGTTAGTGGTGGCTGGCCCGAATACATTATCGATTATTTGAGCTGTATCTGCAGCCGCAGTATACCAAACAGTAGCTTTACTCTCGAGCTACCGGACATTATTGCGGGTGCGAGGAATGTGGGTAGTAGGGCGGTGTCGACTACCGCGGGCGAACCCGTCACCCCAGGCTGGTATAACGATATGTGGTCGTACTTTCAGCCGTGGGATAAGCGTAGATTTAATGTCTAGCTCCACCAACAAGCCCATTAGAGGCCAACGCCTTACGGCGAGGCACCGGGAAAGGTACCCAGCGGGCAGCCTCGCCTCCTAACTACCAGTTTGGGTAGGATATCTCCGTCTGGAGTTTCCCCTCAGGGTACCTTCATCCTTCCGACTGGTTTCGGGTCCGAAGTCGCTTGCGCGGCCCTCTACCAGGAATGTGGGCTCGTACTGATTCACCCCTTCAAGGGTGCCTGTTAATTAAAACTCATCCTGTACATACGTTGCTCTTCATAGTATAATAATAGCTTCCAAATCGTAGTACAGGATTGATCAATCACGCTAAATTATTACATCAATCATACATCATCATAAATACATCAATATTACATCGTAATTACATCAATAAATAGATTACAATTAAACTCACCGCGTACGAGATGAACACAGCGAAAAGAAACAGTATTTTCATGTCCGCCATGTCGACCGCCAGAACCAGCTTTAAGATTTGATGTGCCGTTTAAAACCGAGTTTATCAACTAATATATCTACGATTTTGTTTGCCGAAAATAGATAAGAACAGCTGTTGGCACTTGACACGGGGCAAAAGATGGACTGAATCGTTTACGCTATAAATTATCCTAAATATGTAGAAGGGTAATGTCTCCAGTGAACGAACAAACCTCAATGCTAGAACAAAACATTGTTTTTGCCGATAAATAAGAAAAGAGTGAGTCTGAATCATATAACGTATTTTTCGAAGACTATCGCGGTTGTTTGACATTATAAATAGGATAGAAAACGAATTTACCGCGTGAAATTTGTATCACCCGACGTTTCAGTGACGTTGCAGCCGCCGTTGTCCAGGGTAGACTGAAGGGCTGTCAATCCGTTGTTTTGCGTGTAGGCCGCGTACCGCTTCCGCCACTGCGTAGGTTATATATATAAACCCCGGGTGTGTATAAAGTCGAATGCAGTTGCGGTCTAGCCTACGTTGGACAAACGAAACGGCCCATAGCCACGCGACTGTCAGAACACATCAAAGCTGTTAAAAACGTTGAGCGAGAAAAATCGGTGATCTGCGAACATATATTGGATAGCGGAAGTAACCACTGGATGCAGTTTCGAAATCCCATTGTGCTATCCAAGGAACAATTCTACTTTCCTCGCATGATCCGGGAAGCCATTGAAATAAGAAGAACCCCGAACTTTAACAGAGACGACGGTTACAAACTCTCTTCTACGTGGAACCCTCTTCTTAAAATGTTCCCGCCGCCGAACGCCGAACGCAAAGACGTAAAACAGGATACAGTGAGTGTTGTGTGCAGGACGGATTTTCAAAATTCCCGCGCTCCGAGCCCGGCCCCCACCGTTATAACCTACGCAGTGGCGGAAGCGGTACGCGGCCTACCCGCAAAACAACGGATTGACAGCCCTTCAGTCTACCCTGGACAACGGCGGCTGCAACGTCACCGAAACGTCGGGTGCTACAAATTTCACGCGGTAAATTCGTTTTCTATCCTATTTATAATAACGTATTTTTCTTTCAGTAACAACATGTTTCTTTTGTAATATGGCAACACGCCCTTTTTTTTTATTACCCATTTTTAAAAAATACAGCTTTGTATAAAATCCAGCCAAGCCTAAGGCTTACCTGCTGGAGATTATGATAGGGTGACTTTTAGTGCAACTCTAGTGGCCATTTTGACCATATTATAATATATCTGCTGCATTATCTGCTACATTAGTAAGGATTAGTCGGCACAGAAACCCACCCCTTTGATAATATTTACATAAAAAGATGAACGTACATAATGCTAATAAAATAAAATATAAATCTTATTCGTATCATTTTACACGTGTGTTTCACTTTCACTTATTTTAAAGCTAACTATTTTCAATTCTTTTTTTTGTTTTTTTTGTACATTTTTTTAAAGTTTTTGAATTTAGAGGAATTTTGTTGAATATGTGAGGGATTAGCCAAATCAATCTTTTGCCATAAAGGTTGCGAAAAGGAGTGACGAGTAGCCGTTCATTTTGTATCTTTCTAGTGCTGTGTTGGACATAAATTCGGAACTCGTCACTCTCGAAATATTGAACTGTCAATCTATAAATAAATAATACATTAGCTGGTAAGGTAAACGCAGGTATTAACGACCCCCTTAAGGCAATTTTGAAATTGATCATCTTATTTAAGAGTATTGGTAGCCGTCAGATTTACTTTTTTATTTTCAATTGTGACGAAACTGCTTTCTTTTTGTGCCCATGTTAATATTGCATATTAAGTTTATATTTACGATGTCAAATGCTTTAAAATAATGTTTTATCTTGTCAAAAATTATTCATTAAGAAGCCAAGTCGATTGTTTTTATTACCGACCCATAGTAACGGCTGTGAGGCTATTAACGATTTTTGTGCGGCTATTACCGATTTTAAGAAAATGATACAATTTCAAATGGTGAAACATATTTTTATGATAATGAAATAACAATTGCGTAAGTACTTCTTTTTTATATGGTCATCAACTTAAATAATTGTAACTACTTATTTATATATTAAAAATATCCATCATTAAAACAACATTTTATGAACTTGAAATTTTTCTTACATACCTATCTATTTATGCTATTCATGAAATTCAAATTTCATATTTATGAAATCCAAAATGTAAATTACATCTACTGACTTTAGTACTACATACAATTACAATGACATTGGTAAACATCGTATTAGAAATAAATTGCAACAAATTGGTTAACATGGTTTGTCACACTTAAGTAGTGCTTTAAACTAAAAAATAAAGGTTCTTAAAATATAGATTCATCCTCAGAGTCCGTACTATAAAAGAATCTGAAGCGTTTAACTGTATCTTTTGCAGAATCTGGCTGACGTACGGTGGATCCTGTTTCATCTTCATCGTTAAAATTATGTACTATTATAATAACCATGACCTTTTTGAGATTTATTAGATTCATTTTCGCTACTGCTACTAAAAAGGTCTCGACGCTTTATTCTTTCTCTTGCATGCAAAGAAAAAGCTGGTTGATATGTACTAGGTCCTGCTAAAGGAGAATCTTCATTGTTAACCGCCTTACTACCAGAATATTTAGGCCTTACTTTATCCTTTTCAGAGTTTTGCGATGCAGGAATGATCCTGTCTTTTAATGATATGATAGTTTTTTTAAAGGTTTCAAGGCTCTTGTTTTCTTAGCTAAACCTTTTGATTTTCTTTTTTCATTAAGCAATTCTTTTTGTTCCCTTTTTTCCAACATGTCCTGTTTCCGTTTTCGTTTTTGTTTTTTATTTTCTTTTTCTTCTTTTCTTGTATTAATCTTCTTTGATATTCCATAAATTCATCAGCTATAGCTACTGTAGGTGTGAGTTGTTTATTTGCGCCTTTCTTTTTTTTATCGCTATTAATATTTGGAAAATAAAGCGATTTTTTAAAAGGTGTCGCGATGTTCTTAAATGGCGTAGGAATTATATTGCTAATTTTTGGTTCAACCTCTTTGGATGATGTAAAATATTCTTTGACTTTGGGCGTATCTTCCTGAAATATTTGTAGCGGTTCAGGAGTTTCTCAATTAAAATGTTATTTTCTGGTTCTGAAATCGGGACAGTGGACAAAAGTGCAATTGACTCGTTGTTTATAACATCAATTTCGGGCACACATAGCTGAGACCTATTGTTCGGCTGAGGTGACATGAGAAGCTGAGCTGTCCCTTCCTGTTCAGGTAACAATTTTGCAATAGACTCCGGCGTGGTAAATTGTTTATCAATAAACAAGGTTGAGTTGGATGCTCTTTTAAACCTTGTTCAAGTTCCAGTATTAGGTTATTATCAGATGCTATGTCAAAATTTAAAATTGCCTCAGATATTTCAGGTGTCTCGTCCACAATATTGTTATTAAGTGTTGATTCGCCCAGCTGCAGGATATGTCCACTATCCTGATTGGTTGCGTTTTTTGAAGTAATTTTCTTCCAATATTGGAATAACTTTTCATAAATTGGATCTCCTATCAATTGGTTTCCCGAGTTCTTGAATGTTTGTAGCGTTACAGGAGATAATCTAACCTCGAAATCTTTTTTAATTTTTTCTTCATCTTGAGATGTACTTGAAAAAGTGTTTGTTTCATTGATACCTTCAATGTTTGTTGCATTTGTCAACAGTTTACTGTAGTAGACATTTGATGGATTGAATGGATACAATCCACAACATCGGAATCTACTTCCGATGATTTCAGGTTTAAGACATTGGTCAAAACACGTTTTTACAGCTGGAGCAAAATCAGTGCGTTTGAGCTTAGTATAATTATTTTTAACTCTGAAATCGTGGACAACAGACGTCCAGGTTCCTTTGACTGGCCTGAAAACTGCTACATCAAGCGGTTGCAATATATGCGTAGAGTTTGGCAGTAAACAACCAGAATGATTGCTTTTTCTTTACAGAATATTGATAGTGGAAGTGATATGTGAGATGTATGACCATCCAAAAACAAAACTACTGGTAATGGTATTTCGTTTGTCACAAGCCATGGATAGAAGCAATTTGTTACATATTCATAAAATGCTTCTGTATTCATCCAACCCGATTCCGTGTTACCAATTCCCCATCCAGACGGTATTGTAGGTACTAGATTTTTCGGTAAACGTTTGTACGGAAAAAGTATCATCGGTAGAGCTATATTTCCATCAGCTGAGACGTTCACAAGAACAGTCAAGCATTCTTTTTCGTCATTTGCAACACGATTATAAACTCGTTTGCTACCTCTTGTGACCAAAACCTCCCTCTCTTTTGGGCACAAAAAGAAAGCAGTTTCGTCACAATTGAACACACGTCTGGAGTCTTCAAAAACACGAAGAAGGCCATTCATTGTAAAATAATTGTTTACTTTATCAAACCATGCACGTAGCTGATTCTGTGACTTGATTTCGGCTTGTAGGAAGATTTTGTGCTACACGTTTGGCTACCGTTGGATGTCTCTTTATGAAATTCTCAAACCAGTATCTGCCAGGTACACCACTTTTAAAAGTATTTGGGCGATTTAGGTTTTGGACCAGTTTAGATACTGCTTCTAATAGCTGTTCTCTTGTGACTGGAAATCCCATCTTCCCAAGATAGTGTATCCAGTAAACAATCCACTTTTCTTCACTTAAAGTAAGAACCGTCTGAACTCCACAAATCTTGTTTATATACTTCCCATATTGCTTGTCACGTAGAGTAGTTTTCGGAATATTTTTTTTGATGCTTCATATACACTCACCCCTTCATTAAGTGCTTTAAGCGCTTCGGTGAGTTGTGTTCCGTGTAAAGTTTTCTCCGCTTTGGTTGATCCATGTTTCTGCAAATTAAACATTTTTAGGTTTAATACTACTTAGTACTGGCTTTCAAGAAAATGAATTGCAGCACTTACGGATAAAGTATAATGTATTTCATTTCGTTATATTTCAACCCATTCCTACGGTATTTATGTAGTCGCGAAAAGTTAAATTGAATACAACTTGTACTTTAGCCGTGTTTGCCACATTAGTTTTGTATGTCATTACCATTACCAATTACCAAAATTTCATTGCCCATTACCAAAATTTCATTATATTTAACGTCTGATAGATAACTTGCGGTGTCAACTACAACGGGCGAGCCCGTCACCACAGGACGTTTGAACGATTTTCTCGTTCTGTCGCCCTGCAGTGAACGTAGAAGACTTTGGACAGAACAAATCCAACGTCCAGCTACGTCACAACCCGCAAGAAGCCAACGCCTTACCGCGAGATAGCCAGTGTTACCTGGCGGGCCGACCCTCGCGCCCTTGCTTCCAATTGTGACCAGATTTCTCCGGTCTCTCGATTGGTTCCGAGTTCGAGGTCGCTTGCGGGGTCCTCTCCCTTACGAAGCGGTGAAACGGTGTGCACCGAATCTATCGCGGACCAAGGCGTCCTTTGCCCGACTCTGAACCGGGATCGGATGGCCAATGGTCATTTCAAGAGCAGTCGCCGTAAGGTAGACAACCACCCCCGCTCTATAGGAAACAATACAGTTCCCAGACTCCCCCGACTGTTAGTCGGAGAGCATAGTCGATTGGCACGTCTGATAGATAGCAGTTTTTCAAAATAATTTCAAAATACATAGCCAAATGTCAACTTGGGTTACTGTATGTAAAATTAAACCAATTTATTCGGTTTGCCATAAAATACATATTTGCATTTTAGTAAGTAAATAAGCGATAAGTAAAATAATTTCCATATGGGTCGGTAATAGCTTCTCGATGTCGCTATTACCGACCCTACCCCCATACAATATGGGTCGGAAATAGAAAATGTAAATATTCAAGTAAAATTTATTACCGACTTTTAAAAATTACATTATATTTAATTGGTGGTTTCCAGACTGTTAAAGAGACTGTAATTGATTAAAATAACAAAGCGTATAACATTCAAACAGTCTTATTAGTAAATGGTTAATTTGTTATTGCTTCTATACTATATCGATCTATGAATAATGTAGTTATTTTTGGTCAATTTACAACGCTAAAACAAGAAACCTAGACAAAATATTGTATATCGTTAATAGATTTGTACAAAGGCTTATTGCTTGTTATTGAAATGGTTTGTACAAATACTTGTGTTATTGTCAAATTTCAACAGAAAAGAGATAAATACAGAACACTACGTGGCGGCCATTACCGACTTATTGTTCAGTGATGGCTGCTTAGAGTATTAATACTAAGGATGGCTGCCACTACTAAAATTGAAGAAGCTATCACCGCCCTATTTTAATTTAAAATTTTATCACATAAAATGACTGTTTGTGAATAAAATGTGATACAAAATCTAGAATTTATAAGTAAACGAATACACTTGATACTGCATGATAATTGTAGGCATCGTTTTTAAGTATTAAATTAAAAAAATTATCTGATATCAGAAAAAAATAAATAATTAAAATAAATAAATTATTATAATTGCATAAGTTGTTAAAAATGCTATGCAATAGCTTTACCGCGGCAGTCCCCGAGTGCCACACGTATTTTTAAGCTATTGCATAGCTTTTATCGCGGGCCTAGTAGGCCAGCCCGGCGACCGAATGAAGAAATTTCTTAACGAAAATTAATTATTTTAAACTGATGATTGCGTCTAAACGAGTACTGCTTACGATTCGAAAAAAATATATGTTAAACAAGAACATTTTCCTAATATTCTTAGCTTTGAATATTTTAGATTTTGTTTATATTCCATAGTGTAATTAATTTGTGAAATTAGGTCTAACCGAACACAAAAACGACTACTACGCAAATACTATCTGGCGTATTATTATGAAACCTGCACCATTTTAAAGATAATTTAATTATCTATCTTTTTAGCTACGATTTTTTTCGAATAATCCGGTTTTTTGCTTTATCGAATGAAAAATTCGTGCTCGGCGCTCTATCGGAAGACGTTTAAATTATTCCGAATCATTTGATTCCGCAGCCGCAAATGATTCGGAATATTTTCAACGTTTTCCGATAGAGCGCAGTTATCTGATATCAGAAAAAAATAAAATAAATAAATAATTATAATTGCATAAGTTGTTAAAAATGCTATGCAATAGCTTTTCCGCGGCAGTCCCCGAGTGCCACACGTATTTTTTTTCTTTACTTTTGTAATTTCTGTAACTAGATGGATTCCCTTTTATTCAAAATTTCTACATGTTTTTTCATCATGGCGCTAGTGACGCGTCTTGATTTTTATATTCTTTCATATAATCTTTACGATTTACATCCCAAAAAACGTGTTCGGTTTAGTAGTATTCAAGAAATTGCATCTAAAATTGTTTCATCCAGTTTACGGTAATTTGTAGGAAATCTCAGCCACATATTAATTAGGAACAGACATGACTACACGCCGACGCTGCCGATGGCTGCCTACAGTCTACAGTCAACTGAGCGGCGCGCGAGTGTCGAGTACTGTGGAGACTATGCGCGTTCGCACTAAAGTTCGCGCTTCGCGGTCCCTTTGTCGCGGGACAGAAAACCGACAAAAATCCGGGAACTGGGCGCGAAGAACGTGCGAGGCCGCGAAAAACATGCGAACGGTTCCACACTACGCGTTGGCGCCCCTTCGCGGTTCCGCGCGCGATTCGCGGACTAAGTGTAGAGCGGGCTTATGGGCTGGAATTTACGACACGAGGTGAGACATTGTACAGTCATGCCTTTTCATTTATATTTAAAGTTTCAGTGAGAAACAGTTCCATTCTTTGAATAATCTATGGATCAGTAGTTTAGTTTAAACTCATTTCACTTTGATTTTTGTCCGTTATGAATAGAAAATTGCTAGTTCCATTACTAGTTCACGAAATGCCACAGACAGTTCTAGGGTTTTCATTTTACAGAAAAGTGCACTAAGAGCAATTGCAGGAGTATCCCGTGACACGCACTGCGAACCATATTTTCTTAAGTACAAAATACTGCCTTTTACGTCTCAATATATTTTACAATGTCTACTATATGCTAAATCAAATATTAACGAACAAGAGGTAAACGGGAATATGCACTCCCACAATACACGCAGACGTGATGACGTTATCCTGCCTAAAGTACGCCTTACGCAGACACAAAAGTCCTTTGGATATTTGAGCTATAAGCTCTTTAACCAGCTACCACTCTCCACAAGAAAGAAAAGCTACAATCCACACATGCTTTCTATAAGCTGGGTGATTTTTTTGAGCATGCCAATTCCTTCAAATAGGAATAACATTAATATGTAACTTTCAGGTACCTTATTTTAGTTCTTATTGTTTAATAATAATATCATGAATTTAATATTTAATATGTAGATTACAATGTGTAATGTAACATACCTGATCATATACATACGTTGTTTTTTCCAATTTTGTTTTGATACTTCCTATTGTGTGATTAATTTTTGTATAAAGTGCTTGATGACTATTAATATTCTTATAATAATTATCTATTTTATATGTACATGGATTCAGCTCCATTTTTAAGCTATTGCATAGCTTTTATCGCGGGCCTAGGCCAGCGCGGCGACCGAATGAAGAAATTTCTTAACGAAAATTATTGATTTTAAACTGATAATTACGTCTCAACGAGTACTGCTTACGATTCGAAAAAAATATATGTTAAACAAGAATATTTTCCTAATATTCTTAGCTTCGAATATTTTAGATTTTGTTTATAGTGTAATTAATTTGTGAAATTGGGTCTAACCGAACACAAAAACGACTACTACGCAAATACTATCTGGCGTATTATTATGAAACCTGCACCATTTTAAAGATAATTTAATTATCTATCTTTTTATCTACGAATTTTTTCGAATAATCTGTTTTTTTTTGCTTTATCGAATAAAAAATTCGTGCGCGGCGCTCTATCGGAAGACGTTTAAATTATTCCGAATCATTTGTTACCTCACCCGCAAATGATTCGGAATAATTTCAACGTTTTCCGATAGAGCGCAGTTATCTGATATCGGAAAAAATAAAATAAATAAAATAAATAAATAATTATAATTTGCATAAGTTCTTAAAAATGCTATGCAATAGCTTTACCGCGGCAGTCCCCGAGTGCCACACGTATTTTATTTTTATTTTATTTTATTTGTCTGCCGTGTAAAGCCGACTTTAGTCAACGGTATTGTCGAATTAATATTTATGCTTTAATCGTTTTATATCTACATTTAAACTGACGATTTCTAATATGCGATAATTAGCTTTAATTCATAATTCATGCTTTTATTGTATATTCTGAATGAATAAATTGAATACTGAATACTGAATACTGAATAACAGAAAAGCTAGTGAATGAACGTTCGTTCATTTGCCGTTAAGTTCGAAATTTGAAAATATGCTTATTACTCGAAAAGATTGTCGTAATTTTTTTCTGGAAACACACCGCAAAAAATGTTTTTGGTTGTTTTTTAATACCTATGCTTTTGAAAATTACTAAAATAAATATTTACTGTTCAATTATTGGGTTTTATTATGTCCGTTTACAGGAAATTGCTGCTCATTAACTGGTGTTTTGAGGTATTTTTTGATAAATTGTTGAACACTATATTTCGAAAAACAAACAGAACATCTAAGAAAACGAAATAACTGATTAATGACATTAAAGGGCGTATGTAAACAGCTTGGCACCGACATAGCTTAGAATGATTTTTCAAAGTTAAGGGATCTCTTAAAGGTTCATTCTCCAAGGACGGCGTGCCTCATGACAACTGGCGCAATGTCGTCCACTCATGGAGCAACTCTAAATGTACTGCTTAACTTACCGCCCCTACACATTCACTTGCAAAAGGTGGCGAAAGCCAGCATGTACAGGCTATCTGCCCGAGAGAAGGATAACTGAATCTCACCAGCACTAAGATCAGTTCTTGACTCAGTCAGTGAAACTCCAACCCTCAACATGGTATCAGACACCATGCTTTTACTCCTAAACTTTGGAAAGCTTTTTACAGTGGAACTGCCGCCCAGAGACGACTGGCTAAAAAACCAACTGCACTGGGAGGCCGGTAGCCTTAAATGGTATACTGATGGGTCCAAATCGGGACTGGACAAGGCTGCGGTATATATGGAGAGCGACCAAACTTCGAAAAAAGTGTAAACTTGGGGAAATACACATCCATATTCCAAGCGGAGGTATACGCCATTATTGAATGTGCGTATATCAACCTCCATAAGAACTACGCCAACCACCGTATCTATATCCACTCGGATAGCAAAGCAGCTCTTATGGCACTGGCCTCGAATACCATTAATTCAAAGCTATTGCAAAACTGCGTATCACTACTTAATTCCCTGGGCGAAAAGAACAGGGTAATTCTAAGATGGGTTCCCGGCCATGCAGGAATCGAGGGAAATGAAAAAGCCGACGAACTTGCTAAGACGGGAGCAAAGGGAATGTTACACGGCCCTGAACCTTGATGTGGCGAACCTTGCTGTGCAAACAAATATGTTTAGAACAATCCGTCAACCACTGGAACAACACGCCAGGGTTGAATCAATCCAAGGCTCTAATTAAAGCCTACGACCCTAAGACGGCCCGTGAGGCCTTCTCGCTAAATAGGAACAATCTACGCATACTGGTGAGGGCGATCACGGGGCATTGTGGCCTCAACAAACACATGTACAACCTCAAGCTCCGAGACACAAAAATGTGCAGGTTCTGCCAAGGGGCAGAGGAAACTCCCCTGCACCTCATGTGCGAGTGTGGCCCGCTTGGTCATTACCTCCAACCTGCGGAGGTAAAACAATCTGGCGCCAAAAGCCTGTTGCGGTTCTTAAATTACACGAGGCTTAGCGCAGAACTATAGTAGGCAGCGAACACAATATATCAGCAATGGTCGCAGTGTTACAAGGCTCATAAAGACCTTAGAAAAGCCCCACACAACAAATAAATAAAAAGGGGTTCATTCACTGGAAACACTACCCTAGGATTAAAATAAATCTTCCAGTAGCCTTGAAATGTAGTCCAATGGAGAAATGGGACCAAAGACTTAAGATTTGTTACAGAAACGAGCAAACAAGATAAGTTATTCATTTATTCAGAATAAAAGTGGGTCAGTGTGATGCCATGGAAATTCCCCATTTTAAAATAATTTAGACTACTTATCAAATAACTAAATCATCTAAAGATAATGACGGTTTTATCGTGTAAAGGTGATTGACCAATGTAGCTGTCAATGAAACACCTACAATAATGGAGAGGTATTATGTGACACTTGCGAAACATATCAACTTATATAAAATCGAAGACTATCGCGGTTGTTTGACATTATAAATAGGATAAAAAACGAATTTATCGCGTGAAATTTGTAGCACCCGACGTTTCGGTGACGTTGCAGCCGCTGTTGTCCAGGGTAGACTGAAGAGCTGTCAATCCGTTGTATTGCGGGTAGGCCGCATACCGCTGCCGCCACTGCGTAGGTTATAACGGTAGTGGGGGGCCGGGCTCGGAGCGCGGGAATTTTGGTGATTATTTGATGTGGATATTGACATGGATACACCGCCACAAATAACTAGCGATAGACATAAATAACAGTTATCTATTATATAAGAGTAACTTAGTAAAACTTTTTTATTTTTATTCCTAATTATTTGTTAGTAATGTAAGCAATATGAATGAGAAAAACACAAAAATTACTGACCTTGAGAAGGAAAATTTATCTCTTCGTGCAGATGTCACAGATCTGAAGTCACGAGTCTCCCAGATCGAGCAAAAGAGTCGTAACTGCAATATTGAACTGCAAGCCATACCAGAACGCCGAAACGAAAATATACAGGATATGCTCCGAAATTTATGTAAAAGTATTAATGTCCCTATTCAAACTGAGCAAATAACCGCCTGTCACCGAGTAGCTCGCATGGACACAAGCAATAACAGGCCTAGGAATATTGTTGTATCCTTGAATAGCATTAGGATGAGAGACGAAATCCTTGCATCCGTACGAGAATACAATAAGAAATATAGAAATAATAAAATAAACACTTCTCACCTTGGAATCCTAGGAGACCATAGCACTCCAGTTTATGTCTGCGAACACCTATCTCCTGAAAGAAAGGCGATGCATGCCGCATCCAGAATATGGGCTAAAAATAAGAAATGGGAATTCGTCTGGATCCGAAATGGCTTTATATTTATGCGGAAAAATAACAACACTCCAGCAATCAACATTAAAAATATTACGATGCTACACACTTTGAAATAGCAATATTACTACCACAACGCAAGCCTTAATTAAGTTAAGATATAAAATTCAATTGCTATAACATCTATTACCAAAAAATTCGGGGGATGCGATCTAAACTACAAGAAATAAACCTAGAGGTGTTAAACAACAACTATCATATAATTTGTCTGACGGAAACTAATCTGAACTCTGGTGTATACGATGGCGAAATATTTGATTCACGTTATGTCATATATCGGCGAGATCGGGAATCCAGTGCATCCGAATATAACAACGGGGGCGGAGTTCTGGTGGCTGTACTGAATACAATCAAGTCTAGAAGAACGCCATTATGGGTAACGGAAAATGAAGATCTATGGATACAAATAGAGCCGAATAATTCTAAAAAGAAGGTTCTAAATATATGTACAGTCTATTTACCACCCAACATCCCGATTAATAAATTTCAATGTTTTACTTCAAAATGTCAAGAAATCTGTATAAACTCAGAAATACAAAATCAAAACGTCATCATTGGAGATTTCAATCTACCGCATATCAATTGGAACAGAATCTGTGAAAATGGAGGGGATATAGGCGAAATACATTTTTCAGGGCAAAAATCCATAGCCTTACAGGAACTTATGTCGACCGGTAACCTCACCCAATCTAACTATATCAAGAACCCTTTCGATCGAATTTTAGATTTAATATTGTCTGACAAGGACAATATATGTGTTAAAAGTTCCACAGCATAAGCCGAGTCGACGCTCATCATCCACCGCTAGACATATATCTGAAACTTGCATATAACGTCGAGCTGGTTCAAAATAATGCAACAGCTCGATATGATTTCTACAAAAAATGTACTGAATTATTATCACTAATTAACTGGTATACATGCCTAACGGGTGATGACCCAGATTTATTAGTCGAAACATTCTATTCCAAGCTGTGGGAAATAATTAAAATAGCAATACCATTCAAGAGCAAAAGACCCTCAAAATATCATGCATGGTTAAATACATCCTGTATAAAGTTGCTGAAGGAAAAAGAAAAATTCAGAAAAAAGGTAAAAAGGTACGGCAACGCGGTCGACTACGAAACATTTTCTTTGCTGAGAAAAAGAGGTAAAAAAATGATAAAAGAAAGCTATAATGACTATATTAAGGCAATTGAAGAGTCTCTAAATAAGACAAGTAAACCATTCTGGTCATTCGTAAAAGCAAAAAAGCAAAACCAGCGATACCGGATACTATGTATTTTCAATCCAAAACTGCCAACGATGGATCCGGAATAAGCGAGTTGTTCTCGGAATACTTTTCCTCAGTTTTTGATGCTAACCCAGTGCAGCTGACTCAACAAAGTGTGTGTGTTTCGAGTGCTAATTACTCGCTATGCAATATTATTATTAATAAAATAGATATTAGAACTAAGTTAAAAATTTTAGATGATAGTAAAGGTCCAGGTCATGATGAAATCCCTCCCTTATTCATTAAAAAATGTTCAACAGAAATCGTACAGCCATTGCACATTATATATAATAAATTTCTTGAGATAGGAGTATTTCCATCGCAGTGGAAGATTGCTAATATCATACCGATTCATAAATCCGGAGACAGGAATTCAGTATCTAACTACAGACCAATAAGCATAATCTCCTGTTTCGGAAAGATATTCGAATCTCTTGTCTGTGATCATGTTACACGACATTTTAAACATATAATCTGTCCGTACCAGCATGGATTCACCAAAAACCGATCGGTGGAAACTAACCTGTTGGAGTACAACCAGTACATTTCATCCGCGTTTAATAGGAAACACCAGGTGGATGCCGTGTATACCGACTTCGCTAAAGCGTTTGACAAAGTTAATCATGACATATTACATATGAAACTTGCAAATAACGGTATTCACGGTAACCTACTTAGATGGATGAAGTCGTACCTATCAAATAGGACACAAATTGTTCGTGTGAAAGGATATACATCGATCCCTGCCTTAGTTAAATCTGGTGTGCCTCAGGGATCAAATCTCGGACCACTTTTATTTTTAATATTCATTGATGATCTCTCTAAGAGTCTACGCTGTCGGCATCTAATGTATGCAGATGATTTAAAAATATTCAAAGAAATACTGACAATGGAGGATTGCAATTCACTACAGAAAGATCTTTGCAAATTGAAAAAATGGTGTGAATCTAATAGAATGGAACTGAATGTTGAAAAATGTCAAATTATTCGTTTCACTAGAAATAAGCAAATTAAAGACTACCCTTACTCTATCGGCAATTCAACACTAAAATCTACAAAAAGTGTAAGAGATCTAGGAATACTTCACGACGAGCACCTGACTTTTAGAGAGCATATCAACAATGTAGTAAGTAAGAGCGAGCGAACACTGGGTTTTATATATAGGGTTACTAAACCGTTTAAAAATATTAACTCTTTTAACTTGCTCTATAATTCTCTTGTACGCAGCCAACTGGAGTTTGGTTCCATAATTTGGAATCCATACTATGAGGTGCATTCGGAAGCGATAGAGTCTGTGCAGAGGAAGTATATGCGTATGGTAACCTATAAAACCGGCCTATCACGCACTCTCTACTCTAATGAAGAGCGTTTAAATTATTTTAAGATTTTTACTCTTAGAAAGAGGAGAGAGTGCGGAAGTCTAATGTTTCTGCACAAACTTCTTAACGGCAGGATAGACTCACCAGATTTATTAGAAGCGTTAAATTTCAACGTACCATCCAGGCGACTGAGGCAGCACTTAACATTTCACCTTCCCACTTCGCAGACAAATCAATCTTTCCACAATCCTATCTCACATACATGCCGGTTATACAACACTATAACCGATAACATTGATTTCTTCAACCTGGGACCATTAGTAGTTAAGTCCATTATAAATAACGTATTATGAAACAAATTGATAATTTACCGTATGTTTTTATTATTTTATTCCAGACATTATTCGATCTATTTTTTTTACCATTTAATTGTTTAACTGTTTTTCAGAATTCACTATAAACTTATTTCTAAAATTTTTAATTTTTGTTTTGATAATTTTTATGTTTTTATTATTTTATTCCAGACAATATTTGATCTATTTTTTACCATTTCATTGTTTAATTGTTTTTCAGAATTCACTGTAAACTTATTTGTAAAATTTTTAATTTTTGTTTTGATAATTTTTAAGGATATTAATTTTTGTACTGATAATTTTTGATAATTTTGATAATTTTGTAAATCATGATATACGGCACATACGCAATTATAAATTAAGCATGCGGAGTACGCATATAATATTATACCCTAATTAGAAACAAAGTAAAAATATTAGCGATAGCCATGTAATATTAGAGTATTGTTTTAATAAATAAAATAAAATAAATAAAATAAAAATATGTAAATCTAATAATGTAATTTTCCGATTGCGACCAGATTACTCCAGCCTCTGGATTGGTTATGAGTTCGAGGTCGCTTGCGCGATCCTCTCCCTTACGAAGCGGTGAAACGGTGTATACCGAATCTATCGCGGACCACAGCATCCTTTGCCCGACTGTTCACCCAGGATCGGGTAGCCGATGGTCGTTTCAAGAGCAGTCGCCGTAAGGTCCGTAACCACCCCCGCTCTATAGGAAACAGTACTGCTTCCAGAATACCCCGACTGTTAGTCAAAGTGCACAATCGATTGGCTCACGCCGCACGGTGCGCAGACCGTCCAGGAGCGCCAGAAGGTTGATTCCTAGGGGAAACTAGCCCTACGGCCTGAGTCCTATCCAGGCTCGCACTTCATGCGTGGAGGCCGCCGTGTGGGTGTTGACCCGTGAGTGTGACCAACCCTGAACAGAATGGCTCTTCGTGGCCAACCCAACAAGGGCCCATTAGCTCCCAACCGTTAGGATACCCACTATACGCCAGGTGCACCAACTCTGAAATAAAAAAACCATCGGCCTCAGGAGCCCTTGTAACCATACTTTCTATATGACCCTCGTACGTTACATCAAAATTTCCCGGTTCCCTGCGCAATATCTTTACATATTTTATTCGGAGAGTAATTTCAAATTATTTATTGAGTTCAAATTATGAGTACATTCAATATACAAAAATATTAACCTAACTAGGCTGGCGCCTATTCCAAGGTAGCCAATTTATTTTAATTATCCTTAGAAATCTATAATATTATATTTATATAAATAAAGAAAATCATACTTGTGTAACAGAAATATCTTTATTACCTAATAAAAATTCGTAAGAAAATGTCATGAAAATTGTCAATATTATTTTATTTTAAAACATGATAAAAATTAATATATATTTATATATGTATTAATAAGTATTAATATGTAATAATAATATGCAAAATAAATTCACAAAAATTAATATAAAATAACATTTAGAAATCATCAATTTATATTACTACATACTATTATGTTTTTGTTATAAAGATTCAATTATTTAATAAGGTGTTCAATATCTGCATTTGTACAATTTAAGAGGTAGGCACTCAAACTATTTTTTAATTTATATGAAATTTTAATGTCTGTTAATGTTTGGCGGTAGGCAATTATAAAATTTGAAGGCCAAAAGAGGATCTCCTGAGTGGTATTGCAAAATTTGTTTGTTTCGATCTTCTTGTTACACGAGATTGCTGGCTTATTTCTGTTCTCCTAACTCACTCTGTTACCAGCACAAACATTTTTCTCACACTCAACACTCTATACTCTCGGAAAAGGTCATCGGAAGAATATGTTTGGGGTTTTTTATTGATCACCCTCAGTATAGCCTTTTGCGCTTTGTAAAGGGTGGCCAGAAGCGTTTTTGCCGCACAGTCCCAAGCTACAATGCCATATCGAATAACCGACTCGCAGACAGCAAAGTAGACACTTCTTAGCGTATTGAAATCTAAGATGTTCCGCAAACTCCTAAAATAATACACAATACAACATTTTATTAAGCTTTTTTACTGCTTGGACGCATATTTTTTTCCAAGCATATTAAAATAAAAATATTGTTAAATTGAATTTAAGCACAGTTTGTTCGTATATGTTAATCGGTCGCCGGTTGTTCTTAGAACGGGTACTCGGGATGGTCTTTCCAGTTGGTTGGGCTGACGCTGCGCTGATCCAGGTTGAAGTTTTCGACGTTCTGAAGTTCCTCCGGAGTCAGCTCGAAGTCGAAGATGTTGATGTTTTCCTGGAGACGGGACTTGTTGGTCGATTTCGGGATCGGCACCGTACCGTGTTGAACCTTAAATTGGAAATTATATATATATATAATTCCAGAAATGCAGCATGGCACTTCACACTTGCACAAAGAGGTGAAGGTTTAGTAAGCACAGTTACTTCATACTTGTTGGAGTCGGTGACATTTCGGAAGGCCTAAACATGACGAGCGAGACGTGCCGCCGAGTCGCCTTACTTGAGACAGATTATGACTTAATATATAATAATAGATTATGAAATAATTTACAATGGATTTAATTATATAAATTCAAATTTTCACATTCAACTACAAAATTCTGTATTAATTTATAATATTAATAATAATGATAAACTCTTTATTTGCACTTAATTCGTATACAAAAAGGCGAACTTATTGCCACATGGCAATGTCTTACAACTAACCTAAACACAGTGGTACTGCGCGCGTTGTGAAAATAAAGATTATTACATAACATACAGACAAGTGAAAGAATTTAAAACTAATAATGCCCGAGAAGAGGAAATTGGGAGAGGAACAGGAGAGAAAGGGAAGAACTGGTTACTTCTTAGAAAGGTAGTAGTCCTTAAGGTGAGTCTTAAACGATGGTAAAGAAGGCAAGTTTCGTATATTTGCTAGTATATATAGATCGTTCCAGAGTCTTGCACCATGGACACAGAAAGAATAGGAATAGAAATCACTATAATGACTCGGATTTTTAATAAACTGTCAGAGGCTGACCGAAGTACGAGACCGTGGGAACTTAGTGGTTCAAAAAGATCGTGGAGATAGGATGGTGTTAATTGGGTGAGTACACGATATAGGAGAGCAAGGATATGAACATTTCGTCTTTGGCGTACTGGAAACCACTTTAACTATGCCCTGTAGTCGGACACGCACACGATCTAATACAGACGAAACTCAGAAACCGAGCAGATCAAGAGCATTCTTACTATACGTCAAGGGCGTGACAGATCGAATAAGTAAGATGCTAAACAGATTCGATATAAAAACGATCTTCAAACCGACCCAAAATATGTATATCTCGATTTTTGAGGCCTTTAAAGGATGTAATACCACTGCAAACCCCGGGTGTGTATAAAGTCGAATGCAGCTGCGGTCTAGCCTACGTTGGACAAACGAAACGGCCCATAGCCACGCGGCTGTCAGAACACATCGAAGCAGTTAAAAACGTTCAGCGAGAAAAATCGGCAATCTGCGAACATATATTGGATAGCGGAAGTAACCACTGGATGCAGTTTCAAAATCCCATTGTGCTATCCAAGGAACAATTCTACTTTCCTCGCATGATCCGGGAAGCCATTGAATAAGAAGAACCCCGAACTTCAATAGAGACGACGGTTACAAACTCTATTCTACATGGAACCTTCGTCTTAAAATGTTTCCGCCGCCGAATGCCGAACGCAAGGAGGTAAGACAGGATACAGCGAGTGTTGTGTGCAAGACGGATTTGCGAAATTCGCGTGCTCCAAGCCCCCCTCCACCGTTATAACCTACGCAGTGGCGGCAGCGGTATGCGGCCTACCTGCGGAACAACGAATTGACAGCTTTTTCAGTCTTCACTAGACAACGGCGGCTGCAACGTCACCGAAACGTCGGGTACTACACATTTCAGGCGGTAAATTCGTTTCTATCCTATTTATAATGTCAAACAACCGCGATACTCTTCGATTTTATATTGTGAATAGGTTTAAAAATACTCTTAATATTTAGTAAAATATTTATATAAAATAGTTCACATTTCATAATATATTAAATATGTAAAATATCCATTATTGACTATTATTTAATGTAATTATTAAATAACAGTAAAAAATGGAAACTTAATCCTTGGTCGGTATCGGAAATGGGTACTCAGGGTGGTCCTTAAACTTGAGGTTGAGTACGACTCTGTAGTCTAGGTTAAATGCATCCACTTGTTGCATCTCTTCAGTGGTGAGTTGGAAGTCGAAGACGTCAATATTCTCGTTGATGCGTTCTGGCGTTAAGGACTTCGGTATGACGACCATGTTTCTATCGATCTGGAAAGTAAATGAAGAAGAATGAAGAATATTATCCCAATGGTAAATGGTTTTTTTTTGTTATGTGACAGCTGCAGAAAAGTGTCTTCAACTTATAGACTTCTTTTTTAAAAATTAAGTTTTATTTATTTTGACGTGACAACGTCTTATAATTCGATGGAGCTGGCTGCACGCACGAAAAAACGTGACTCATGCGGTGTTACCTCGCTCTGAGGCGTTCCATTTATTATATATATTATTCAATATAAATGCTGCCATCTACCGGTTGCGACCAGAATTATTTACTAACCTCAGTCTAAAATAGTACGAATGAAAATCACTCGATTGATTTAAATTCTTGACATAATTTTATATGTATTCTTGATATACGGAATGTTATTATTGATCGGACAATTTTCTTGTGGGTACAAGGAAGTGCAACGAAGTAAGCAACTTTTATTTTTAAAAAAATAAAAAAGTATGAAAAGCGATAGCGCATCGTAATGATAATTACGATGCGCTATCTAGCGGTTGGTAAAATGTCGCTGATATTGTTTATTTACGACGTATTACCTACCGCTAGATGGCGCAGCGTGCTCAAACGCTTCTCAAACCGTTATTTAACAGTTTGAGATTTCAAACTTTCAAATTAAAAAAAACAATAAACTTTAAACAATAAACAATAATACAATTATACTGCTATACAATAATACATTTAGGTACATGTTGTAGTCAAATCGGTGAGTATAAAAGCATATATTTTTGGGTGTTTGTAATAAACAATATCAGAATCTTAAATGAAACTGCTTCAAATGCAACCATTCCATCAGTATTTTCTTATGACGTTGTCACGTTCAACTATCGTCAGTAAACCGACTTTACAGACAACCGATTTTTTTTAAATAACATGATTTACAGACGAATGGTTATGATATTCGGTATACAGTACAATAAAACATGCAGGAAAAACAAGTTGAACCCATAGCCGTTGGCTCATCGCATACCTAACTGAGCAAGAACGCCCGTATCTAGGGATGCTGATATTTGACTTTTATTATTATTGGTATAAAGTTCAAAACTTCATTCTTGCATAATACAAATACACAAGCACAAAGAGTTATACCAACATACAAAAAAATAGTAGCAAGAAATTATTATTAAACCCAACACCAATATATAGTAATACATAAATACAATAAATACATATTTAAAATAAATATACATTTATTTTATTTATTTATTTATTTTATTTATCCCTAGTATTACATGATTAAATTTCCTATAGTAATTTTACATCATTTAGTCATACATACAAAATGTGAACCCTGGAAATTTACTAAAGGTACGGCTTCGGCGGGATTTTATCACCTCACTAGGCAGAGCCTGTATTGAGGTGATATTTAGTACTGCGTTCATCTGCCGGGTGTATAGGTAATTTATTTAATCTTGGGAGATCCTACAAGTGTATATTGTATAACTATTTTAGTATATAGGTTTATATATTAAACAAAAATATTTATTAAATTAAATGAGATATAATATATATGGGAGATATGTGAATACAGTTATGAGGCTAATGAGATAATAATAACAATAATAAGTAATATAAGTCATCTGTGCACCTATTTAATAACGTTAGTTACTAACGACTCACAGTGCTCCCTCATCGAGTTTAACAACCATAATGTTACCAGTCTTTTGTAGTGAGCGTCATTTTGAATGATTGTAGCTTGGCCTAATTGCGTGGTAAATATGTTATGGAGTTTTTTCGCTAGGTAAATATAGTGTCTTTGTCCAAAGGTCGTTCTCATTTTTGGTTGTACATGTCTGTCTTTATGTCTTGTGTCGTGTCTATGGGCGTTACTGGTCGGCTTGCTGTTGTCCCGTTGGAGTTCTTTCCTGTAGCATATCAAGACCTGCCGTACGTATAGCTGTCTTGCATCCAACACCATAAAATCCCTGTAGAGCTGGTCACTGGAGTAGCGGTATGGCTTCCTGGCTATAACCCTAATCAAGGCCTTTTGGGCCTTTATCAGAGGATCCAGATTTGTTTTGGCCATACCACCCCAGCCTAGTTGTCCGTATATTAGCAGAGATTGAGCTAACGCGTAATATATCGTCCTCAAGACATTGATACTAATATAATATACACAAAATGTACACAAATAAATTAAATTGAAATACCTCTAGTCTTAAACCTCACATATACGTCTATTATATTTATAAATATTTAAAAAATCTAAGTATTTTCTTTTTATTTATTAATTTTACCTAATCAAAAATTTTGATAAATTCCGTTTTGACATAGAGTGGTCCTTTAACAATCAAGTACTTTTTCATTGCTTTTTTAAATTCTACCATGTTAACTAAATTTTGTATAGTAATTTCTATATTATTATAGAGCCTTGGAGCTAAGTGATAAATTGGGAAGAGCGTGCTATGCACTCTATCGCATCGCTTCATTTCTCGATTTATCCGCGCTGCGCATGTGTTACTTTGCATACGTTCATTCACTGCTAACGTACGGCGCGGAGTTATGGGGGCGAGCACCCGACAGGCAGAGGGCTTTCGTTATGCTGAAGCGTACAGTCCGCACAATAGCGCGTGTGGCGCTTGATACGCCAGCTAGGCCTCTGTTTAGAGATCTCTGCATCATGACGCTGCCGTCCGTTTATATAATGGAAGTAGCGCTGTCCGTTCGCAGAAATCTAGCCGATTTTGAAGTGAATGGGCTGCATCATCACTATCCAACAAGATCCCGTAGCATGCTACGTTCGGTAAGTCATGCATTATCCAAGTCGGAGAGGCTAGCCTATATCGCCGGCCCAGCGGTTTACAACAAACTCAGCGAGCACATTCGGCAGGCGCAATCTCTTGACGTGTTTAAGAGACGCCTTAAGAGATACCTTACAGATAAGGCGTTTTACTCGCTGGAAGAATATTACTCGAGTGAAGTCTGAAATGCTTTGGTGGCTAAAGTATTTAATGATCTCTTTTGCATTTTGTCTTGTATTTTCTTCTTTTTACATTATTCTTGTGTTTTTTTTCTTCGTTTTGTTTTGTTTATTTTATCTTTTCTTTACGATAAAAAAAATATGTTTGTTTGCTAATATGTATGAATGTTCGCTAATCTGACTTGTATACCAGTATATACCAATAAAATAATATGAATATGAATATTAAAAGTATCTTTGTGCGAATGAAGTTCTCACACGCGGTACCAAAAACTGCCCCGTCCCAGAACTTCTAGTAGTTTTTACTTGTTGGTCCATAGGCTGTAAGTGTTTGAATTTATGAAATATCAATAGCACTGGCTTCACATATAATTGGCGTACATCAAACACGCAATATTCTCGAAATAACTGTAAAGAGGGATATCTAGGGGGCTTTTTATTTATAACCATTAGGATCAACTTTAGGACTTGGCAGTTGAATTTGGATGTTCATATGTTTTGAGGTGTGCAACCGATTATGATACGACTAACCGATCCGATCGGAATTGCCAATTGTTGCCTCGATTATCCGATTATGTCGGTCGATGCATCTCGACTAAAAGCTGTCAAAAAACGCGCCAAATTATATAAAACCGACTAAGAATATGCGTTTATATCGTGCGCCCAGCAGTATCTACTGATAAAAGCCGACTTGCCGAACTTAGGTTATCAACTACAACGGGCTAACCCGTCACCTCAAGAAGTTTTAACGATAATGATCGTATAAAATCGAAGACTATCGCGAATGTTTGACATTATAATTAGGATTGAAAACGAATTTACCGCGTGAAATTTGTGGGAACATTTTAAGAAGAGGGTTCCACGTAGAAGAGAGTTTGTAACCGTCATCTCTGTTAAAGTTCGGGGTTCTTCTTATTTCAATGGCTTCCCAGATCATGCGAGGAAAGTAGAATTGTTCTTTGGATAGCACAACGGGATTTTGAAACTGCATCCAGTGGTTACTTCCGCTATCCAATATATGTTCGCAGATCGCCGATTTTTCTCGCTGAACGTTTTTAACAGCTTTGATGTGTTCTGTCAGTCGCGTGGCTATGGGCCGTTTCGTTTGTCCAACGTAGGCTAGACCGCAGCTGCATTCGACTTTATACACACCCGGGGTTTGCAGTGGTATTACATCCTTTACAGGCCTCAACAATCGAGCTATATTTTGGGTCCGTTTGAAGATCGTTTTTATATCGAATCTGTTTAGCATCTTACTTATTCGATCTGTCGCGCCCTTGACGTATGGTAAGAATGCTCTTGATCTGCTCGGTTTTTGAGTTTCGTCTGTATTAGATCGTGTGCGTGTGTCGTGATCCTTCCGAGAGAGATTTTTAACAGGATCTCGCCCCATCCCATTCTTTGAAAAAAGTAAAACAGTTTTTCACACAGAACCAAATTACTACGTAGGCTAGACCGCAGCTGCATTCGACTTTATACACACCCGGGGTTCGCAGTGGTATTACATCCTTTACAGGCCTCAATAATCGAGCTATATTTTGGGTCGGTTTGAAGATCGTTTTTATATCGAATCTGTTTAGCATCTTACTTATTCGATCTGTCACGCCCTTGACGTATGGTAAAAATGCTCTTGATCTGCTCGGTTTCTGAGTTTCGTCTGTATTAGATCGTGTGCGTGTCTCGTGATATTTACCGTATCCATTTTTCCTAAGGACATCATTGACATGTTCCATCTCCTTCGGAAAATGCTCAGCGTCGCATAGATCGCGTGCTCGATTCACGAGGGACGTTTGCACTGAACGTAGATGGTAGGGATGATGGTGTGAGCTTGCATGTAAATATCTTTCCGTATGTGTGGGCTTCCGATATACCGTATGTCCGAGAGTATTGTCACTTCTCCTCGTCACTTTGACATCCAAAAATGGTAGGGAGCCGTCCTTCTCTACTTCATAGGTGAATCTGATTTTTGGGTGTATGGAGTTTAGATGACCCAGGAAGTCATTCACCGTTTGAATGTTGCCTTTTAGGATGCAGAAGGTATCATCCACGTAGCGAAGCCAGAGACTGGGCTTAATTTTGGAGGTTTTTATGGCTAATTCCTCAAAATGTTCCATATTATATAAGTCGCTAACTATCGGCAATACAGGGCATCCCATTGCTACTCCGTCGATTTGTTTGTAATAATCGCCACTCCAGAGAAAGTAGCAGGATGTCAGGCAACGTTGAAGCATGTCGGCGTAGCTAATAGGGGGGTCCTCAGACCTTAGTTTATCTCTCACCACTGTAAGACACTCCGAAATGGGCAAATTCGTAAATAGAGATTCGACGTCAAAGCTCACCATTATTTCGTCTTCGGCCAGTTTTAAGCTTGCAGTGAGTGAGCGCAGAAGACTTGGACAAAACGGTCCACCGTCAAGCTCCGCCACAAACCCGTAAGAGGCCAACGCCTTAACCGCGAGATAGCCAGGAGTGTTACCCAGCGGGTTTACACTCACGCCCTTACTTCCAATTGCGACCAGATTACTCCAGTCTCTCGATTGGTTACGAGTTCGAGGTCGCTTGCGCGGTCCTCTCCCTTACGAAGCGGTGAGGTAGAACGACTAATCGTTAAAACTTTCTGAGGTGACGGATTCGCCCACTGTAGTTGACAACTCTAGTTAGTATATTTCCGTAGTCTCCAGACTCCTTCAGCATTTAGTCACAGTACACACCCGATTGGCGATGCTTAATGGTGCGCAAACCATCCAGTAGCGCCGGGGAGTCAACCCCCAGGTGATTATTTTTCGTAGTAAACGAAATCGGAACCGTAATCGGTAAATCAATAACGGTTGCAACCCTATTTTTTTAAAATGCAAGAGTTGATCTGCTTCTGTTTTAGTATCTAAAAAAGCGTATAAAAAACCAAAAACTTAGCAAATTTATTTTAGTTATATATTAGTAAGCAGTGCGCCAATAACCACATACTCAGTTTAGTTTGGTTAGGAATTAAGTAGGTATATCATCTGCATAAGAAATTGCGTTGCTTACCCCTTCTGTGCAGGCTTTGTCGATTAACAAGAGAAGACACTTTGAAAATGATTTCAACATTCAATGAAAACCGTTCTTGAGCCTTGAAGGTAACTTAAGGCTAGCTCATGCGTACCCCACTCCGACCTACATATATCCGACACATGCTGACCCAGGCCTGTCCCATATCTGGCTCATGTTTGACCCAAATGCGACCAATATTTGACCCGGTCCTTTAGTCATTCTAACGTGTATTTCTTGGTTTATTTTTAAGTGTATCGTCCCTTCGGCTACTTAACGACCAAATTTGGTTGCACATCAGAACACCGTTGACTACGTAACGACCAATATTGGCGGCTTGCTCCCGGAGCGCACAGTAATATTATTTTCTAATTCGAACGTATCTTAAAATCCATACCAAATATCTCATTATTACCATAGATACATAGACGGCCGCTAGAATAATTTCTCGCGTCATTTCGGGGATATTTCTGGTAAAATTCAATTGTATCATATTTTTTTTCTTCGAGAAATCATCAAAATTTTTGTTGAGCTAATATTATTATTGTAGCTCGTTTTAGCTAGAGGCTTGTAGGAAGTAACCTCTGGATCTACTGAACAGATTTTGAAAATTCTTTTACCAATAGAAAGCCACTTTATTTGTGAGTGTCATAGGCTGCGTATTAATCCGAAAAATGAAAAGACTTTTTCGTGGTAGTCGGATTTGTAAAGTAAGCCGGAGGAAAAACGGTCGAATGAAAACGTTTCTTACGAACGCTGCTTTAACGATGAGAGATATATAATTGAGTTCTAGAAAAAAGTTGTAGACCTTGGTAAAGCCTACAAAAAATTCAGCGTCAGCATATGTCTAAATTTTATATTTAAGTCACAAAAAGTAGTTTTTTATATTTAAAAAATAATTTAAATCGTTAGGTCATGTTTATTGGTCATATTATCAACAATTATGAATTCATATCAAAATAAGTAAATTTATCGTCTCAAGTGTTTAAAACAAAAGACTTTTCCCTTTTACTGCATATAATTTCCGTTTTACTGCATAAATGGTTAAAGACATAAGACACTCACAAATAAGACACTCACAAGAAGACACTCACAAATAACGGTAATATAGTCAAATTAGCATGCAAATACATATGCAGTAAAAATATAACCCTTCTTTTGGCAGTCAGGAAATAAATCATAGCACTCATTACTAACGGAACCACACTTATAATTTCATCACAAGTAAAAAGTTTTACCGCCCAACGAAGTGGGCACCGGTCAGCTAGTATATATGTAAAGTAATCTATTATAGTAATCTAGTATATATAAAGTAATCTAGTTTAATATATCAAAAATCCAAAGAATCACTTACTAAGTATCTGAGTACAACTTGAGCCACGCTTTTTCCGTATTTCTTGCCGATGCCAGTGAGGATCGGATCATCCCATCTTGGAGCTGGAGAATCCTTGTTTCTCTTAGAGGATGGCATCGAGCCGAATGGGCTATATGCCATAACTACTATACCGTTGTCTTCTGCAAACTTTACAAGTTTTTTCTGAGTGAGGTTCGGATTTACCTGGAGTATATAGAAAATAACATTACATTAACTGGTATCTAATTAACGATTTTACCGCTTTTGGACGTGTTATAATATAGTATAGGTAGTGAGCTCGATTGCGTTTCTTCGTGAACTAAAATCAGAAATTAGTTCACGTGAAAGAGACAGGGCAATACGCTAGAGCGGAGTGAAATGAACGGTTGTCACTTTTTCGCAATAAAACTACCCACAAATATAAAGCATCTGAATCGAACACTGCACGAAATGTGTTCAAATTTATTCAGATGAGTATAAGTTCGACAGATAGTTTTTATCGACGATCGTTCGTTTCATATTCCTCCTTAACGTATTGCTCTATCTCGTTCGCTTGAACTAATTTCAGTTTTAGTTTACAAAGAAACGCAATCGGGCCCAGTATCTATGTTTATATAAAGCTACTGTCGGTGCAGGATTATACAATATACAAGGTTTGGTAACAGCTTGAGCCATACGATCCACTGTGTTTTCGGATCGGTCCAACTCATGATTTAGCTCCTATTTAGTAGCCTCCTTGTGAGGAAGGCTACCCCCAGGTATGACTCATCTCAGGCCTCACGGCTGGTGGATCGTTTTCCCCTGGGGGGTTGCCTCCCGGCGCTACTGGACGGCTTGCGCACAACTAGGGTTGTCGACTACAGCGGGCGAGCCTGTCACCTCAGGAAAGTTTAACGATTAGTCGTTCTATCTAACTAGAGTGAGCGCAGAAGACTTGGACAAAACAGTCCACCGTCTAGCTCCGCCACAAACCCGTAAGAGGCCAACGCCTTAACCGCGAGATAGCCTGGAGTGTTACCCGGCGGACTTACACTCACGCCCTTACTTCCAATTGCGAGCAGATTATTCCAGTCTCTCGATTGGTTACGAGTTCGAGGTTGCTTGCGCGGTTCTCTCCCTTACGAAGCGGTGAAACGGTGTATACCGAATCTATCGCGGACCACAGCGTCCTTTGCCCGGCTGTTCACCCAGGATCGGATAGCCGATGGTCGTTTCAAGAGCAGTCGCCGTAAGGTCCGCAACCACCTCCGCTCTATAAGAAACAGTACTGCTTCCAGACTCCCCCGACTGATAGTCAGAGTGCGCAATCGATTGGCTATTATTATTATTATCATAATCATAATCATGAGTTTTTTATTCAAAATAGGTAGTACGAAATCGTAACTTTTTGACGTCAATAATGCATACAAACATATATAAATAATATAAAAATAAAATTATTGTGACATTATAATAAATTATTGTTACATATAACTTGATATAAATCATCGAGGTAACCATTTTATTTCCAAGGTTCTTTGTCCTCTAGATAATCATTTATTTTATAGCCCTTTGAGTACAGCTTCTTCTGAATAAATGCATGTTTTCTGGGACTTTATTGTAGAAGCGTATACATTGCCCTTTGAATGATTTTGTGGTTTTGGAGAGTCGACTTTTATGGTGAGCAAGTTTATTTTTATTTCTAGTATTAACACCATGCCTATCAGAGTTTTTTAAAAACAGTTCTTTATTTTTATGCACATACATTAAGTTTTCATAGATGTAATGAGATGCAAGTGTCAAAATATTGATTTCTTTAAATTTTCCGCGTAACGACTGTCTAGCACCTAATTTATAAATAGCGCGGATGGCTCGTTTCTGTAGTATAAATATTTTATCAGCGTCAGCAGCATGACCCCAAAGCAAGATGCCATACGACATCAAGCTGTGAAAATAGCTGAAGTAAACCAGCCTCGCGGTGTCTATATCTTTAACATGCAGGCAGCTTAAGCTGATGTGCCTGAGTCTGTGCTTGCATTACAATTTCTGTGGAATAAGTCCAGTTTATTTTTTAAGTCATTGACACTATTGGCATTGATCACTTCACTTGGGAGAGCATTCCATTCGTTTACCACTCTACTGCTGAGGAAATGTTTCTTGGGATTTGAATGGAATGATTCACGCTGGAGTTTCAGATGATGCAGACGCAGATGTGTATTAGTGCTCATGGTGTAGATAGTCTGCAACCCAGGAACGTCATACGATGCAGTCAGGATCTTATATGTCTCGATTGAGTCACCCCGAGCCCTGCGTTGCTCCAGAGTGGTCAAACCGATAGCCGACAATCTTTTCTTGTATGTTAAATGCTTCAAGTTAAAGGGCAATTTAGTCGCTCTTCGCTGGTCCTTCTCTAGATGATCGATATCCTTTTAAAGTATGGATTCCAGATCTGATAGGCGTGTTTCAAAATGGGTCCTACAAATGACTTATAGATTTTCAGCATCAGTTCCTCTGTGATATGGTAAAAAGCTTTTTGAATTAGGAAAAATTCGTTGAATTAGAAATTATCGTTAAAACTTCCTGAGGTGACAGGTTTGCATGTCATAGTCGACATCCCTGTGCCGAATCGTAGTACGACACTAAACAATCTAATACGCTTTATAATCAATGGTGTGAGTTAGCTCAGTTCACTTACAAACATCGATAAATATATCTAGATATGCCCTCAGATACAAATAAGTTGGCTCCATGCCCTTTGCTCGCAAAACATGGTACAGAAAGAGCAGTACATTGTAATAAACTTCGCGGCATCTCTCACACCGGAAACGGTCGTCTGTCTGCCAGCGGACTGCGTCCAAACTACTACTGGCCAGCTTTCAGTAGTGGTTTTGAAGCGGTTATTTTCGAGCGCGAAAGACCCATCTATGGGATCATGTTCTTGGGATTCGTAATCGATAATGAGTTACGATGTCACCTACATATTAATGCTTTATGTCATACATTGGGAAGAGCGTGCTATGCACTCCATCGCATCGCTTCATTTCTCGATTTATCCGCGCTGCGCATGTGTTACTTTGCATATTTTAATTACGTACGGCGCGGAGTTATGGGGGCGAGCAGCCGACAGGCAGAGGGCTTTCGTTATGCAGAAGCGTGCAGTCCGCACAATAGCGCGTGTGGCGCTTGATCCGCCAGCTAGGCCTCTGTTTAGAGATCTCTGCATCATGACGTTGCCGTCTACTTATATAATGGAAGTAGCGCTGTTCGTTCGCAGAAATCTAGCCGATTTCGAAGTGAATGGTGTGCATCACCACTATCCAACGAGATCCCGTAGCATGCTACGTTCGGTAAGTCATGCATTATCCAAGTCGGAGAGGCTAGCCTAAATCGCCGGCCCAGCGGTTTACAACAAACTCAGAGAGCACATTAGGCAGGCGCAATCTCTTGACGTGTTTAAGAGACGCCTTAAGAGGTACCTCACAGATAAGGCGTTTTACTCACTGAAGGAATATTACTCGAGTGAAGTCTAAAATGCTTTGGTGGCTAAAGTGTTGCATAGATTTTGCGAGGCACCACCCCTCACTGGACTCCAAGTTAATCGTAGTGAGGAGGTGGTATCATCAGGGGGTTTTCTCCGTAATGAAAGGCGTTCTTGATGATGCTGAAGTTGTTTATTGAAGAACTTGGTTGACGATTGCCAGATGTAACGCTTCCGAATAGTTGGGTCGCGGCGCAGAGTTTAGGTAGTGTGCGCTCGAAGATTGATGGTCGCGGCTGAGTAGTTGATGATTGGTATCGCGGATAATGAAGTGACTGCTCGTAGATGATAGCGCGGTGGTTGACGTCCCGAGTATGATAAGTAACGTCTACTCGAGAATGATGCGTGGCGGAAGACTGCCAGAGGATGATGATGCGAAGTATAAGCGCGGTGGATTCGAGGATGATAATTAATTGGTCGAATGTATCGGTTTATATACTGTACTACATCATTTATTTATTTATTTATTTATTTTTGTTTATTCAATTATTACTAATCAACATAACAGTAAAACCAATGCATTGAAAAGTAAAATTAATAAAGATATTACCATAACTATACAAATAGAATGATACGTATAATACTAGCTATCATGTAAAAATAAATAATTAATAGCTTGCAATTTAAACAAGTGAGGGTTGGCGGTAAAAATATCGAAATCTGGTGCCATCGAGTGAATTTCATTTAAGCGCCGCAAAGCACGCGCCAACAAGTTCCACCTCGTAAGGTTAGTGCGCGAGAACGGCTCCGCGAAAAGATGGTGCGATCGAGTACGGAGATAATTATTTGGTATGAATAGATCCACCTTTGCTAGTAAGCTAGGGTTATCAGTTTTACCACGAATTAGATTGAAAACATAGGACATGGTCAGCATTTCTCTTCTGAGACAGAGAGAATTATAGCCAACCATGCCTGTGATAAATGCAGTCGGATACAAAAATGGATAATATCCGTACTGCTTGAAGTACAGAAATCTCAAAAAACACTTCTGTACCTTTTCCAGCATGAGGGTATAAGTATCTTCATGTGGATTCCAAATAGGTGCATTCGTTTCCATGCGACTTCTAACAATCGAGTTGTACAACGTGCGCATAACCCGAATATTATTGAAGTGTTTGGATTGCCGTATTACAAACCCTAGAAGCTTGAAAGAAGTTGTAGATAGTTGTCTAATATGTTCCTTGAAGTTTAACTTGGGGTCGAAAAAAACTCCCAAGTCCTTGACTTCAGTAACTCTGGGAAGCACACATCCAGCGATGGAGTAATCATACATCAGATGATCAGGCGACCTTGTGTATGTCATCACTGCACATTTGTTAATATTGAAGTGAAGGTTACGAGCTTGGCTCCATGCATAAACTGCATCAATATCACGCTGGAAGAGCTCGCAGGCCTCAGCACTTCCAGTTGATAAAAACAATTTGACGTCATCAGCAAACATTAGACAACGTGCAGATGTGACTACTTACTCAGATTATTAACAAATAAGTTGAATAACAAAGGCCCTAAGTTTGATCCTTGGCTAACCCCCGATTGAGTGTTGTATAGTTTGGATTCAAAATTGCCAAATTTAACGAATTGCTGGCGGCCCCCCAAGTAATCTGCGAAAAGTTTCAACAGTTTACTCGAGAATCCAGCAGCAGCCAGTTCTCGGAGTAACGCATCGTTGTCGACTCTGTCAAAGGCCTTCTTGAAATCCAAATACACGACATCCACTTGTCCCCTTGAGGTGCTATCCAACTCATCAGTAACATAATCTGTAAAAACGGATAGGTTGGTAGTTGTGGAACGATTAGGACGGAACCCGTGTTGGGCATCCGATAGTGTACCGCATAGTTGGGTATAAATTTCTCGGTGAAGAATCGTCTCGAAAAGCTTAGGAAAGGCTGATAACACTGCAATCGGCCTGTAATTATCAACCTGCACCTTATCGCCACTTTTTGGTATTGGAGCTACTCTAGATATCTTCCACTTATAGGGGTATACTGCAGATTCCAACGATCTGTTAAATATATACATCAGGGGTTGTATAAAAGACTCACAACATGCTTTAATAACATAAGGAGGAACTCCATCAGGTCCAATAGTGCGGACTGATTTCAGCTTGCGTATTGCAAACCGAATATCATCTTTAGTGATACTGTGGACGTTGACGCATGAAGAATTTGCGTCACTCGACATAATAGTCGCTTCAGCGGCAACAGCGTCTAAGGCCGGTATGTTCGGTAGAAACACTGATGAGAAGTAATTCGCAAAAACATCAGCGGCTGCAGCACCCGAATATGTAGCCTCATTATAGACCACATTCAGGGGTACCCCACCAGCAGTTCGCTGACTACGAACATATTCCCAAAAGCGTGAACTATCTTCTCGGATAGACGTCTCAATATTGTGCATATACAAATTGAAAGAGTCTTTTATTTTATGCTTAACTCTACACCGTAAAGTTTCGAAAAGCTCCCTGTGAAACTGAGAACCGGTCCGCTTCCAGCACTTGTGATGATACGACTTCGATTGAATATCACGGATAATGTCGCCATTAAACCATTTAGGATAAATATACCTATTGGTCAATGCAGTCCGTTTTTTGCTTGGAATGCAGCTATCGAAACAATTGTAGATGACACTATAGAGATAATCAACGCAATCGTTAGCGTTACTTAAATCGTATAGTAATTTCCAATCAAAATTTTCAAAAAAAGTGTACAACTGAGTAAAATTACAATTTTTAAAGTTCCATTCATTCCGGAATAGACAATTATATCATGCAATGTTGAGGGTGTGGGGGAAATAAGTGTGTCGATTGAATCGATCAGAAGAAATTGACCTGAGTCACCGGCTTGCGACTGTATTAATTACCGAAATTAGATAAAATTTAATGGCAGGATTGATTGTGTTTGCGTTTATAGATTTCTTTAGAATCTAATGCTTTTGTTGACTTGATATGTAGGACGAAGTTCCTACAATTTCTTAGCATTTTGACTTGTATTTCCTCTTTTTACATTATTCTTGTACTTTCTTGTTTATTGTTATTTTTTCTTTACGATAAAAAAAAATATTTGTTTGCTAAAATGTATGGATGTTTGCCAATCTGTATCTGACTTGTATACCAGTATACTAATAAAATGAATATGAATATGAATAATATGAATACATATATCGCTGCTTACAAAGCGACGAATTTTCGCAAGTTTTTTTAATAAATATTAATATTTTCTACTTACTTCAATTTGCAGTGCTGCTGGTTTAATAACAGCTGTTTCTAACAGCTTGGTGATCTGACGCTCGTTGAAGTTGGAAATTCCAATTGATTTCGCCAGACCCTTTGTCTTCACATCTTCCATTGCCTTCCAGGTCTCCGCCAGGTCGACGATTTCTATAGATCCATTGGGCTGAAATATGTAAATTCTATAATGAATCAGTCTGGTCACAATTTTGAGCCCCTCTGAGATGATTAAGACCATTTTTTAGATTAAAGTCTATATGTGAGTCTATCCGTATGTGTGTATCTGGACCGGAACCCTTGATGCCCATACCCCAGGCACAAATAAAAACATGGCTACGCAGAAACACCGACGAAACCCACCTTAAAGAATGGAAAAAAACGCAGGATGCAGGCAAACAAAGAACGCGGTTCCGGAAGCACCTAAAAAACTTGCCCACAACCTCACCAGATTAAAAAGGGACAAAATCCATAAAGTCATAGGTACTATGACAGGCCACTGTCTCCTAAACAAACACCTGTTTGTCTGTCACACCTATGATAGGTGTGACAGACAGCCCTCTGTGCAGAGGATGTATGGAGGAAGAAGAAACGCCACAGCATGCGCTCATGGAATGCAGTAGCGTGGCAGAGCAACGGGCAAGAATACTACAATCTCCAGCATCTGTCCCGGAGGCCTGTAGCAACCCAAACAGGCTGCTAACCTTCTGGGACAGCCTGGGTTGGCTGGAGTAACATAAATAGAAACATGAGCCATGCACAACGGTTCAATCAAGAGGTCAAGTGCGGGAAATAGCCCAGGAAAACTAATTAACTATGTGTGTATCTGACCTGGCCATTGCTGAGTTGGCCACGAAGACCTATTTGTTCAGGGTCGGTCACACTCACGGGTCAACATCCATTCGGCAGCCTCCACGCATGAAGCGAGAGCCCGGATAGGACCTGGCCTTAGGGCTAGTTTCCCCTAGGAGTCAACCTCCTGGCGCTCCTGGACGGTCTGCGCACCGTGCAGCGTAAGCCAATCGTTTGTGCATTCTGACCAACAGTCGGGGGAGTCTGGAAGCTGTACTGTTTCCTATAGAGCGGGGGTGGTTGCTGACCTTTCGGCGACTGCTCCTGAAACGACCATTGGCTACCCGATTCCGGGTGAACAGCCGGGCAAAGGATGCTGTGGTCCGCGATAGATTCGGTTGACACCGTTTCAACGCTACGTAAGGGAGAGGACCGCGCAAGCGACCTCGAACTCGTAAGCAGTCGAGAGATCGGAGTAATCTGGTCGCAACTGGAAGTAAGGGCGTGAGTGTATGCCCGCTGGGTAACATTCCTGGCTATCTCGCAGATAAGGCGTTGGCCCCTTACGGTGGATTGTTTTGTCCTAAGTCTTCTACACTCTCTTTACGGGAGACGACCATTTTTGAGCGCGCTTTAGCGGCGGTTTTGTACAACGAAGGAATTAGGTCTGTTAACATAAATTGTTGGAAATTTTGTCTCCTCTAATTTTGTGCAGAATAGTTGTTATCCAAAAATGATTTATACATGAATTATAAGCAAAAACCTACATTAAATATTTTTTTTAACGTTTTTTTTGTGATTCCTGAAGTTAGCTCACCTCTAGCGAGGTCGCAAAGTTAAAAATCGGATTCAGCGTCCTAAAATACATAAAAGCCCTCTGAGAAAAATACTTCCGGATTTTTTTCCTGAGAAAACCCCCATCTGCTTGGACTATGAGTAGTAACTTGTTATATTTTATTTATTTTATTTTATTTTCTTAAGGATAACTTACAGCCAATAATTGTGTAATGAACAAAAATAGGAAGCTTAGATCCATTTACAAGTTACCACTGATAATGACAATAATAATAACGTGAATTTATTATTATTATTATTATTATTTGTTGATGAACTAGCAGCTTAACGCTGATGTGTTCATATCTATGAAATTCACTGGTGTTGCTGTTTCCTTTTTTTAATATATATCATTTTTTAAGTGGATATCAAGCCTATTTTTGAATGCGTCTATGGTTGGTGCTTCGATAACTTCCTCGGGCGGTTTATTCCAGCTGTTCACGATTCTGTTTGTCAGAAAGTGCTTGCTTCAGTTGAAAAGCTTGTAACGTTGAGTTTCAGGCTGTTTTGAATTGAACACAAACATGCTTTCCAACTCTGGGCAGTCGTAGTGCTGCCTCAGTATTTTGTATGTCTCTATGAGATCTCCTCTGTGTCTCCGTTGCTCCAGAGTTGTCAGTTTGAGGATTTTTAATCTATGTTCATAGGTGTTTTTCTTAGGGTTTTTGGCAGTTTTGTCGCTCTACGTTGTACACTTTCAAGCAGGTTGATGCCCTTGGCAAAATAAGGATTCCAGATTTGAAAACCATACTCGATCAGAGGACGAATGTAGGTTTTGTAAATTTTTAGAAATGTCGGTATCGTCAATACTTGAAAAGCTTTCTTTACCAAATATAGAAGTGAGTTTGCCTGTTTTACGATGTTTTCAATATGGCTGTTTACGATGTTTTAAATAGAACTGATATTAAGCATAAAGAAGATATTAAACAAGAAGATACTAATTTGTACAGTAGAAAACATGTTGACAACTGTAATAAAAGAAGAAAATGCTAAGCCTGGTCTTCACAAAATCGCCCTACAAGTATAGTATCTATATTCCTTCCTTCCTTATAGTACCTATCTATATTCGTGAAAAAGGGGTTATTATTAATGTCAGCATTCAGGGTGTTGAAAGTTTCGCATACCCTTATAAAATAGGAATTACGCCTGTATTTGGTTTTAAAGCCAGGTACAAGAAGGAGTGCCCTATTTCTAAGTGCCCGGCTAGGAGTGCGGAGAGATATTTTAGATAGTAGTTCAGGACAATCAATCGAGCCATTTAATTCGTAGTAAAAGTGAGATGTCAGCTATGTTTCTTCGCAAAGCTAAAGGCAGCAAATGATGGCGGATACAGATCACGTATACGACATTTACATATATTCTATGTAGTGCAGAAATTTTCTTTGGATGGCCTCTATTCTCGATGCATACACCTCGTAACAAGGGTTCCATAACTGGGATGCATATTCAAGATGACTGCGGACGTAAGCACAATAGAGAATTTTTATGGTTTTCATGTTATTAAAGTGTTTGCTGGATCGTATAATAAATCCTAGGGCTTTAAACGCTTTCGCAATGGCTTTATATAGTAATGACTGGTGCGAGTGATGCCGCTGCATGTATAGCATACGTACCTATATCGTATAGATAGCATATATGTATAGATTTTGCATGTATAGCATATATGTATAGATTTTTAGGTGTTCATGTCGACGAACTTTTAAAATGGAACTTTCACTGTGAAAACCTCGAAAGTAGATTAAGTCGGGCATGTTAAGCTTTAAGTATTGTAAGAAGGTCGTTGGATGAATTGCAAACAAGAAATGTTTATTTCAGCTATATTCAAGCTATCCTAAGTTATGCCATTACGATCTGGGGAAATTGTTATGCTTGTCATAGGGAACCCATATTTATACTCCAAAAGAGAGCAGTGCAAAGGTGAAAAGGGAAGAGTCGTGTCGACCCATTTTTAAAAGGCTAAGAATCCTCACCTTAACCTCACTCTATTTCTTTAAGTTACTGACTGAGTTTTTTAAGAATAAAGAAACACATTATAAAAAGTTTTCAAATACACATACTGAAAATACGAGAAATAAATTAAACATTTTTATACCATGTACTAAACTAAACACAGCAAGGCAAGACACAAAATACTCCGGGGCATATTACTTTAACAGGCTACCGGAAAGTTTAAAAACAATTCAAGTGGAGAGCTTATTCAAAAAATTACTTAAAGAATTCTTATTAGATAAAGCTTTTTACTCGATCGATGAGTTTGTTAATTTTAAATAATTTTTTGGCCATTTTTTTTTACAATTTTAAGTAGCATTTTTTATTTATTCTGACTTTTTCTGATTTTAATTTCTTGATTATTTTTATTGATTATTTTAATTTGTGGTTTTAGTAAATAAATCTTAAAAATGATTTTGATGCCCTAAAAGCAATAATGAAGTAACTGTATGTACGTGGTGATAAATTTTTAATATTGTAAAAACGGACTAATAGACTGTAATTTAAATGTACCTAAATTAAGTTTCTACAAGATTTTTTTGAAAATAAATTGAAATTGAAATATCTATTGCCGGCGCCGCAGGGTTACAATGTGTGTGAAGTTCGAGGGTCGATCGTTGAGACGAGGCGAAGCGGACAGCCGAATTCGCATCATCGTGTATGTAGTAGTAACCTGTCTCCTATATAGTGGGAAAAAGACCTAATTTTAGGGTTAAGTTTACTTACGAAGTATGATACGGGCCAATGGATGAGGTACAGGTCCACGTATTCCAGTTTTAGCTTCCGCAGAGATTCTCGTAGGGCAGGTTCCACATCTTCGCGCTTATGTTTATCGTTCCAGAGCTGTTGAATATCAAATATATGTGATGTATTGGTAACACTTACTATAACGCCACTGCTAACGAGCGATTAAATAATATCTACTTGTACATGATTTCTATTTATTATGATCAATGTTAACTAATTTATCTTTTAAATTTTACTTCGATCATCCAGCTAACAAGGATTAATAATAACTACAACTTGTGTTGTCAACTACAGCGGGCGAGCCCGTCACCTCAGGAAGTTTAAACGATTAGTCGTTCTATCTCCCTGGAGAGAACGTAGAAGACTTGGGGACGAAAACAGTCCACCATCTAGCTACGTCACAAGCCCGTAAGAGGCCAACGCCTTAACCGGGAGATAGCCAGGAATGTTACCCGGCGGGCCGACACTCACGCCCTTACTTCCAATTGTGACCAGATTACTCCGGTCTCTCGATTGGTTACGAGTTCGAGGTCGCTTGCGCGGTCCTCTCCGTAGCGGTGAAACGGTGTATACCGAATCTATCGCGGACCACAGCGTCCTTTGCCCGGCTGTTCACCCAGGATCGGGTAGCCCATGGTCGTTTCAAGAGCAGTCGCCGTAAGGTCCGCAACCACCCCCGCTCTAGTACCCCCGGAAACAGTACTGCTTCCAGACTCCCCCGACTGTTAGTCAGAGTGCACAGTCGATTGGCTTACGCCGCACGGTGCGCAGACCGTCCAGGAGCGCTAGAAGTTTGTTTCCCAGGGGAAACTGACCATACGGCCAGAGTCCTACCCGGGCTCGCACTTCATGCGTGGAGGTCGTCGGATAGGCGTTGACCCGTGAGTGTGACCAACCCTGAACAGAATGGGTCTTCGTGGCCAACTCAGCAAGGGCCCATTAACTCCCAGGATTAATAATAACTACCAGATTCAAATTTATTATGTTCTTTTCTTCTTTGGAGTTTTTATAGGTTTTACATATACATATTTATACAAATTTAAATGTCTGCCTTAGAATAGGCTTTGGCCTAGTTAGGTGACATTAAAATCAGATAACTGGTAACAGTTTCTTGCTACTGGATTTTTGTCTATGACATTTTAATTAACCGACTTCAAAAAAAGTTATCAATTCGGTTGTATTTTTTAAAATGTTTGTTACCTCAGAACTCGGTCATTTATAAACCGATTTGGAAAATTCTTGTTTGTTTGAAAGGTTATTGTTACAGATTGGTCCTATTTTATCAAAATCCTGTTCTTATGATGTGATCAATGCGGAATTGAGGGAACTTCTCAAATATTATCATATGTAGTTGAAACTTTACATGCTGCTTCAGTTCCGATGACAATGCATTTGTATGCATCTACATCTATATCTACCAAAATATTATGTACGCTCGTAGACACCTAACAGAAGTTCCGGTGAACAGTGATTTTCATCATCACGATACGAGGAATAAATCCAAACTCCACATAAACCGACAGCGACTTAGCAAAGTGGGATACAGTTTTATTCACCAAATTTGTCCTTAAATTAAATTAAATAAAATAAATAAAATTGAATTTATTTTTGTGACAACCGGCCAATGTTTAGTTTATTTTTTATTTTAATTTTGTTAAAAACATACAGCATAAAAAATAATACAGCATAAAAAATAATACAGCATAAAAAATAAGCATAATATATAACAGTAGTAAAGCCAATGATGTTTTAAATTATTTGCTATATAAGGATTACAAAATATGCTAAACAATACAATATAAAGAAAACCAAAAAGAATTTAAAAGTAACAGTTAAAATCGCTATGTGCGAGTGTATGGATGTTAGTGTGTGTTTGTGTGATGCAGAGCGTGTATGTGTGGGTGTGTGTATGTGTGTGTTTGCATGTGTGTGTGCGTGTATGTATGTGTGTGTGGGTGTGTGTATCTGTAGTGCGAATGTGCTTGTGAGTGCTTGTGCATGCTAATTCAATCCGATCTGATAATCAGCTTTTCACGTACCTCCTTAACAAAAGATCGACTATTCTGATGGTTAAATATGTCAATATCGTTAAAGCATACTGTATGCATGCATAACGCGCGGCAATAACGAATTGGAACCATAGTTAGTGGTGAACCTTGGTACGTAACGCGAGTCGGGAAGGCGCTCGTATGCTCGCCCTACTCAGGAGGTATGGACTGTCCAACCCAGTATGGACAATTTGATGTAGAAACGTTATATCTGATACTACTCGCCGGTCCTCTAATGCCTCTAAGCCATAGCGTTGCAGACCTTAAGCGTACGACAAGCCGTTGGAAAATAGGCGGAAATTTAGATGACGTACAAATCGTTTTTGAATACGCTGAATCCTTATCTTGTATGTAGCATACACTATTGATTTACCTTGGTTGTGATAAACATATCCCCCCTCTTCACCTTGCCGCCATCGATGGCTATCTTCAGAGCCTCTCCGATGATGTGCTCATCCGCATAGATGTGCGCTGTGTCTATGAGTCTGTATCCACTGTCTATGGCCACTCCTATCGCATCCACTAGGACAGCCTCTTCTGGCGTCACGCGATCACCCTGGAAATGAAAAAAATGGCTGGATTTCTGCTAGTTTTAGTTTATAAAGCCTACATTTATACACAGAAAACGTCATTCCATATAAACAACTAAGAAATAGTTCAGTTGTACAAACTGCGATCGTTAAATTATGAAGTTTATGAATATGAAATGATATAACGAAAAAATATCTAATGATTGTTGTTAACTCAGTGTTGAACACGTAGCATTGATGATAAAGCGTATCAGATTGATCAACGTAGTAATACAATTTGGCAACCAGGATTTTACTACAAAAATTTATTAATCTCTTATTATTATGTTCAATATGGCAACAATCTTCTTCTTATATATAAAAATGAATAGCCGTGCGTTGGTCTCGCAAAATCTCGAAAATTACTCGACCGATTTGAATTTTTATTTTTTTGTTTTGTTTGCCTTGATTCAGGGGTGGTTTACAAAAAAAAATATTTAGGAAAAATTAAAAGAAACAACTCAAAATCGACAAAATCGAAATTGGTCATTTTGGGAAATGGGCCACTTTCAATAGATGGCGTTCGCGGCGTTCCTATTGTTTGACAGCTGCGCCATCCATAACTGTTATTCATTCCGTGCGATTGTGTATAATTTCAAAAAGTCGAAAAAGTCCAAAAAGCCGAGATTCGAAAAAGTCGAAAAGTCGAAAAAGTCAAAAACGTCGAAAAAGTCGAAAAAAGTCAAAAAAGTCTGAAAATACAAAAAACTCGAAATAGTCGAAAAAGTCGAAAAAGCCGTAAAAGTCGGAAAAGTCGAAAAAGCATTTATTATATTTCATCATGTAAATTAAATTCTTTGAATTTATTTTAATTACAAACGACTTTCATTTAATCACCAAACGAGACTCAAGCCGTATGATTCGGCCATATTATAGATTTCAATTAATTAGATTTGGAAGGTTGATTAGGATTAATAAACAGTTATCAAGAGTTACAATCAAATCAATTTTAGGTGGTACGAAATTCACCGGGTCATCTAGTATGGTATAAAATTACGGCGGCGCACTGTAGATGGCGCTCTAAACACGCCTATACGGTATAAATGAATAATATAATAACAAATCAATTTTAAATTATAGTTCTTATTATCCGAATATTGGGCCCGATTGCGTTTCTTTGTGAACTAAAACTGAAATCATTTCTTCTCGTTCTTCTTCTTTTTTTGTTTGATGGCTCCACCCAAAGAGGGTGATTTCTGCCAAGTGTGCAGTTGAAATAGAAGGAAACTTTTTTGTGTTAGTGGACGTCACTGAAACAATTAAGACATCACTCCGTCGGTAACACAAAATTGAATAATAATAGATATAGTGAAATACATATATACGTTTAACACACAAACACTCTATGGAGGAACATTAATTAATTATTATTAAAGGGACATACTGTTGAGTTTAATAAATTTACAGATGATTTTGTAGACATTGGGGGAGTTGAGAGATAATAAAAAGTGTATACTAATAGGGAGCTGAATTTTGAGATTTAAGAGGTCCGAAATGAAGTTAGGATAGTTGTTAACAATGGGACAATTAAAGAACAGATGGTCCAGAGTGCAAAACGCATGACCGCAGTCGCACTGAGGAGAAGGGAGGACATGTATTCGGTTGAGGTGAGCGGGAGTGCAGCTATGACCGATTCGCATCCTGCAGAGGGTGGAGATTTCCTTACGGGTGAAAGGTAGGTGGTGGAACCAGGGTTTGGTCCTTATTTCTGTTTGGACTGAAATCATTTCAATCGAACGAGATACAGTACAGCAATACGTTAAGCGGAATATGAAACTATCGATCGTCGATAAAAACTACCTGTCGAACCTATACTCGTCCGAATAAATTTGAACACATTTTGTGCAGTGTATCTGCCATATCTTTTGTGGGTAGTTTAAATGCGAAAAAGTTACAACCGTTCATTTCACATTCCGCTTTTAAGTATTGCCCTGTCTCGTTCACATGGACTAATTTCCGATTTTAGTTCACTAAGAAACGTAATCGAGCCAAGATGTTATTTTTAATTTGGCATACAGGTTTTAATACGTAATAATTACTTATTTTAATGTTTAGGTCGACTAGTAAATGGCATTTTATCTCTCCGTATTATTTCTGTAATATAATTAGCCTGGTTTAAAAATGCAATAGATGCCACTAAAAATTTAATGTTATAATGAAATCAGAGACTATCGCGGTTGTTTGACATTATAAATACGATATAAAACGAATTTACCGCGTGAAGTTTGTAACATCCGACGTTGCCGTTGTCTAGGGTAGACATAACAACGGCAGCTACAACGTCGCCGAAACGTCGGGTGTTACAAGCTTCACGCGGTAAATTCGTTTTGTTATCTTATTTGAAAGCCTTTATTGTTGTTATTGGTTAAATTGTGGGGTTTTTATAATCATCAGTTTTATAATCATTATAAAAAAAAGCATTTATTTTCAATGTTATTATAGATGGTGAAATAAAATGCTAATAGTTTTGCCGTCAATGCTAAAAGCGCCTCGTGCATTTCGCCGTTTTAGAAAGGTTGCCAAATCGTACTATGAAGATAAGCATTTTAATACCATTGATTATCAATGACTATAGTAAACACCAATTAAAGTTCTTCCTTGCAAGGTTATCGAACTGAAAATTGGTTGGCCCATACAAAGCTGCAATTGATAGTTCGAATTTCGCGACTTTTTATGGGCCAACCAATATTCAGTTCCATAACTTAGAAACACTGAATAGTGATTGGCGTTTACTGTAGTGTTAGATGTCGATTTAACATAAACTATTAGATATTTTTCGTTATTATCATTATTCGAGTTTTTGTGAGTTAAATATAAAATTTAGACATATGCTGTCGCCGACTTTTTGTAGGCATTATCAAGCTCTATCAAGCACTTCTCTAAAACTTAATCATATATTTCTCATCGTTAAGGCAGCGTTAGTTTTTTCCGACTTACTTTGGAAATTCGACTACCACGAAAAAGTCTTTTCATTTTTCGGAATAATATATAGCATATGACACTCACAGTTAACGCGGCTTTCTATTGGTAAAAGAATTTTCAAAATCGGTTCAGTAGATCAAGAGATTACTTCCTACAGCGTCACAAACTTTACCTCTTTATAATATTAGTATAGATTAATGGGATAAAGGCTTTTACAGAAATGGCAAGGGAAACATGCACATGAAGAGTAATCAGAATATGCCCCACAAGATGCAATACAACACACAAAGTACAATTAATATGCGTAAACCCGTACTTACTGTAGAACTGAGGCCGAACCAGGTTCCCAGGCCTAACGTTGGGATGACATTGCCGTCTCTGAGTGTTCGAGTAAAAGGTTCTGGCGATTTGCAGCTCTGAAATATTTTATTATATCTATTTAAATGGTGGCAACTGTTTGTTTCCAGCATTTGAATGACGCGATCTCGACGGCGCTAAGCAAGGACTGATGACAGGCAAGGACAGGAGTGGGCAAGGACATAATTTCTGATGATGACACCGCGTCAGGCTTTCGCTAGAAAATGTTGCCGCGATGTTTTGCCCTTTAATTTTTTTTTTTTGTAATTTTATTTTATTCAGGAAACAGACAGTAGGTACAAAAAAAAACATATTTACTTAATCAAAATATAACAAACATAAACCATTTATATATTTCCACCAATTAACAGTCATATAGTGCGTTATTCTATATAAAAGAAAAGTTTAACATATTCAAGCATTTTTAAAGTGAAAAGTGAAATTATTAGGGTTTTTTAAATAAACAGAAAATATTCTGAAAAATAATTGGTAAGTTACTAAACAGTCCAAAGTATTAAAAGAGTAAATATAAAGTAAAGAGAGAAGAAAAAACAGTAAATAGATACATAAACATGTACATTAATATGGTAATAAATGAATTAATTATTAAATAGATAGTAATAAGAAAATAAAATATATAATTATATAATGACACATTTTATGAGAACGAAAAATAGAAAAAAGTATAAGGTTATGTAAATACAACGATAAGAGGAGAATAACTATTTTCATAATAAACAGATTACCTACTTAATTAAATTGTAAAATATTCATAATTAGATTTTTAAATGTATCTGGGGTTGTGGCAAATATATCAACATCCATATACACCGAGTTGTAATGATGACAAGCTCTATAAAGAAAAGCATATTGTGCATAGTTAGAATTGACAATTGGCAGTTGAAAGGAACGCTGAGAGCGAGCTGCTCGAGGGGGCACGATAAAATTTATCTGCTCCAAGATTTGACTAGCATCAACACGATTGTTAATTAGCTTATGCAGATATACTGCGTCGATCATTCTTCGGCGCTTTTCTAACATCATCTTTATAATGTATAATCTTACAGCCCACAGAGATGGCTTGTAGAATAGTTAATATGTCTACAAGTTTTAATAATTTTATCCGACTGGAACTCAGAGATCGTAAAGACCTGACGAGCACTTTAATACAAGACATTTAGTAGGTACACCGGCAATATAATATGGGTGATTATCGCTTCAAGGTTCTTTGAGGTTAAAGCATCCGTCGTCCCAAAGATTCACAAACTTTAGATATATTCAATTTTCATTAACCGAAAGACACAGTGATTTATAGCCTATGCACTACCATCTGCGAAAAATATAATAAATTGTAAATGCAATATTTACTGTAAATATGTAATGTAATGTAAATAATATGTAAAATGTAGAAATGTAAAAATATTTTGTATTCATAAATTAAACAAATAATTGACTCCTTGGGTGGGAAGCCCCTGGTTCTTTTAAAATATTATTAAGTTCTTTAATTTTAAGCTATTGCATAGCTTTTATCGCGGGCCTAGGCCAGCGCGGCGACCGAATGAAGAAATTTCTTAACGAAAATTATTGATTTTAAACTGATAATTACGTCTAAACGAGTACTGCTTACGATTCGAAAAAAATATATGTTAAACAAGAACATTTTCCTAATACTCTTAGCTTTGAATATTTTAGATTTTGTTTATATTACATAGTGTAATTAATTTGTGAAATTAGGTCTAACCGAACACAAAAACGACTACTGCGCAAATATTATCTGGCATATTATTATGAAACCTGCACCATTTTAAAGACAATTTAATTATCTATCTTTTTATCTACGATTTTATTCGAATAATCCGTTTTTTTTGCTTTATCGAATAAATAATTCGTGCGCGGCGCTCTATCAAAAGACGTTTAAATTATTCCGAATCATTTGCTTTCGCAGCCGCAAATGATTCGGAATAATTTCAACGTTTTCCGATAGAGCGCAGTTATCTGATATCAGAAAAAATAAAATAAATAAATAATTATAATTGCATAAGTAGTTAAAAATGCTATGCAATAGCTTTACCGCCGCAGTCCCCGAGTGCCAAACGTATTTTTTTTAATTATTGGGGTAAAGTAAAAGCTAATTATTTAAATATTAAAATTACATTCAGTATAACCAAAAATATTTAAAATTATAATAATAAACGTCCTTTGCCCGGCTGTTCATCTAGGATCGGATAGCCGATGGTCGTTTCAAGAGCAGTCGCCGTAAGGTCCGCAACCACCCCCGCTCTATAGGAAACAGTACTGCTTCCAGACTCCCCTCCGCCGTAAGGTAGGCAACCACCCCCGACGGGGGTGCTTGCCTACCTTACGGCGACTGCTTTTGAAATGACCATTGGCCATCCGATCCTGGGTGAACAGCCGGGCAAAGGACGCCTTGGTCCGCGATAGATTCGGTATACTCCGTTTCACCGCTTCGCAAGGGAGAGGACTGCGCAAGCGACCTCGAACTCGGAACCAATCGAGAGACCGGAGAAATCTGGTCACAATTGGAAGTGAGGGCGCGAGTATCTCGAGCCCGCCGGGTTTATTCCTGGCTAACTCGCGGTAAGGCGTTGGACTCTCACGGGTTGTGGCGTAGCTAGACGTTGGATTGTTATTGTCCAAAGTCTTCTACGCTCACTGCAGGGCGATAGAACGAATAATCGTTAAAACGTCCTGTGGTGACGGGTTCGCCCGTTGTAGTCGACACCGCAAGATGTTAGTCATAGTGCGCAATCGATTGGCTTATGCCGCACGGTATGAAGACCGTCCAGGAGCGCCAGAAGGTTGATTCCTAGGGGAAACTAACCCTAAGGCCAGAGTTCTACCCAGGCTCGCACTATGTTCAGGGTACATCTAAGTTTCTTTATTCCACCATAATATCTAAACGCTCGAGCTGATTGAGAAGTATGTGATACGGTTAGAATTGTTATGTCATCCCGAGTGTCATGGGGTACTTTAATTGTCCAAATATCAAGTAAGTAGTTGTCTAAAAGTCTAAATATCAATAAATGTATATAAATATATCGTGTTTAGTGTCAAATGAAAAGACTGATTAAGTACATTTGTATATAGATATGTATATAGATATGTATATAGATGTATGTACATAGATAAATACAAATATATAAAATGTCCACCATCTCTATGCGACGCTAAGCATTTTCCGCAGGAGATGGAACATGTCAATGATGTCCTTAGGAGAAATGGATACGGAAAATATCACGAGACACGCACACGATCTAATACAGGCGAAACCCAGAAACAGAGCAGATCAAGAGCATTCTTACCATACGCCAAGGGCGTAACAGATCGAATAAGTAAGATGCTAAACAGTTCGATATAAAAACGATCTTCAAACCGACCCAAAACATAGCTCGATTTTTGAGGCATGTAAAGGATGTAACACCACTGCAAATCTCAGGTGTGTATAAAGTCGAATGCAGTTGCGGTCTAGCCTATGTTGGACAAACGAAACGGCCCAAAGCCACGCGACTGACAGAACACATCAAAGCTGTTAAAAACGTTCAGCGAGAAAAATCGGCGATCTGCGAACATATATTGGATAGCGGAATTAACCACTGGATGCAGTTTCAAAATCCCATTGTTCTATCCAAGGAACAATTCTACTTTCCTCGCACGATCCGGGAAGCTATTGAAATAAGAGGAACCCCGAACTTCAATAGAGACGACGGTTACAAACTCTCTTCTACTTGGAACCCTCTTCTTAAAATGTTCCCGCCGCCGAACGCAGAACGCAAGGACGTAAAACAGGATACAGCGAGTGTTGTGTGCAAGACGGATTTTCGAAATTCGCGAGCTCCGAGCCCGGCCCCCCACCACCGTTATAACCTACGCAGTGGCACCAGCGGTATGCGGCCTACCCGCGGAACAACGGCTTGACAGCTCTTTCAGTCTACTCTGGACAACGGCGGCTGCAACGTCACCAAAACGTCGGGTGCTACAAATTTCACGCGGTAAATTCGTTTCTATCCTATTTATAAATACAAATTTTATTGTTTAATTTCATATAAAGATTTTATTAATAATATTATTATAATAAACATAACTGTTTGAGAACATTAGGTAGAGACCTGGTCTAACCAGAGGGCGTTGTGGCTCGAGCTGATGTTTGTCAATATTTATGCGGTTTCTCGACGGCAGGCAAGAATAAATTACACAAGCTCTTCAGACAAACACAACTTTAAATACTTATACTCGTATTTATATAAAAAGACGATGTCGACTGATGGTATTGACATTTACGCAACGATCTCTTGCTTCAACAAACATCTGTACAATGGACGAATAGTTTTTAAAGCCTTTGTAATTGAGCAAGGTCATACTTAAGGAATAAACCATTTCAATGTTGCTGATGATAAAGTGCTCTTTTGTTCTAAAGACCAAGCTCTAGGATTTGTGATGATTCTATACTAACCGACCTCCAGATGAAGATAATGGATGGGCTTTTTAACACGCTTTTATTAGGTCGACCTGTATGTAACTATGTAATGGAATCTAAGGTAACTAATTTAACCATCTTCCAAGGATCGTAGCGTCATGAAAATTAGCAGCTGTATGTAGTTCTGATGACAATACAATAATATGGTACTGTCAAACTGATCTGATGATGGAGTCGGAAGATATGAACTGGAACTTCATGATGGAACATCGTATCATAGCTGTGTTTGGATTTGTTAGAAAAGTCTTGGAATGAACTTTGACCACGATTAGGTTTCAAGGTCTGATGATGAAGCCGGAAGATAGGCACTGGCATTCCATGATGGGATATCGTATCATAGCCGTGTGTATGTGAATATCGTATCATAGCCCAAAAGCGTGTTTTTAGTGTTTTTTTTAAACTATTAATTTATTTCATGTTTACTTTCACTTTTACTGGCTAACCAACCGAGCATTTGTGGTTGTCGACTACAACGGGCAAACAAGTCCCCACAGGAAGTTTTAACAATAATGATCGTTCTATCTCCCTTGAGGGGAGCGTAGAAGACTTCGAGGACGATACAATTCTATAATCCAGAAAAGATTCCCCTGGCTACCAGATTCGGGCAGATTTATCCAGCCTCCTGACTGCTTACGGGTTAGAGGTCGCTTGCGCGGTCTTTTCCCTTACTTACAATACAATCAACTACTCCAGTAGATAGGCATTCCTACACTTGGATGCGTCACAAAATTAAATGCTTAAAATTTAATTATTAAAACATAACTAGGTATCATGATAGTTGTCATGGCTGTCATGTATATTCAATATTACCTACTTGCAAATAATCAAAATATACTAATGTCATTAAATAGTCAGAGAGAATAATATATTAAAATAGAAATGCAAATTATATGTAGAATAATCAACGTAAAATAATTTTATTATCAATCCAGCAATATGCCTTCGTATTTTTCAAACATAGCGGTGATTCTGTGTTTAACGAATCTATCGCGGACCACAGCATCCTTTGCCTGGCATTCACCCGGTATCGGGAAGCCGATTGGTCGTTTCAAAGACTGTTGCGGTAAGGTTAACAACTACCTCAACTCTATATGAAACAAAGCCGTTTCCAGACTCCCCCGGCTATCAGTCAGAAGGCACAGTCGACTAGCTGACGCCGCATTAAGCATTTTGGCGCCATCTTGGAGCAATAAATTTCTCAATAGATTTAACCCTGCTCTTCATGTTCCTCATGCTGGTACCAACTATAGGCAAAATGCATTTCTGTGGCGAACAAGTGACAATTTCAATGACATGATTAAACGCTTTGACTTTGATCTATTCTGTACGAATGTTAACTCAGCTAGGCAGCGGCTGAACAGTGAATTCTTTAGCATTAATTGTTGAATAATTTTTGATGCATTTTTTATCGATAGCTTTAATTGAAAGATCACATATGTTTCTACAACGTTATTTAAATGTGAAAACCTTTAATTGGCTCTCTGTTATGTTACTCCAGCTTTTTGTTAAATTATAATTAGCTGTTGGTTTTCCTAAAAATAAATAAATAAATAAATAAATACATATAGGCAGACAGACCTGGTCCTAACCATAATCATAATAATATTTTAAGCTATTGCATAGCTTTTATCGCGGGCCTAGGCCAGCGCGGCGACCGAATGAAGAAATTTCTTAACGAAAATTAATGATTTTAAACTGATAATTACGTCTAAACGAGTGCTGCTTACGATTCGAAAAAAATATATGTTAAACAAGAACATTTTCCTAATATTCTTAGCTTTGAATATTTTAGATTTTGTTTATATTACATAGTGTAATTAATTTGTGAAATTAGGTCTACCCGAACACAAAAACGACTACTACGCAAATACTATCCGGCGTATTATTATGAAACCTGCACCATTTTAAAGATAATTTAATTATCTATCTTTTTATCTACGATTTTTTTCGAAATTTCCGTTTTTTTTGCTTTATTGATTAAAAAATTCGTGCGCGGCGCTCCATCGGAAGACGTTTAAATTATTCCGAATCATTTGCTTCTGCAGCCGCAAATGATTCGGAATAATTTCAACGTTTTCCGATAGAGCGCAGTTATCTGATATCAGAAAAAATAAAATAAATAAATAATTATAATTGCATAAGTTGTTAAAAATGCTATGCAATAGCTTTACCGCGGCAGTCCCCGAGTGCCACACGTATTTTTTTTTTTTGAAAAGAAGACTAGATATCTACAACAAAGTTACCTAATCTGGTGAAATCGTCAAGAAAAAATACGTATTAGATAAAAAACATATTAGTTAAATTTCAAAATTAAAAACCATAGCAGAAATATAAATAGTGGCAATAGTGTCAAATTAAAGGACATGACAAAATAAAATAAATAATACGTGTGGCACTCGGGGACTGCCGCGGTAAAGCTATTGCATAGCATTTTTAACAACTTATGCAATTATAATTATTTATTTCTTTTATTTTTTCTGCTATCAGATAACTGCGCTCTATCGGAAAACGTTGAAATTATTCCGAATCATTTGCGGCTGCGGTAGCAAATGATTCGGAATAATTTAAAAGTCTTCCGATATAGCGCCGCGCACGAATTTTTTATTCGATAAAGCAAGAAAACCGGATTTTTCGAAAAAAATCGTAGATAAAAAGATAGATAATTAAATTATCTTTTAAATGGTGCAGGTTTCATAATAATACGCCAGATAGTATTTGCGTAGTAGTCGTTTTTGTGTTCGGTTAGACCTAATTTCACAAATTAATTACACTATGTAATATAAACAAAATCTAAAATATTCAAAGCTAACAATATTAGGAAAATGTTCTTGTTTAACATATATTTTTTTCGAATCGTAACTAGTACTCGTTTAGACGTAATTATCAGTTTAAAATCATTAATTTTCGTTAAGAAATTTCTTCATTCGGTCGCCGCGCTGGCCTAGGCCCGCGATAAAAGCTATGCAATAGCTTAAAAAAATATATAAAAAGAAATGTTAAATGATCCATAAGTTGTTAAAAATGCTATGCAATAGCTTTACCGTGGCAGTCCCCGAGTGCCACACGTATTTTTTTTTCCTAGTTTTTATACCTTTGTTATTGAATTTCTGAATTTCTATGTTTTTTTCAATAGTTAGTTTTTAAGCTATTGCATAGCTTTTATCACGGGCCTAGGCCAGCGCGGCGACCGAATGAAGAAATTTCTTAACGAAAATTAATGATTTTAAACTGATAATTACATCTAAACGAGTACTGCTTACGATTCGAAAAAAATATATGTTAAACAAGAACATTTTCCTAATATTCTTAGCTTTGAATATTTTAGATTTTGTTTATATTACATAGTGTAATTAATTTGTGAAATTAGGTCTAACCCAACACAAAAACGACTACTACGCAAATACTATCTGGCGTATTATTATGAAAGCTGCACCATTTTAAAGATAATTTAATTATCTATCTTTTTATCTACGATTTTTTTCGAATATTCCGTTTTTTTTGCTTTATCGAATAAAAAAATCGTGCGCGGCGATTTATCGGAAGACGTTTAAATTATTCCGAATCATTTGCTTTCGCAGCCGCAAATGATTCGGAATAATTTCAACGTTTTCCGATAGAGCGCCGCTATCTGATATCAGAAAAAATAAAATAAATAAATAATTATAATTGCATAAGTTGTTAAAAATGCTATGCAATAGCTTTACCGCGGCAGTCCCCGACTGACCCACGTTTTTTTATAGACTTTTGTATAATTTTATTTGTAATTGCAAATGTATTTTTATTTGTACAAATACAGTTAGATATGTAATCCGCGCTTTTTTGAATCCAGAGCAAAGTGAGGGATTCTAGAGTAGAATCCCGAGCGTAGCGAGGGATTCTTTAGTAGAATCCTGAACGTAGCGAGGGATTCAAAAAAGCGCCCGAGCCAAAAATATTCTGCCCCCGAGTGATACACTCTACTTTTCATCACCCTCTATGAGAGAAGTAGGCCAAAAACACGGATTCTGAAAAATTCTTGGCGCCTCTTGCATTTCTCCATTCAATAAAATGTCCATAGGCTTTCATATATTTCTCCCGGGATTTTGCAGGTAATAGATAATCAATCACATTTCTTGCCTCAGTTCTAATGCTTTCAGGAGTTAACCCGTCAAATGTGAGGCGTCCCATTAGGGATATAAACTTTAATACGTTGAAATGTGAGGCGTCCCAATAGGGTCATCATGATGGAGGCCACAGTCGCCGTTTGGTAAAAAATCCATTAAAAAATAGAACGCGCTTCTATATTTTATCGTTTGATGCCAGAAAATAGCCAATGATTCGTTACCATTACTGTATACGATAGTATCATGCGATAAAATCTGTACGATACATGGCAACTCTGCCAACTCGTGGAAAATTCCGCTTCGCCAGTGCGACATTTCGTTCGACTGAGCGCCGCGCGACTCGTTACCGAAATTACAATTGTGAGTGTTTTTAGTTGGATTTTACCCGTAAAAGTGAGTTATATGCATTCTAAAATTGTGTAGGAATGATAATTACCGTTTGGAGAAGGCCATTTCCTTTTTTTCACGTAGTTTTTAGTAAATTTGTGAAATGGCTCAACACGTCAATGGCGGTCGAGATCAACATTTTTTTCAAAACGAACGAAATCTCGTGAGTGTAGTGAAAATATTGGTTTATTTCGCTTATAAAGTCGTTATTATTCAATGTAGGAGGTATATACTCAAGGAATTAGATGTATTTTGATATTTACACGTCGTTTACAAACTGACCACGTTTTCAGAGTTCATAGTTTGGCGGCAAAAGCCGAAATTTCTCAATGTGTATAGAGAAGGCTTGCATTTCTATCGATACAAAACAACAACAAAAATACGGAAAAAAAAATTTATTTTCGATATTTTTATTTTTGAGAAATTTGGTTATTTGAATATCGGATTTTATAGAGAAACTAAAATGCAGCTTAAAATAACATACAACTTTTTTTCAATTTGGGCTTATTTACTGAGAAAATCTAGACTGTGTCTCACCATGCGGTGTAAGATCGTTATACCAGCCTGGGGTGACGGGTTCGCCCGTTGTAGTCGACAACCCAAGTTGTTAGTCAGAGTGCACAGTCGATTGGCTTATGCCGCACGGTGCGCAGACCGTCCAGAAACGCCAGAAGTTTGATTCCTAGGGGAAACTGCCCATAAGGTGGGGGAATTCAAGCTGATTAGGGAAGATTTGATAATCCTAGCATAGGAAACTAACCATAGGGCCAGAGTCCTACCCAGGCTCGCACTTCATACGTGGAGGCCGTCGCATAGGTGTTGACCCGTGAGTGTGACCAACCCTGAACAGAATGGGTCTTCGTGGCTACCTCAGCGAGGGCCCATTAACTTTCTCAACGGTCAACAGCACAGACACGATTGGGTTACTAACTATTTTGTTTTTTTTTTGAAAAATATATTTTTGTTTTTTAGATGTCTTTTAATCGAGATCCGGATCGGACGCCGCCCCAGGCGTTCCTAGATCTCCTGGAGGAGTCGGGGTCCAATTCGGATGAAATAGATGAGGGTGCAGCGCCGGCGTTCTGGGATGATGACGTTGGATATGACGATGACGACGCAGATATCGTGAAAATGTCGATCGATTTTCAAAGCCCCGGCGGAACTCTGGGTAATTAGTAAGTATATAAAGAATTCCATGTTATTTTCAGAATTTATCGTCAATTTATTGTATTTTTGTCTTTCAATAGTGAGTGGCCGCTGTCATCATCCCGGTTGTCGGCTGCGCCGCTGCCTCCACCACGCGGGCCGGTTGCAGCCCTCGCTGGCACAGCGCGGGGACTGCCCGTTCCGGCCCAGCATCCGCCACCCGCCACCGCCTAGAACCCAGCGCTCGCCCGCCGGGCCGCCCACCCGACGCCTATTTTTCGCCCAACTACAGAGAGGTATAAAATACAAATATTTATTTATTTTCCAAAACTTTTCGGTACGAGTACTTTACCTTCCTAATAACTCACATGAATACTCAATATCATTAAAACCATAGATTTAAGTAGCAAAATTGCGTTTAACCCGCTCGGCACTTAACATCCCTTGCGGGATATGTATGGCGGCCGGCTGAAATCCAAACTATCCCATACGGGATATCGCGCTCGCCGCTCAAGAAAATGTCGTTTAAATTTCGAAATGCGATTGTATATTCTATCGAATGATGCCATAATATAGCCAAATATGCAACACTATGAAATTGCTCGATTGCCGCATGCGATGTTAGAAATATGAATTACTACATCCCTTACAAAATCGGTGACCTCATTTCTGACGACAGTCGCGAACTGCCCACCGCTGGCGGCGTATAATTCCGCGACGTGTTGTGTTGTGAATTGTTTTGTGTATATAAGTGAAGTGTATACCGGATAAAAGTAAGTAATTTCCATTTTTAAGTAGTTTAGGCCTTAGGATTAAACAATTTACACAGCCCATTTGCTGTTTTTCACGAATTTTCGAAGAAAACACTTTGGCGAAACCAAACGGCTCTCGAAAAATGGCCGTCTTTATTTTGTAATGTTTGTGAAATATCCCGTTATATCGCGAAACATGACGTAATGTCGCTTTAATTTACTAATAAAATAGGTATTGCTTCATTTACATCCTAAGTTATCACATAATTATGCGTATTTTGAACATTATATGTTGTTTTCTAATATGGTTCGCGAAAATGAAACTTGTTTTGATAATTACTATGAGAGAAAAAAGTGCGATTTTCCATAGTTTTTCGATGAAATGTGACTCTTTGGAGTATAGTAATTAGTTATTAGACATATAATAAGTCTATGATAAGACAATATAATTGAAAAAATCTAACGAATTTTATATTATGGGCATTCAAAGTTTATTATTAGGTTCGGAAGTCGGAAACTCTCAAAACTTTAGATTTTTCTATAATATCAGACAAAGCTCAAAGTTCTGGTGTGATTTCTAAGAAGAAGTGATGTAGTAATAAAGTTATTTTGAAAGAATTTCATATAAAAAAATACCATAAGTAGTCACAAATTAAAAATTAAAAAATTTTTTTTTTACGAGAATACATACAATTTTTCTTGGCTGAATAAATAAATATTTTTTCCGTATTTTTGTATGCAAATAAGTAAAAAAAAATATCGTTTTGGTAAAGCATTTAATAAAGAACATAACTGTATTTACAATTTTTGATATTTACAAAAACTGTATTTACAAAAAAATCGAAATGATTTTATAGGCGAGTTTTTTCAGTTTGCCAATTTTGTAATATTTATTCATTGTTATCTTAATTGTTTTACGAGATAAGGTTATAATGTTTTATATGTCAAATTTCAATGCGATCATTTTTCTATTTATATTTTTTTAATCCGATTAGTGGTTTATAAGTTATGATCGTTTTTCTCAAGGCCGTTGACTCGCGTCGATTTTTTGCGCGAATATGTCGCGCGCAAAAGTGATGTTTTTGGGCGCGGTGAGTTTTTACCTCGCAACGTGAGGGGTTAAAAGTATCCGAAGACGACTCTATTCGACCATTCGGCTACCCGATACCAGGAGATAGCCGGACAAAGGATGCCATGGTCCGCGATAGATTCGGTACACACCGATCACCGCAAGACAAGGGAGAGGATCACTCGAGCGACTTCGAACCTGTAACCAGTTTCGAATCGCTAATCGCTAGTTTAGGTAGGTTTAGGACAGCTGCCTTGCCGCATGTGAACGTTTACCGTACCGCCCATTCGCTCCCCCTTCGAAGCCGAAGAATGTGAGATGCGGAAATTGCGGTTTTAGATAATTTTTCCAGGAAGGAGTTTGAAATTTTCCCGGAGAGACCGAGATATTTATAGAGTCACCCGTTCTCTCAATCTCGGTCTTCGGCGGGTACAAATACACCAATTCTTCTAAGGACGGTCAGATTATCGACGATCCTACTAAGCAGTATTTTGTTACTTTTCAGACATCGCCGCTGCGTACGCGCTCTGCTTCCCCTGTCTGCCTTTCGCCGCCTAGCACTCTAAGGTCTGTATTTATTCATTTTTCTGGAAGTCTCTAACTATAGAACACCTTTGATAATCCACTATATATAGATAATCCACTATATACATTGATCTGGAAGTCTCTAACTATAGAACACCTTTGATAATCCACTATATAGGAATTGTGTCATAGTACATCAAAAATCAATAATATACACCGAGACGAGATTTTAAAAGTGTATGTTACCAGCCGATTCTAACTTATAAACCTCAAATTGATTCAAACTAGCTAAAACCAAGTGCATAAGGACCTAACAAATGGGTCTAGACACATAGAATACTCATTATTATTCTTCTTCTTCTTTTGGAGAATACATTTTAGTCAGGATAGGAGAATTTCATATATGAAGGAGCTCTCGTACAAGTGAAAACAGGGCAATCATCATCCGATATTGGAAAAGTGACTTAAAACTATTAGCATACATTGATCTGGAAGTCTCTAACTATAGAACACCTTTGATAATCCACTATATAGGAATTGTGTCATAGTACATCAAAAATCAATATTATTCACCGAGACGAGATTTTAAAAGTGTATGTTACCAGCCGATTCTAACTTATAAACCTCAAATTGATTCAAACTAGCTAAAACCAAGTGCATAAGGACCTAACAAATGGGTCTAGACACATAGAATACTCATTATTATTCTTCTTCTTCTTTTGGAGAATACATTTTAGTCAGGATAGGAGAATTTCATATATGAAGGAGCTCTCGTACAAGTGAAAACAGGTCAATCATCATCCGATATTGGAAAAGTGACTTAAAACTATTAGCATACATTGATCTGGAAGTCTCTAACTATAGAACACCTTTGATAATCCACTATATAGGAATTGTGTCATAGTACATCAAAAATCAATATTATTCACCGAGACGAGATTTTAAAAGTGTATGTTACCAGCCGATTCTAACTTATAAACCTTAAATTGATTCAAACTAGCTAAAACCAAGTGCATAAGGACCTAACAAATGGGTCTAGATACATAGAATACTCATTATTATTCTTCTTTTTCTTTTGGAGAATACATTTTAGTCAGGATAGGAGAATTTCGTATATGAAGGAGCTCATACAAGAGAAAACAGGGCTATTTCACTTGAAATCTCAATTATCTGCATACTTTGAATATCTTTATACATATATTAGTACATATATATATTATTACATATATATATTAGTACATATAGTATACATAGGAAATAATACACGAGATTTGGTTTAGGTAGTAATATATAATTTAATAAAACAACTTAAATTATTAGCGAGAGCAATTGAGACTCCGCATACATTGGACCCCTTTCAAGCAGGTACTTCTTTATAAGTATTTTGAATGAATTTAAGTTGTTTGCATTCTTATAACTCTCATTTAAATTATTATAAAATCTCGGCGCAAGGAAGTAAAAATGCCTTTGGGCAAATGAGGACTTTACAATCGGAATATTATAATTCGACCCAGTAGCTTGCCTTGTGTTTTTTTTTAGTTTGTTGGCTTCTTGTCTGCTGATCCTTGATTCTGTGAAACTCAATTCAGTAGCCTCCTCGTGTAAAAGGCTACCCCAGGTAAGGCTCTTGCGTCTCAGGCCTCACGGCTAGTGGATCGGTTTCTCCTGGTGGATTTCCCCGGGCGCTACTGGACGGTTTGCGTACCGTTCGACAATTTGAATATTACGATGAATAATTTTACTACATATCTTTTCTACTACTTATGAATAATTTTACTACGTATCAATTGATTTTATATTCCCTAAGGGGATTCATTTTTCACTGGACTGTTACGGGATGACATAACGATTCTAGTAATACCGCAGACTTCTAAATCGGTCTGAGCGTTTAGAAGTTATGATGGAATAAAGAAACAGAAATTTGCGGTCAGGGGAAATTTTCGATCACTACAACAGAATTAGGTTTTTGAAATTGAATTGAAATTTAGACAGGACGTGAGAACTAATAATATTGTTTTAATTTTCAGACGACCTCTAGCGGCGGCGGGGCGAGTAGCCGGCGCGCGGCGCGCGGCGGAGAGCGACGGGCGGCGTTTTGTTATTACTGTTTCATATAGAATAACGACGTTTCACTCGAAATTTTGTTGAATTACAAGGAATTTTGATGAAACTCCATTACTCGATTATATGTATCATTATATTTCAACGATGTAACGTGATGTGTGTTATGCACTTTTTTTTGTGATACATTATAAATTTTTATCAAATGTGGCAATTTTTAAACGTGCATGTACTATTTTGTACTGGATATTTAGTACCAATAAAAAAAAATTAAAGCATAAGTCGCATAAAAAATAAATGATAAAATCCAATCTCATATTTTTCTATGTTTCTTTTGTATATAAAGAAACGAATAATTGTATACCTAATATACCAACTGATGAAAGTTTTTATTTTAGTCGGTACAATTGTTTTGTTTATTTTTATGACATGTTTGTTTTATTTTTATCAAATGACTTACTGTAAAATTTTGTACTGGAAATTTATTCTATTTTTGATATTTCTAAATGATATTTTTAATATTTAGACAATGTAATGGTTGATTTTGTATAGTTTATTGACTTTCAGATTTCTAACTTGATTTAATTTTATTTTTGCCAGATATATGATATGTTTAAAATATGAATATTATAAAAAATGTATTTATTAATTGTAAGTTCTATACCCTTACCGGGTTTTTTGGAATAAATAAACTTTGAACTTTGAACTTTGAAATAAAAAAAAAATGGTTTCTTGAGTTTTCTTCTAGAAAATAATAATTATTATACAAAAGTTGTTAAAAAACGAATATACCGCGTGAAGTTTGTAGCACCCGACGTTTCGGCGATGTTGCAGCGGCCGCTGTCCAGTCTACTCGGGACAACGGCTGCTGCAACGTCGCCGAAACGTGGGGTGCTACAAACTTCACGCGGTAAATTCGTTTTTTAACCACTTTGTATAATGCCTTTGCCATTATTATGAAATCAAAAACTTAACGCGTTTGTTTGACATTATAAATAGCTTTATAAACGAATTTACCGCGTGAACTTTGTGGCACCCGACGTTTCGGCGATGTTGCAGCGGCCGCTGTCCAGTCTACCCTGGACAACGGCGGCTGCAACGTCGCCGAAACGTCGGGTGCCACAAAGTTCACGCGGTAAATTCGTTTATAAAGCTATTTATAATGTCAAACAACCGCGATAATCTTTTTCATAATAATTGCAAAGGCATGATACAAATGTGGTTAAAAAACGAATTTACCACGTAAAGTTTGGACACCAACGTTTCGGCGACGTTGCAGCCGCCGCTGTCCAGTCTACCCTGGGCAACGTCGCCGAAACGTCGGGTGCTACACACTTCACGCGGTAAATTCGTTTATAAAGCTATAATGTGAAGCAACCGCGATAGTCTGATTTCATAATAATTGCAAAGGCATACAAAAGTGGTTAGAAGTTTTTCGAATGTATTGAAAACTTGACGCGTATTAGATGTCCAATAACTAATTATTATACTCCAGTCACATTTCATAGAAGAAACTAGAAAATCACACTCCGAATTTGCCTAAACAAATGAGATCGCACCGCGGCGTATTGCATAGACAGGCGCGCTGCCTAATTTTATCGATATTCGCGAAATCGCGGGGTGCGCCCCGCGATTTCGCGAATATCGTTTTGTTTACGTAATTAGTATAGAAGAATTACCATATTTTGAGTGTGATTTCCTATAGTTTTTCTATGAAATGTGACTCTTTAGAGTATAATAATTAGTTATTAGACATATAATAAGCACATAATAACACAATATATTTGAAAAACTTTATCCACTTTTGTATTATGACCTGTCAAAGTTAATGCCAAATTTTCGTCACCGACTCGCAAAAGTTTGGATTTTTCTGTAATATTAGACAAAGCTGAAAGAACTGGTATGATTTTATAAGAAGTGTAGTGTAGTGGAAAAGTTATTATGAAAGAATTTCATATAAATAAAGTCCCTAAGTAGTCAGAAATACAAAATTAAAAAAAAAAAAATTTACGAGGAGACATCAAATTTTTCTTGGTTATTATGACTGAAAAACTAAATATTTTTGTATGCAAAGAAGTAAAACAAAATAATGGTTTTGGTAAAGCATTTAATAAAGAACATAACTGTAAATACAATTTCCGCATAGACTTTCGTATTTTGTGATAAAAACATCGAAATGATAAATAGGCGAGTTTTTTCACTTCGCCAAATTTGTAATTTGTCGCCATTATTATCTTAATTGATTTACGAGATAAGGTTATAATGTTTTATATGTCAAATTTCAATGCGATCATTTTACAGTTCTTCTTTTTATGATCCGTATAGTGGTTTACAAGTTATGGTCGTTTTTATCAAGGTCATCGATTTTGCGCGCAAAAAGGTCGCGCGCGAATGGGACGGCTGAATTTTATTCCGCGAGGAGAGGGGTTAAATGTATACTTTCACTGTCACTTGAAGAACTCATTTTTCAAAACAAAACGATGAATTTCTTACAATCCGTGAAAATTGTCGAAAACGCGGGCGACAAAAACAATTGACGTTCGCGCGTTTTTAATTTCATTTGTTTTTTTTTATTCAGCCGGCGCGCGGCGCGACTAGGGGCCGTCGTAGCAGCCAGTCTTTATTCAAACAATATTTGCGTTCGATTTCTTCGGCGCTGAAGACTAAGATGTTCCAAATTCAAAAAGTGCGCCGCAAAGATAAATTGCGGCGCACTTATTCAAAAAGTGAGCAGCAAAGATAATTGCGGCGCACTTATAAAGTTTCTTATAGAAAACACCACTTTTGGGCGCACTTAAAGGCGAACCAAGTCGTCCTTTTCGAATAGATGGGATGAAAAGTTTGTTATTTCCATCTTTCTTACAAAATATATATGCGCTTTCCCAATACTTTCTCTCCAGTTCAGTTGGTGGTCCAGGAAAGAAATATAATATTTACGTAATAAGTAATCACAAAGAGTGATCTGTGGTTATAAACATGTAATTGAAATATTACGTCCTGTGGGCAAACTGTACAAAATGGTTGGACCACTTTGTACGACAACACCTGTACCTCAACATGCAGGTAAGTCTAAGTTTAGATTTCAAAGGCGCAGCAAAGAATAAAAAAAAAATACGTGTGGCACTCGGGGACTGCCGCGGTAAAGCTATTGCATAGCATTTTTAACAACTTATGCAATTATAATTATTTATTTACTTTATTTATTAAGCTATTGCATAGCTTTTATCGCGGGCCTAGGCCAGCGCGGCGACCGAATGAAGAAATTTCTTAACGAAAATTAATGATTTTAAACTGATAATTACGTCTAAACGAGTACTGCTTACGATTCGAAAAAAATATATGTTAAACAAGAACATTTTCCTAATATTCTTAGCTTTGAATATTTTAGATTTTGTTTATATTACATAGTGTAATTAATTTGTGAAATTAGGTCTAACCGAACACAAAAACGACTACTACGCAAATACTATCTGGCGTATTATTATGAAACCTGCACCATTTTAAAGATAATTTAATTATCTATCTTTTTATCTATTTATCGATATTTTTCGAATAATTCGTTTTTTTTGCTTTATAGAATAAAAAATTCGTGCGCTTCGCTCTATCGAAAGACATTTAAATTATTCCGAATCAACGTTCAATAATTTCAACGTTTTCCGATAGAGGGCAGTTATCTGATATCAGAAAAAATAAAATAAATAAATAAATATAATTGCATAAGTTGTTAAAAATGCTATGCAATAGCTTTACCGTGGCAGTCCCCGAGTGCCACAAGTATTATTTTTTTTATTTTTTCTGATATCAGATAACTGCGCTCTATCGGAAAACGTTGAAATTATTCCGATTTATTTACGGCTGCGGTAGCAAATGATTCGGAATAATTTAAACGTCTTCCGATAGAGCGCCGCGCACGAATTTTTTATTCGATAACAAAAAAAACGGATTATTCGAAAAAATTCGTAGATAAAAAGATAGATAATTAAATTATCTTTAAATTGGTGTAGGTTTCATAATAATACGTTAGATAGTATTTGCGTAGTAGTCGTTTTTGTGTTCGGTTAGACCTAATTTCAGAAATTAATTACACTATGTAATATAAACAAAATCTAAAATATTCAAAGCTAAGAATATTAGGAAAATGTTCTTGTTTAGCATATATTTTTTTCGAATCGTAAGGAGTACTCGTTTAGACGTAATTGTCAGTTTAATATCATTAATTTTCGTTAAGAAATTTCTTCATTCGGTCGCCGCGCTGGCCTAGGCCCGCGATAAAAGCTATGCAATAGCTTAAAAATAAATAGTAAGGGAATTCGGAATTATGCAAGTGGCAACAATGATCTCTCTTGTTCACAGTGGGCGGAACTCGCTAGTATACGCGGTTTCTTCTCTTACGGGTTATGTGTTGAAAGTTAGAAGTTCAAAAATACTCAAAGTTCACCGTTTTTTTGTTGTCCGTGTTTATTTTCGCACATACTCCTACCGCAAAGTTCAAAATGAATTTCAAACCGAATTTCCGTAGTACCAAAACCAAACAAGTCAACAAAAAAACCTCTGATGAATAAATTCAATGAATTGGAAAATGTGGCCGAAATATGGTTAATCGTACAGAGCGCCGTTGCCAAGAAAGATAGGGGGAAAGGGGGGGGGGGGGGGATTTTCAACACTTATTGTAAATTTTTGATGTTTTGTATGTGTTTTTGGAGTCAAGCAAATTTGTTTCGATTTATTTTTGAACTTTTGACGAACTGGGTTGCGCGACTTATGCCCCAACCTGTACAATAAAGATCTATCTATCTAAAGTTTAAAATATTAAGGCGGAAGTCCCTTATCTCCTTCGAAAGGAGATAGCGAGCTATCCATGCCGCTATCTCCTATTTTTTTCGACCGTATAACAGAATCTCTTTGTAATTGTACATAATGAATTATCATTATTATATCGACATTTAAAACGCAAAAAACTAACGAGCCATTATATTTATTTATTTATTTATTTATATATATATATATATATATATACATATATATATATATATATATATATATATATATATATATATATATATATATATATATATATATATATATATATATATATATATATATATATATATATATATATATATATATATATATATATATATATATATATATATATATATATATATATATATATATATATATATATATATATATATATATATATATATATATATATATATATATATGTATATATATCCTACTAATATTATAAACGCGAAAGTTTGTATGTATGTATGGATGTTTATTACTCTTTCACGCAAAAACCACTGAATGGATTTTGATGAAACTTTACAATAATATAGCATACACATCAGAATAACACATAGGCTATAATTTATAAAGATATATGGTTTTCTATCATCATTATCAAAATTTTCCATCACCACGCGGGTGAAACCGCTGGGCTCAGCTAGTATATATATATATATATATATATATATATATATATATATATATATATATATATATATATATATATATATATATATATATATATATATACTAGCTGTTATATATTATTATATTTATATTTATGTATATATATATATATATATATATATATATATATATATATATATATATATATATATATATATATATATATATATATATATATATATATATATATATATATATATATATATATATATATATATATATATATATATATATATATATATATATATATATATATCTACTTTATAGAATTGATTAGAGGGATGATTATGAAGAAAATAATAATAAAAGCCACTTACATACACAGTAATTCATATAAAGATTTTAATTTCATATAAAGATTTTATTAATAATATTATTATAATAAACATAACTGTTTGAGAACATTTGGTAGAGACCTGGTCTAACCAGAGGGCGTTGTGGCTCGAGCTGATGTTTGTCAATATTTATGCGGTTTCTCGACGGCAGGCAAGAATAAATTACACAAGCTCTTCAGACAAACACAACTTTAAATACTTATACTCGTATTTATATAAAAAGACGATGTCGACTGATGGTATTGACATTTACGCAACGATCTCTTGCTTCAACAAACATCTGTACAATGGACGAATAGTTTTTAAAGCCTTTGTAATTGAGCAAGGTCATACTTAAGGAATAAACCATTTCAATGTTGCTGATGATAAAGTGCTCTTTTGTTCTAAAGACCAAGCTCTAGGATTTGTGATGATTCTATACTAACCGACCTCCAGATGAAGATAATGGATGGGCTTTTTAACACGCTTTTAGGTCGACCTGTATGTAACTATGTAATGGAATCTAAGGTAACTAATTTAACCATCTTCCAAGGATCGTAGCGTCATGAAAATTAGCAGCTGTATGTAGTTCTGATGACAATACAATAATATGGTACTGTCAAACTGATCTGATGATGGAGTCGGAAGATATGAACTGGAACTTCATGATGGAACATCGTATCATAGCTGTGTTTGGATTTGTTAGAAAAGTCTTGGAATGAACTTTGACCACGATTAGGTTTCAAGGTCTGATGATGAAGCCGGAAGATAGGCACTGGCATTCCATGATGGGATATCGTATCATAGCCGTGTGTATGTGAATATCGTATCATAGCCCAAAAGCGTGTTTTTAGTGTTTTTTTTAAACTATTAATTTATTTCATGTTTACTTTCACTTTTACTGGCTAACCAACCGAGCATTTGTGGTTGTCGACTACAACGGGCAAACTAGTCCCCACAGGAAGTTTTAACAATAATGATCGTTCTATCTCCCTTGAGGGGAGCGTAGAAGACTTCGAGGACGATACAATTCTATAATCCAGAAAAGATTCCCCTGGCTACCAGATTCGGGCAGATTTATCCAGCCTCCTGACTGCTTACGGGTTAGAGGTCGCTTGCGCGGTCTTTTCCCTTACTTACAATACAATCAACTACTCCAGTAGATAGGCATTCCTACACTTGGATGCGTCACAAAATTAAATGCTTAAAATTTAATTATTAAAACATAACTAGGTATCATGATAGTTGTCATGGCTGTCATGTATATTCAATATTACCTACTTGCAAATAATCAAAATATACTAATGTCATTAAATAGTCAGAGAGAATAATATATTAAAATAGAAATGCAAATTATATGTAGAATAATCAACGTAAAATAATTTTATTATCAATCCAGCAATATGCCTTCGTATTTTTCAAACATAGCGGTGATTCTGTGTTTAACGAATCTATCGCGGACCACAGCATCCTTTGCCTGGCATTCACCCGGTATCGGGAAGCCGATTGGTCGTTTCAAAGACTGTTGCGGTAAGGTTAACAACTACCTCAACTCTATATGAAACAAAGCCGTTTCCAGACTCCCCCGGCTATCAGTCAGAAGGCACAGTCGACTAGCTGACGCCGCATTAAGCATTTTGGCGCCATCTTGGAGCAATAAATTTCTCAATAGATTTAACCCTGCTCTTCATGTTCCTCATGCTGGTACCAACTATAGGCAAAATGCATTTCTGTGGCGAACAAAAGACAATTTCAATGACATGATTAAACGCTTTGACTTTGATCTATTCTGTACGAATGTTAACTCAGCTAGGCAGCGGCTGAACAGTGAATTCTTTAGCATTAATTGTTGAATAATTTTTGATGCATTTTTTATCGATAGCTTTAATTGAAAGATCACATATGTTTCTACAACGTTATTTAAATGTGAAAACCTTTAATTGGCTCTCTGTTATGTTACTCCAGCTTTTTGTTAAATTATAATTAGCTGTTGGTTTTCCTAAAAATAAATAAATAAATAAATAAATACATATAGGCAGACAGACCTGGTCCTAACCATAATCATAATAATATTTTTTTTTTTCAAAAGAAGACTAGATATCTACAACAAAGTTACCTAATCTGGTGAAATCGTCAAGAAAAAATACATATTAGATAAAAAACATATTAGTTAAATTTCAAAATTAAAAACCATAGCAGAAATATAAATAGTGGCAATAGTGTCAAATTAAAGGACATGACAAAATAAAATAAATAATACGTGTGGCACTCGGGGACTGCCGCGGTAAAGCTATTGCATAGCATTTTTAACAACTTATGCAATTATAATTATTTATTTTATTTTTTCTGATATCAGATAACTGCGCTCTATAGGAAAACGTTGAACTTATTCCGAATCATTTGCGGCTGCGGTAGCAAATGATTCGGAATAATTTAAACGTCTTCCGATAGAGCGCCGCGCAAGAATTTTTTATTCGAAAAAGCAAAAACCGGATTATTCGAAAAAAGTCGTAGATAAAAAGATAGATAATTACATTATCTTTAAAATGGTGCAGGTTTCATAATAATACGCCAGATAGTATTTGCGTAGTAGTCGTTTTTGTGTTCGGTTAGACCTAATTTCACAAATTAATTACACTATGTAATATAAACAAAATTTAAAATATTCAAAGCTAAGAATATTAGGAAAATGTTCTTGTTTAACATATATTTTTTTCGAATCGTAAGCAGTACTCGTTTAGACGTAATTATCAGTTTAAAATCATTAATTTTCGTTAGGAAATTTCTTCATTCGGTCGCCGCGCTGGCCTCTAGGCCCGCGATAAAAGCTATGCAATAGCTTAAAAATAATCGCATAGAAAAAGAAAATAATAGAAAACAAAACAAAAAATACGTGTGGCACTCGGGGACTGCCGCGGTAAAGCTATTGCATAGCATTTTTAACAACTTATGCAATTATAATTATTTATTTCTTTTATTTTTTCTGCTATCAGATAACTGCGCTCTATCGGAAAACGTTGAAATTATTCCGAATCATTTGCGGCTGCGGTAGCAAATGATTCGGAATAATTTAAAAGTCTTCCGATATAGCGCCGCGCACGAATTTTTTATTCGATAAAGCAAGAAAACCGGATTTTCGAAAAAAATCGTAGATAAAAAGATAGATAATTAAATTATCTTTTAAATGATGCAGGTTTCATAATAATACGCCAGATAGTATTTGCGTAGTAGTCGTTTTTGTGTTCGGTTAGACCTAATTTCACAAATTAATTACACTATGTAATATAAACAAAATCTAAAATATTCAAAGCTATCAATATTAGGAAAATGTTCTTGTTTAACATATATTTTTTTCGAATCGTAACTAGTACTCGTTTAGACGTAATTATCAGTTTAAAATCATTAATTTTCGTTAAGAAATTTCTTCATTCGGTCGCCGCGCTGGCCTAGGCCCGCGATAAAAGCTATGCAATAGCTTAAAAAAATATATAAAAAAA